>OZ010798.1:135516908-136204416 GCA_963932465.1 Maratus speciosus
CCCCAGAACAAAAATCAGTTATTCCCGATCTTTGTGTCGTAGATTAGGCTCTAACTACTGCCGCGTTTTGCTAAAATTATTCTTTATGTCAGTATTTTCTTGAAAATAAATTTTAAAGAAAATTTTCAAAAAATTCCGATAGAGGGCGCTTTAGACTTTGGAGTAACGAACAACTGTTTTATACCGTTATTTTTTGTGTCTCATTAAATGCTTTCTAAAGCTTAGACTTAAAGTTTCAGCCCAAAATCTGAATCGTTAGACGTGGTTAAGTTTCTGGGGAGAGGGGTTTGAAATTTCTACTCCTGAGCACAGTTCAGTTTACCATGTCCACACATTGTGTGCTGTGATACGAGGTAAAAAGACACAAATTAGGATTATGTTACCAAAGCATATTTATTAACATGTAATTACAATAAATGTTCAAAATTGTGACCACCAGAGGTTATGCACGCAGAACAACGGCGAAGAATGGAACGGCGAACATTCGCGAAAACATCAGGCTTTTCGAGCACTTCCCCTACAGCGGCGGAAAGTCTGGCGACCAGTTCCTCCGGGGATTCAATGGGTGTCTCATACATAAGAGCCTTCAATCGTCCCCAAAAAAAGAAATCGAGGGGTGAAAGATCTGGCAAGCGAGCAGGCCAAGCAACAGGACCACCTCGACCAATCCATCTGTTCGGAAATGTGATGTCCAGATAGTTGCGGACGTCTCGTACGTAATGGGCTGGAGCTCCATCGTGCTGGAACCACATGACCCGCCGGATGCGTGGAGGAACAACGTTTAACAGGTCTGGCAGCACATGTTGCAGAAATGTGAGGTATGTTTTACCGTTGAGGCGTTCAGGAAGAAGGTACGGTCCGATTAGGTGGTTTCCGAGGATTCCTGCCCAAACATTGATGGAAAAGCGTCTCTGATGAGCATGTGGATACGTAGCATGTGGATTGACATCCGCCCATACATGTGCATTGTGTGTGTTAAATGTACCTTCACGTGTGAAGGTACATTCATCGGTGAAAAGCACAGTTCGTCCAAAATGTGGATTTAGCGCGTTCTGCTGCAGAAACCAGCGGGCGAATTCAATACGATTTGGATAATCCCCTGGAGACAGTTTCCGGACTCGTTGCACATGAAACGGGAGCAAATGTTCATCCTTCAGTACCCTCCAAGTCATGGACTGTGAGGTATCCACCTGCCTAGCCACTGTTCGTGTACTTGTACTTGGCTGCGCCGCTACTACATCCAGAATGGCTTCTGCAACAACTACTGATTCGTCCTTTTTTGCACGACCTGCATTCGACCGGGAAGCGAGAAATGATCCCGTCTCACACAACTGTCTGTGCAAGCGCTCGAAAGTTTTGCGGTTAGGCAACCGCCTGTTGGGAAATCGCTCTCCGTACATTCGTTGTGCCTCTGCACCATTTCCATCTGCCGCTCCGTAAATTAAATGCATCTCAGCCTTTTCCTTATTCGTGAAGGGCACCATCTTCCGATTCATTACTACAGCGACTTACACTTGACTCACCGTTCAGTGGTTTTTATGCCTGAATCGTGTCGAAATTTTGCATACGTGTTCTTCTTCTTCCCCATTTGAAATTTGCATACTTTCTGTTTCCTTCTTCACCCGGTGACTAGCGTCAGGAATGGAGCTTTAACGTTTGCATGAGCGACGTTTCCAACTGTGCCAGTGCCTTTATGAGTGAATTCCGACTATGCAGTCCTTGACGAAAGTTGTATTTTTGCCTCGTATCACAGCACAGAATCGTTGGGCATGGTTAAGTAGTGCAAACTGAACTATGTTCAGAAGTTGAAATTTGAACCCCCTCCCCTCGCTTATAGGTGTAAACTGGGAAATTGAGTTAGTAGCCAGTGGCCGGTAGACTCAGTTTCATTAGTGGCCACTTTTTAAAGTTAGTGGCCACTATGTTTCAAACTTTCTTGATATCTACACATACTATAAATCGTTGCATATATACATATTTTTCTATAAGTCAATATGGTCATAAATACTATTATCAATCAAATTACTATTACTTTCTTTCTATAAAAAATAACTAAATCAAAATTCCAACAGCTAGGCGTATACAATAAAAAAATAAATAATCAAATAAAACAAAATAAAATGTTATTTGGATTTTATTTAATAGTAAATGTATTATTAACATAGTACACACATTACATACAGTCTAAATCTAAGATGGTGAGTGTGATTCGCAGGTTTAACCAGTTTCTCTTGAAGAAAAATAATCTAACTGGTGAGCATGTGGCAGGAGTCGAAATATTGAAGATACTGCAATGTCCTTAAAATCCGCTTGCGTCCGGTGAAATAAAAAAGGAATAAATTATTTGAAATGCATGTGGAATCAAAGCTGATGAATATATTTTGCAGAATAAAGCTATTTCTTGAAAAAATACTCCAACTGAAGAGCAATGGCAAAAAGCCAAAATATTGAAAATACGGCTAAATCATTAAAATCTGCTTGCATCCGGAAGGAAAAAGAATTAATCAGTTTGCTAATTAGATGTAATCAAAGTAGAGATGCATATTTCCAAGAAAAAAGCTGTATTTCACTTGGCGATCGATAACATATTTTTATCGCCACTTGGCGAGTGGCGACTAGGGTGGCGATCGATGACCGATTTTTTAATCGCCACTTTTACAACTTTAATCGCCACGTGGCGAGTGGCGACCGCCAATTTTCACCTATACCTCGCTACTGAACCACGCTCAGCGATTCAAATTTTGAGCTGAAAATTTAAGTTTAAGTCTAAGCTTTAGAAAGCATTTAATGAGACACAAAAAATAACGGTATAAAATAGTTGTTCGTTACTCCAAAGTCTAAAGCGCCCTCTATCGGAATTTTTTGAAAATTTTCTTTAAAATTTATTTTCAAGAAAATACTGACATAAAGAATAATTTTAGCAAAATGCGGCAGTAGTTAGAACCTAATCTACGACACAAAGATCGGGAATAACTGATTTTTGTTCTGGGGGGAGAAGGGTTTCAAATTTCAAATTTCAGTTTATGCTACTTAACTACTCGTTAGGACTCAGATTTTTAGATCAAAATTTAAGTATAAGTCTAAGCTTTCGAAATCATTTAAAGAAATACAAAAAATAACGTTAAAAAATAGTTGTTTGTTACTCCAAAGTCTAAAGCGCCCCCTATCGGCATCTTTTGAAATTGAACTTTAAAATTTTATTTCAAGAAAATACTGGCATAAAGAAAATTTTTTGCAAAAACCGCAAACGAATCGACCAATTTTTCGATGTTTTATAATCATTTGAAATTTCGGACCCTAAACTTTAATGCCCCCTATCTCCTTGGGAATACGTCTGGGACCCTTAGTCTCCTATTTAATATTATTTGTCTTTAAGTGTACTATAACCCCTTAAAGTTCTGCCCATCTTTTATGAATCACCCTGTATATATATATGTATATATAACACTGGCGCCCGGCTAACCGAAAAGCACCTTGTTTTTCCAAAGAAATTTATTAACATCCTTAAAATTCTTAATCCTTAAACCTTTATAAATGCATGGTGATATGTTTCCCCCCCCCCCCCTCTCTTGCCGATATGTAACATTTTTACTTGTAACATTGAAGTTTAATTTTAGTTTCGTGAAGTTGCTTAGTATTGTTATAGAAATAATTAAAAAACACTGTATTAGAACAAGGTTAAATAAAGTTTATTATTATTATTGCTGCGATAGTTTTTCTTCTTTATCATATTCACATGAAAATAATTTTAACTTCTCGCATAAACTGTATTGTTTCATATACAGAAAAAGGAAAAAAAAAATCCTATTTTTTAAAAACATGTTAGAACTTTCGATTATTGAAGTCACGGGTTTTTACTGATTTGACTATTGCTCAGTAGCAGAAATTTCTTGAAGTGTCTGCGACATATACTTCAGGGGCAAAAAATAATCTGCAGGTGAAAATATTTTTACAACTGAAGCGTTAATTAATCAAACAATCACTTATCTGTAGTGTTTTTAGGCATTTTATAAATTTTTATTAATAATAACCTTAACTTTTTGTATTAATAAAGAGCTAAACATAATATGAAGCAAAATAAAGGTTCAATGAAAAATAATCTGCAAAAGAGAAAAGAAAATCTGCAACACCTGTCTTCCGTCTCAAATTTTCTGCTACTGGGGACTATTGAAGACACAGACTTTGACTGAAAGAAAAATAAGGTATCTTCCAAAAATTCTGACAGTGAAAAGAAACAGAATTAAAACATCAAATAATAATAAAAAAGAATCTTGCTATCAATTGTATAGTAGAAGGTCTTTATAATGTAATTCTATACAATGCAATTCTCCATATAATGCACAACTTCTCAGATGTAAACAACAAATTTTGCTATTAACCCTTTTAAGGGCGGTGCCCTTAAAAAAGGACACCTAATTTTAATTACAAAACTGACAAACGGCACCAAGAATATTTAGTTAAAATTTTCTTTTTATAATGTACGTGAAAATAAGCAAGTTAATATTTTCTAATAAATTCTGGTGTCAGTCCATTATTTCATCAGTTCATAGATAGAATTACCCCGTGCCGGAAAGGGTTTAGAGGCTGTGAAAAGAAACAGAATAAAAACATCAAATAATAATTTAAAAAAAGAATCTTGCTATCAATTGTATAGTAGAGGGTCTTTATAACGTAATTCTATACAATGCAGTTCTCCATAAAATACACAACTTCTCAGATGTAAACAACAAATTTTGCAATTAAGAGACATTGTAAAAAAATGCAATTTTCTAGAGGCCTAAATTTTATACTCTAGTTCAACTTAACCTCCTTAATTCAGAGCTTTTTAATGAAATAATTGCTGTTACAATACAAATTTTTGAAAATGAGTTATGTAATAAATAATTTGGACAATGTTTATAAAGTAAATTTAACAATGTGTCGAGTGATCTATGTTACACAAAAATTTATTATATGCACATCTCTTGGTAACAAGGATTGCAATATAAAGACACTCTTCTATATTTTTATACGTTTCAGACATATTTGGACATGTTTACAAGGCATGTTTAATGATGTGTGAAATGTGTTCTATTGTTCTATACAATGCAAAATTCTATATAATGCATGATCTCACATTTTTAGGTTTGCATTATAAAGGTCTACTGTATTTGATTAAAATTCTTGTGTTACTACAAATCTTGTGATGTTTAATAAATTTGAACTCTAGGCTCATAATCTAAAATCTTGTTTTGAGAAGCAGTTGAAAATATTACACTGATAGTTTATCATAATTTTTTTCATTTGTATGGTCAATTTATTTGTTAAAATGATCTATACTTACGAAAATTTTGACTATATATATTTATTTCACTATTGATTTATCAAGTTTGTTAAAAAAGAAAAAAAAGATATATATTGAAACAGCAAATTACACTGTGCAAAAAAAGTAGGACACTAGATTTTTTAAATTGACTTAATTATGATTTACATTTACAGTCTGATCAGTGACCCAGAGCTGAACAATTTTTGATGCTCCAGCTCCAGCTCCGCTCCTAGAGAAAATACTGTGGCTCCAGCTCCGGCTCCAACTCGGCTCCGACTTCGCGCTTTTGAGTTGCAGATTTTAATTTACACATTTAATTTTTTGCTCACAAATACTTTCTACCTTCATTAAAGATCTGACAAAATGCATTTTTCTTCTCATCAAACTTCAAATGCTTGTTCAGAAAGTATGACATCTTTTAGCATTTGCTTTTAAAATAGAAAGTTTGGTGGAATTTTAAACACAAAAATCTTAAATTTCTTCTATACTTTTCAAACAGCCAAAGTTGTACAACTACACATGTAAACAACAGGTGGCCATATTGGTTTTCGAATAGTGTTGTCACTTAGTTCAAGTAGAAAGTAGAAGTAAAGTAGTGTTACCATGTTTTGAGAAGGTTTCCTTCTCTAATAATAATAATAAAAACCTAAAAAAGATATAATTAAAATACTGAATAATGATGCAATTAAAATATTTTAAGCCTAGAAATTTAAACTGGGGAAAAAAAAAAAAAAAAAAAAAGATTTCAAAGAATATTAAAAACTAAAGGAGCCCTGGAGCTGGGGAAAATTTAGAGCTCCAGCTCCGGAGTGCTCCGGCTCCGAGCTCCAGCTCCGGGTCCCTGAGTCTGATTGTTACAGCAATTAATTTATTGAAAAATTAACTTAGTTAACTATCACACTGTAAAAAAAAGTAGGAAAACAGCCTTGAAAAATTGAATTTATCAGACCCTTCTTCTATATATAAGGTAAATAAGCATTACTGTTTTATTGCTTTTGTCAAAAAAATATATATTTCTTCATTTTTAGATTGATTTTTTTTTTCTAGAATGTCTAAAGAAATACTTTTAAATAATTTTCAAAAAGGCCAAGCCTTAGAATTTAGAAAAGAGGGTAAAAAGCATCAGAGAGACTGTTAATTGCTTAAAGTTAGTAAAACTGCAATATCAAACTATCTTAGAAAATCAGAGCATCACAGTAATAAAAATAAAGAGAAGAAGACCGAAAACACCGACACCTCGTGATCCAGGGATGCAAGTGCTGCGCATTTTGCGCATATCTGCGCAGAAATACAATTGCTGCGCATGTCTGCTCCGAAATAGCGTTTTTCCTTAAATTTGCGCCAAACCTGCGCCAAAACGTAGTTAAGTACCAAAATGAAATTTAGCACGATTTCGTCGATCCGAGAAACAAAAACAAATTCCATTTTTAACTTTTTCCAGGTGGTAAATTTCCCCCTAGAAATACATTAAAATCCGGGCCTTTATATGATTTTTTTCTTCCTCTCTTCGGCAAAAAGTTGGCGGCGGATTTGCTTGGCGTACTCTCGGTATGGGAGAGTCGGTCGCACCCGCAGACTTCCCGATTTTTCTCCCGCTAAAATCTCGGAACTTCACTCCGGATGCGAGAAAGAAATCTGAAAGTTGCCAATTAAGCGATCGCCGCCAAAAAACGACACGCTCTTGACGGTGAAAAAGGAAACGTGTTGGAATTGTCTTCTGCCGGACAATGGGATTCTCTCTACGTATCCGACGTCACACCTCTTGGCGGCGCATGTGTGGAATCATACTAATCTTAGTCGAACAATGAGATTCTATCGGTGATTTAAAAACCAAAACCGAAGCTGCGATGTCTCTACATGGCAAGCAATCAGGTAAGTCTAATTATTTTTACAGCAAATTTAATAGTTTTATGATGTGAGTTATTAGAAAACTTAAAAAAAAAATTTTCAGAGCAAGCTTAACATAATAATTTAATCAATATAATATGTAAAATAGGAGTTTGGTTAGGCTGAGAATAATATGGCAAAATAAGAATTTTACAGTATTTTCAGAAAAATAATTCACTTTAACAATAAAAAAGAAAACACCGTTCGATTTCTTTTCCTCTGCATGAAAATTCTTGCAGATTTTTATTATTTAGTCGCCGTACGCGTTGGTGTTCTGTTTTGAGATATTCTTTTCATACTTCAGATGTTCTTTTTATTCATTTAACATAACTGTTTTCTACATTATTTTATAATTTACTGTTCGCAAAGCGTATGTACATCGTGAGCGTCCATAAATAGTTAATACGGCGAATGTTATAAAGCGGCGCGATCATAATACATACGGGACCCTGAACCCTTCGCGCCCATATGGATGGTGA
The DNA here is from genome assembly GCA_963932465.1 of Maratus speciosus. Lineage (NCBI taxonomy): Eukaryota > Metazoa > Arthropoda > Arachnida > Araneae > Salticidae > Maratus > Maratus speciosus. The sequence continues at coordinate 135,524,580 of OZ010798.1, forward strand.
TCTTTCGGGGAAAAAAAAAAAAGGCCTTGCTACGTTTATATATATATATTAAAAATCTGCATGAGGGTCGTCCGCGTATTCGCGATTTTACAACTTTTTCATTTTTCTGCGCCGTTTTCATTCGAAAATTTGATGCAGTTTAATCTCTAAATGTGTTAAAATGAAAGTATAATTTTGTAAAAATGTTAAATATTTGACAAAAACAACGTTCATTTGTAGTGTTGGTGGCGACGGAAGAGGGGGGGGGGGGGGGCTTGCGCTTTCTTCCGAGGATCCACTATTTTTCGCTTTTTTCCGATTTTTTGTCGTTTGTTTCTCGCAGGGGTGATTTGTTCCAAAAATTTAAAAATCGGTCCGAAAATTCAGCATAAAAAATACTAATTTCAAAAAATGGCCGCCGAAAAATAAATTCGTCAATCGTTCGCAAAAATAGTCAATTTCGAAAAGGATCGCAGAAAAAAAAGCAAATTTCGTTAAAGTATCGCAAAAGAAGCGTAAATTTCTTCAAAGGGCTGCGAAACAATGCAAATTTCGTCAAAGAATCGCGGAAAAACTCCGAATTTCTTCAAAAGATCGCTGAAAAACCGCGAATTTCGTCAAAAGATTGCGGGAAAACGCGAATTCTGTCAAAGGATCATGAGTGTAAAATGCGAATTTCATCAAAAGGTCACAGAAAAACGTGAATTTCGTCAAAGGATCGCGGAAAAACTCCGAATTTCTTCAAAAGATCGTGAAAAAACCGCGAATTTCGTCAAAAGTTTGCGGGAAAACGAGAATTCTGTCAAAGGATCATGGGGGTAAAATGCGAATTTCGTCAAAAGGTCACAGAAAAATGTGAATTTCGTCAAAGGATCGCGGAAAAAACGCGAATTTCTTCAAAAGATCTCGGAAAAACCGCGAATTTCGCCAAAAGATTGCGGGAAAACGCAAATTCTGTCAAAGGATCATGAGTGTAAAATGCGAATTTCGTCAAAAGGTCACAGAAAAACGTGAATTTCGTCAAAGGATCGCGTAAAAACTTCGAATTTCTTCAAAAGATCGCGGAAAAACCGCGAATTTCGTCAAAAGTTTGCGGGAAAACGCGAATGGGGAAATTTCACGATTTTCATTTTCACTTTTATGTTGAAGAACACAAAAAAATCAAGAAAATTGATACCATTTTTATGTATATTTGAAGCTTTAATAATTCACTAAATTAATTTTAAAATTGCAGTTTTTGTTTCGGCGGGAAAACGCTTCATCTCCGACGAAAGCGGCTGTGACGTCATTCGCCATGTAAACACCGTCGTTCTACGTTGCTCGCTTAAGTGTTTGACATATTTCTTTATATGTTTTTAAATTTTCTGTGTAAAAATGAGTAGCAACGTGTGTTATAAATATTGTTGCAGTGCCATGTTGCACAAATAGTTCAGTAAATTTGCCTGAGAAGCGCTTTTTTAGTGTTCTTAAAGTATTTTACATATTCATATTACTGAGTAGAAAGGTTTATTTTTTACATATTATTCTTTGTCCTATATTAATTTTGTGACTTGCAAATTATTTTACTACTCAGAAACTAATTTTGAATTATTCTGTAATACGCTAAACAGCAAATTTTTAATGACTTTAAAATCTCTTTAATGACTTTAATCTGTATCGTTTTTTAAAGTAAATTGCTTTTTTTTTTCGTTACAAATTTATTATGTTAAAATTCATAATTTTATCTGCAAGATAGTTAAAATATGTTCTTACCACTGTGTTATACATGTTTTCTGTTTCAATTCTAATGAATTTGATAAGAAATATTAATTTTATTTGCAATGCCTTCAAATCTGATAATATGCATTTAATAAAAGTACGATTACAATATAAAGTTTGTTTATATTAATTGCTGGTGCTGGTAGATGGCGCCAAAGTATTTACAAGAAACGCAATGTTATATGATTATCCTTTATTTTTAATTTTGCTGGTTTTAAACAAAGTTAGAATATTTAAAGGTTTTAATATTACTTGTGTTTTGTCAGTATTTTCTTTTTTTTTAATGTGGAAATTATCCATTAAACATTTATGTCAAAAGGATAATTTTGTTCCATATTTCTTATAGTAACTTCTAAAATTAAAAATGTTCATATCTAAAATGAAATTTTATTTAAAAATGTTTTAGAGGGTATTCAGATTATAAATATGATTATTTGTAATTTCTTAGATTATTTTTTAACTCATTAACAAAAGGAAAACTAACTATTTAAATTTTAGTGGCAAAAAAAGAAAAAGAAAAAACCTCGACTACAACTACAAGATAAACTTTGTAAGGAAACTAAATTATTTAAACAAGCCACACTTGGACCTGTGTTTGTTAAATAGAAAACTGAATAAATCTGAAAAATTAGACTGATTTCCTGTTCATTATTTAATGTTATAATAAATATGGTATTAAAATGTTGTGCAGTAGTTTTAAGAAAATGACCCATAGTCTGCAATATTGTATGTCACAACCTTTTGTTTCAACTTGAGCTCATTTAAATTTTTTCCCTGTAGTATGTTTTTAATAAAAGTGTTAAGTAAAATTTTATAAAATATTAACAAACCATCAATTACTCCCATATAATTATTATTAACTTTTTTTTATTGCGTGTGTGCTCTTTCACAAATCTGGTCGAAATCGGCATTTTCAAATCAAAATTTTAATGAAAATAAAAAATAAGCGATATATTTTATGTTAAGATAAGTTAGATGTTACCTTTTTCAAAAATTTAAAGTTCATAACGTTAAATAAATTTTAAGGAACATATGAAACAAGCTTGCAAATAGGAAGAGCAATGGGAAAAAGTATACGCGCAAAACGTAAACATTTCAGTTTAGTGGCAAATGACGTCACAACCAATCCTGTCGCGTTTTTGTATCACGTGGTTTTGTTTACGCTTTTGCGTTATTAAAAACAGTAATTAAAAATTATTTTCCATTATTTTAACGATTCTGAGTGGATTTTTGAGGATTTCAAGATAAACTTTATCGGTTACACACAAAAGAAAACGTATTCCTCCCGGGTGAAATTTCCCCATTCTGTCAAAGGATCATGAGAGTGAAGTGCGAATTTCGTCAAAAGGTCACAGAAAAACGTGAATTCCTTCAAAGGATCGCGGAAAAACTCCGAATTTCTTCAAAAGATCGAGGAAAAACCGCGAATTTCGTCAAAAGTTTGCGGGAAAACGCGAATTCTGTCAAAGGATCATGAGGGTAAAGTGCGAATTTCGTCAAAAGGTCACAAAAAAACGTGAATTTCTTCAAAAGATCGCGGAAAAACTCCGAAATTTTTCAAAAGATCGCGGAAAAACCGAGAATTTTGTCAAAAGTTTGCGGGAAAACGCGAATTCTGTCAAAGGATCGTGAGGGTAAAATGCGAATTTCGTCAAAAGATCACAGAAAAACGCGAATTTCGTCAAAGGATCGCGAAAAAATGAGAATTTCTTCAAAGGATAGCTAAAAAACGCGAATTTCGTCAAAGGATAGCTAAAAAACGCGAATTTAGTCAAAGGAGCGCGAAAAAATTTGGTGCAACATTATTTTTCACCAGCTTTTCTTTTGCTGAATAGCAGGTTAAACATTAGCTAGCCATGTTTATTAAGTGATGGTTTGAGTGAAAGCATGTTAAAATTTGAATTGGACAACTAGCTAAGATTGCTGTGTAAAACATTGCACATCAGAATTATGAACTAAAAATAAAAATTTTCATTTCAGAATTATAGTATTTGTATAAATTATTAATTTGATTCTCTCTCCCCCCCCCCTCCCAAATAAAGCAGCATTTAAACAAAAATATTGTCTATTTTATTGCAAATAAAATAATCGTATTAATTCAATTGTCTTATATGTGCGCTATTTTAAATAATTTCTCATTTTCCCATTTCGTGTGCCTTTTCTTATTTTATCTTTTTGCAATCTCATGCCTGTCCTCTTAAAGAATCTATCTGAAAATGCAGTAAAATTGTTTTGAACAAATTTTCGGGATATGATGATCGCTGGTTATTCAGTAGCAATCTAATACAACTCAAAATCTATCAAATTAATAGAAAAATAAAAGAAATACTATTAGATTCTTAGACTTTTGGATTAAATATTAATTTTTTCTGAAATTTCCACCTTCTTCTCCCATTGATCAAACCATAAACTTTTTTATTTCTAAAGATCAGGGTTGGCACGGTTTAAACCAAGTGGTTTTAACCATGGTTTAAACCACGGTTTAAACCAATTGGTTTTTTTGTCAAAAAAACCATTTGGTTTTTTTAGAAAAAATCTAATGTAATATTTTCTCTTTTTTGTAATTTATTTGTTTTAAATTATTGATAGAAGTAATTTCTACTTTTAACACTTCATCAAAGCAGTCAACATGAGACATAATGAGCTTAGGTCATGTTTCTATGCATGTAGAATGAAAATTAGCATGTGCTGATGAACATATCTGGTACCCTAAAGATTTTTCTTAAAACATGTGAAATTAGAAAAGATAAAATAGATAAATAATATTCAATATTTAGCATAAAATATTTTCATTTAAAAAATGCAGATTATTTACAGCAGTTAATAACAAAATACAATGATTTTTAAGATTTTGGTTAAGTTGTAAAAGAAAATTTTCTGGATTGAGATTGGGGAAGATTATCTTTAAAGAATTTAAAAGAGTAACTTAAGATATCAAATTGAATAACACAGCTTGCAAAATCTGAGTGCTAGTTATAGCATTTCAATAATACCAATCAATCTTTTCTGTTAGTTGCGGAATCTAATGGCCAAAAATGTTGACTTGGACACTTGGAATTATCACTCAGAAAACAAAATAACCAGAAGTATTTGGATATTAAAAAAATAACAACCACAGAATAATATTATATTCATGAAACTGCATCAAATGTTTGATTGATTGATTATTATATTATTAATCAAAGGATTCTTCATACGATTTTCAAGGTATCAATGTTCACTGTGTAGAACAGTTTACTGTGAACATAAGACATAGTAGCTGTTACTAATAATGTTTAAATTAGAAATGATTTCAATTTTCTACATAATTGACTGTAATTATTTAATTTAAATATTTTCAAAAGTTATATTACTTAGATAATATCCAAAAATGTTTATTTTATCAGCAGATATGCATCTGTATGCAATAGGAAATTATATTTTTAAAAACCCGGTTTAAACCAAAAAAACCTGGTTTAAACCAAATAAACCGGGTTTTTTGGTTTTTTACAAAAAAACCTGGTTTTTTCCAACCCTGCTAAAGATATTTCTGACCTGTCATCCTGCAATACCCCTCCTTACCCCCCACCGCCCCGAAATTCCTTACCCCCCACCGCCCCAATACAAGGCTTTAGTCAAGGGGGATTTGGTGGTTCACCCTGCCCCAGAAATTTTGACTGACTTTGTTGCTTATATAACTTTAACTTTTAAATTTAGAGTTTCTTTGGAGGGGAAGGTTGTAAACCCCAAACATGTTGGTTGCACTGGACTGCTGAATATTGTTTATGTATGAGTTTATGTATTGAGTCTTCAAAGGTAGATTTGGTTGCTTACCCCCCCCCCCCCCAACCACCGCCCCTTACATCTATCATTGCTTAGAGTAGTATTTTCCATTTATCTGACAGCATGCTTATTAAAAAGCAGAAAAACCAACGTTTAAAATGCACAAATAATATATGAAAAGCAGCAAACAGCTGTTTCGAATCTACTAGCGAGATAACGTTGGTTTTTCTGCTTTTTAATATTGTTGCACAAAGGCTTTATTTACTATTTTTAAGCATGCTTATTGTTTTTTTTTTCTTTCCAGAAAGATGCACTCGCTTTAATCCAGATATTTTAAAGCAGCGAGATTGCAACAATGATCTAATATCTAATTGGTGTACATCTGATTTCAAACCAGAAGAAGGGTTATGCACTATATGTGACATGATAATAAAGTGCAACAAACATGGTGTGAGTGCTATTAAACGCCATGCTGAATTTAAAAAAACATGTGGAAAACTGTAATAAAATTAGAGATAGTTCTGGGCAAATAAAAAAAAAACTGTCCAGAAAAGATTAGATTTAATGCAAAAGAACTGCCAGCAGCTCACTGAGCAAGATAAGGTTGCTGTAGCAGAGACACTGTTTACTTTAGCAGTTGCAAAATGCAACATTACATATTCCTTCAGTAACACTGCTAGTGAAATATTTCCTAAAATGTTTCCAGATTCAAAACTTGCAAGTGAATTTTCAGTTTCCAGGACTAAGCTATCATATATTATTTCAGATGGGATTGGGCCATTTCTTAAAGAAAAGTTGATTGAAGAAGTTAATAAATGTGGTTCTTTTTATTCCATTCAAGTAGATGAGACCCCTGTGCATGAAAAAAGAGTACAACAATTTGATGTTGTAATACGTTTTTACAGCGAAGTGCACAAAAAAGTATTAAATAAACATCTAGAATCATTCCATTTAGGGCATGCAACTAGTGATATTCTTTTTGACAGTATTAAGAAGTCACTACATGAATTATCTTCACAAAAAATGGTTAGTTTCTACAGTGATGGACCTAATACAATGAAATTATTGAAGAAAAAATTGCTGGCATTGAACAACAATTTAGTGGATGCAAGCGAGTGCTCACTGCACAAAATCCATAATGCTTTTTCCGAAGGATTGAATGCTTTTGGCACTGATATTGAAAGTATTCTAATTGATATTTATCACTTTTTCAAGAATTCAGCTGTACAGAGCTGTGATTTCATAGAGTTGCAGAAACAAATGGATTTGCCAGAACACATTTTCATTAGGCATGTGTCAAGTCGTTGGCTTACAATTGAAACTTCGCTGGAAAGGTTTATTGAGCAATTTTCAGCTCTAAAGAAATTTTTTGGATTATCACCACCAGGACGGCAATCAATTCGCCACCAGAAGATTCAGAAAGTTATGAATGATAAAAGCTTATTTGCACAAGCTTTGTTTTTGCAAAATGTTTGCCCACTTTTCACCAACTTTTTAAGGGTATTTCAGAGTAAAGATCCTTTGATTCCAGTGCTTTATGATGAAATGGTGAATTTGGTTAAAGCTATCATGGGTAGATTTCTTCAAACAAAAAGTTTCATGGACAAAACTGGTCTTGATCTTAAAAACTTTGATGTGAGAAAAGGTTGTCACTGGAAAAGGCCAGAAGTTGGTTCAGATACTGAAAAGGAATTAAAGCTTTTAGACGAACATGGAAGAAAAGAATTCATTATGGGTGCACGATCCTTTTATATTTCCTCGGTGAAATATCTTTTAAGAGTTTTACCCCTTGAGAATATTTTTTTAGAACGTCTAAAATGTATTCATCCTGCGTTTGTAAAAGAAGATTCCTCGGTTTCATGTATAAAAAAAATTGCTAAAGAGTTGCCCAATGTAATTCCGATATCATCAATTTCTTCTTTGGCCGATGAATGGATTATACTCCTAAGTGAAAATATTTCTAGTGAAGGATCATCAACTGAAGGCTCAGACATTCAATGTTTCTGGAACTCAGTATTTTCGGTGACAAAACTAGATGGCAGTGCTAAATTCCAGCACATTCAAACTCTTATAAAAGCATTATTGTCTATACCTCATGGTAACTCTGATTGCGAAAGAGGTTTCAGTGTAAATAATCGACTATTGAGCAACCGAAGTAATCTATCTCTTCACACAATCAATGGATTGAGAAATGTGAAATCTCATCTTGAGGACTATGATAGTGTCACTCATGTTGATTTATCGAATGATCTATTACGATCAGTTAAAAATGCTTACAAGAATTATAATCGTCGTTTAGAGACAGAGAGACAGGAAAAAGTATTAGATGAACAGAAAAAAGAAAAAGAAAATAATGAAATTAAACTGAAAGAAGAAGAAAAAGAGTTTAACTGCAGACTGAAAGCTTCCCAAAAGATGCTTGAGAATGCAGAAAATTTGATCAAAAATGGACTGAAAAGAAAGAATTTTCCCGATATAGAATCTGGGCAAGTTTTATTAAATGAATCCTCAAGCAAGATTAAATGTATTCTTGAAGATTTAAAAAAAAAATAGACAGGAGCAAGGGGCTCTCTCCAAGAAAAGAAAATTTAATGCTTTCCAACTTACTTGGAAAGCAATTGGGGGGGGGGGGGTATTTTTTCTTTCATCATTTTCTTTTTGGCTTTTAAATTTCTCATTTTGTCTATATTTTATTGTGAATTCAACATTGGTTTTAAGTGTGCTAAATTTGTGCCTTCATGAAATAGTTTCAGTAAAAATATTCAGTTGATATTTTGGTCCAATTTTTTATTTTAATGTAAAATTTAATATTTCATAATTATATTTATCAAAATTATTTTCACTGAGCTAAAATCTCATTTTTTTAATGATATAAATTGTTGCTTTATTGGTTTTAATGCTCAGTATTTTTAAATATCTGAATTAAAAACTTGGCTCTAAATAAATGAAAGGTAAAAAAGGGTGAAACATCCATATGATTACTTTTTCGTGTAATAAAAAGTTTGTCACAAACTTGTATATTGATTCATCCATTCATTCATTTAAAAGTAGCAAGTTATTTGAGAATTGTAAAGGGGAGGGAACTTTATATTGACTTATGTCATGAAATTCTTATTTGTAATTATGCTTTTCTGTGTATGAAGGAAGATTATTCACTGCATTGTATTTTAAATAAATTTAAATCTTACTGAGCAAGTTGTCCTTCCATTTTTGTTAGTTTGTTTAATTTTGAAAGTAGAAATCTGAATAATAGTGGATAATACATTCTAAAAAGGATTGGTCTGCAGTATGTTTCTAATTCAGGTTAGTTATGTTTTATTCATATACGTTTCTTTGATTAGTTAAAATTGCTCTAAAATAATATTTTTTAAACCCAAGTAAACATTTTTTTTCTTCTTGCTGCTAATTTTTCATTATTATTCTAATCAGTACCCAACTGTCGTTTAGAATGTTTAGAGTTAGCAAAAAGTGTGAAGAAATTTTATCCGAGTAATTATTCTCTCAGATGTCAAAATATTCTCAAGATAGCAATCATTTTAATTTTTAGAAGTTTGTTAGCATTAGAGTTTAGATCTGCTCTAAAAACAGCTGTAAATGCTAGAAAATTAGATTTTTACTGCTCCAAAAATCGACTTTACTGCTATAAAATCGGATGTTTGCTGCTCCAAAAATGGATTTTACTGCTCCAAAATCAGGTTTTTGCTGCTCCAAAAAAAGATTTTACTGCTCCAAAATCAGATTTTTGCTGCTCCAAAGCTGCTCCAAAATCGCTTTAGTGCACTTTCATCCCTGGTGATCAAAGAGACATTATCCGAGAGTAGAAAAAGAAAGATTCTACAATTTCAAAAGTCTGAATACAAGCAGGGGTAACACATGTGTCACGTCAAACTGTATATAACTATGGGGAAAAAAGTCCAATGCAGGGGTGTAAAATTTTTTGAAAATCTAGGAGCCAGTTACTATCGAAAACAAATTTGTAAAATGAAATTAAAGTATAAGTTAATAATAGTACATACAAATTACTCTTTTTAATTAAATATATCTAACACATGACATAAATTTTTCTTGTATAAAAAAGTAATGTTACATAAAATTATAAATATTGATGTAAAAAAATTGGAAGTGCTGATGTAAGATACAAATAATAATCAGTAAAAACTTCTTTAAACACTTCAAAAGTACAAATATGTAATGCACTTCAAGGACTATAATATGCCATAAATCAATACTGTTATCTTATTGTTTGTCCTCATTTGCTTTTAAATTTTTATGATGTTTATGACCGCTCATGTGTCTTGTTGTTTTTGATGTAAAGTACCAGCATTCAACTGCTTTTGTAGAATAAAATCCTCCTGATAGCGATTTGCAATGTCTTAATTTTTTCAACATTTCTGTAAATATCAGTCCAGTTCAGTGAAAGAAAACTTCGTTTTTTTTCCCTTTTTGCGCATGGAAATAAAAGAAAAAAAAATCCATAAATAATCAAAGTTATAAATACAAATTATTTTTAATTTCCTAAGACATATTTAGGCGCCAGTGTCGAAAATCTGGTCGCCCGGGCGACCTGGCTCCTGGTATTTTTGCACCCCTGGTCCAATGTCTTCATTTTTAAGAAGAGACAACACCATCCAAAGTGGAAAAAAAATGTATGTAGCTAACTGCTTCTCTTGGGCAACCATGGTTACTCAGATGAGAAAAAGTTCAATTTAGATGGTCCTGATGGATATCGGTTCTGTTGGCTTTGTATCGAGAATTAAGAAGAATTTTATTCCATTCGACATATGGGAGGGGGAAGTTTGATGGTTTGTCTAGCAGTCGGATATGGTGAAAAAACGAGTCTGGTCATTTTGAATGGTAGACAGAACCATAAAGATTACATCCGATTGTTGGAATCTGAACTTCTTCCTTATGGTACAGAATTAGTTGGAGAAGATTGGATATTTCAATAAGATGGAGTAGCAATTCACTCAGATATTGGTGTTAAAAGTTGTTTCCGCACAAATAAGGTCCTATTTATATATTTGATATCTGTAACACTTGCATTTATGAACCTGTTTGGATGTGACCAAGCATGTATACATGATATATCAAAGTCCCACCTAAGTTCATTAGCCAACTTCATCTTCCTTGTTTCAAAATTGATGTCTGAAGAAGAAAATAGAAAAAAAATTCATATTAAAAAAATACATACAAAAGAATTAGGAATTCACAAAGCCTTTTAAATATTTGGCTTTGATGGGGTTTTCAGACCAAATTTCCTACAGGGATTCCAGAGTCTTTTTTGTTTTGCCTCTATCTTAAAAAATGTTTCAAACATAGATGTAGCAGTTTGAAAACAAAAATAGGTTGCTGTAATCCAAATTGGCAATACCTGACTAATTTTAACTGTGAATCTTTTGTAATTGTATTCCATGCATTTTAGTTCTATGTGTTCGAGTAAAATTAGTTGAGTTCTTAAAAACAAGAGATAGGGAAGCTGCTTTTTCTTCCTGGTACGGGCCAGAAGGACTACCTTTTTAGAAAGATATATGGATGAAGAAAACGTTAGTTCAGTGAAATTACCGTGTTTTAATTTTATTAAAATATATTTTCATGAGTTCTATCGTTCTATCTTATAAAGACTCTAGTGTTTACTATAGTATCATCATATGAATATAAGGTACTACTTAGTTATCCCGTCGACCAATTTCGCCAATTTATATAAATTGCCAAATTATACAAATTGATATAATTTTTATTTTAAATTACGAAAGAACAAATAAATTAGTATATCATTAATAAAAATACAAATAAAACGTCAAAATAAAAATCACTTGGTGACCTAAACATGTGTAACTTGCTTAAAGTCAAGTGAATGTGAGATTTATGATCAACCGTTATTGGCATTTAATCTTATAGTTTGGCGATAGATTTTTGGTCAACGGGATAACTAAGAAGTACCGAATATAATTACACATTAAAGCTGCAAACAGCTAAACATTGAGCAGACCATTGCAGTCATGTAAGTGATTTAATGTTGTGAGCCAGGACATTAAAACCAATCATTGATTTATACCATCACTAGCAAATAGTAAAATAAATTTTGTTTTGGTGTGTAAAATAAGTAAATGAATGATAATGAAATAGAACAATGGAAATTGAGTAAGCTAAACAAATTATTGGATAGGCACGGGCAAGATTTCCAGATTTTAACCTGGAGAAAAAAAAGCTAGACACCTTTATTTGGCTTAAAAATACTGCTAAAAAGCTGGCTTTTATTTAAAAAAGATAATAAAAGATTGAACGTTTTCAACTAAAAAAATTATAAATTTCTATTGAATGTTATCAGATAAGTTTTTATAACTGCTAGAAAGCATAAAATATACATATTGAGGAGGATGCATTAAATTAAAACTTGGAGACAGTGTTTTGAATTTCTATATTCAATGATTAAGAGGCACTGGAGCTTAGCTCCGATACTTCTTTGTTTTTACTGAATATTTAAATATTGGTCGGAATTCATCAGAGCTCATAAATACTGCACTCCAGAGCCCAGTGGAACAGCATTTCTGAAAAAAAAAACAAAATCTTTATCCTTTCCCAACCACCTCCAATCATTTGCTTTCTTTCTTACCAAAGTGCTTACATACATGTGGCGTCGTGTGTCACACTGTAGCACACACAGGAGAATATTTCTATCTAGCGCTCCCAATTGTAAAATCGATGGTTTTCGAATGGTGGCAAAGAATGCCAGAATTAACTGCAACCGTATCTGCAGTTTTTACTTGGGATCTTGTTATGTTTACACCAAGGGTGTAGAGTAGAGATGAGTTCAGGCTCACTTTTCGGAGCCCGGGCCCACCCGAGCCTGAAAGATTTTTTGTCATCAGAGCCCAATACCAAAAAAATACAATACCCCCCCCCCCCCCCCCAAAAAAAAAGTTAGAATATTTAAAAGTCATTCTAAATGTAATATCTAATTTTTTTAACAACTTCATTCATGGAAATAAAAATAAGTATTAATTCCCAGCTCATAATTAATTTTATGAAATTTGCATTCAATCCTATCAAAAGAGAAAATTTGTATCAAATAAAAATATACTACCTTAAAAGGATTCTAATATTTATCTCCCCCACAAGCAAATCTGATGGACACATTAACAAAGTGCGTTCTATCAATAAATGAGTGAAATTTGTAGAAATTACTATGTATATGCCGAAGAATCAAACGTTTTTCTATCACCTATAAAAAGGTGTGCATCTTAAATTAAAATCAATTCCTTGCTCAAAACAATCTTTCATAATTCTCATGTCCTTGCAAATCAGCTTAAATAAAAAATTTGATACCATTCTCTGAAAGATCCAAAGCTTTTATAGGAAAGGAGGAAACTCTGCTCGGTTGCTTTCTATCGGAATAACAATACATGCTAATTGTTAATTATATGTACTTATGAATGAATGAAAGTGACTTCATGAATGTAAAGAGCAGCAGCATGAGCAGAGTTCGTGATGAAAAATGGATAAAACCACTAACTCTATTTTCATATAAAGAACGATTATGACTCGCACACAACAGAAGACTAAAAATTTGCAAATCTTAAGCTAATGCTGGTTGATTAAAACAAAAGAAAATATAATAAATAAATGTTCCTATTAAAAAAAAAAAAAAAACATAAATCCTAATGGCACTACATCAACAGGTCATCACTGTCAAAGCCGGACATAAATCTGCAAATATCACTGTACTAATAGTACAGAAAAATATGCGATTTCTGTTTCCCCCTCATTCTGATCAAAATAGCATTAAAATGACTTAAAATAGAATAAGTAATTTTTAAGAAAAAAAAGATATTTTATATTTTTTCTATACGAGAATAAATAAAATTGTGAAGTTAAAAAAGAATGAGCCCGAAGACTGGTATAAAAATCGAACCAGAGCCCGTGTGAGTCTCAGTCTGAACCTGTCTCATCTCTAGGAGGATATTCTGTGGTATACGCCATATATCTTCTGGGAGGGGGTTGGTTTTTTTTAAAGAAACACCGTAAATCCTCTTTTTCTCAAATAAAACTAAAGCGTATACTCTCTTGTCCCATAGCAGAAACTGTGCAGCACGGAAGCAGGGCTGCAGATTATTTTATAAACTTGCAGATTAATCTACCAGCTTAAAAATAAATTCTGGGTTTAAAATAGCCACTATTTTTTTTTTTTCTTCTTAGAGTTATTGTTTTTCTTATTATATTTTCTTTGTATAATGCAACTTTTGCTTATTTTATGGGTTACTATAAGTTTTTATGATAGTAGCTCGGTTCAACATTGTTGTGCTGCAGATGACCACCGAAAATTCTGCTACTGAGCTCTCTTGGTGTGCCCTCTGCCTATAGCTTATATTTTCTGTTTTTTTTCTACACAACTTCTTTTTATCACTTTCTTTTTTAACCATGACTACAGCACTGGTATACATGCTGCTTGTTCATGTTTATAAAATTTTACTAAACTTTTTAGCTCTGCGTGGTACTTAATTTGCATCTAAGCTCACAGGAGCACAGCTCTACAACTTCTTTATTTTTAGTGAATATTTAAATATTAGTCAGAATCCACCTGAGTTTATAAATACTTCAACTTCGCACCAAAGCTCACCAGAACAGCACTTTGTGTTTGCTACTTGAAAGTTGATACGAAGAAACCCTTGGCAAATAGGATTTTGGAAATTCTTTTGCTGAACACAAAATTGCTTTATATTCTGAAAATAATGTATGAAGTATAAATATGCAGATGGATACACTGTGGCTTTTATTACTTCGTAATATTAGAGGTTCGGTGCTATTTTTGTTAGAAACTGAGCCCTGTCTATATTACATAGCTCCACATATATTATACACTTTAAAGATTATATTTAGTTAAACAATAACAAATCAAGGAAGAAAAAGAGACATACGTACTGTTATTTACTTTTAAAATTGATTAAAACTAAATAATTTATGTATATAAAATTTATGTAAATAAAATTATCTGATATAGTAATAAAAGAAACTAGCCGACCTTGGCGACCAGTTTGGACATGTTACTTTATTCATAATTTAATTTACTTTGACTCCCTTAAATATAATTAAATATAATCCCTTAAGCTAAAATTAGTTTTTGTTGCATTAAATTATCTCAATTTGTTGATTTTCTGTATGCAAGCAAACCCTATTGGCTTATAATGGAAGTCTATGGGAATTTGGCGAAATATTAGAGATGTTGCCAAGTTAGTGTCACTTTTGGTGGCTCATTTTGGTCGCCAAATTTCAGGGTTGGCATGGTTTAAACCAATTGGTTTTTTTTTTGTCAAAAAAACCATTTGGTTTTTTAGAAAAATCTAATATATATTTTCTCTTTTTTGTAATTTGATTGTTTTAAATTATAGATAGAAGTAATTTTTACTTTTAACACTTCATCTCAGCAGTCAACATGAGACATAATGAGCCTAGGCCATGTTTTAATTTAGCATGTAAAATGAAAATTAGCATGTGCTGATCAACATATCTGGTACCCTAAGGATTTTTCTTAAAACATGTGAAGTTAGAAAAGATAAAATAGATAAATAATATTCAATATTTAGCACAAAATATTTTTATTTAAAAAATGCAGATTATTTACAGCAGTTAATAACAAAATACAATGATCTTTAAGATTTTGGTTAGGTTGTAATAGAAAATTTTCTGGATTGGGATTGGGGAAGATTATCCTTAAAGAATTTAAAAGAGTAACTTAAGATATCAAATTGAATAACACAGCTTGTAAAAGTTGAGTGCTAGTTATAGCATTTCAATAATACCAATCAATCTTTTCTGTTAGTTGCTGAATCTAATGGCCAAAAATGTTGACTTGGACACTTGGAGTTATCACTTAGAAAACAAAATAACCAGAAGTATTTGGATATTAAAAAAAATAAGAAGAATAACAACCACAGAAGAATATATTATATTCATGAAACTGCATCAAATGTTTATTGATTGATTATTATATTATTAATCAAAGGATTCTTCATACGATTTTCAAGGTATCAATGTTTCACAGTGTAGAGCAGTTTACTTTGAACATAAGATACTGTTACTAATAATGTTTAAATTAGAAATGATTTCAATTTTCTTTATAATTGACTGTAATTATTTAATTTAAATATTTTCAAAAGTTATATTACTTATATAATATCTAAAAATGCTTATTTTATTAACAGATATGCATCTGTATGCAATAGGAAATTATATTTTAAAAAAACCTGGTTTAAACCAAAAAAACCTGGTTTAAACCAAATAAACTGGGTTTTTTTGTTTTTTACAAAAAACCCCGGTTTTTTTCCATCCCTACAGTGATATATCACCAAGTTGGCAACAAACTTGGCGGTATTTGGCGACAGAACAGGGTCCCCCCTATGGTAACCCCTCTTATAAGTATGGAAATGCATTAAATGTTGTTCAATAACCAATGAGTTGTTTCTTTTGGGCATTGTCATTAAACAATTAACAAATAATCGCGATTTCTGTGCCACGTACAATAGCGTTTTATATATATATATATATATATAGATGTTCTGATATAGTATTTAATAAATGAAATTATCCTACTTGAGAACATCTATATTTGGGTAGTAATCAGTGGGTTTCTGTTGAAAACGATATATTTTAAAAAGCTTTTCTGTTACTAAGTGATTGTGTAACTTTTTCTAGATAAATCCATTTGAAGAGATTAAATTATAGAACGATCAATGTCAAAAGACAAATTAGGAAGGAAAGCATATTTGAGGAGATTTTAGTGCATGCAAAAATAGAAGAAAAAAACCCCTTTCAAAATAAAACTTGTTAAAATAAGATACGGAAATACTTAAGTTGTTATTCAAAAGAATTCTTCATGCATATCTTGTTCCTAATGACTGTCTCAATAGTAAGAAATTTTGTTTTTTATTAAAGGATTTTAAATATTTATAAAGAATAAGCAGTCAAGTGCGAGGTACACATAGTGCACACATAGGGTTCCATACAATAAATATGTTAATTAGTAACTGGGCATTGCATCACACAAATATATCATTAAATGTTGTTATCTAGTCTTTAAATGCTGATGGCGCATAGAGTATGCCGCCCGTGCTTTATGTATGCCCAAACTGTCTGTGTCGTTAAGGGTTAATATCTCAGCTAATTACTGACAATTTTTTAGTAAAATCATAGTCAACAAATCTTTTAGACTTCTGCAATGATAGGTACCTCCAGCGCTCTTCAACTCCTTTACTGAATGTCTGCAAATCGAAATTTCTGTGCAACAGAAAAATGCAATTTTCTCAAACACTATGTGCCTAGGGTAATCGCTATAGTTTTCCTGCAAGGTTTAAAGTAACATCTACTACTCCTAATTTTTTCATAATTTTTGTTTCAGTAGATTCAGAAATTCAGGGGCAGAAACAAATTTTTGCATTACATTTTCGACGATATCTCTGAAAATATAATACCTAAAATTAAAAAAAATGTATTTTTGAGTTTGGCATTACAAAAGCTTCACACAATACCCCACATGATCTATACAAATAATTTTTTTTTTTTTCCCAAGTAACTTAATTAGCCCCTCTACCATTTTTCCTAAATATATTTGTAAATGGTTAATAATCTATAAATATGTGGGTCAATAGCCTTTATTACTTCAGCTAATTTGAACTTTCCACATTTCATAGTTTATGAGTAAAATGGGTGTGACAGACACAGGAGTGATCTTATAATGGTTCTGTTTTTACTTTTTAAGTACGGAACCCTAAAAATTATAAGATTTTCACATAACAATAGCCCTTAAAATTAGATAATAAAATATATAACTAAACAATCATTATCCCAAAAAATAAAATATTTTATTATTTAAAGCAGTAAAAATAAAGTTTTAAAGTTCAATGGGGAAAAAAAAGTCAATTGGTATGTCTTTTTAAAATTTAGCTGACATATTTGCAATTCTGACTACAAATAACTAGCATCTCCATGTATGTGTTAATGTCTTCATTATTGAGAAATTGTTTTTTAACTTTTAACTCAATAAAATACCTTTAAAATTAGTTTAGAAAACACTTAAAAATCTGCTGTTTATAACTGAAATGCTTTACTGAATAAATACCAATTTTGCCCAAAAAATGTTGGTTAAAAACAATATAAACCACTACCGTGGGTTTTTAAAATTTAAGCCATCTTTTGGCAAACATGGCTTGATCCCCACAGTTCCATACAAACTGCCGCCACTGACTTGAGATTAATTAATATTCAAGTTATAATCCCTTCAGTACAAATATATGTGCTATGTAGGGTGTAGGTATGTTTTTTGAATACCACTATTTTTTAAGAGAAATTTTTCCCTTGCCAAAATTTTGCAAGGGATTGTTCAGTTATTACATCACACTTTAAAAGGAGGGGGGGGGGGTAGCATGCTCTGATGTCGCATCTAAAATACGAAAACAATTAAGTAGGCATTGTTTAAAAGTAGCATAAATTAAATTCACAAAAAATAAATATTTTTACTCAGGAAATAAGTATATTGATTGCGCTTTGAATTTCAACAACTTGAAATAAAAGCATATATCTTGACGATTTTATGGTATTCATTTGCGTTATGTAATTAGTGGATGACCCCCAATTAAATTAGGAAAAGTTGCTATTCAGAAATAGTAGTACTCAAAAATAAAAAGTCTCATGTGGGAGAGATGCTCATTCTGAAGAGGTTAATCTGAATTTTTTTTAAAAAAGGAAAATAGCCGGACATCCAATGTAAATAAGATTTTTTATTAAAAGGGCACTTGTTAGTCTTTGTAGTTACTGAGATAAATCACCTACAACTGTATTGCACCTACAACTGTATTGCTTGCAGTAGAATCTGAGTGGCTTCTATGTTTAATGCATGTTTAAAAAAGTGTATGATTTAATTCCAGTGGATGATAAAATTCACTGTAAAAATAATGTTGATTAGTTAAAAAAAAATTACAAAACATTTACATAAGAGAAAAAAGAAATTCTAACATGGAAATTAAAATGATATTTTTGACCATTGATGTTTTTTAAGTTTGAAGAATTTTTTTGAACTAAAAATAAGGCTTTTTATTTTTGCGAAAAATCAAAACATAATATAATTTTGTCCTTTTTTGGCAATGGGAATTGATATTGTGGCAAATCTATAAAAACAAACTCACTCAATTCTGTAATGTATGTGTGATAATCTTTTTTTTTCTTTTTTTAAAAAATACAATTGGGTATTTTATACTTAAAAATATGCGACAATGCAAATAAATAACTTGCATAACATTTAAGGATATTTCACCCAAAATTCATGCCAGATATTAAAATGTTTTAAATAACTTTTTTGTTTATATTATATGTAATTTCTTCTCATGTATGGCATCTTCTGTTTTTTTTATTTATTTATCATCTTTGCAGTCTTTCTGGAATTTGTTTTAAAAATTGAAACCTAAATTTTGTAGATATGTTGTGCTTGTGCTAAGGTTTAATTATCATGCATTTTTTACTGGAATTATTTTATTTCATTCAATGGATTAGTTTTGTAATTGTACAAGGCACTCATTAAAATTCTTTCTATTTCCTATTGAAATCAAATTGAAATATACAATTCCACTCCCCCCCCCCCCCCCCAAAAAAAAAAAGAGCTTGAGGTGTTCTTCATGCTGAAATTTTCAATATGAATACTTTATTTTAACATATTTGGCGTTTTTGGTGAATTTTACTTCAGAATACCAAATGAAGACTTGTTTGATTATATAGTTTTAGAATTATGAAGGTTGAAAGTTGGAGTGTTTAATTTGTTTGTAATTGTTGTAAAACAGATAGCAGTGTGGGTACTTTTTTAAGCTACTTGGCAAATGAGCTGTAATTTTGGATTCCCTTATTTGAAGTTTCTAGAAATCTATTTCTGTTTAAAAACTTATAGAAAATTACAATTCCTGTGTTTCTTAAAAATAATTTCTAAAAAATATGAGTTGTAACATATAATTTTTTGAAAACAGAAATAGATTTCTAGAAGCTTCAAATATGCAAATCCAAAGTTACAGCTCATTCTGCCAAGTAGTTTCTTGAGCCATACCTAATAAACTACTTGCTTTGTGATCTGTTCTACAATGATTACAAATGAATTTAACACTAGGAGTTCCGATTCCCTTCATAATTCCTAATTTACTTGGCCAAATGACTTCTAATTTGATATCATAAGTTAAAATTTGACGAAAAAATCCAAATATGATGTTAATATAGGTGTTCCTATTGAAAATTTCAGAGTTTGGTACAGTTTTGATATGAAGGCAACCCTATGCTTTTTTTTTGTAACATACATTTAAAGAAACATATTTTCCAGCTGAATGGCTATTTCTGGAGTGTTTTTTGTTTGTTTCTGTTGTCTGAAACAATTTTGTGATTAAAATGTATGGCGTGTTCTCTTCTTTTTTTCCTTCTTGTTTGGCCGACTCGACTCTCAACATATTGGCGTATATGGTAAATACAGTACAGAACCATTTATCTGGAATGTTTGGGGTCAGATGTATTCCGGATAACTGGTTTTTCCGGTTAACTGGTTGCGCATTAAAGCAGCATCCATTTGATATATTAGATTACTTGGATTAAAAATCAATGCAAGAAAGATCAAAAGTTAACCAGATTTTAAAAGAAGGTAATTTATGAGAATATCCTATAAGGATAATCTTAAGGAACAAAAGTTCTCCTAAGGAACAAAAATTCTCCTGTTTCCTCTGCATAAAAATTAAAACATCTAAAATACAACTAAATATGTTTTCATTTCAAATACTAGATGTTGTCATCAAATTATACAATTGTTTCAAGCAAAACCTATGTCAAACTGGCAGTGTATGACACCTTTTTCTGCAAAGATTCTGAAATCAGTCTATCAGAAATATCATTCCGGATAACTGGTTTTCCGGTTAACTGGTTTCCGGATAAATGATTCCATACTGTATATGATTTATTAGCATATGTGGCATATTAGTTATCTCAGACATTTGTATTATTAATTTGAAACCTTCTAATATTCCTTTCCAGCATGTTATATAAAGAATTTTCTTATGTTTATTTGTATCTGATGTTTTGAATGCTTAACTGCAATGCAGGGAAGTGTATGCTAAATAGTGTTTGAATCATGCAAAGAAATCTTAAAAGAAAAACAGAAGGCTGCTGCAAGATATTTATAGGGTCATCCATGTCATGTGTGGGACAGCTTTTCTACATATTTCTGCTGTTTTAACAATGTTATTATATAAGTACTCAAATTGAAACAACCATGCTTACATGAAAATCTAGAGTTTTTTGTTATTATTAATGTGTAGTTCATGTTTTACCAACTTATAAGTCAATAGATCAGGTATTTATGCAAGTGTCACACGCATGACATTTTGTCAGTTTTTTGTGGAATAGCCCTGAAATGGGTAGATTACTTAGGTATAGGATTTAAAATGTGGAGATTTTTATTATATGTTTCTTTTATCTAATTTTTTTTAGGTACTTTTCGGTTAGCCTGGCGCCAGTGTTATACTATATACATGTGTATGTATATCTATATTACATATATATGTTTATTTATACATATATAGAAGCTATATGTATACATATATATGTGTGTGTGTACACATACAATATATATAAATGTATATGTATATATACATATATATATAACACTGGCGTCCGGCTAACCGAAAAGTACCCTTTTTTATTATTAAAAACGGGCACCCAACCTAAACCCACAAATTCCATTTTAAGTTAACCTGGCAAAAAAATTCCTCAACCCAACCTGCGGTTTTTCAAACCGCACCTGACCCAAACCTGCAATATTTCAACTCGCAACCCGTCCCAATGAAAGAAAAATAAATCATGTTTTAATGCCATTGTGGGAAAAAAAAAAAAAAAATCTGCAATTGTATCTCTAATACCATTTTTATATTTTTCATAGAAGAATGAACAAATCTATATTCATTAATATCCAAATATAGTAAAACTTCTGAATAGTGGACACCTTGCGATCGTTGAATAGAGTCAAACATCGGGTCGGGTTATCCCGAATCTTGTTCTTTCGGCTCACAATGAATCTAATTTTCTTTCTGCAGGTCGGGTTCACACTAGGAAAATTCTTGCGAGTCATATGAAAGTTTTGGCCACTCAGATTGTTGAGATTTTCACAAAAAGTTTGAGCACAACTATGTTTCATGTGAAAAGAAATATTTAAATTAGAATCTTGGACGGGACGGGTTGTACCCGACCCAGGGTTCGCAAAAACCTGGGTTTTTCTGAAAAAACCCAACCCGCATGGGTTTTATCGGGTTTTTTCATGAAAAACCCAATTTTCCCGTGGAAAATCGGGTTTTTTCAAAAGTATAATATATGCGTAATTACATTATTGTATACTATGTTTTCTATATATTATATACACTATACATAAAAAAATACATTGTTCCCTAATATACAATATAATTGTAATGCTATTTTACAAGTTATAAATTGTATAAATTATATGAATTTAAATTAATTAAATGTCGGTGTTTCTTACAAATTTGTTTGAAATGTAGTAGAAGATATAAAATTGTTAATTTTCTTTAAATTAAATAAGGAATAAAATATTAAAATTTAAAATATATAAGTAGGAAGAAAAAAAGGGGTAAACTAGTCTGATGTGCCAATCCCAAATGTTTCTTCAGTCTCTCTTTCAATCTCTCAATCTTATTAATTCAAAATTCGCTATCACAGAGCCAAAATTAAATGACAATTTATGCCCATCATGAGGGTTGTAAAATATAGATTTGTTGAATTGGATGCATTTAAAAAGGAGATATAAGTATCACCTGTTGTGCAATTTACAACAAAACTTGATCAGTAACAGTTTACGTCAACATCTAACTGAATCTGAAGTTTGATGAAAATCCATGCATTAGTAGTTCTTGAGATAAAGCTATTGAAAAAAGTGAGATAAATGCAGCACAACAGCGCCACTGTTGGGCGATATACACCAAAAACTAATCAGCACCAGTTTATATCAAGGTCTAACTGAATCTAAATTTTTATTCAATTCCGTACATTAGTTCTTGAGATAAGAGTTATTGCTGAAATCGCGAAAAATGCAGCATAGCAGCACTATCTGTTGGGCGATATGCACCAAAAATCAATAAGCAACAACTTAACTTGTAACCGAATCTGAAGTTTTATGAAAATCCGTGCATTAGTTCTTGAGATGAAGCTATTTCAAAAATTGAGATAAATGCAGACCTGCCAACTGCTACGAAAAAATCGTAGTTGCTACGATTTGGACCTATAAACTATGATGCTACGAAAATCGGTCTCAAACTACGATTTTTTCATCGAAAGTGGGGATCGTGGAAAGAAAACACGAATTTCGTCAAAGGACCGTGTAAAAATCGTCAAAGGATCGCGGTAAAAAATGCGAATTTCGTCAAAAGTTTGAGGTAAAAATTCATTCATTCGAGAATTTCAACCATGAATCGTAATAAAAAAAAGTGAATTATGATTGTGGTAAAAAATTGCGAATATCGTGAAATGATCGCAGAAAAAAAAATCGCGAATTTCGTCAAAATTTACTGCACTGGGCTAAAAAATCAGAACAGGGCTCCTTTTACAAATGTAAAAAGTCGCAAAACGAGAAGAAGCTGTACAAATCATATAGAAAATTTACTATATTGAGTTGAAAGTTGAAAGACTGAAACCTTATTACTTTTACGAATGTAAAAAAATTGCCGCAAAAAACCAACCAACCAACATCCAGATTAATTTGAATTTTGTGTGCTACGATTTCTCATTTTCAAAGGTTGGCAGGTCTGTAAACGCTTTAGCACAGCAGTGCCACCTGTTAGGCAGTATACACCAAAAGCTAATCAGTAACAGTTTACATCAAGGTCTAACTCAGTCTAAAGTTTTGTGAAATTCTGTGCATTAGTTCTTGAGATAAAGGACCCACAAAATTTTTTTCACACAAAGAACAGACATTTTCTAAAAACCATCAAATCGTCTTCAGGACCTTTTTAAAACGTATAAATCCATCAGAAACTGGAAGTCAAAATTTTTCACGAATCCAATACTTTCTTCTTGTAAAGGTAGAAGAAAGTAAAAATACATATTTTTTATTTCCATGAATATAGTTCATTTGAATTTTTTATACAAAGACATTCTTATGATATAACCTTTACCTATAATTATGTACTATGTATGTTGCCTACTAGGTTCTATGTAAGTAAAGTATTTCAATGTGTTGACATACATTTTTCAGATGTGTATGTAATGGCTTTTATATATATATATTTTTCAAAATTAACTGAAATGACTTAAATTCATTAAATGTACATGTTGTTTAAATTTTTCAATTATTTCTGAAAATTGAAAAAACCCACATTATGGGTTTTTCAGTGGACTTTTTCAAGTGGGCCCATTCTGAAAAAACCCACCGGGCTTTTTCGAACTGGGCCCAGCTTTGCGAACCCTGACCCGACCCGTATATGACTCAAATGAATATCACAGGTATGATAAATTATACCTGAACTTTGACACAATGAAAACAAAGAAAGTAGAAAAATAATGTTTCAATTGATATGTAACTGTGTAAAATTAAAAATATAATCTTTAAATATGCTTTAAAATTAGTTGCGGCTTCAAAAGTTCCACTTATAATGGTACACCTTGTATTTCACAATTGGCACTCTGCCTTATCGTACTTTAAAAATACAATATGATGCAAAGCGCTAAATGATCTTTCCTGTCTTCCTTACAGTAGATTTTGTCATAACAGCGTTAGAAGTATCAAGACTAGAACATTAGCCGCAAAAATGCTTTAGCAATGCAGAAGCATTCATTATAATCCTTATCATACCAGTAGTTGAAAAAGTATGTTTATATTAACTAGGGATGTAATGAATATTCGGCCACTATTCGGTATTCGGCCCTTTTGCCGAATATTCGGCTGGCTGAATAGTGGGACATTTGACCGAATACCTGTAGCCGAATAGTGGCATATTTGGCCGAATATTTTAAGATATTTGGTTAAATATGTTCCAGAAAATCAAAACAAAATGTGATTTTGAATATTTTCGACAAACAATATTAAAAAATTATACCTAAGTACATTAATTATTATAAGAAAAAGATCTCATTCTGAAATATGGCGTGGAGGAAGTATTATGAGGGGCTTGTTAATTTTGAGAGAAAGAAAAGAGAAAAGTATATTTTGGTACCAGAAAAGAATATATAATACTTTAATGGAATGAATAATTATATTTTAAGAAAATAACCTTTTTTTTTGTATACAGAATGTAAATTTACTAAGTTTAAGTTGCATGAAAAAGGATATAAAAAGACAGAGGACACATGCAAGTTCTTATTTTTAGGGGTGAAAGGATTTTACTAAAATAAAAAAAGTTTCATTTTTACAGAGGTAAACAATTCTATTTTAGATAGTTCTAGTAATTTATATATATATACTATCTATGGATTAAATAAAAAAATATGAATTAAATTATTATTTACATTTTTAAAAGTCATATGTTATCTTTAAAGTATTTTTTAAGCCATTTAAAGTATTACAAAAAATACATTCAGCTGTTATGATTTTTGAAAACTCAAACAAAAAATTAATTTCAATTAGTCCTTAATTTAAGTTTTTATTTTAAAATTGAAAAAAAAAATTAAACAATTAAAATAAAAGTCATTTATATTAAAGTCAGTATTCGGCTTAAAACTTGGCCGAATATTCAGTATTCGGCTATTCGGCCAAATCACTATTTGTTACATCCCTAATATTAACTTCCAGAAACTAATTCTAAAACTAGACAAAACGGCATTTAGCTTTTGTGAAATTATGATCTGTGGTTTAATAGACTTTCAACATGAACAAATATTTTGGACATTCTTTTGAAAAATTGGGTCAACCCAAAAACGGGACATTTTATCCATTTCTCATGGAATGGCCTTTTATAGCATAGTTTTTAGTTTAAAATTTCATTATACTTTTACTACATTTTTAATTTTTTTCAACATGGTCTTATTTTATTTTTTTAACTTTGCATGTTAATGCTCAGATTAGTCATTGCTGTAAATCACATTTATTACATCAAATTCCAACTCCATTTTTAAGCATTATAAAATCTTTTACTTTAAGAATAGCATGACACCTCATCTAACTTTTCAATTTTAGACTATATTATTTAAAAAAAAAGGGGGGGGGATTATAAAATGTGCATGAAAGTATTTTGTCACAATTAAATGATACAAAACACCTCATCTTTCTTTTTAGGTGCGTTCGTAATTATATAAATACGTAGCACCTATAGTCGTCGTTCAGTCCGTCTGTCTGCATATAACAGAGCAAAAACTACTCAACCGAATCATCTGAAATTTTAAATATATAATTGTTGCAAAATTTTGTCGAGTCATTTAAAATTTTATGAAAATCGGATGTATAGTTTAATTACAAGGACAGTCAAAAGTTTTCCGTTACATGACGGCCAATGGGAAAAAATTATTGCAAATGCATTTGAATAATGTTACAGCCTTCCGAATGGTCTGAAATTTTAAATATATAATTGTTGCAAAATTTTGTCATTTCAAATTTTATGAAAATCGGATGTATAGTTTAATTACTGGGACAGTCAAAAGTTTTCTGTTACATTACGGCCAATGGGAAAAAATTATTTCAAGTGCATTTTAATGATGTTACAGCCTTTCGAACAGAATGGAATGGATATCCACTTATGAAGTGCACTAAAATATACATTCAGTACAATATACGACACAAAAAATATTTATAAAACTAGTTATAGTACGAACACACCTCATTTGCCACATTTGACGAGCAATTTCCAACTTGTTTATTTTATATCTGTTTTTTAAAGATGAGAGAGGAGGGGGGAGAGGACTATTTAAAAAATGCATGGGAAAATATTTTGTTACCAAAAAATACAAAACGGTAAACAATTGAATAAAAAAAATTGATTTAAATAGATGATTTAAAATAGATGCAGTAAAACCTCCATAACAGACACCCCTGAATAGTGAACACATTTTATTTAGCAAACAAATTCTGGTGTTCCACTATTTAGAGGTTTACTGGTATAAATTAATATGTTTGAATATTTACTTTCATCCTTGTACCATTAAAGAATATGTTGTTCATAAATGTATTAAAGTTGTTGTATCTAAGCAATTTTAAATGTTATCCATGCTGTTGATTGATAAGCAATATTTTGTACCATTTGTGTGGAAAGCTCTGACATCGGAAATTAAAAATGAATTTATGTTGCTTAAGAATATACATACTTTATTATGAAACCCTATTCACTGTCAATTTTTTTTCTTTTCTCTTTTAGAAAACACTAATTCTTTTTGGAAAGAGAGAGTAATATCTTGTACACCTTTTTTATGGTAAACCGAAGACTGAAACGTGCCAGTTAAAAGTGGTGCAATTGGAAGAGTTTTACAGGTAACTGTTCAGTTTTCATATTATAAGGACTATGGCCAATAAGGTTTTAAAATGGCTCTTGTGATATTTAAGAAAATTATAAAGTTTTTATATCATAGAACACTTCAGCTAACAATATACAAATAAAATTTTGTAAAAAATGCTAAATGTAAATATTTAATATTATGAGTTTTAGAAATGACTTAATATAAATGATACTATACTGTAATAAAAGAATTTATTTATTGACATTGCATTAATAATTTTTTTATTGATATTTCAAAAAATATAACTTACAGTTAGTTATAAGTGAATTGTGGTGTCAATTTTATATTAATATTTTATAAATCCTTATATCCTAACATAAACATACATCAAAATTGTGCCTTCACTTCATTCACTCTCTATGGAGGAAAAAAATGTTTAAATAAAATAACAAAAATTTAAAATAGACATAAATATAATAATCAATTTAATAAATAATAATACAAAAGTTTTTAGAAATTGTGGTACCATCGCCAGGAGTGGGAAATTTTCAGAAAGCCAGCAAGATGCAACATACAGTTGAAAATTGCTTTGAAAAATTTATGCCACGGCAAAGATCATTAATTACCAGGGGTAGGGAAATACATCATTTTACTCGCCACTGGCGAGTGGATTTTTTGACAGTGCGAGTGAATTTGTAGGCAGTATTTAAAAAACTCCATGCAAAAAGATATGCCAAGAACTTTATTTTTTTTACTAGTTAGCTTCATTTTGCAACTTTTCAAATTACTGCGATGTAAACTCGGTACTAAGTTCTATTCTTTATTAAACTTTTCTTTCTTGTGTATATTTTTCTTATTTTACAGGGGAAAAAATCAAGGTTGCCGGCTTTTAGCCAGGCCAAAAAAAGCCGGCCGGCTTTTTTTGGTTTTAACCACTTAAAAAAAGCCGGCTTTTATTTTTTAAAGTTGGTTTACAGATAATTTGTTTTAAATTTGGATCAATTAATTTTTAATACACTTATAAATATTTTCTACTAAAAAAATTATAGATTTCTATTAAATTTTGTCAAATAAAAGTCTAACTTCTAGAAGGCAACTGTGAAGGCATTATGTCTGGAAAAAAAAAAAAAAAAATTATAAACATTGAAAATAATATAAGTTAGGCTCCAAACTGGTATTTTGAAATTCTATGTTAATAGCTCCACATATACTACACATTTTAAAGATTATATTTAATTAATGACAAAATATAGCATATCAAAATGGAAACATGCTTATGTGCCCATATGGAGAGATTAAGTTATAAATGTTAAATGAGAAATTAGAAAGGATATAATATTTGAGGAGAGTGAAATGTTAAATGAGAAATTAGAAAGGATATAATATTTGAGGAGAGTGAAATGTTAAATGAGATATTAGAAAGGATATAATATTTGAGGAGATTGGTACATAAGTGTATAAAAAATAGAGCATTTAAACAAGAAAAAAAAAAAAATTCTCTAAATAAAATTTTGAAAAGCTTGTTGCTAAGCATATTCATGCATATGCTATTCGCAATGTTTTTAATAGTGAGAAATAGTGTTTTTATTAATATGACTATGTATAATTTTAAATGTTTACTAGAAATAAAATAAGACTTGTATATTAATAGCTCTTAAAATTAAGTATTAAAACATGTAACTAAGCAACCATTGTTCTCTTTAATTTTTGTAAAAATGAAAAAATTGGCAGTTGATATGGCCCTTTTAAAATTTAGCTGACATATTTGCAATTCTGACTACAAATCGCTAGCAAAACCATCTAAGTTTTATTCCAGTATTAATGTCCTCATTATTGAGAAATTGGGTTACCTATTAAACTCTTAACCAATTAAATGTCACTAAAACTAATTAAAAACACTTTAAAATGTGTAGTTTATAATTACAATGCTTCATTGTATAAAAGCCAATTTTGGCCAAAAAAAGCCGGTTAAAACCAATAAAAGCCACCGGCCTGGCTTTTTTTAATTTTAGCCGGCTTTTTTGCAACCCTGGAAAAAATATATATGTGAAAATGTATTGTAGCAATAGTAATCAACTATTTTTGCAATCGCCTAAGTTTTATTATAACAATTTCCAACTGTACATTGCATTTTGCTGGCAGGTAAAATAAATCCTTGTCTGGTAAGATTTTCTGAAAATTCCCCGCCCCTGTTAATTACTATTACTACAATGCATTTTCATAATTTGTTTTTTATAAAATTAAGAAATATATACGAGAGAGAAAAGTTTACTGTAGGATAGAACTTGTACCATGTTTACATTGCAGTGATTTAAAAAGTTGCAAAATATAGCTAACTAGTAAAAAAAAAAAAGTTTTTGGCATACCTCTATAGTTAGCAGTTTTCAAAGACTACCTAAAAATTCACTCGCCCTATCAGAAAATGCACTTGCCAAAGGCAAGTAAAATTATGTATTTCCCCAACCCTGTTCATTGCTATAATTTGTATTGCATTCATTTTATTTAAAATATAATCCTTTCAGTTATTTAAAGTACATAACTTTTATTTAAAACACATGCCTTTCACTCATTTCATTTAAATAAAAAGAATAATATCATAAACCAAGACATTTTATTTCAACATCAAAGCATTGATTCTAATTTATTCAAGTGAAAAATAAAAGCTGTTACTGGCGAGAAAAAATAATGATATTTGTCATTTGTGGGATTTGTGCTTGGTTAACGAAAAAGCATCAAAATTTTTATGTTCACTGCTGAAAAGTGCCACTTATAGTCTTATCGACCATAGTTCTTTTCAACTTTTCTTTTTCTCTTTAATAGTTTTTGGTACACTTCCAGTATGTAGTCTATTGTAAATTTATCATTCTATTAACATTTTCATTTTATTGTAATCAGTCAAAAAGATGTTCAATACTTATGTTCAAATTAATCATCTGATGTTTAACACAGTTGAAAAATGAAGAACTTGGTGTCAAAAATGCAATAAATTACAAGATATGTATGCTAATGTTTCAGATATTATTAAAGTTGCTTTTAAACTATTCTTTTAATTCAATATCCTTGCTAGTTAATTTTTTGAATTGTTTCTAATAAATAAATTATCTGGGGTAATTGTTCATAAGATTTCTCTTTATTTCAGGTATTCTGCATGTTATCTTGCTTTTTCAAAATTATTTTTAAATATTAAGTGGACCTAATAGAAATTTAGAGAAATTAAGTTTCTTTAGTAATCAATATATTTTCTTAATTTACAAAAACTTTTAGTGTGTTCTATTTGATACAGTCAAACCTTTCTTTTCATCATTTTGAGATTTTTAAAATAGGACCAAAACCAGTGGTTGGTAAAACTATTTTAGTTTTATAGTGAACCAGAAGTAATTTATCGAAAAAGTTGCTAACTGCACAGCTACTTGTTTTAAAAAGTAGCAACTACAAACTACTTTTCAAAATTAGTCACTACTTCAACATTTTGTTGGATTTAATTTACACTTGATATTGATGACACAAATTAATACAATGGTTCCTCATTACACGTTTGCTGAGATACAGTCAAATGCAATGAAGCCAAGGTCAATAAAAAATTAAGAAAGATAACATACAAAAAAAGTTAGCTACTTTCAATACTCTTATTTTCCGTGCTCGTAACATCTGTTCGAATTAAGAATTATTTAACAGTGAAATTAATTATATCAAAGCATTTGTCATCAATTGTGGGTTTCCCTTGGATATTATTGATCCTATTTTATCTAAATATCCTAAAGTCATTGGTTTTGTTTCTGCAAATAAAGAATTTAAAAATGTTATTTTTCAAAATTCAGTTCTCAAATTTCATGTATTCTCAATAAATTTAGTTTCAAAGTTGCTTTCTCTCTGACAAATAAAGTTGCTTTTTCCAATCTCAAGGAGCCTATTGACAGCCATGATAGTTGGGGCATTTATAGAATTTTTTGTGAATGTGGAACTCTCCTACATTGGGCAGAGGAACATGAAAATTATATTAGGAAACTATGTATATTGATGCCTGTTTTTTGGCGTTTTCCTGTCATCTACATAACTTCTATCTTTCCGGTATACAAACTCTTACTTTTACCACTTTGGTCTGTCCATTAGCGATTACTCGGGGCTATAGCTAAGGGGGGTTCTTTAAACTCATTTTAATCTTTTGTTTTTATGATCATTTTTACACTGATGAATAGAGATGGGCAACATCGTTCCTTTTAAGGAATCGTTCCAGCCGGAATCATTAACCGAAAGGAACGAGTTCATTGGAGTCGTTCCTTTCGGAATCGTTCCGAAAAAAGGAACGAATCCGAGAAAAAGGAACGATTCCGAGAAAAAAGGAACGATTCCGAGAAAAAAAGAACGATTTTGAAAAATAAAGGATTCCAAGGGGAAAAAAACACTTCCGAGATAAAGAGAACCACATGCAATCCATAATATTTTTTACTAATTTATTTTCTTATGTACCCATCCATTTTCTTAGGCATCCAGTCGCTTTAATTTTGTAATGTTTTGGACAGATGATTTTGTTTTTAAGAGTTCATTTCATTGATCAGCGTGTGCAATTAATTTGCAGTTCTTTCTAACTTTATGATTTATGGTATAAAGCATAATTCCTCTTGGAAATTTAAGGGCGGTGCAAGGTCTATTCGATTTTCAGTGTAATCATTGGTTTCTCTTGAAAATATGTCGTCAAATGACCGTCCATTTATATTATTATTTTATATAGTGTGTCTTTACTCTCAACGATGTTCAGTGGCTAAGTCCTAAACCGTTAGTCATAGACCTATAGTTCCAATTACAAAAATGTTTTAAATAAGATAAAAAATTATTCTGAAAGTCGTTTGGATCAATAAAAATATTTCTAAAAAAGTTACGAAATTTAATTTTTTATACGGTCCTCCGCCCTATAAGAAATATTTAGTAAAAATTTCCTGTTCTCTTAAAAGAAAGACAAAAAAAGTCCCATTCATCTAACACTAAAATTCATGAAGTTATACGAAACTTTGAAATGCAAGACTTATGCCACTTTTCTGCATCCGAATACACATGAGTTTAGCCATGCTTCTAGGGGTCGTAAACAAAGTGCTTAAAGTATTTGAAGGATTTATTTCATGTGTAGCTGTGCTTTGAAAGAAATCGTATTACAACAGATTTTTGTAAGGATTTGAAGCTGTTTCTTTTCATGATTTTTTTAACAAAAACTATGCTATTTTTATAAGCTTTTATTTAACCTATTAACCGCCAAAACTATAAGTAGGAATTTTCAAATTTCTTGTTGAAAGTAGCTTGTCACCACAAATTCAGAAAGGTAATTTCCGCTTTATTAAAATATCAAAATTTCTGCCAATAAATAAGGCAATTTTTTTAATTGTAAAATAGTGGTGACAAAGTAATTAATGTAAGCATGAGCAATTATTTTGACCGTTGCGTGAACGCAACACCAGCGGGTAACGGGTTAACTTGAAACGATCGTATGTATGTCTTTCCAGTTCAAAATTTGTACTCGAAATTCAACTCACTTTAAAATATGCGATCGAGGTTAAATTTTACATATTGACGTAAATCAGATGACAATGTAATATTATTATGATTTTCAGTGCTTACCATTATGTACTTATTTTACAGGGTAACACAAAAAATTTCGGATAGATTACTGCCAACAAGTTTTCTAAAAAGTTTTAGATTAGATAACACAAGACTGCGATGGTTTTTTTTTTTTTTTTTTTTTTTTTTTAAATTATGTATTTTTAAAATTATGATTTTTATGTATTTTTTAGCACTGAATCCGAAAATTATCTTCATTTTTAACCATCATGTCAGAATTTTTCGCAACTAGTAAATTTCAAAATAGTAAATTTCAAAATTGAAAAAATAGCTAATACTATAAAATAGAGTCGATGGATGTATTTTTTAACTTTTACGACTGATTTGTATGTGTTTTTTAGCACTGAATGTAAAAATTACCTTCATATTTAACCATCATGTTAGACTTTTTTTGTAAATGGCAAATTTCAAAGTTAAACTAGTATGTTGTGGCCATCACAAAACTTTCTTCTAAATAAATCACGTCAATTAAATCATTTAAATAGTAAAAGAAATTACATCAATTTAGAACCAATTCGTATCAAAGTATACCTGAATTTGAAGTTTGATGAAAATTCGTGCATTACTTATTGAGATAGAGCTGTAGGGGAAATTCTGAAAAATGCAGCATAGCAGCGCCACCTGTTGAGCGATTTGCACCAAAACAAAAACAGCACTAATTCATATTAAGGTATACCGGAATCTGAAGTTTGATGAAAATCGGTGCATTAGTTCTGGAGCTAGAGCTATTGTGAAAATCACAAAAATGCAGCACAGCAGCGCCACATGTTGAGCGATTTACACGAAAAGGTACAAAACATCAATTCATGTCAAGGACTAACAGAATCTGAAGTTTGATGAAAATCCGTGCATTAGTTCTGGAAATTGAGCTATTGTGGAAATCGTGAAAAATGCTGCATACTAGCGCCACCTATTGAGCGATTTACACCAAAACATAAACAGCACTAATTCATATCCAGTATACCTAAATCTGAAGCTTGTTGAAAACCCAAGCATTAGTTCTTCAGATAGAGCTATTGCGGAAATCTCAAAAAACGCAGCATAGCAGCGCCACCTGTTGAGCGATTTACGCCACAAGGGGAAAAACGTCAATTCATGTCAAGCACTAACTAAATCTGAAGTTTGATGAAAATCCGTGCATTATTTCTTGAGATTAAGCTATTACGAAAATCGTGTAAATGCTGCAAAATGCAGCATAGCAGCGCCATCTGTTGAGCGATTTGCACCAAAACTTTACCAGAACTAATTCATATCAAGGATTAACGGAATCTGAAGTTTTATAAAAATCCGTGCATTAGTTCTTGAGATAGAGCTTTTGCGGAAATCCTGCAAAATGCTACATAGCAGCGCCACCTGCAGGGCGATTTACACCAAAAACTAATGAAGGTCATTTTCGGATTCAATAGTAAAAAATACATAAAAATCAATTATCAAAAGTTAAAGAAATAACAATCACATCTATTTTATACTATCAGAATCAGATTTCCGAAAATTTTTCACTTTTTAGCTTTCAAATTTACGATTTGCAAAAAATCTGTACTTTGTGATAAAAAATGAAGGCCATTTTTGGATTCAGTGTGTAAAGAATCGAGGCTGTTGCTTTTCAACATTTTATTTAACGAAAATTCTATTATTTTTTTCCTGTTATATGTTTAGTACAAGCTGTATATTTTGCATTAATATTTCAGAATGATTATAGATTTCAAATTTATAATGCAATGTTAATTTTACTATCAACTATATTTTTTATATATCTGAAGATTATTTATATTTCTAGTAAATTTGTAAATGACCCCTATTTCGCAGCAAAAAATATGCTCCAAGTTGAAACAGCCATTACTTCGGTCAGTTTTAGTCGTAGAATAATAGGACTTTTATTTGTCTTACTTGTAAGTGTAATAGGAAAGTTTTACTAACTATAACTTGAAGGACTGGGGGGGATCGTATAAAAAATTAAATTTCATAATTTTTCAAGAAATGATTCTATTGACCCAAATCACTTTTTAAATACTTCTTTACCCCCATTTAAAACATTTTTGTAATTGGAACTATATGGCTATGACTAACGGTTTAGGAATTAGTTATTGGACATCGTTGAGAGTGGACATCCTGTATAGGAAATTTTATTATTGCTCTGATATTTGTCACCAGGGTCTAGGAATTTTTAGTCTCATAGATTCCTCTTCAAAATCTACCTCTAGGTAATCTTAATTTCATTTTTCATTCTGAATCTCATTTTTCATTTGGATGGCCCTACTGGTTTGGATATGTAACTAGTTAAAGCAGATTACATTTTTGTTCCAGTGTCCGTACTTTCAATAACTTTATGCCCTTTATCGTCTTTCTCCTCAGCTCCCTAACTTTACACACACAGGATATTTCGCATAATTCATCAACATTATTATCACCGCCTTCAGGATCTGGTTCAGAAGTGAAACACCCTATTCTATAGCAATCATCTTGTAGTGCAATTCAGTGATATATATCAATTTTAATGCATTTGAAATAGCTTAATGTCATTAAAATGCGCTGCAAACGATTTTTTCCCGTTGACCATAATGTAACGAAATACTTTTGAGTGCCTCTGTAAATAAACTATTAATGCTACACTCTTCATATTGAATACCAAACATCCCATGGTAAACATCATTAACATATATCAATTGCATGGGAATCAGAGTATATTTACGGGAGTTAGGTATATTACACACTGAGACCACACAACGACACAAAGCGCAACATGAAGTGCAAAAACCGGTCGAAACAAAGAACGAAGTAGTTGCAAACTTGTTTTAAACCAGTTTTTCTAGCGAATTCAAGCGACATGTCTTATGTGTTGCCTTAGTGTGTGACTTGCCTTAGAGCCTGAACAGACGGTCTGACAGACAGACAAACCGCATTCATAAACACTAACTTTATTGGAAAGAGTTAAAAAGTAAAGCACGTTTTTGCATACTGCCTTTCCTGAGTGACTGATGTATGTCTTGTCTTTTACCCTAACATCGCTATTTGTGAACTGCTGTTAACTACGTAGAATTTCAATAAACTTACAACTCTTTTTGAATCTCCAATTTCACGAGAACCTACCGGAATTTCTCTAATTTCACACCCTCATCCGCCGTCACCCTCTCTTCACTTATATGATACAGAACCTCAGTTCGGTGTGAGTGAATTGCAATGCTAATATGTTTGTTTGGATTGGGATCTTTGGAGCTTCATAACTCATGAAGTCATGGAACACTTGTGTTACACGAAAGGGTAGAAGTTCCTTCAGATGATTTGTAAACAGATTCATTAGCAGGGCTATGGCTAGTGATATTTATAAGATAATATTATATGCATTAATATTATAATATATATATATATATATAGTAATATATATGATTTTATTCATATATAGTACATATTATCTCCGCCAAAAGATATAGTGATTCACTAAACTTCAAAGTTCTATTTCTTTAAATTTGAAATTTGCTAACATTTTAACTGAAAAATGGTTTATTGGTTTAATTAAATTAAACAAATTAAAAGTATGTCCATTATTATTACAGAGTGTAGTACTATATAAAGAACTATCCTTTTGACGATGTTTCGGCCGTTGAATGAAAGATATCTGTTGTAAACGTATTATAGATAATACCAACCTTAATTTTTTGAGAATTTAACTATTTTTTATTCAGAGTTAAACTTTTTATTGTCAAAACTATTTAAAATAGATAAAACATTTTGTTAAATTCGAACTTTTCAGAAAACTTTATGTAATTTAAGAAAAAAAAAGAAAATAAATAAATAAATCTTCTAAGTGAAAAGAATAACAATAAGAAAGGAAAATACATAAAATTTAGTATCGTATTTGCAGTAAGTTTTACCTCAATAAAAACGGAAATTTGGTATTAGGCTTGAAACATTAAATTTAGTTTAGCATGAAGGAAGCCTTGATTTGCTCGAAATTAAACTCAGATATGTATTATCCATCACCACAGTAACAGGCATTAATCGTGGCATTGAACTCGGGATTTACGAGTATCAATAACGATCAAGAAATCTGAATTATTATAAGAAATTATTACGATAAACGATTTTTTTTGCTTTTATTTTACGTTGAATTAAAGCAAAGTCACAGTTATTTAAATTCTAATTATTTAGCAAGAAATAGAAGTAAAATAACAATTGAAAAAACTGTACAAAATCACAACGTGCATTCTTTGGAAACCAATAATTAAATTCGTATATTGTAAAAATTTTAAATGCAATATTAACCTTCCGCATACCAGACCGGTGCAACAGGACCCGATAGATACATTCAAATTGATTTTTCACATTTTAAAAAATGAAAATTTTGTAAATATGTGACTTTTTCTGGAATGTTCTACTCAAAAGAATAGAACATCCTAGAAAAAACCCATATTTACAGAAATTTCCGTTTTAAAAATAAATTAGAAATATCATTATAAATGTACCTGTCGGGGCCATTGAACCCCTCTGGTAGGCGGAGGGTTAACATAAATCTATTAAACCGAAACAAGCATAAAATATGCAGCTTTATATATGTCGCAATGTTAGAGAAAGTCCGATAATCTATATGTAGCACGTGATTTTTCTTTCCCATTTTTATACTCAAAACGGCCATTAAGAGAGCGAACCGCGGTTAAATTATTTCAATCCCACCCACCACTGTTACTGTTATCTTATTATTATTATTAGACATTATGCTTTTTGAAATATTCATTATCTTAAGAAAGAAAGAAACGTTTTACAAAAATTCCTTGTTCTAACAGATTTTACTCTATGTAATAAACCTCAATGTAAGTTGATTAAAACAACAATCTTAGGGAGTTTCGAGATTTTTTTAATCATCTTCTTCAGGAGAGAAAAACAAGACGCCAAACTGTGGAAATAAAGTGGTACTCGAGCGCTCGTAGCTGGTCATATATTTATTTTGACAAAGAGGATTCTCAAATTGAAATTATGTTTGAGAAAAAAACATGAAATAGTGAAATATGCATGAAAGTGCGTAACTCTACAATTATTAAAATAATTGAAAATCAGTTATTATTATCCTATTAAAATGCAATTTTTATGGCCTAGTGATATATTTCTTACATTATTCAAAACTGTTTCTAGTCAGATTAAAAAAAATATTTTTCACTAGTAATTAAACAAGCATTTTCTTTGTTTTTTTTAAGGCTGTTCTTAAGTGATCTGCTCAACAAGCGTAAAACGTTTTGACACATTTACAAATTCATTTTTTAACGGAAAGATATAAAATTGGAATGTTTGACCATGGAAGCGATTTGGAATCGAACTGTGTTTTCCATCTTTTGATCAGTAAATTACCTATTGAGTTATTATCGATTTTGATCACGTGACAAACATGTTTTTCACCCATTTTTGAGAAATTATGCCTCTTTCGAGCGGAAATTCGGTTCAAAACGCCCACTTTGACACTATTTTCTGAAAGGCCTATTGCGTTTGCAAAAAAAAACAGAAAAAACAGCTCGATTACATAGTTTCTGAACAACAACACCTGTTCGTTTCAGGCATTTCTGAATAAAAATAAATTAAAACTTTTGTCACAAATTTATCCTTTTGGATTTGAGAACAGCCTTAAGAATTCATTTAGAAAAAATTCATTTCGTATGATACATTTACCAATTAGAAAATGTATTAGTGTATTAAAGTACACATGGTGTTCCATTACCCTCGGGGTCCAGGTACTCAATCGGTAAAGCACGTAAAGTTTCTGGGTTCGAATCCCATCTCGGGCACTTTTTCTCTCAGGTGTAAAAAATCCAATTCGTATAAAATATTTTTTTTAATTATTTCTTTCAGATTGATTTAGCACAAGAAGATGAAATAGTAATGTTTATTAAATGCCCTACCCCGCCCCGCACTTCAATTTCTTTTTTCTTTCTTTCTTTACCTTTCTTTTTTTTTTTGAAGAGGGGGGGGGGGAGAGTGGCACACACATTAGAAGGATATTTTGGCAATAAAGTCAGCTTTAATAGAATCAAAATCTGTTATTTTGAAATGAAATAGCGTATTTTAATTTATTAAAACTGGCCAGTCTACAAGAAAAGAACCGATTCCCGAGGAATCGGTCCTTTTCGGAACGGTTCCTCGGATTCGGTCCTTTTTGGAATGGTTCCTCGGATTCGGTCCTTTTTGGAACGATTCCGAAATGGACCGACTCCGAGGAATCTGTCCTTTTCGGAGTCGGTACATTTTGGACCGATTCCGAGGAATCGTTCCGAAAAGGACCGATTCCGTGGAGTCGTTCCTTTTCGGAATCGTTCCAAAAAGGACCGATTCCGAGGAACCGTTCCAAAAAGGACCGAATCCGAGGAGTCGTTCCGAAAAGGACCGATTCCTTTTTACAGAATGGAATCGTTCCTTCAGTTTCAATGCCGGAATCGTTCCTTTGGAGTCGTTCCTCAACAAATGACACATCTCTACTGATGAAGGGTATCTGGGTTATCTTTGAGACAACCGTATGTAGTTTTATGTCGTGGTAGGTTTTTGTAAGTTTTAACGTTGTAAATTTTTGCCTCGTGTTTTGTGTTATTCTCTAAAATGTTACTTTAAGCACATATTATTCATTATATTCCAGCCAGCATAATTCCATTTTAATTTTCTTTGTCATTATGTCAAAAAATAATAAATCTGTAATTAAAACAATTCTAAAAGAAGAAACATAAAAAATATAAATATCAAATAATAAGTATGTAGATAAGTGTTCCCAGTAAGAAAATTAATTTATTTGATTTGAATTTTGACTCTTGGATTTACCAGCACGTGTCAAAGGGGAAAATCTATGATGTCATAGAGGATGCATTGCTAAAAGTTGCAGCTGAGCTTTTGACATTCTGAAATTGTTGGACAGAACACATTTTGCCCAAAAGAAGCGAGTTACTATCATATGACTAGAAGAATACCATATTTTTTTCCTCCTCAAGTGTAGCGGTAAAAGTAGAGTTACTGTTCAGTGTTTACTACAAACATATTACATATTTCAAAATGCAGCATGCTATACCAGAAGCAACTACTGTAATTTCGCTACTAGTAGTGCACTTCTTCTGACCAGTGATCAAAAAATTAACCAACCATCCTTTGTGTCATGGAATTTTCAGGGTTGTTTAGGAGAGATGATCAATCAACCCTGGAAGATATTTCTAATAAACAAATTTATAAAACTTCAAATTTTTCTTTAAACTGTTTGACCGTATGTCAAAAATATCTGTGGTTGTCATAGATGTGTAGATCTGATGTTCTGCTCTCAGCACATTTTGGGAGGGTGCTCAATTTTCTTATACCTTTGACAAATTTTATTGCAGAAGTTTTAATAAACAGTATTATGGATTTTTTAAACTAAAAGGGGAAAGCAATTTAATGTGCTGATTTCAATTTCAAAGAATGTGTATTCATAAAAACAGTTCAGGATTTTTTCTCAGTTAAAAAAAAAAAAAAAAAAAAAAAAAAAGTTTAACATCTACGCTTCTGTTTGTTTAGAAGTTAGAGCACTAACAAGGGACAATGGCTACTGGACAAGGGGTGGCGGGTTCAAAAAGTATTTGATTTTGTTTATTTGGATTATTTTTAAGGAAAATAATTAAGATAAAAGTAAACAATGAATGATGAAATCATGAATAATCATCATGTATTTCAGTTTCGCTTATTTTATCATTTTTAAGAGTTTACAAATCTCATGTAGATTAGATTTTAGAGTCAAATCTGATACTTAAAATCATCCATATGTGAATATTTAACAAAAATAAATAAACAAGATAAATGTAAAAATTAAATTTTCTAAGCATTTGACAAAACATCAGCATTTTAAAGGAAATAGAAATAAGTAAATAAATAATGTAAGGTAAATGAATCTGAACATTTCATTCATTTGCAAACATTTAACAGCAGTTTGCATTTGACTAGAGTAAGATACAGAAACTTCACTAAAATATCCTTTAGATTGATTATTTATACAGTTTTAAAAAAATGCCATTTTTATCAAATTTAGAAATTTTGGCTGCACTGTCAGCCTGGCAATTGCTTTGAAATGTCCGGAATCTCTTTAAAAGTACATTGGATCGATATTCACAACTTCACACAATATATTAATAGATCTGGAAAACTATGCTTTGAGAATAGATTTTTCCATATGAATTAGGAAATTTTGGTCTTGAAGAAAAATACTTCCTAGGATATATATATATATAATATATATCCTGTTCTATCATATTCTATTTTAATGCATCTAAACACCATGTGTAATTTATTAAAAACTAAGTTTATAATTGGATTAGATTCTGCATTATTTGATTTGATGTACTTTTTTTTTTTCATTTTATGTTGAATAAATTTTTTGAAAAACTTTTATTTGTTCTTGTAATGGAATTGTTGTCATTTTTTGTTGTGTGATTTAGGGTCTGTTGTGGAAATGTGTAGTATTAAACAAAAATATTTAGTGTTGCATTTAAAAGTAAAATTACTGTTGCTGTTAATGCTAATACTTCTATGAATTTTAATACAGTGTACTCAATATGGAGAATATAATGTTATTAAATATGTTACATTGACTATGTACTATGATTTTTTATAAAGGGAAAATTTCTTAAAAATGAAGAAGTAATTCAAAGATTTTTTTTATAAATAAACCATAGGTCTGTTAAAGTTTGTGTTTGTGTTGGGGGTGTGGGGGGGGGGGGGGCAGTTGAACACCATACCACCACCCTGACTGGCTACAGCCTTGACAAGCTTCTTATGCAAATTTTCATGTTTTTACTTTTTATTCATGCTTGCCAAAATATGCATGCACAAGTAAATATAACATATCTGTCCAGTTTGGTAGCATATAAATTTTGTACATAGAAATTATGAAATATTTCATACATTTCATTAGCTGGTTTCTAAATATAGAGTATGTTAATATTGAAATTTATCTTCTTTGATAAAATGGAAGCGATAAAAGTTTGTTGTAAATACATGAATAAGTTTTTTTTTCAAATAAAAGTTTATTCCAGTTAATATCATTTGGATTTTTAGATCAGGAAATATACTTTATGTGATAAATATGCTAAAGGAAGTTTGTGCTGTAAATAATCTTATTGGGTTGTATCATCTGATACTGTTAATAATAAATAAAAGTACAGGCATACTTTATTATGTCAGTTTTAGTCAAAATAATATAATATTAAATTAGCATTAAATGTAAATTTATAAAAAAAATATA
The DNA here is from genome assembly GCA_963932465.1 of Maratus speciosus. NCBI lineage: Eukaryota > Metazoa > Arthropoda > Arachnida > Araneae > Salticidae > Maratus > Maratus speciosus. Next base: position 135,566,353 of record OZ010798.1, read on the forward strand.
TATTTAGAGAAAGCAGCTCGTATATTCTTGTATCATATTGACTAAGGCAGCATTAAGTTGTGGGAAATACTCTTTTCTACTGAAAATTAGAAAAATTAAGAATATGCTGAGTGTAGCAATTAAATTTTGTTTTTTTGAAAAGACTAATTGGTTTGAGATCTGAAAGCATACTTAGAAGAGTACTTACATATACTGCCTTCTAGCTGCCAGGCTCAATATTGTGATTGCTATTAACAACTATAAACTTTGCTTTTATGCTAACATTTTCTTTAATCCTCTATCATTTCATGCACCCCATCTTATACAAGGTGTCCCAAAAAGATTGAAACACACTTTAATCTTTTACCTGTTAGAGGTACATAAGCAATGTAAAGTGTTCAAAATAATGTAGGAATTAAGATTATATCGATGAAATTGTACTGCCATCAATTTTCGAAAAGTTGGCTTTTTTAATTTTTATACAGTCTCTGATTCTATAAGTTATATTTAGAAAAAAAATTCTCCATGCTCTGACAAATACTATAGTAAAAAAAAAAAAAAATCCATTCTTATACAACCAAACTCACTGTGTTACAATATGTTGAATTTTGTGAAATTTGAAATGAAAGAACAGACAGACCATTTTTTATTACTAGAAAGCTCCGAAATATCATAAAATTCAAAGTTTCATAGGTCGATTTTGGTCATAGAAGAATGTAATTTCTACTGTTGTGTTTGTCAGAGCATGGGGAACATTCCCCCAAATATAACTTTATAGGACATATGTAAAAAATTAAAAAGTGCAACTTTTCATAAAATAATGGCAGACTTATTTCATCAAGATAGTCTTAATTCCTACCTTGTTTTTGAACACTTTTCAATTTACATTTCTTATGTATCTCCAGTGCAATAACTGAAAAATTAAAGTGCATTTCAATCTTTTTAGGACATATTGAATAGGAAAAGAATATTTTGTACTTAACTGTTGGAAATTTCTTTTGAAAGAGAAAAGGAGAGAAATCAATTGTAAATCATGTCATTTATTCATATTACTAGCTGACCCGCCTGGAGTTGACCAGGACCTTGATAATAATCTTGAATTAAAAAATTGTATGATTTTATATTTTTAATCCGATTTTATCTGAATTTATATTTTTAACTGAAAAATTCATGAACAAATATTGATATTTAGTGGTAAAAGCACTCGTAAGAAGACATTTTCTTATTTTTTCAAATAGCGTTCTTTCACAGTAAAAAAAAAAAAAAAAAAAAAAAAAAAAATGTCCAAATTGTTTGAAATTTCTATTGCTTATAAATATAATGTTTTTGTTGCAGTCCGTGAAAAAATATTAATATCTAGTTATAAAAGAAAAATGTTTTCTTCTCACTTTTTTTCTTTCGTATCAGGTCCTTTAACATAAAAAAAAAATTGTTCTTGTCACCTGAACTTTCTTGAATTTTAATCGGTTATAAATATAACTGTATCCAAGCCTTTAAAATTTTGTGAAAAACTATGCATATTTAGCAGTGAAAATGTAAGTGGAAGCTTATTCGAACAACACATGTTTTAGGTTTTCATAAAAAATTTCTCAGATTTTATTTTTCAAAAAATATTCCTACTCATTTGAACATTTCTAAATTTTCGTAGGCGATGTAAATGCAGTCTGACAATATGCTCTAAAAAAATTGTATCAAAATACAGACGTTTTGTTACTTTTTCTATAGTCTTTTATAGTCTGATAGTCTTTTTCTAATCTTTTCAAAAGTGCTAAAATTCGTATTTTTCAAACCCGATTTCACCGTTCGAAGAGAAGAAGGTCTTGAACTTTAAATATGTGTTTTTTGTGAATTGATACTTCTGAAATCGAGTAGTCTTTTTCTAATCTTTTCGAAAGTGTTAAAATTCGTATTTTTCAAACCCGAAGAAGGTCTTGAACTTTAAATATGTGTTTTTTGTGAATTGATACTTCTGAAATAGAGTAGTCTTTTTCTAATCTTTTTGAAAGTGTTAAAATTTGTATTTTTCAAACCCGATTTCACCGTTCAAAGAGAAGAAGGTCTTGAACTTTAAATATGTGTTTTTTGTGAATTGATACTTCTGAAATAGAGTAGTCTTTTTCTAATCTTTTCGAAAGTGTTAAAATTCGTATTTTTCAAACCCGATTTCACCGTTCAAAGAGAAGAAGGTCTTGAACTTTAAATATGTGTTTTTTGTGAATTGATACTTCTGAAATAGAGTAGTCTTTTTCTAATCTTTTCGAAAGTGTCAAAATTCGTATTTTTCAAACCCGTTTTCACCGTTCGAAGAGAAGGAGGTCTTGAACTTTAAATATGTGTTTTTTGTGAATTGAAACTTCTGAAATCGAGTAGTCTTTTTCTAATCTTTTCGAAAGTGTTAAAATTCGTATTTTTCAAACCCGATTTCACTGTTCGAAGAGAAGAAGGTCTTGAACTTTAAATATGTGTTTTTTGTGAATTGATACTTCTGAAATCGAGTAGTCTTTTTCTAATCTTTTCGAAAGTGTTAAAATTCGTATTTTTCAAACCCGATTTCACCGTTCCAAGAGAAGAAGGTCTTGAACTTTAAATATGTGTTTTTTGTGAATTGATACTTCTGAAATAGAGTAGTCTTTTTCTAATCTTTTCGAAAGTGTTAAAATTCGTATTTTTCAAACCCGATTTCACCGTTCAAAGAGAAGAAGGTCTTGAACTTTAAATATGTGTTTTTTGTGAATTGATACTTCTGAAATAGAGTAGTCTTTTTCTAATCTTTTCGAAAGTGTCAAAATTCGTATTTTTCAAACCCGTTTTCACCGTTCGAAGAGAAGGAGGTCTTGAACTTTAAATATGTGTTTTTTGTGAATTGAAACTTCTGAAATCGAGTAGTCTTTTTCTAATCTTTTCGAAAGTGTTAAAATTCGTATTTTTCAAACCCGATTTCACTGTTCGAAGAGAAGAAGGTCTTGAACTTTAAATATGTGTTTTTTGTGAATTGATACTTCTGAAATCGAGTAGTTTTTTTCTAATCTTTTCGAAAGTGTTAAAATTCGTATTTTTCAAACCCGATTTCACCGTTCAAAGAGAAGAAGGTCTTGAACTTTAAATATGTGTTTTTTGTGAATTGAAACTTCTGAAATCGAGTAGTCTTTTTCTAATCTTTTCGAAAGTGTTAAAATTCGTATTTTTCAAACCCGATTTCACTGTTCGAAGAGAAGAAGGTCTTGAACTTTAAATATGCATTTTTTGTGAATTGATACTTCTGAAATAGAGTAGTCTTTTTCTAATCTTTTCGAAAGCGTTAAAATTCGTATTTTTCAAACCCGATTTCACCGTTCGAAGAGAAGAAGGTCTTGAACTTTAAATATGCGTTTTTTGTGAATTGATACTTCTGAAATCGAGTAGTCTTTTTCCAATCTTTTCGAAAGTGTTAAAATTCGTATTTTTCAAACCCGATTTCACTGTTCGAAGAGAAGAAGGTCTTGAACTTTAAATATGTGTTTTTTGTGAATTGATACTTCTGAAATCGAGTAGTCTTTTTCTAATCTTTTCGAAAGTGTTAAAATTTGTATTTTTCAAACCCGATTTCACCGTTCAAAGAGAAGAAGGTCTTGAACTTTAAATATGTGTTTTTTGTGAATTGATACTTCTGAAATAGAGTAGTCTTTTTCTAATCTTTTCGAAAGTGTCAAAATTCGTATTTTTCAAACCCGTTTTCACCGTTCGAAGAGAAGGAGGTCTTGAACTTTAAATATGTGTTTTTTGTGAATTGAAACTTCTGAAATCGAGTAGTCTTTTTCTAATCTTTTCGAAAGTGTTAAAATTCGTATTTTTCAAACCCGATTTCACCGTTCAAAGAGAAGAAGGTCTTGAACTTTAAATATGTGTTTTTTGTGAATTGATACTTCTGAAATCGAGTAGTCTTTTTCTAATCTTTTCGAAAGTGTTAAAATTCGTATTTTTCAAACCCGATTTCACCGTTCAAACAGAAGAAGGTCTTGAACTTTAAATATGTGTTTTTTGTGAATTGATACTTCTGAAATAGAGTAGTCTTTTTCTAATCTTTTCGAAAGTGTCAAAATTCGTATTTTTCAAACCCGATTTCACCGTTCGAAGAGAAGGAGGTCTTGAACTTTAAATATGTGTTTTTTGTGAATTGAAACTTCTGAAATCGAGTTGTCTTTTTCTAATCTTTTCGAAAGTGTTAAAATTCGTATTTTTCAAACCCGATTTCACTGTTCGAAGAGAAGAAGGTCTTGAACTTTAAATATGCATTTTTTGTGAATTGATACTTCTGAAATAGAGTAGTCTTTTTCTAATCTTTTCGAAAGCGTTAAAATTCGTATTTTTCAAACCCGATTTCACCGTTCGAAGAGAAGAAGGTCTTGAACTTTAAATATGCGTTTTTTGTGAATTGATACTTCTGAAATAGAGTAGTCTTTTTCTAATCTTTTCGAAAGTGTTAAAATTCGTATTTTTCAAACCCGATTTCACCGTTCAAAGAGAAGAAGGTCTTGAACTTTAAATATGTGTTTTTTGTGAATTGATACTTCTGAAATAGAGTAGTCTTTTTCTAATCTTTTCGAAAGTGTCAAAATTCGTATTTTTCAAACCCGATTTCACCGTTCGAAGAGAAGGAGGTCTTGAACTTTAAATATGTGTTTTTTGTGAATTGAAACTTCTGAAATCGAGTTGTCTTTTTCTAATCTTTTCGAAAGTGTTAAAATTCGTATTTTTCAAACCCGATTTCACTGTTCGAAGAGAAGAAGGTCTTGAACTTTAAATATGCATTTTTTGTGAATTGATACTTCTGAAATAGAGTAGTCTTTTTCTAATCTTTTCGAAAGCGTTAAAATTCGTATTTTTCAAACCCGATTTCACCGTTCGAAGAGAAGAAGGTCTTGAACTTTAAATATGCGTTTTTTGTGAATTGATACTTCTGAAATAGAGTAGTCTTTTTCTAATCTTTTCGAAAGTGTTAAAATTCGTATTTTTCAAACCCGATTTCACCGTTCGAAGAGAAGAAGGTCTTGAACTTTAAATATGTGTTTTTTGTGAATTGATACTTCTGAAATCGAGTCTCAGGGAAGTGTCGCTGAAAAGAAGAAAAAGTTAATTTTGAAAACAAACCTTAAAAAAAAAAAATTTTTTTTTTTTCAGAGGTTTTAACAAGCATATTTTTTTTCAAACTGATTGTGGCGTTTAAGACATAAAGGTACAAAATTTAAGAATATGTCTTTCTTTTTTCCGTATCTCAAGCTGTTCGGTCGATGGACGTTAAAAATATTCGAAGAGGGGAGGGGTGGAAGCAGCATTTGGTTATTCCCTTCTATGCACTCAAGAAAGCTGGGACTGAGCATGTGCAGAAACATTTGCAGATTTTCAGAAAGGAAAAAAAATGCATTTTTGATGAGTTTTTAATTAACATCTCAGTTAATTATCAAGAAATTAAAAATCTGAGTTTGGTGTGCATCAAGACTCGTCTTGGACTACTTTCATCCAAATTTTTTGACTTGTATGTGTGGTAGATTTTGCTAGCCATCGCCAGCAAACATGCACACAGAGTGAAACTTTTTTTTATTAGTATGAATGTATCATTTTATGACATGAGGTGATTTTCTTTTTGAAACTGATTTTAAATGTATTTTACATTTTTGTTGCTTATTTTATATTTTACTATTTTTTAAATTTGTTTGGAAAGAAAGTTTTTTTAATTCTTAATGGGTGACAACTGAAAATTTTACCACTTACAAGGATACCTTAGACCTTAAAGAATTCCCTACTGTTGTGCATAGAAACTCCACTTTTGCTACACATTACCTGGGGTGCAGAATATGTCCGATCCGGCGATTTAGGATTGGGGGAAATTTTTGCCAACTGAGGAAATTCTACAGAAAAAATATGCAATTGATTTCGATTTTAACAATGAATTACATAATTTTCTGAGATAAAAAATTTTTCTCTGCAAATAAAAAGATGCGTATGGTGACCTTCACAAAATTGAACTCAGGATAATATGTACCATATATACTCGCGCATAAGTTGAGAAAGTTTTGAAAAATAAAAAAAAATTCTATACCTACAGTAATACAGAATTATGTAAGCCTATAACATATCTTAAAATTTTGGGGAAATTTTCATATGTATTCGGGAAAATGTTTGGAGTGAAAACATTTTCTGCATCAGCACCCCTGCACATTACTCATTATACCATTTGAAACTACACTTTTTGTCAATTTTTAATGAGATGATGTTGTCTTGTACACCGTTTCTTTTTCACTTTCTTAACACATATAATTTTCCCATTATAAATTTTATGTTTTAAATTGTGTATTGTGTCTATTGAGCTTTTCTATACTGCATAAAAGGTTTTAAGTTAAACTATTCAGTTAATGCTTTGGCTTAAATTAAAATAAAACTACAGTGACATGTTAATGAAAAACGCGAAGTGTTTCATCTGTCACTGAAGTCAAACTTTTGTTTTGTCGTTTTTCGATACACCATGTACAATATAATGTTAAAAAATACCCAAGGGGTGCTTATTTATTTTTAAAAGAGTTATTGAATTTTGCCGACCAACACATCAGATTTCCTTGTAATAACATGATGTGTTAGAATGTTGTACATAAATTTTTATGTGTTATTTATGTTAGATCAAAAATATGGGAATAAAATACTTCATTTTTAGCTGATTATGTTATATGTGTCTTAGCTGGTGATTTTTAATAACAGAAGTTAAAGAAATAATGCTAGAAAAAAGAAAAAAAAGTACAGTTAAAACAATTAGAAATAATAAAATATACAAGCATTTTTTAAAATATATGTATATTTCAATAATTCTTAGGATTTTTTCTTTCCTTTGCCCCTCCCAGCATGTCTTAAAAAACACTACTTTTTTGATGAAAACAGAAAAATTACGTGAAAAATGTGAGACGTTTTGCTGTACAATTTTTGAAATTACTTGGTAATATGTTCTTTCAGAAATTTTAACTTAACTGCAATTTTTAATCAAACATCGTTTGATAAAATGTGAGCTTACGATGTCAAGTTGGTTTAAAAAACTCTATAGAATAAGGAATGTGGACATCAGATACATAATTTAAAAGAATATATATTTGCAGAATTATGATTTTAAAAAATGATAAGGAAAGAATTCTCTGCTGTCTAGCCCTCCCTCCTTACATAACAAAGGTTATTTTTTGGATTTTTTTTTTTTCTTTTTTGTCTCCCACCAACTTTAAATTCTTGTTTAATCGGATGTTGCTTTGTAATACATTAATAAAATGAAAAATGCTCAGAAATTATTTTATTTGAAACAAGCCATAAAAATATAGCCGTTTTATTTTCTTGTATTCTTTATTTGACTTAGAAAACAATTTTTTTTTCTTTTAAGTATAGCACAATGCATGTTTGTGGAAGAGAACTTGTTTTTCAATCTTTAATTGTAAAAATATCTCTTATGCTGTGCAAAATTTTAATCTATGATGCTTAAATCTGTGTGTTTCAGAAGTAAAAGTTATTTTTGATGTACCGATTTTATACTTTTTTATTTTGAGTGTTTTCATAATTTTGGTTGTGGCTACATACAAAAAAAAAAAAAATGTGTAATTACTTTCCCAACCATTCGTACATTTTTCTTGCCTTTGAAGAACTTTGACTCTCTTATGGTTCTATGGGTTAACCCAATTTTTCAAAAATGATCTAAAATATTCTTTCATATGAAATAAGTATTAACCAAGTTAACCCAATTTTTCAAAAATGATCTAAAATATTGTTTCATATGAAATAAGTATTTGAATAAAAAAGTTTTATATAATTTTTTACATAAGACAGAATTGATATTAAAGATATGTTGGTCATTCTGTTCTGTAAAGTGAGTAAATGATTCTATAAATGATGTATTTGGAATTATTGTGGCGGGACAGATTCCTTTATGAAAGTATGTCGTGTAGTTTATTTCATCATTTTCATTTCTTAGTTTCGTTCATCTTAGATTAATTCAGCTTCCTATCTATATTATAAAAGACAAACATGCCCATGTGTAATGCTGATGTCATTTTGATGGTGGCAACAGCAGACGATTAAATATAACTTTTATTGCAATTTTTAAAACTTCTAAATGCTGCACATTTTCCGTTTTTACGGCATCAATTAGTAAATCTAATTGATCAATCAAATATGTACTTTCAAATGCAATTTGTTTGAAAACTATTGCACTTTGCTTGAAAACTGTATCACAATTTACTCAATTATTATTATTATTATTTTTTAAATAATTTTCAGGCAGGAATTTATTTCATATCTATGTCTACCGTGTGCATATGATTTTGAAATGCAAATCTGTTTGCACTAAATGAATATAAATAGCTCATTATTTGTATTCATCTTATTTTCCATGATGAAATTAAAACATAAAACACAAATTTAAGACATGTAATGGAACTTCACGCTTAAACCACTGAAATGAACGGAATAAAAAAGGCTGATTGTCAATAGTATCTTTATAGTGGTTCCTTATGCTTTTAATATGTTTCAAAATTTTATTTGAACACATTATTGCTATTTTTCATAATAAATGTGATTTTTTTTTTTGTATTGTTTAGTGAGCATTCTAAAAAACATATTAAATGTAAAAAGTCTAGTGTTATAAAAAAAAAAAAAAAAAAAAAAAAAAAAAAAATAGACCCGTGCAAGACTTTCTCGCCACAATCTTTAATATTATTTGCTGATATGTTTTTTGATTAACCTCAATTTTTTTTGTAAAATAACGTGCTTTAACGATATTTAAGTATACTATGGCAAAAGCCACTCACAGGACCTATTGGAAAATACCTTATTCATTATTGTGCCTTTAGTATGTGCAGAGGAAAAAGGATGTTAATATCAGAAATTATATGTATATATATGATGGTTTTCACCTACATTCTGTAACCCAGGAAACCCAGGCAGGGCCGAAACTAGCCTTTTTTGCACCCGGGGCAAGCATGGATTTTGGCGCCCCCTCTTCCGCAAAGTATATTTACAAAGAGAATTGTACTAATTTTCTAATAGCCAACTTATTTTAAAATTTAAAATATGTAATACTGAGCTACGTAATCTACAATGGCAGATCCAAGGGGCGGGGGGTCACAGGGGTCATGACTCCCCTCTGAACAACAACAAAAATATTCTAAAGATCATTTTTAAAATGAAATATACAGTTAGACTCCCGATTATCCGAGTCCTGCTTAACTGAGTTTCCGCTTTCAGCGAGTTATTTTCTTCTGGTGGACTGATGGCTTCTATTATTATGAAGCAGCCATTATAAATGAAGTATTAGGTGAAGATGAAAGAGCAGTCGTAAAAAGTTAGAACTCTGATTTTCTGGTCAGAATGGGAAGAAAAAAAAAAAATGACCCTATTTTTTTTTTTTTTTTTTTTTTTTTTCAAAAAAAAATATGGCCATTTTTTTTCTTCCCATTCTGACCAGAAAATCAGAGTTCTAACTTTTACGACTGCTCTGTGAGCAGTGAAAGTAAAATGTTTTTCCACGTTTTTAAGATTAACATTTTTGCGAAAAGTTTTCCAACCTCTCTCTTTTTCCTCAACTTATTTCAATAAGATTCATTACACAGTTAATTGCAGCCATAGTATTATTTGTAAAATTTTGTTTTTTATAGAAATTAACATATAAGATAGTATTGTGATGATGCATTCTTTTTCTTTACTCATCAGAAAACAATCATTTACACATATCTCACCTCAGAAGAATTTGCCAATGATAGATAAGCTCTTTTTTCTGTTCTGTCATTTAAAATCTGGAGCCTTAATATTTTTTAAATGATGCAAATATGTAAAATAAATTCAAGAATTTAAATGATCCTAGAATGGGTAAAAAGAATTTAAATGCAGTTATATCATTTTCTTCAGAAAAATAAAGGATTTCTTAAATGTCTACCATTAAGTGCCAACAAAAGTGCAATTGATGAATGGAAACTGTCTTTGTAATACTTAATGTGAGAATTTAATTCTTAACCAGGGCAATCATCCTCCATCTTCTGTCTGTGATGTTTGTATATTAATAAAATTATAAATAAAAATTGTATCTGAAAAATAAGTTATTTGAATGTACTTCAAAGGACAATAAATGCATTTTCTAATTTCTTGTTTTTTCACAACTAAATAAATGTGTATGTAGAAATTTTAATTACATATTTTTTAACATCTGTAGTATATGTATATATGACATTGGCATTTTTAAATGCATATAATTTAGCCACGATCTACAAGCGGCAAATATCTGCATTAAGATTTTTAATACTGTGTTTGAAAATTAGATTATCTCAATAATTTGTTAACAGTGATGTTTTGAATATATTTTCTAAATGTGTGAACTTAGTCTCAAACTATTGTGAACTTGCAGTTAGAAGCTGTTTTTTCTCCTTTCAGAAACTGAACATTGCTGATATATGAAGAAATGTATTCATTTTCAAATGTGTAAGAATATCATTCAAGATTCCAAACAATAACAATGGAAAAGAAATTGTTACAACATTTAAAAAACATCTGATTAAAAAAAAAATATTTCTAAAGAACGCATTGAACGTTCAGAAGATGACCAAAAGAATTTAGTTTATCAAGATTCTTTACTAATTGCATAATTTTTTTACCTTTTGTAAAGAAAATGATAATTTTTTATTGAAAAATATGAATGTAAATGACGAAAAATTAATTTGTAATTTATGCTCAAAAGAATTTTATGCAAAGATTCACCTTCAAATTCATTCGATTACCCACCTTATAAACCAAGAATTTGACTGCACAGTATGTGTTAGTGGATTTAATCAACTTTTTTTCTTAGATGATCATCTTCATAGCCATTATAATCAAAATAATTTCATTTGTAATGTATGTGAAGCCAGTTTTACTTCAAAATCCATCTTAAAGGAACATCTTCAAAGCCATGCCAGTAAAGATCCTTTAATTGTGTGTATCTCAGGAGGAAACTTTATTGAAAATTTAAATGATCGTCAAACCTCAAAGCAATCTTTGACCTATGATCCTCCCAAGGATGAAATTTGGGAAAATATAGATGAACATGTTGAAAATGATGAAAAGAAAACTATTCCTCTTTTTCATATTTTTACGAAAAACAAGGAAGTACTTGAAAATAGTAATCCTTCTTTGTCACTGAATGTCGAAAATGATTCTGATTACCCGCTAGCTTCTACTAAGCAGTCACATTTGCTGTGCACTAACAGTGACGATATTTTTAGTACAATAAAAGAAGAGCCTGATGAAAATGAAACTCAATGTGAATATTCAGTGTATGATAATGAAATAACAAGTGAAAAGCCTGATTTATTATGTGGAGCCTGTAAAAAACTATTTTCTTGTGAAAGTAGCTTAAGAGTCCATTCTATTTCTTGTACTTTAAAAAAAACTTTTTTATGCCATGTGTGTAATAAGAAATTTCTTTCAAATGTGGACTTAGAAAAACATTTACTATCTCATTCAGGAAAAAAGTTTAACTGTGCAGTATGCCAGGAAACATTTTGTTCAAAAAATGAATTATTTGAACATATTCATGTTCATGCTGTAGTAAAAACTTTTGATTGTGACAAATGTTCTTTAACCTTTCCTGAACAAACTTTATTGGTGAAGCACCAAGAAACACACAGCAAAACGCCACCATTAACGTGTGAAATATGTCATAAAAGATTTTCAAGGAAATCTTCATTACGATTGCATCGTCAAAGCCATTTGGAAATAAAGCCTTATGTTTGTGATATATGCCAAAAGAGATTACCTCATGTTCGTGCTTTAAAGTTTCATCAAATGGGTCATGCAAAAATTAAACCTTTTGTCTGTAACGTATGTCAGAAGAGATATACAAATCCAAACAATTTACATAGGCATCGCCGCAGCCATTTTGAGAGAAAACCATTTGTTTGTGAAGTGTGTGGATCACGCTTTTCTCGAAGGTACAGTTTATCTGACCATCAACGCAAACATGAAGGTTTAAAGGAACCTGAAGAATCATCTTGTGATGTATGTTTAACAAATCCCTCTGTTGCTTGTGTTCATAGCAAACCAAAGTCATTTAACTGCAATATTTGCTCAAAACAATTTTCCATTGAAGATCATTTAAATAAACATTTATCTCTACATAACTGTGCAAGAAATCATTTTATTTGTAATGTGTGCAACAAAGGTTTTGCTAAAAAGAAATATTTGGCTATTCATTCTCAAATTCATTCAGAAAAAAAATTCATATGTGACTTTTGTGAGAAGGCCTTCGTTTCAAAACCTGGCTTAACTGTTCACCGACGTATACACACAGGAGAAAAACCTTATGTTTGTCATATTTGTGGGAAAGGATTTGCTCAACAGTCTTCATGTAAAGCACACGTGAGAGTTCATACTGGAGAAAAACCACATATTTGTAAGATATGTAGTAAGGGATTTACTATTAAATCTTCGTTGAAGTTCCACATGCGCACTCACACTGGAGAAAAAACACACAAATGTGACACTTGTGGAAGAGAATTTACTCAGAAAAAGTACTTAGTTGTGCATGAACGTAGTCACAAAACCAGATTGTTTAATCTAAAACAAGAAAGTCTCTAATGATTCACTCAGTAGAGAAAATATTTAACAAAAAGCTTACAAATTTAAGATTGTTCTCAAATGAAAATTCATTACTTTTTGAATGAAAAAAAATCAATAGTACCAAAAAAAAAAAAAAAAAAAAAAAAAAAAAATGTTGATATTCTGAAACATTTTTGGTTCACATTTGTTCTTACAAAGTTTTATTTTATATTCATGTTTTAATGTTAAATAAAAATTGTGCAAAATGAAAAACTGCATCTGTCTTTAATAGTATCCATGTTCATGAAGTCATTTGCTGCAATAGGTGAACTAAAACAACTTTTGTTCGTTTCTTTCATTCTGGATAAAAATCGTGTCAAAATTACCTACTATATTTTAGTTAATATTGAAAATAAAGTATTTTTCTTGTAGACATCAGCATTAATAGCTGTGTGATGGTTTAATGATAATGCATGTTTTGAATTCAAGCATGGATTATTTTTAAATATCCAAATGAAATGTATTCATCTTCCTTAGGTCAATTCTATATTTACTCTTGTGTAATACTATATGGGTAAAAGAAAGTAGTTTTAAAAAACTGCTAAAAGATTTTGGTAAAAGAAATTGGAATATTTTGCCATGCTCCTAGTAACTGATCATAGTGTACAGTTGCTAATCACTGTATTAACACATTACTCAAAAAAATATTTTGTGTGTAGGCTTAGCCATCTCTATCTAAAGCATGAAATTAAATATACTCTCCCATAACATAGCCTTTTGTTTTTCATATGGTTGAGTCTAAGTTGTATGTTAAACACTGTATATAAAGCATTTGTTTTGTGCATTACTGTCTGATTTATAAATTTTTTTTAACTTAAGAAATTCCCTCTTTTGAACACACTAAAAATTGTGTAAATAGCTTCTGACATGTTGTTTAATGTTTTTAAAATATTACAGTTAGAAAAATTTAAAAATTTTAAACACATATTGACTGATAAATAATTTGTCATTTCAAAATTATATTTTGAATGCATATTTCTGAGAAAGTTTCATTTTACATTGTATTATTTTTGAAGCACAGTTTCCTTTTTTTACATTCTATCCCTATCAAAATAATATTCATAATAATAATAATTTAAAATAAAGTAGTATTAATAGCACTTGAAGTATAGTTTTGGTAATAAATTTTAAATGCACTAAAATATGTTTATAACAATATCGATAAGAGCAGGAAAAAAAATATATAGGCAGATTACTTAATGCATTAAAATATGATTATATGTTTGTTTTATATATTATATCTGCCCCTCCACGAAATCCATGTTTTAACCATTGCTCCCTCAATGGTCAAAACAAAATTCTACTATTTCAAAGGTTCCAATGTTCCAATAATGTTATAATCTTTTTCAAAATTTCAAATTTTTAATTAATTTTAGTAATAAATGATTTGTAGTATACTACTAACTTAGTGAAATCTGAACAGTTTGGGACTGAAGATTTGGTAGATTATGTAAAGCAGGAATTTAGAGCAAGAATAACTTACTAAATATTTCTAAATATATTTAAATCAAAATTACACACATATTCAAATTCATGGGTTACTTATTTTTTAAATATTGACAAAATGGTGTGGTCATTCAATGTTAAATCAATGAACGGTCAGGACCTTCACATATCGGATTTCAATAATGTTGAGTTGTACACATAGAGTATGTGAAAAATACATTTAAAACAAAATAGTTTAGCAGTTTTACATAATTTAAAAAATTGCACAAATTTCTGTAATCAATGATGCTAGAAAGATCCACTATGTATCATTTAACTGCTTGGGGACAAGTGTCTTTTACAGAATTTTTAATTTTTTATCACTGATTTTTCGTAACAGAAGTTTTGGCCTAATTGAATCGAGAAAATGCCCTGATTAAATAAGGCAAAATTTACAATAAAAAATAACTGGTAGGAATGATCAAAGATTCTGAGCACTTTATGCGGCACTTATACCGGTTGCTCACCTCGAAGAGGTTAAAAGCTCTTTCACGGGCTTCAAAGGAATATGCAATACAAGCTATTTTACGCTGTATATATTTTTGACAAGTTTTCAAAATATTTAAAACTTTGATTTTTCTCCATTCAAAAAGAAAAAGGTAATTAACATTGCTGCTCTCATAATTGAATTTATTGTGACCTTTTTACTATCTTGGCTTATCCTTCAGAAACAATTGCAAATAACAACAGTAAAACTGACCACTGCTTTCGTCGATCGATTGTATTTTTTTAAGCATTTCAATTTGCAATCAGAAATATAAAATAAACCCATGTGGAGGCATCACACTTCATCTTTTTTGTGACAACTGTAATTTGAGAAAAACTTTTCATTTAATTTATGAAAACAATGCTGATTTAATTTTTTATTGACTGAAATGATTAATCAAAAACATGTTTTAATGAAATGTGAGTGCAGTAAATGTAAAGCCGGTTTAAAAACCTTTTGAATAATAACTCATTCATTGTTCTGTGTTTTGTGAATGCATAGAAAAAAAGAGATGTTGACAACAGAAATAATATATATGATTAGCCTTTATAAAATGTTCAGCTGGACAGATTTTGATGAGACTTGTATTGACAGTTGGATAATTTTTCAAAGATGTTTTAGTATATTGCATATTGCTCTATCGTTTTTTGACAAATTCCATCGTAAATGTTCAACTAAAAGAGAAAGGCCCATATTGCTTTAAAACAAAAGGTCAAATTTACCAATATATTTCATTCGATTGAAGGTTTGTTTGGAGAAACCGTCCAGCATAGTGGGCAAAGCCTACTAGTATATATAAAAAAACAAATGGGAATTTCATTTTGACTTCTTCAGGGCTTGAATTTCAGGGCGGGATTCGCGCCCAAAATTTTGAAATCCCGCCCAAAGAATATCGTGGGCGGGAGGATCCCGTCCAAAAAATCCCACCATTTTCCTGAAAATTTTGCATTTTGAAATTACAATCAACTCCCTCGGACACCTTGCGAATTTCCCGATATTTTCATGCGACCGAGTGACACATTTTGTGGGGTTTTTTTACCACGAAAGGTCGTTGAAATTCACGAGTTTTTTGCGCGACCAATAGAGAAATGTCATTATTTTTTTTCTCGCGATCGGTTGACAAGTGTCTGCGACCGATTGGCAAATTTAGAGGGGGATTCTGTTCCGAATTTTCCGAAAATTATTAAAAATTGGTCATCAGTTCAACAGAAAATATCAAGAATTTCGACAAATGATCGCCGAAAAAATCAATTTCGTCAATCAATAGAGGAAAAAATCGCCAATTTCGTTGCAAAGGATTGCGAATAAAACACAAATTTTGTTAAAGGATCGCAGGAAAGCGTGAATTTCGTCAGATCACGAAAAAAACTCGAGATTCATCCAAGGATCGCAAACAAGCGGAAATTACATCAAAGGATCGCAAAAACACCTCAAATTACATCAAAGGTTAGCAAAAAATCGTAAATTTCAGAAAAGTAACACGGAAAAAATGCGAGTTTCATCAAAAGATCGCGGAATAATGCAAATTTCGTAAAAGGATCATGGAATAAACGCAAATTTAGTCAAAGGTCCGCTGAAAAAAAAACTGCGAATTTCATCAAAGAATCGCGAAAAAATGCGAATTTTGTCAAAGGATCGCGGAAAAAACGTGCGTTTTGTCAAAAGGTTGCATGAAAATGCGAATTTCGACAAAGGATCGCGAAAAAAAAAAAAAACGCGTATTTCATCAAAGGATCGCAAAAAACGCAAATTTCATAAAAAGATCACGAATAAAACGAAAATTTCGTCAATGGATTGCGAAAAAACACGAATTTCGTCAAAAGATCGCTAAAAAAAAAGGCGGTTTTCGTCAAAAGATCGCGAAAAGGCGCGATTTATGTCAAGATCGCGGATGAAACGCGAATTTCATCAAAGGGCTGCAGAAAAAAATAGCCTGAAATCTAACCAAACAAAAAAAAAAAAAAAAAAAAAAAAAATTACTCGACCAGCAACAAAAAATAATTAGCGCCTGGAGAGGATTTACCAATTCCTTAACCATCCCCTGCTATAACCTTTCAGAAAATTTGCTGTGAATTTCATATATATATATATATTTTTTTTACTCAGAACACCCACAAATTTTACTGTTACTTTTTGCGACAAACTGACAAAATTCACAGTTTTATCCCGCGTCTGATCGATGAATTTTGCGATTTTATACCGAGACCAGTCGATAAATTTCACTATATTCTTCCCTCGACCAATCAAGGGAATTCATGATTTTTTTTTTTTGCTACGCCCAATTGGCATATTTCACGATATTTTTTTTCCTGTGACAGAAAAAGGAAAATATCCAAACGGGTGAGCCAAAAAAGGACATTAAATGTCACCGAGCGCTGCGCTCTGGCAAACTGGTCTAGATCCAGTACTAAACAAAAATAAGATTAAAGGACTGCAAAGATCTTGTGGTGCACATCAAAGAAAAATTCCGAACTCCAATCAAACATATGTAGAAACACCAAACAAGTTGATCCTTGCAATTAACAGAAATTAGGACTTGACAATTTAAAGTTAACCTACATTTCTCATGTAGTAGAAGAAATGAATCAACAGTATCCATTTCAAACTTTTGACTTTGATTGAACAAGCATTGAAATTTGCATTCAAATTTTAAACAAAGAAAATACCAAGGAGTCAGTTTTTGACTATAATTCCCATAAGGATATAATAAAATAATTTTGTTCAGAAATGAATATTGATTTTTCCATCACTGAATATACATTGTTCATGCAAGTAGTTAAAAATGAAGGCATGACAGATATTGCCAAGTTTTTAGAAAAATTTTTAAGAGAACATAACCATACGTTTCCAATAACTTCCAAAGTTATAAATATGCTTGTGCTGTCTGTCACAAGTTTACCTTGTGAAAGAAAATTCAGGGCCCAAAATGGAATAAAATCTAAATTCAGAAATTCATTAATTTACAACCCAATTGTTAAGGACCCATGATATTAGGTTGAAAGTTGAAAAATAGATTATATAAAAGCTTAACTTTCTTACTTTTTAAAATAAAAATACATTTTGCATAATTATACTGAGTTGTTGATTTAAATTGCTTCAAAGATATTTTGTTATGTCTGTATTAATACAGTCATGACAAAATAATTAATATAAATCTATAAATAGCACGTAAAATAACAGTGAGTTTTAGATTTTTTTTTCTCCCTCCCAAATAGCTCAATTCCCCTCCATTTATAAATGTTGGTAGGGAGACTCCCCTCCTAGGAAAAATTGAATTTCAAGCCCTGTTCTTGTAACTTTAGTTGTACTGGATGGATTTCAAAGAGATATGCAGAATTTTTCAGGAAAGGTTTTGTTTTATAACATTGTTCTGTGTTGATTAGTTATAGAATTATAGGGAAAAGTTCTATAATCAAGTGAACCTGATTATGAAAAATTCGACATTTTAAAGGATCCTGCTGAAGGGATTTCGATGAGATTTGCATTCTTAGATAATTTTTCAGGAATGGTTTTAGTATGTTGTATATCAATCTATGTTGCTTAGTTTTAGAATTATAGAGGAAAGTTCTATAATCAGATGGACCCAATTATGAAAGATTTTCCTTTTAAGTAGTTCTATGACACGAATTTTGATTAGACTTCATTGTTAGAATTTTTTCAAGGATTGTTTTAGCATATTACATATCATTATTTACCAAATCCTATTGTAAATGATCAACTAATACAGCTGACCCTTAACAGCCCAAACTTTGTCTGACATCACATTAGAAATTATATCATTCATATCGTTTCCAGCAATGCAGAAGGACATTCTAGGTAAAGGTCTACATTGCTTTGAAACAGAAGGTTTCGTTTGATTCAAGCTTTGTTTCTAGAAACCGACCAGTGTAGTTGATGAAGCCTGCTAGTATATAAAATGAAAATTTCAGTCCAAAAGCTTATAACTCATGTTCTGCAAAAAGGATTTTTATTACACTTACATTGTCAGTTTGGTTAATTTGGTTGAGAGGTTTTAATGTATGCTTAACACTTCAATGTATGTCGCTTAGTTACAGAGCTGTCGGATAAAGTACTATAATTAGGGTAGCTTGATTATGAAAAAGAATTTCACTCCAAATGCTTATGAGTCACACTATGCTAAAAATATTTTTCTGGGACTTATATTGTCAGCAAAGTAATTTTTTTTTTTTTTTTGGGGGGGGGGGGGAATTTTAATGTATAACACACCATTTTATGTTGTTTAGTTATGTGAGAAAGTTTCATAATTAGGTGAAACCGATTATGAAAATTAGCTTTTATAAAATATTCTTCTGAACAGATTTTGATAAGAGTTGCACTATTAGTTGAATAAGTGATGTAAACAAAATGTAAAAAGCAAAAAATATTGCATTCCAAATTGCCAAATTTATATTCTATGTGAGCAGAGCTGTGGGAAAAAACTAATATATATATATTTATACATAAATGAAAGATAATTTGTGATTATTAATATAAAAGGTTTTGGTTTAAATTTATTAATTTTTTTATGGCCAAAAAGTATTTCTTGTAGAATGACCCTGCAGCATACTATTTTGATAGCAGAAAATCTAGGAATAAAAATTCTAATTCAGATAACTGAAATATTCTTTGGCTTAAATTTCTGTGCTTACGTGTGTATGTTACATCACTTAATTACAGGGTTTCTTGTGTTCTTAGAAAGTGCTTGTAAGTACTTATGTTTGCTATTCGTTTCTAAGGGCCTTTATAAGTACTTAGTTTGCTCCAATAGTCTTCAAAAAGTTCTTATTTTTTCATAAAAGTGCAATGCAGCTAAAAAGTGATCAGCTTCTTTATGATAGTTTATCTAGCAGTGCCACAATGGTGATGAAACTGTTAAGTAAAGTGTAATCTTTTCATTAAAATATTATATAAAAGTAGGTGATTAAGAAAAGAAGCTTTATTCTTAATCAAATTTTTTAGCTGTCGGTGAATTTGGCACTTTTTACCACCAATATACACACTATTTATGCATGTTGCCAAACATGTTACTTTTTTACTGAGAGGGTGTATGACAGTAAGATAAAAAAAATGCATGATGAATTTGTATTTAGGAAGTTTTGACTTTATTTATTATTTAGTTATTCTAATTTTTAATTAAGATTTTTTTTTTTCTTTCTTGGTCATTTTGATAGAAGAAGCCGAAGGGAGTAGTCAGTGTTTATTACTCATACAACACAAACCATGCACATAAAATTGCAAGTATTTCACAAATTTTACTTATTTCTTTAATCATACAATTTTATTGGCAGTTTTGATATTATCAAAAATATCCAGCATTTTATATATTGGTATTTTCAAAATAGTCAATTTATCAATGATTATACATGTTTTCAGACTTAATATAAATTTGAAACTAAAATGTATTGCACTTAGCATAAAAACTGAATAAAATAAACTTCTAGGTAAATATATATGTATATTTACTTTTGTAACAAAATTGAAGATCAAGTACTTGAAAATTGACACAATTTGCTTTTTACCCTCACAAAAAAAAAAAAGGAAAAACACACTTTAGGAGTTAATACCAAGTATCAAGAAGATTTTGTTTTATACACAAAACAACTTATTTTTATTGAAAATTTTGAACATAAATGCAAGCTTGTCTAATTTTCTCATTCCTTAGCCTGTTGTACAGACTAAACCAAAACTAGAAAAGATTATTTCTAATGAAGCTGTAAATAATTTATCTAAATTAAACAACTTATGACAGAATCAGTAACAGTTGAAAAATTCATTCACACTTGTTTTGACTGAAAATATCAAACACCTTGATATTTTCAAATTTGAAAGTAAATATCAAGATATATATCCATTGATATATATCACCAAACGCTGGAAAACATGCATGGTTTTGTATATCTGTTGAAATATTCCATGTATATTATGTGCCCTAATTTCTAGGCCAAAAACTTTGGGAAAAAAAAAGTGTTTTTTACACATGTGTAAATACAGTATAGTTCATAGAAATTTGTGTTAGTCACCTCTGAAAAATGAAACTATTAAGATATTTCCATCAGCGTGTGATGCAGTTAGGGGATAAGTAGTTGCTAAGTCGGACCTTGAGTGTCATTTTTAATTCACGATTGAAACGTACACCATGATTGAATGATTTTGAAAAGAAAATTAGATCAGTTATAAATGATTCCAGAATTTTTCTCTCATTTTTAAGCATTAATATTTAAATAATTGTTCAACTTTTGATTTTTATTTTCTTTCAGATAAAAGTTCCTGTTTAAAGTTAAGAAGTCAGTGTATTCAAGTTATTAAACTTTCATTTGAGAGTTATTTTCTGATTCTACTTAAAACTACAAGACTAACAGACATTTGTTCTACATTATAAATTTGAATGAAAAATCTTTATTTTGACCATTGGTGGACTATCAAAAATTATAAAGATATTAGTTAAAACCAGGCCAAAAAATTATGAAATCTGTTTTAGATTTATTTCTTTTAAAAATGATTTCTTCCTGCATCTTATGGTTGTAATTAAAAATTTTGAAAAAATTAAATTAGAAAAGCATTTGGAATAATCAGCTCAAAAGTTTGCCATTAGAAAAGCGCTGCAAAATAAGTAGTTGGTAATATTATAGAAAATGAATAGTAATTTGTATTAATGCTGAAATTTAATATTACTTTTAAATAAGATTTGGAAAAAAAATATGTATATATAATTGTGAATAATTTCACAAAACATTAAAATGAATAATAAAAATTCTGATTCTGTTAGCTCAGAAACAGGTATCAGTCAAAAACATTTTATTTGTGAAGTATGCAAGAAATTTTTTTTTACAAAATTTCACTATCAAATTCATTCAGTTACTCATTTGTTACCAGAGCAATTTGAGAGCTGCCATGAGTGCCAAGAAGGATCTGCTCACATCTTGAGTTTAGATAAACATCTGGAAATACATAATTCTGTATGTGTTAATTCCATGAATGAGCATGGTAAAAAACATAACAGCGATTCTACCAATAGATTTATTACACAACAGAACACAGATGATGAAATCATTCCCACAAATAATCATAATAATGAAAAGCATAGTGTAAGTGACAGACTACAGAATCTTTTCAGATGTGATAGATGCAAAAATGAATTTCCTGAAAAGCGTCATCTTGAAGAGCATTATCAAGACCATTGCATTAAAAAAGAGTTTGATGATGATGAATGTGATGATTTTGTGGCTCTTTCTGTGGTTACTACGAATTTTCATGCATCTGATCATGATGATGTTACCTCATCTGAAGTACCTGAAAAATCAAGAAATATAAGAGTGTTTACAACTAAAGTACATGAACAGCAAAATGAAAAAACAAATGCATATACTCAAAATTCCTCTAAAACAACACAGTTCGTTTGTGAAGTATGCCAGAAAGTGTTTTCAAACAAGTGCTCCTTAATTATTCATCTTTCAGTGCACTCAGATCACAAAACATTTAAATGTCGCTTATGTGAAAAAAAATTCACTTTAAAGAGTCTTTTAAGTGCCCATCTTAGAACTCATAAGGTAAAGAAAGTTTTCTGTGGTGTATGCCAGAAAGGTTTTGATTCAAAAGAAAAATTGTTTAATCATGTTTATGTCCATGCCCTAGTGGAATCTTTTTCTTGTGACATCTGTCAGATGACATTTTCTGAAAAGGCCTCATTAGAAAAACATTATCGTAGACATACTGCTGAAAAAAAATTCAAAGATGAAGTAAAGCATAGTCTAAGTGACACACTACAAAATCTTTTTAAGTGCGATAAATGCAAAAAAGAATTTCTTAAGAAGGATGATCTTGAAGAGCATTATCGAATCCATTCCGTTAAGAAAGAATTTAATTCTGATGAATATGTTGTGCCTTCTTCTTCACTACGGAGAAAAATTTTTCCTAGTTATAAAGCATTAAATATGGATAAGCGTGGTCACTCACAAAATTCCTTATTAGAAAAACATAATCTTACTCAGACTGAAGAGAAGAAATCTAGAAAATATTTCACATGTGAAGTATGTCAGAAGAAATTTTATAGCAAGAGAACATTAACTGACCATAAACATATTCATCTAGGCTCCTTTCCTCATGTCTGTAACATTTGTTCAAAGGGATTTGCCAGGTTGGATCATTTAAAACGGCATTATCAAATCCATTCTAGAGTATCCCAGACAGGGAAGTCTGATAAGAAAGCATTAAATATCCATAACAGTACCAATTCGGTGTCATCTTATGTATGTGATGTTTGTTCAAAGGAATTTTCTAGAAGAGACCGTTTAGAACGACATTATGTAATCCACTCTAGAGTATCTCCGAAGAAATTGTCTAGTGAACCCTCTTATTCTTGCGATTTTTGTTCAGAGGTATTTACTAGGCCAGACCATTTATACGACCATTATCAAACCCATAGTGGAGAAAAACCATGGAAATGTGAAATTTGTGGCACTAATTATAGACACAAACGTAATTTCCTTAAACATCAGCTGACACATCAACAAAGGAAGGAGGTTAAACTTGAATTACTTCCTCATGTATGTGGTTTTTGTTCAAAGGCATTTAAAAGGCCGGACCACTTAAAACGGCATCTTCTGATCCACACTGGAGAAAAACCTTTTAAATGTGAAACCTGTGGTGCAAGTTTTAATCAGAAAGGCACATTAACTTCACATAAGTCGATGCATCAACAAAAAGAATCAGGGATTCTGAAAAGGACCAGAATTTCAAAGAAGAAGAAGAATTTCTGAGATGATTTTTAAATGTTCGTATGTGGGATGGAAAGATTTTTCATTTAGACAGCACCTAACAATCCGCATACTGGTAAAACTTCTCACGTGTGCGAGATTTGTAATAAGGGCTTTGCAACAAAATTTTAACTAAAGAATCATTTGCCTTCACATCCTGGGGAGAAGCCATTTTCAAACAGTTCATGTGAAAAAACTTTTTTAGCAAAGTCTACTTTTGAAAGTTCATTTATCTGTTCATTGAGAACATCTGTCATTTATTTGTGATACATGTCAGAAAAAAAATTGCTAAGGCGAGTCACTTGAATAAATGTGGTCTTATTCACATGTGGGAAAAACCATTTGCATGTGATATTGTATGCAAAAGTTCACTCAGAAAACACATTTACAACATATCAATGGAAAAGAACCGTCATCTTTAATGTGAATAATTCATTAATGTTATCCAACAAACTACTTTTTTTTATTTTCTGTATTAAGTTCAATTGATTTTATGAAATAAATATTTCATTAAATTTGGAAATTACTTTTGTTTATATTTTCATGAAAATTATAACATTTAAAAAATTATATGTGAATTTATCTTTACAAATGAACATATTAAATATAATTTTATTTTAATTGTTAACTTTTATAAACCCTGACCCTGAGTAAATAATCTGTTTTATCACTTTGACCAATTTAATTTTTTCTCTGCCTTTCAATCTACTAAAAGAGAATATTTCAAGATGAAAGTTGGAAATTCTTACTTTGAAGTTTGCAATTCTTATAAAATTCACTTAAGGTAATATGTAAATAAAATGCTTTACTACATATCAAATACTCATGCTGTAACACATGTAGCAAATTATTAAAGAAAACATGTTTCTTCTATATATTTTTTTTTCCCACTAGTCAAATAAATTTAGCAAGGGCAAATAATTGTCACGGTGCACATTTGAAGCAAAGTCCTGGCCAAAAATATTTTTCATGTGATTTACGGTTAAAATCATTGCTGTTGACTTGCTATTGGTAAATACACTTAAGTAATGTTATATACACATAAAAGCATTCATTTAATTAACCCTTAAATGTGCAATTTTTTATTTTGTTTCGAAAAAATTATATATGATTCTCTGAAAGGTTTATTACACAGGAAAAATAATGAAAAAAAATCAGAGATACATTTTTCATATAATACGTCAATCTTTTCTTCAGTTGCACATCTGCAATACAAGTAAAAACTACTGCCGTGTGTCTGTTTTACGCTAAAATATTGCAAATTAGTAAATATTTTAATAAGTATGTCTTCAAATACCTTATTTTATATAATTATTTATTTTATAAAACTTAACCTTTAACCCTTTAATTCCCATGATAGAATACGTCCTAGAAATTACGTAGTTCAGAGAATCTGGCTTTACACCAGAAAGTTTCAATGGTTAATTTAGCTTTATTTAAATATGGAATGTCTGTTATTAATTAAAGCAAATATTGCTATTTTAATTTTCTGGTGTGAATTAGGTATATACAAATAAAAAAAAATCTATTAAATTCAAAACACTGTTGTTTGCATATATGCAAAGCTGCGCAGTAAAGGGTTAAAAAAATATGTAATACAAAGTTTACTTAACTTTTTACTGTTTATAAGATGAAAGTAATTGTTCAATGTCATTTTACTTACAAATAATGTGTAACTAAATGCGAATAATTTAACTATATGTAAACTTTTAATTATTTATGTAAACCAATCTATTAATATATATATATATCATTTGCATTTGGTATTTAGCAAAGTTGGGTTGTAGTATAGAGATGCTGGTTTTTGAGTGTTATTAAGAGATTACCAAAACAATTTATATTTAAAAATGACAACTATATGTGGAAGATTTTTTTTTAATGTACTTCAAAACTATAAGCAATATGAGTATACTTTAAAAACGGTCCAGCACACCTTTAAAAAACTATATATATAAATTAGAGAGAAAAAAAAGCTTTTTAGAACATATTTTTACTTTTAATATTAAAAAAAAAGCTATTGAGTTACAAAATTCATGAAGCCACAACAAAAATATAGAATTAAATATAATTAAACATAATAACAAAGTTGAAACATAACAGTAAAGCAGGTCTTCTCACAAAGAAACCTCCTCTTCAACTGAGGCTAGGAAATGCTGGATATGACTCACGCTTCTGAAATAGACATAGATCGATGCATGAGTTAGTCAGCTATTAAAAAACATGCTTTTTACAATTGTTGAGCAGGTTTTAATTTTTGTATTTTTAACAAGATTTTTGGGTTAAATACTGCACTGTGCAGTGGCTGGGTAAGATTATTGGGATTTGATTATTTGTGGTTGGGGGGACATCATAGAATCCGAGTGGAAATTGCTCTTTTTGACCATTGAAAACACAATATCTCAAATCTTTGGGGGGGGGGGGGGGTGCATATCATTGCTCCGGGGGAATCCCCCCCCCCCCTGGTCCACCCGCTGAATTCAACACTGGTCATTAGCACAGTCTGCATCTTTATACAGTATAGACTCTTATCAAATCCACACAGCTTAAAACCTGAGGTTTTGCGAATTTCTGGTCATTGTTTTGTTTGCATTTTTTAAACAGTAATTTGAATGTAGTTAAGCATGGGAAATTATTATGAATTCTTACAATAAAGTAAAATATTAAAAATAAATTGTTTTTCTTGCTGCAATACCAACGTTGCTGTCACTGTTCACATAGAAATTTAAATATTTTCTTTTTGCTTCTGTATGTCCTACACTGTTGTAGGGCTTATTCCATACGATTGTGCCAAAAAATGAATAGATGAACAAAAATTAAAACTCTTTCTTGTGATCTCTACTTTTCGAATTATTGTTAAACTAACTTGTTTTCTTTTCCTGTTTTTAAAGAAATATATTCATTAGACATTAGCCAGAATTACATATGAAATGAAATAAAAATCCTTACAGATTAAAACCGAAACTGATGGATGCACAATAGTAAACATAAACAATGTTGTTTTAACCATTACAGTTATTGTGTGAAAGCAACTGTTGTGTCGTATTTTTAACTTAGATAAGAAAATAATTTACACCAGAATCATAAAATAACAAAATTTTATGTCCGTCAAAATTAAAAGTAATGTAATTTTATTTTGTATTTAATCAGCTGTAATAGCCAAAGGAGCATGTATGGAAAAAATTTAGTAAAAAAAAGTTGCGATTGCCACTGATTTCAGCGTCATCTTAAATTTTGTACCTGCAACTTAACTTTCACTGTTTACATCTGAAGTAATATGCAGATTTTAGGCGTCTGCATATTTTAGGGTCGGAGATTAAGGGACTCTTCTGTATATCATATCATCTTCAGTTCCATTCATCATATTTGATATTCCTGTCACTTTGAAACTTTTAACCCTTTATGTACTAAATTATGTATTCATGAAAATTTTATCTTCTAAAGCATTTTTCGTGAATTTTTTAAATTACATTAGAAGATTTACATAATCATTTAATAAATTTTGGAAAGATTGAAGGATTTAGAAGGATTCATTAAATTTGAATTTATAGGGATTTTGTGCAATATTTATAGCCTCACTCAAAACTTTTATTTTAGATAATTTCTTGGTATTTTGTAGAATTAGGAAATGTACAAATATAATGTTCTTACAATAGAAATATTTCCGAATTGAAAAATTTCCCTCCACCCTCCCACCGACGCCAAGAAAGCGGAAAAGATGCAAAGGCGAAAGAAATCATCCTTTTAAGGTATCTGACTACGTTGAAAATGCAATTTTCGACCAAAATTGTCAAATTTATTTTATTCTATTTTATTAAAGACCAACTTTTTACCTTTCCAAAACTGTATTTGTTTTTATTGTACGATAAATAGATCCGGAGTTATAGCGGTTTTAAAACTACTCAACAGCTGTCACTCAAACCGGAAGTGCTATTTAAAGGTTTTTAAAATTAAAAATTTTTAAATTTTTAAATTGCTTTTAAAGGGCCGTATGTTTGGAGAAATTTCGCGATTTTGGATGCATTCGTTTAATAATAAGAAATGTAAATAATATGCTCCATGAAATTTAGATGTATATTACTGTAAATTTTTGTAGTAAAACATAAGTCTAAACTTTAAATGCATTTTTTGGAAAATGTAATTTTCGGTGAAAATTACATACGCAAAACATGATTTCTCAAAAAGTTATTGGACTATTGTGTTATTTACACTGGACTATATGTTATTGGACTATATGTTATTTACACTATTGTGAAGGCAATGAACTAAAGATTTAAATTTAGAATAAATATTTATTGTTTTATGGATGTTTTTGGGGAATGACATCGATGAATTTTATGAAAATTAACATGTGAACAGGTGCGATATGCTATAAGTTTTGAAATACTTAAAGAATCTCTTAGATTTTAGTTCATTGCCTTCACCAATGTCATAAATATGAAGTGTAAAAAGGAAATTAAGATACATACAGTAGAATTTCCTTTAGAGCGTTTTGCGTTTCGGGCCAAATTTCACTAAATTTTACTATAAATTCCTCCATTTACCAAAATTTTATCAATGAATGAAATATTTTTTACTTTTTTTCACATTTTCTAGTCCTAATCTTAGTAAAAATAAGTTTAAAAAATAATTAAATAGCTTTTTTGGAAAAAAATTGCTCCGTACGTAGGCAGGCACCAAAAACATTTTTGCTTGGTGTAACCCATAATGCTTTTGGAACAAGATGAAGTAATGCATTCACAACTCATTCTAAACTGTATTACTATTAATAGATGTATTAAATTAATTTTATAACAAGTTATTTTAATGGTACTTTAAAGTACCATCAGTAGATAAAGGGTTAATGGCCATCCCTGATTTTTTTTTTTTTCATCCGCGAGCCAGGATTTTTGCAGAATTTCTTTTAAATTTCAGGTTCTCTGCCATTAAAATACTATGGCATGCATTATATGCAAGACATGTTTTTTTATACATGCAATCAAAAACAAGGGTTCACATTATACATGAATAAATATAGAAATTGAACCTTGGGAGCTTCATAACATTCCCATTAGGTATCTGCTGAATTTTACTCCAGCTGTGGACTTTTTTTAGGATTATTTTCTTGGTTTTGTACAATAGATCTCTGATTATTGCTGCTAGGTTCTTTGGACCCCCATTTTTAAGGGGGCTGGTCACTCAGCTTCGGAATTCTCCTCCGTAATGTTAAGTCTATGGACTTTCGATGCATTCACATATTTAAAATATCTTCTCGGGAAATTCCTATTTTTAAAATCTTTTTTTCTGTGTACTCTTCTTAAAGGATGTCTCTTTTTTTTCTTAGTTTTCAAAATATTTCTAAAATCTATGCTGAATTTAATATTTCATGTGTTAAAAGCGGGCAGACTGTGAGTAAGATTTTAACTCTTTGTATAAAATTAAGTCTATACTTTAGAAATATTTTGAGAACTAAGAAAAAAAGAGACATCTTTTAGGAAGTGAACACAAAAAATATAAGTTAAAAATATTAATTTCCTGAGGAGATATTTTTTAAATATACTAATGCATCCAATGCCCATAGACTTTACATGAGTGAGGGGAAATTGGAAGCTGGGTGACCAGCCCCCTTAAGTTGAACTTTGAGCAGAATCACCTTGCTTTAGAAGTGAAATGTGATCACATCATGATAATTGCTGCACAGGAAAATTAAATAAGTTGTATTTTTTTCAGGCTTATCGTATGTATACACTTAAACTTTTCCTGTACGGCAATTTCTTCAATTAAAAAAAAAAAAATTGTCAGACTTTTATAGTTCCAAGAATTTTTTTCAGTTTATATTTCCCTTTTGATGAACTTTTTTACTGCAAATATATGACTGTAAAATTAAGCAGTGTTATTATAGAATAATGTATTTGAAAAATAACAATTTATTATAGCAATTAATTAATTATTTGTTTTTAACAAAGTTAAGAAAGCATTCTTGGTACATTCAGCATAGTTCAGTAGGGTGTAAAAAAACAAAAACAAACTAATGTCAATAAAAATCTTCCGTTTTTTAAGAGAGAAATCTGGAAACCTTATACCTGACATAGATTTCAAAACATAGAACGTTGAATTCAGTGCTGCTTGGACTCGGATAATGATCACTGCCAACACCTGTCATAAAATCTACAGTGAAACCTCCCTGTGCGACCACCTCCCTTAACGACCATTTTTTTCCTGGAACGAAATTTATTCCCATAAGCTCAATACTAATTTTACCTCCATTCAGAGACCATCCCAGTTGAATTCCCTCCATGAGCGACCCATTTCTTTGAAGAAAATGAAACAAATTCTGTTCTTTCATGGTCGCTTGAAAAGAAGTTTTTTTTAGAAAAATAGTTCCGGAGAGCGCATTATTCATCAAACTTCTAAACTAAGTTTAGAATATTTCTTTATTCCGGTAACTTTTAAGTGTTTAAACCCCTTTGTGCCTTTTTAGGCAATGAATTTAACTCTGATGAAAAATTAAGATGGTCAATAAACTCCCCTGCCCTATTCTGTCAGGGAACTTAAAAAAAAAAAAATAGATAAATTAATGAAATCATCATTATTTGTTCCCGTCCAGAAAAAATTGCATTTATTTACAGAACTTCAAAAGGACTTGGAAATAAAAGTTATAAAACCGTAAAATCAAAGCAAACGTCTATGTATTCATTTTTTAAACTCATAAGTAATTAACTTATGTAATCAACTTTTGTTTTGATACTTAAATTTTCATATTTTTTCCAATATAAAAAATAAATTTTTGTAACATTAATTGTTACCTTTTTTCAACAATTCAAATCCGGATTTAAACATGACACCCATTAAGAGACCACCTCTCGAAGCGACCCATTTTTATTGGAACAGAGCGTGGTCGCTTTAGGGAGGTTTTACTGTACTTCACAGAAAGCAATGTAAAATTTTTGATTTTTTTTTACAGTGTCTTCACTTTCCTTAACTAATTTGCTACGAGGGCACAGTATGAAATGTATCAGTCTAGCAGAACTTAATTCGTTTTTAAGTTATAATTTACAAAGCATGTGACTAATTTTGATGGTAAACCACCCAGTTTGACAAATTACATGAGAGTTCGATTGGCGACCTTGCAGAAGACTAGTAGAGGGAGCTGGAAGCACTCTAGTGCCTACCAAAAGACCTTGACACGATATATCTGTACCTGTATTTTTTCCAATATTTGTACACGTAGTGAGGTAAGTTATGTATTATTAATATTGTCAGAATGTAGTTATAATAGATTGTCATATTTTTAAGTAAAACATGTTATAATTCCAAAACTTGTATTTGTATCATAACTTTGATTAAGGTTATAAGATGTTGCATCACGTTATGTCAAGAAAATTGTGCTATAACTTTAAAGCTAGATTCCTCAACTATTAAAATTAGCAAAAATGTTCTCTGCAAAATTTAGCATTTGTTTTTACTGTCTCTTTCTCTCCCCAATCCCCCCTAATTTCTAACCCAAGTTTTTTTGAGAAGTGGACCCATGCTGTTGCATTCAAAATCATATTATTTTTCTTCCAAAATAAGTGGTAATATATGGAATACAAAGTGGCATTAATGTATATACACACATTCATACATATAATAACCTAAAAATGCATCCACTGCATCTACAGTAATTAAGTTCCACTAGCTCTTTAAAACTTTGCACTGTGCAGTATGGCAAAAAGGGATTGTTTCTCTGAACACAGCACTGCTGAGTGTGATGAAACATTCTATGCCCAAGATATTTAAATATTTAATCTAGTGGAAAGAGAAATAAATAGAGATGAAATGTGCAATTTTTCCATGCAGCTGAGAGTAGCAAAACGGTTTACTATTCAGCCCAAACACTTGCCGGTTTGAAACATTTGTTCAAAGAAGTTTTATAGCTTGACGACAAAAGAATTCCACTTTCGTCCCTCGTGTTTGTCTTATTCGGACCAAATAAAGATGTTTAAATTTGGTCAATAATGGTGCATATTGCCAAACTGTTAGTATGGTACATGCCATCTCTTTTTTATTTCTCTTTACTCTGAGGGTTCTTGGTACTAAAGCAATTATTGTTTGTCTTGCTGTTTACAGTCGCCCTTCTTTTTTTCTTACTAGAGTTTTCAGGCATCTAGTATTATTGTTTTCATCTGAAAAAAAAAAAAAAAAAAAAAAAAAAAATTCAAGACTTTTCTTGTAAAGAAAAAAAACGTATACTTGAATTTTACCATCAACAGGTTAAGTTAGTCAATTTAAGTTGTAGGACAGGTGTGGTCTTTTAAATGAAAATGAAATAAATCTCTGAAATCGTCAACTTGACTCCATATAATGTCTAAATGAACTCTTAAATTCAATTTGAAGATTTTAAAACTCTAACCATCACAAAATCTTAATTCCCATGAGTTAGTCATTTAAATTAATTTTAACCACTAATCTAAGGAAATAAC
This sequence comes from Maratus speciosus, assembly GCA_963932465.1. Classification (NCBI taxonomy): domain Eukaryota; kingdom Metazoa; phylum Arthropoda; class Arachnida; order Araneae; family Salticidae; genus Maratus; species Maratus speciosus. The sequence goes on from OZ010798.1 coordinate 135,598,122, forward strand.
GGCACTGCGAATTTCCTATTCCATTGAATGAATTCTAGCTTTCAGAGAGATAAAATTGTTCTACCCTCAAACAGTTAGTTTTAGTTTGTATGGATATCTTCATCAGGGGTGTAAAAATTTTTTGAAAATCTAGGAGCCAGTTACTATCTATAACAAATTTGTAAAATGAAATTACAGTATAAGTTAATAATAGTACATACAAGTTACTCCTTTTAATTAAATATATCTGACACACAGACTTGGATAAAATGTAAAACTGTCTGCGAACTCTAATAATTTCTTAAAAATTTTCTGCAAAAAAAAAAAAAAACGCTGCGCCCCTTACGAGTCCTATGTCGCCGCTAACAGCAAAAATGAAAAGTTATATGCGAGTGGAGTGCCACTAAGCAACACCACTAAAAGAAAAATATTAATTTACAAGCATTATTAAAACTCGGTCAAGATTGAATGATATGCTTAATACAGACAACCTATGAATGAAAGAAAAACTAATGAAAATTAAAAAATATATATATTTATTAAAATGTGAAATATTTTAATCATTAACTTATAGAAAGGTATCAATTTACGATTGCTCAACAGAACTGTTTTTTATTAATCTATACGATAACTGAAAAATGAATAAATGAATGTTAAAATAAAAAAGTTATTAGTCCATGAATGGAAGAGATGAACTCTTACTCATCAGTTTATCTACTGTTTTTGAGACAAACCATTCCTTAATATTGTGACTCTTCCTTAAAAATTTTAAAAACTTTTTTTTTTTTTTTTTTTTTTTTTTTCAGTTGAAAAATAGTCTGCAGACCTTCTCAAGAGTCTGCGACGTGCATCGCACAACTTCTCCGCCCGGGGTCTTTTTTTAGACCGGGGGATAATTTTTTTTATAAAGAAAAATTTGTAAAAAAAACCCATCAAAACTGTCTGCAAACTTTGAAAATTTTCTGCGAACGGCGTTCGCCTATATTATCGGACTCTGCTGACACATGACAAATTTTTCTTGTATAAAAAAGTAATGTTACAAAAAGTTATTAAATATTGATATAAAAAAATTGGAAGTGCTGATGTAAAATACAAATAATAATCATTAAAAACTTCTTTAAACACCTCAAAAGTACTAATATGTAATTCACTTCAAAAGCTATAATATATGCCATGAATCAATACTGTTAACTTATTGTTTGTCCTATTTTGCTTTTAAATTTTTATGATGTTTATGACCGCTCATGTGTCTTGTTGTTTTTCATGTAAAGTACCAGCGTTCAACTGCTTTTGTATGATCAAATGCTTCTACAGAAGGTCCATTTAAATTTATTAATAATAAATCATTTAAATTTTGTGATGTTAAAGTAGAGCAAAACTTGTTCTTGATCAAATTCATCATTGTTATTTAGAGTCTTGAATGCTTTTCTTATACTGCTTTGTATGTTTAGAAATAAATGTGTCTATAATTTAAAAAAAAAAAATCTGCAAACAATAGTTTTAAAATAGTGTTCCGGTTCGTGGATTTTTCCGTTTCGAACACTGGAATTTTTGATATAGATATGCTAATTTATATCAAAATCAAAAGTAATGTAAATTTATTTAGTAACAAATTAGCTGTAATAGCCAAAGGGAGTGATTAACAAAAAATTTAGCATAAAAAAACATTGCGATAGTCTCTGATGATTTCGGCGCCATCTTGAATTTTGTTCCTGCAACTTAACTGTAGATTTCATTGTTTACATCTAAAAAAATATGCGGATTTAAGGATCGGTCGCGGATTTAAGGGAGTCTACTGTATTAACATTTGTCACTGCAGATATGAATATACAGTTTTAAGCATATGAGAGTTGAAAAAATGATAGAGGAAATAAAATAGAGCATAGAAAATTTGCATGAAAACATTCACTAAACAAATGTTCATAAATTAAACCTGTTTACAGAGGATTCCTGCTGTCTTGGTTCAAAATGTCAGCCACCTCTTATATCTCATCCATTTTTTAAGATAACGGCAGAACAAAAAATCTTCCAGAATCCTTGTATTCTGTTCGTGCTGAACATTTCAAGCGAAAAACTTTTAGGATTTCAAAATTTTTATACACCTTTTTGAATTTGAAATCTGTTAGTGGCTGCCATTTTGAAACAAGATGGCAGATGAAGCTGGCCAATGAACTTGGTCATGACCTTTATAAATCCTATACACATGCTTAGTCATATCCTAATTGGTTCATAACAAGTGCTAGCACATGACAAAAATCATATATCAATAATTGGACAGGGAAGTGGTTTTTGGGTTTCTGGGAGGGGGGGGGGGGGGGGTTATGATTCGTGAAATACAGTAGACTCCCTCAAATCCACACAGCTTGGGACAAGAGGTTGTGCGGATTTCTGGTCATTGCTTTGTTTACATTTTTTAAACCGTAATTTGAATGTAATAATGCAATCAAAATTATAATGAATGCAATATAGTAAAATATTAAAATAATAAAAAGTAAGATAATTTAAAAAATGATTAAATTATTTAAAGTAAAAGTCGAGTAAATAATTAATAATGTATAATTTAATATGCTTAATAAAGATAATACATTTTTCTTGAATTATTCAATGAAATTTTCCTCTTAAAAGTACCCTATTAATTCACATCAAAATAATAAAGTAGAGTTTTATTTCAGGTTAAGCCAGTCTTAATAACATGAAAAGCTTGATTAATACATAAATATATTTGGTAAAAAGATTGTGATTACCAGTGATATCAGCAATATCTTGATTTTTTTCAGAAATAAATTTATACTTCCTGCATGAAAAACCATGAGTTCAGTCCTACTATCGAGAATTACATATTACAATACATACAGAATGATACAAAACTAAAAAATTCTGCAATTTTGTTCTGACATCTGAAATGAAAGTTTCATTGTTTACATCTGTGATGATGTGTGGATTTTAGGCATTTGCAGATTTTAGGGTTGTGGATTTGAGGGAGTCTACTGTAATACCGAAATTTTCAAGAATTGCTTTTCCAGATGTCTGCAAAAGGTAGCTTCTTACTTTTTGTAATGGAAATTACTTAAAACATAAATAAAGCGAATAAATAAATTTAAAAAACCATGTTTTATTATTTAGACTGTTAAGTGGTAAATTTAATGCATATGAAGACATGAGTTTCAAAACTAGCCTTATCCAAAATTTAAAAAATCGTATTTTCTCAAACTCTCTATTCTATTGGTAAACCTGCACCGAAAAAACACAATAATCTGCAAAAAAGAAAAAAATAAATAAATAAAAAAAAAAAAAAAAAAAAAAAAAAAAAACTAGTTTTATCGTATATTTCTGCCATTGTAAAATCTTGGTTTACAATGAAAACCAATGGACGCAGTTAGAAGTTTTTCACGATTTCCCAAAATTTGATTTTTAGATAAGGCAACTTTTGAAAATCATGTCGTCATACGTCTGTTTGTTTTTTCCCCCCTCATCAATAACTTTACTACTAAAACACAGAATAATAATTCAATGAAATTAACAAAATCCACCACTGACACATGCAACTAGTAAGATATCTATATATATGTATAAACGCTAAAGTATGTGGAGGCGAAAAAGCAGTTATTTCTGTTTTGCCGATGGCAACGAGTTGTTTTTTGACAATAAAAATGATGAAAATTTTCATCAATTAGCTAAAATTAAAAAAAAACTAATAAAGATAACGATTTGAAAATTTCAGAGCAAATGTAGAAATTTTTTTTACATCTGAATATCCATTTTTTTTTTTAATCTGTTGGTAATTTTTCTGAATTTTTGCAAAAACTGACAGCGACAGTATACGGAAATTCAGGGAAATAAACCAGACAGGGACGAGCTTCTATATTATAATAGCCCAAGTCATCTGACTCTTATAAATAATTACAGTGTGACCGCTTCGCTTTTTATATGCAAGGGGACCATTTTTATCCAAAATTATTTTATCGAATAAAACTACATAAAACTTGCCATGATCGCAAAGAGTTTTTGGTACTTTTATACTAGCTGTTTGCAAACTTCGCCGATAGCATTAACTCGCCAGTTGCATTTTTTTATTTTTTTGTGGTAAATTTAAACAATGTTTTGATGTTGAAATTAAATGTCTTAGTTTACGGTATTATTATTTTTTTTCTTTTGAAAAATAAGGGAAAGTCATGAATTTTAAATACTTCAGTTTTAAATTAAAGTTACGTATTTTAAATAAAATGATGAAAAGATTATATTTTTAATGAAACTAATGAAATATGAAAAAATGCCACGGGAATAATGTTTGGTAATTTATCACCTGCACTCAGCTAACATAAAAATACCGAGTTCGTGATTTCTCTATCAGAATCTCCTGATTTGTTGAAGATTGAACGAGTAAATAAAATTATGAATAAAAGTAACATGATACAATTCTTAGAATACATTTAAGGGAGACCAAACTCTTGTTGCCAGGGGCGGCTAATTTAGATCAAACGGACGACAGGTTGCTAAATCTGCCCTCCAGTTTTATTTCTAGTTCAGTGTGTCTGGTATACTTATAGTTTGAATGACTTAAAATAACTTCACAGGGTGTCTACAGAATCTGGAAATCAGGGAATCGTGGAAAAATCAGGGAGTGTTTATCAATCTGGAAAAGTCAGGGAACTTTGTAAAAATACTCGAAAATCAGGGAAATTTGTCTATATGCGAAAATATTTGCATTTTCAGCTTGCCAACGAGACTGATTTGTCTATTTTATATAGCATGTTTTTTCACGTCTTGTTTAGTCTTTCGCAATATTTTAAAAAAGATGCACATGGTATGAGTTTTTGATATTTAACTTAAATTAAGGTGTTCAAATTTCCCTATTTTCTGTAGATAGCGCTTATATTGAAGGCAATTTACCATTTTTAAATGGTACATTAGCATAACCTGACCAGGTGGCCAGCTTAATCCAATTAGCTATCCTGTCAGATGTAGATAAGTCTTAGAATTGAATATTTTTCAGAAAATGAGGAAATTTTCTGGTCACCCTATATCCTTTTGCCACTGTATGAAGTTGTTGGACTAAATTTTGAGTTTGGATTTATAAACTGTCAACCAATACTTAATTAATATTAGGAAATTTTTATGTTTTCTCTTGTTTTTCTCCCAAATGAGATATTAGCAAGCTGGATAAGTGTGTTATACAAGAAATCGGCATACATGAAAAAATACTGTATGTATGTTTATTGTTAATAAGGGAAATCAGGGAAGTCTGATAAAGATAGTCAGGGAAATCATGGAAAAATCAGGGAACTTTTTTTTTACAATTTCCGTAGACACCCTGTTTCAGAAGTTTTCAATCATTTCTAAGCATTAATATTTAGACAATTGTTCCACTTTAATTTTTATTTTCTTTCAGATAAAAGTTCCTGTTTAAAGATAAGAAGTCAGTGTCTTCAAGTTATTTAGCTTTCATTTGAGAGTTGTTTTCTGATTCTTCTTAAAAAAATACATGGCTGACACCTGTTCTGCATTCTAAATTTTAATTAAGAAAATATTTCTGTAATCATAGGTGGATTATCATAAACTTGTGAGATATTGGGTTAGCAATACCAAATTATTTTGAAATTTGTTTTATATTTGCATTGAAATAAAGCTATCCTCCTACATTTAACATCTTGTAAGTAAAAAGCTTATCAGTGAAACAAATTAATGTTTTAAAAAGAAATTTGAATAATCAATTGATTATTTTAAGAAAATTGGCTGTAGTAAAAGCATAAAAAATAAATAAAGAGTAAGATTACAAAATATGAATAATAATGACTAATAAGGCTCAATTTTGATGTTAGATTTCTCTAAGATTTTCTAATTTTTTTCATAATTGTTGTGAATAATTTTGCGAAACAACAAAATGGAAAATAAAAACACTGGCTCTGTGTCTTCAGAAGTCTGCATTAATAAGAAACAATTTATCTGTGACGTATGTCAAAAAGAATTTTTTACAAGAAGGCATTATCAGCTTCATTCAATTATTCATATGTTACCAGAACATTTTGAGAGCTGCCATGATTGTCAAGATGGATTTACTCACATCTTAAGCTTGAATAAACATCTGGAAATACATGATAATCCTATGTGCATTAGTTCTTCAAATGAGCTTGCTAAAAAACACAACAATGAATCTGACAGTACATTAATCTCACTACGGGATAGTCTTTTCCGATGTGGTACTTGCAAAAAAGTATTTCTTGAAAAGTGTAATCTTGACGAACATTGCCAAAACCATTGCATGAATAAAGAATTGAGTTTTGATGAAGATTTTGTGTCTTTTACTTCAGTTCCTTCACTTTTTCATGCTTCTGAGGATGATTATATTGCCTCACCTGAAGTTTCTGGGAAATGTAAAAATTTAAGAATATATACAGCTGAAATGCAAAATGAAAATGTATGTTCTGAAAATTCCCTGAAAATAAAACAGTTTGTTTGTAAAGTATGCCAGAAAGTGTTACCTAACAACAAGTGCTCTTTAACTATTCATTTTGCTACTCATTCACATCAGAAAACATTTAATTGTGGCTTGTGTGAAAAGAAATTTACTTTAAAGTGTCTTTTGAATGCTCATCTTCGAACTCATAAGGTAAAGGAAGTTTTCTGTGGTGTATGCCATAAAGGTTTTGCTTCAAAAGAAAAACTGTTTAATCATGTTTATATCCATGCTCTAGTGGAATCTTTTTCTTGTAATGTTTGTGAGATGACATTCTCTGAAAAGTCCTTTTTAGAGAAACATTATGTTAATCATCTTAAAGAGAAACCATCTCAAAAAGAATTTAAATGTGGACTGTGTTCAAAGATATTGTCTAATGAGATACTTTTAAATGTCCATGAACGTACTCATGCAACATCGGCCCCTTATGTATGTGATGTTTGTTCAAAGACATTCACTAGATCAGATAATATGCTTCGGCATTATCTAATCCACACTGGGGATAAGCCATATAAATGTGAAACTTGCGAAAAAAGTTTTAGACAGAAAAGTGATGTGACTAAACACTTTAACCAAGTACATACGTACAGAAGAACAAAATTTCCCCATTCTATTAATTGGAGAGAAAAGAGTTTTAAATGTGAAACGTGTGGAAAAGGATTTACATCCAAGCAGAGCCTAATGGGCCATCGATTTCAACATACTGGTGAATCTCCTTTTGTTTGTGAGATCTGTAATAAAGCCTTTGCAAGAAAGTTCCAATTAAAAGATCACATGCCTTCACATTCCGGAGAAAAACCATTCACGTGCAAGACATGCAAGAAAAAATTTGCAACAAAGAGTACTCTGAGAGTTCATTCTGCTATTCATGGAGAATATACACCATATGTTTGTGAGGTGTGTCAAAAAGGGTTTGGCAAGAGAGGTTTGTTAACTAAACATCTCCGTGTGCATACTGGAGAAAGACCTTTTCCATGTACATTGTGTCAGAAAAAGTTCACTCAAAAATCTCATTTGGTAACACATATACAAGGTGTCCATAAAAATGAAATTTAATGAAGTGTACATTGTTATTTCACTGTCTTTTTTTTAATTTTGTTTTCTGTATTAAAATGAACTGAAATTATGAAATAAATATCTCATTACAAATCATTTTTGAAGTGAATTTTGTTTTTATTTTCATGAAAGTTATAACTTTCTAAAAATTATATGAATTATATTATTAAAAATGAACAAATTAAATACTTAAAAAATAAATTTCACAACTGATTGAAAAATTATAATCATATTTACTAGTTGTTGTTTTTTTCTACCTTAAATCTACCAAAAGCAGTATTTCCTGGAGGAAAGTTGAAAATTCTGATCGTTTTCAAATCTTCTTTGGTAGTGTTACTGATATTGTAATGTATTCTGCTCATTAAAAATACTTAGTCCTTTTTGGTCAAAACTCTCAAAATTTAAAATAAATATTTTGGACAAAATGAAGATATAAATTTTTGACATGGGGCTGTTTTACACTTGCATTTATTTTTCAATTTAAATGAATTTTGAACTAAACAAATATATACTTATCATAGAAACACATTGCAATGTCAATGACACTATATTGTACTGCATACTAGTTAACAACATTACAGATTATCCTTTAGACAAGTCTAGTGACAAAAACAATATATTTTGCATATTTTTAGTTTTTTATTAAAAGTGACAGAATAATGTGCATTAGTAACTGTGGCAACTTAACATTTATATAACTACCAAACTGAACAGATAAGACGTGAAATGCACTGCCTTCCAAAAATTAAAGTTTTTGTGTGTAATTTCTAGGAAAATTGTAGACAAGAAACTTGTATATATTATTCACTGAATGATTATTTGTTTTATCTACTTATTGTGAACCCACAAGATCGGCACATAATTAAAAAATATATATACAGTACAGAACCATTTATCCGGAATGCTTGGGGTCAGATGTATTCCGGATAACTGGTTTTTCCGGTTAACTGGTTGTGCATTAAAGCAGCATTCATTTGATAAGTTTTGTGGAATATGTGTGGTTGTGACATTATTTCTGATTTTAAATTATTAGGTTTCTTGGATTAAAAATCACTGCAAGAAAGATCAAAAGTTAACCAGAGTTTAAAAGAAGGTCATTTATGGGAATCACTTAGGAACAAAAATTCTCCCGTTTCTTCTGCATAAAAATTAAAACATCTAAAATACAACTAAATGTGATGACAAAAAATACTAGATGTTGTCATCCAATTATACAATTGTTTCAAGCAAAGCCTATGTCTAACTGGCAATGTATGACGCCTTTTTCTGCAAAGATTCTGAAATCAGTCTATCAGAAATATCATTCCGGATAACTGGTTTTCCGGTTAACTGGTTTCCGGATAAATGGTTCCATACTGTAAATATAAATGGGTACATATATGCATTTCTTAAAGACCTCACACTTGTTTTTAAAACCTGATACGATGAAAATAAACATACACCTTCTATAATTTTATTTTCCAATTTATTACTTTAATACTGGAGTAGAATACTGTAAAGGACTGTACATATACATGGTGTATCTGAAAAAGTGGGCAAAAGTTTACGGGGTGATAGAACGCAGCTATACGACCAAATTTCATCATAGATTGTCTGGTCGGAACCAGGGCTGCGGAGTCTGAGTCGGTGTGATTTTTCGGTGAAAAGAGTCGGAGTCGCTAAAAATACGCCGACTCCAAACTTTTTGTTGAACAATTTGAAGTGAAATAAAAAATAAAACTAATTATGCTTAATTTTAAATTTTATGAACTGAATCATTATTTTATTTTTTAACTCTATACATTAATAAATATTTAGTTATTTTTCAGTTTATTGACACATTAATGAGTAAATACAAGGCAAAAGAGCAGATGTGATATTTTCCGTACATCAGTCATTAAATTGATTCATTTACTTACTTCTTCAGATCATAGACGACACTATTGTACAATAATTAAATTAAAGTGAGTTTTGAAAGTTTTTTTTGTTTTTTTTAATTGTTTTTTGTAAATTAAGTCCAACGCAACCCGAACCCCGTGTTGGTCCGACTACCCAACCCAATGAAGGAATCTATCTCAGACAAAAATAGATGTTTCAATTTAACCTCTGTCCATCCGTGTTCTAGTCAGGTTCTGAAATTTATATTTTAAGTCAATCCGAAGCGAACCGGAAAGAAACCTGAACTCTGAACCCGATCCAAAATGAAATGAAAATTTTATTGGAAATATGAAAAATAGTCATCTCTAACAGCACCTTTATCTTCTGTGTAGGAAAAGGAATATATATTTATTTATTCGACTTATAAGTTAAACAATATTGTGGATTTCCTTTTAAAAAATTGGGTCAACCCGACCTGAACCCGCAATAATAATTATCAGACTAGCCCACAACGAAAAACATTTAACGCCAACTCAATCCGAACCACCGTCCGAATCGGACCCTAACGAATGCAACAATCTACTTCAGATAACAATAGATCCTTTGTCCAACTTATACTGCCTTATTTTTCAGTATTTCAGATAAAAGAGAATGTGTGAAAAATGTGAAATTGATTAATGCCGCTATCACTACAATATCGGACAACTGAACTCATACAGAATTTTTCTCATTAACACAAAAAACTGCAGTTTTCTTCTTAAATATTTCTTCCGTAAAACTCAGATGTTCTTCTATTTTTAAGCCCCAACTAGAGTCTTTCCAAGTGCCGGGTTGCACCTGACCCGAATCTGAAATTTCTGCGGAAAGTCAACCCAAAACCCGACAAAAAGGAATTCGTCAACCAAATCCGAAAATAGAAAAAAAATCGTCAATCCAACCCTAATTCGAGCCGAAAGAAAATTAGTTCATATTTTATAGAATAAACAATTATGAAAAAAGCCTACAATTTTATCTTTTTTTTTTTTGTATTAAAATGATTTTAAATACACTTATTAATATTCAAATATATAGATATTTCATTTGAAAAATATTCAGTACATATTCTTTTGAAAAATCAGGTCATATCGCTCACCCGCAAGAAAAGTGACACATCTCGACAAAAGTAAATTTTAAAGGAGAGACAAAAGAAAATTTGCATGATTTTATTGTAACATGAAATTAAAACACTTATCTCTGCATGCAGCAGTAAAATTGCGCATAAAAGCATAAAAACTTTAAGAATGAAGGCTTAGGATGAGGTTTGGAGGGTTGGGTAATTTTACCTTCCTGCACAATTCACCTCTCTTCTTTGGTGACGAATGGACATATAGTGTATTAAAGTGATTTTCCGTATAACTACACTGTATAACTGTTTGTGTAACAATACTATGTACTGTATCACCTATGACAGACCTATTAGTGCAATAAAACGCAAAATGCATTTTTGCGAGATGTGTCACTTTTCTTGCGGGTGAGCGATATTAAAAGTGTCAAAATCTGACAAGAAGCATTTAAAGTCTATCTGGTTCGGGCTAAATTTGGCTATCCTATCTGATGGAGGACCGTAATTCCAACCTACTGTAAAAAAAAACAATTATTTCAAGAATTGTGAGAGAAAGTGAAGAAACTCATTTCATGCCTCAGAATGGCTTTTTTTTCTTTCTCCTTTATCTTTTGTAATTTGTTTTTTAAGATTTTTCTATTTTCTCACTTTTTTTTTTCATGATTATTCCTTATTTGTCGATCTCCCCCCCCCCCCCAAATAAACCGAAATTGGCATTATTTTATTTAAGATTTTATTAGTATAGTGTAAATGTAGATAATAGCATTTACGTCTATGAATGAAAGGCAATGACAACTTGCCAATCTTTCACATAAAGTGTGGTCGAAGCACAATTTTCTTTTACTCATTCTGCTCAAAGTTCAAATTGAAAATATCTTTGTGTCTTAAGCAGGCATATGTTCCTTTTGCGTAATTTGGTTTTAATTTGCAGCTGACATGATAAAAATCCTTTGTTTGTATCATTAACTTCAAATTACATTTAGGTAAGTGAATCTTTTTAATTGTAAAATAATTACATTTTTATTTAATGTATTGCATATTCGCATATTCCGAATCGAAATTTATAAACGTCCGTTATACGGCAGTTATAAAAATAAAATATTAGAAACAGGATCATTAGGATTCAGGACTGTATAAAAAAATTGTTTAAAAGGATAGCTTTTTAAAAATTAGTGGCCGAACTCAGTATAATCTTACTCTAACTCAATAAAAACGTTTAATGAATATAATCTTAATTAGAGATCAACTGAAAATTATTGACCGAAACTATCTATATTCCAAAATTCTCGTATTTTCCTTAGGAAATTTTCAACATGATTAATCGATTCGAGTTGTATTGACTCATATGAGACAGCCTTTATTCATTGCTATGAACTTCACTGTTTATAATTATCAGCCACGACACGACTGACTCAAGATGTGAGTACAAATTAAAAAACAAGAAATGTATATATGACTAAAATTTGAAGACCCTTTTCACTAACTCATGAAAAGCTGCAGACTTAACTTTAAAAGAAATTATTTAGTTTGAAACAGAAGTGTTTCAAATATTCTTTGAGAAAGTTCTAGTAGAACAGATGATCCTTTACAAAATTCATTATAAAAGATAAATCGAGGTATGTATACGCAAAAGATTTTTTAATTAGATGCAATTCATAATTAGAAAATCATTTCGTATCATGGATGAATTACTAATTACATTTTATTTTATATGAAAATAAAAAGTTTTGGTCAGAGTCACAGAGAGCCAACTTGGATCATAGGTTATAATTACATCTACAATTAATTAATAACTATGTATATTTTTTATGTGTTAATTACTTAAACATTTTTTTGGAAATTTTCATTTTCGGCCGAAAATAGAAATATTACCGAAATTCGGTTTTGGTCGATCCTTAATCTTAATTACTATTTCATTTTGAACACTTTTTCAATTTGCATTATCTATATATCTCCAACAGGTAAAAAATTAAAGCGCATTTCAATCTTTTTGATAAACCCTATGTGTATGCCGGAGTCGGAGTTGACTGTTTCAAAAATCCAGGAGTCTGAGTCGGTCATTTTTTCTACCGACTCTGCAGCCCTGGTCGGAACGCAAGCGGTGAGAAGTTAAAAGGTAGTTTTCCACTGTCCCAGGACGATGGATTGGTTGAGTTTGGTCCCATAGCTTGGCCACCTAGATTGCAGGATCTCTTGTATTAGGACATTTTCCTGTGGGGCCATATAAAAAACCTAATCTACGAGTACCCCAATGAAACCGATATGGATTTGGTTGCCAGGATTGCCGTTGTTGCCAGTGATATTTGGGAAAGGCCTGTGTTTTCGCAGATGTGCGCCAGTCGCTATCCCACAGATGTGAAGCATGCATTACAGCTGGCAGAAGATCTTTTGAACAATTTCTTTGAACATGTACATTAATTACACTCCTGTTAATAAAATGTTTTCTGAAGTTTCCTCTCATTCTTGTCTTAAGTCTTTAACTGCAACAAGGGAAAACTACTTTTTAACTTCTCACCGCTTGCGTTCCGGCCATGCATTGTATGACGAAATTTGCTTGTGTAGCTGTGTTCTCTCACCCCGTAAAGGTTTGGCCTCCTTTTCAGATACACCCTGTATAACTTTATCAACTTTATGGTAATTTTGGACCCCTTCCCCTCTTTACGATGTCATATGTTATTATTCCTTGACACATGCACACACACCTTGCCCTTAATAGTATTGTTATCAGTGTCAAAAAATTCTTTTTATGTTTGCAATTTCTTTATTTCTTTTTATACGTTTGCAGTAATATACATATATGGCTGTACATTTATTATTCACAATACTTTACTGATTCAAAAAAGTCAATCCAATATCACTATTATATATGAAATAATTTTATATAAATAAAATTTTTAAAGTGATAGTTACTTTTTTAAAGTATTTAATAATATAAAAGCGTAAAAGATGGCAACGTTAAAAGCACCAAAATTTTAAATTTTAAGCATACCGGTTTCGGCACTGAGGAAGGTATGCTATATGCTACCAAAACCGGTATGCTTAAAATTTAAAATTTTGGTGCTTTTAACGTTGCTATTTTTTATGCTTTTATTATATTACACCAAGCTCCTACTTGATAATTATTATTTAATAATAACTTTTTGTTGCATAATGTATTCAACAGTAATACAGTACAGAACCATTTATCCGGAATGCTTGGGGTCAGATGTATTCCGGATAACTGGTTTTTCCGGTTAACTGGTTGTGCATTAAAGCAGCATCCATTTGATAAGTTTTATGGAATATGTGTGGTTGTGGCATTATTTCAGATTTTAAATTATTAGATTACTTGGATTAAAAATCAATGCAAGTAAGATCAAAAGTTAACCAGAGTTTAAAAGAAGGTAATCTTAGGAACAAAAATTCTTCTGTTTGCTCTGCATAAAAATTAAAGCATCTAAAATACAACTAAGTATATTTTCATTTCAAGTACTTGATGTTGTCATCAAATTATACAATTGTTTCTAGCAAAGCCTATGTCAAACTGGCAGTGTATGACACCTTTTTCTGCAAAGATTCTGAAATCAGTCTATCAGAAATATCATTCCAGATAACTGGTTTCCAGATAAATGGTTGGTTCCATACTGTACTATTTTCTTTAACTTACCCCCTGAATGGGGAGTGAGCATCCAGAACTTCTTATGAATAAAAAGAGATAGACAACATTCTTTCTCTTTATTTTACTAATAATAAACACAAGTGTCATTTCAAATATACTTTGTACATTGTTTCTCCAACAGTGGAATGTATGCCCATATGACAGAAGAATAGAAATGCCAAATATTGGGGTACCGTCAAACCACTTTCGGCCACTTTTTCCTGGTTCCACTCACATTTCCATTATTAAAAAATATTATTTGTGATTTTTCAAAGTCAAAATGGAGTTGTAAACAAATAACATGAAACAATGAAGCAAACTGTATGGTTTTAAAGAGGAATTTTTTTATTTTTTAACTATTTTTAAAGTTTTGGAACAAAGTAGCCTCTGCTAGGGGCTTCTTTGGTCCATTCACTTAGTTTCATATAAAATGAATGCATTTCATATATGTAAATGAATACATTTTTATGGAAAACCCTTGCAATAACATTTGCTAATAAATTAACACTGCAAACCCGATAAACAAGGTTTTTTTTTTTTTTTTTTTTAACATTTAAACGCAATTAACCAATTGTTAATATTAAAGAAACAAGAAACAGTTTTTGTCATGTTATCCTCAGCAGTTGGAACAAAAAACAATCAATGTAACAAGAACAAAAGAATTTCTTAAAACACCATTAAAAACTTTTAATTGCGCTAGGCCTTTCGAAAGATCCGAGTCTTTCTTCGCCAGGCGCAAAGAAGACATGCTTCTACTATGAAAGCAGCAGCAAGACTCAAATGTTTTCATAGCAGAAGCATGCCTTTTTTACACCTGACGAAGAAAGACTCAGATCTTTCGAAAGGCCTAGCGCAATTAAAAGTTTTTAATGGTGTTTTAAGAAATTCTTTTCTCCTTATTCATTCACACCAGTTTCAACTTAATTTCTTTCAATTAATGTAACATTTTGCAACAGTAACATTTGAAAAAATGTTACTTAAAACATGGTTTAAGAGATTTGGTTGTATAAAAGGCATTTCTAAGTAATTGGGGCTATTTTCGGTCCAAAACAGGCCTGGTACAAAGTAGCCCTGAAATACTAGTTTTCATGCTATCTTTATGAAAACATAAACATTTTCTGCCAAAATAAAAAGTTAAAGGAAAAATTATGATCACACATGAGTTACAGGTTATTAAAGGTAATATTTTGACACTTACTTTATTTGTAGTTCTTATCAAGATTGTTTCACAATAGAAAGTTTGTAGAGTTAAAATCTACACACGAAAACAGTTATTTACAAACACATTCTTTGTTGCGATTAAAAAAATTTAAATTACCCCCAAGCTATTCAAATACCCTATAGTAGGGTATAAATTATTTTTCAAGGGCAAAAACTCTGAATTATCTTGTATTGTTTGTTCAATACAAAGAATAAAATCTTTTTTTACGGGCTGGACCAAAGTAACCCCACCCTGCAAGGACCAAAGTATCCCCGATCGACGGTATTCACTATTTTCGAATTATTTGTGTAATCATTTAATGGTGTTAATAACTTTGTATTTCCATAAAAATGCATAACAGATTATTCTGATATAAAGAAAAAGTTACAAAAAAAAAGTGGTTCATCCAAAAATGACTAAAATCGAAATTTTCGGATAATCGAGAATGCTTCAATTTTAAGATTGAAGAGAAATATAATATATGCAATATTTCTTATTATAATAAGTGCTTAATAAAAATAAAGCAATAGCAAAATAGAAACAAGAATAAATTACCTGAATTTTAATTTTGAAATTAAGTACCTTTTGCATATATCACAAGGGTTTAAAAAAATGTTTTGTCTGTCGCAGTTTTGATTGCCTTTGATTTGAAGCTCTATCACAGAGTTTTTTAATATTATTAGTTCACCAGTATCACATTACTCTTGCTGCTCCAACTATGCCAAACCTTTTGGAAAACATTCAAAAGCTTCAGAATTGCTAATTTGTTCGTTTTCTTCGTTCCAATCCACAGCTTACGGGAGCTCAAGTTAAATTCAAAGGGGGTCGAAACTATTTATATGTACTCGTAGTTCGGAAAGGACCGCTTGCACACAAGAAATGTGATAGCAAAACAAAAATCTTTTAAATGGATTTTGCACACAAGAAATGTGACAGTAAAAAAAAAAAAAAAAATAAGTTTTCTAAATGGATTTTGGTTAACCAAGAGTTTGGAAAGACGTTCTAGTGTATATCAAAAGTCATTCGCCTTCCTCCCACTAGATATATCTTACGATATCAAGTGCCAATCCCCCTCCCCTCTAAAGTGTATGCACAACCCCTAAGTCTGTTCTACAGCCTTTCACCTCACTTTCAAGCAAAGTTCGTTGATATATATCACAATATATATCTGATATTTATTTGCAAAATATCAAGATTTTTGATATTTTCATATACTTGAAATTCATTTTCAAAATATCAAGATGTTTTATATTTTCTATATTTGATATTTATTTCCAAAATATCAATGCACAAGATATTTTTTACATTTGATATTTATTTCCAAAATATCAATGCGCAAGATATTTTTTACATTTGATATTTATTTCCAAAATATCAATGTGCAAGATATTTTTTACATTTGATATTTATTTCCAAAATATCAATCTGCAAGATATTTTTTGCATTTGATATTTATTTCTAAAATATCAATGTGCAAGATATTTTTTACATTTGATATTTATTTCCAAAATATCAATGTACAAGATATTTTGATATTTTCCGTCAAAACAAGAGTAAATGAAATTTTCAACTGTTATTTGACTGCTTCATTCTGTAGATAAAGAACATTTCACTCTGTCTGTGACAACAAATATGTTTTTCGAGCTTTAGATGTGAAGATTTTATTTTTAAGTGTGGAACTAAAAAACAATTATGTGGGGCATAATTAATTCAGAACAGCCATTGAAAGATAAACTGTCTAATTTAAATAATCAGTTATATACTGTTTCATTAGAAAACAAAGCAGAATATAAAGTAAGCGTCGTATCTTAAATGGGAGAGGTAACCGCAAGATTAAAGGCGAGGTCACATCACTCAAGGTCGCATGCCATGTAGCGGTCGGGGTTGAACTACAGAAAGATGCTTAATTGTTTTCTTCTTTACGGATAATCTATTAATTGTACATCTATGAAATAACTGCGCAATCGCAAAAGTCCTGTTTTCATTTGTTTGTAGCATTTATATTCTGACAGTAATGGAATATTTTATTAAGTTTTATTCGTGTTTTTATTTATTTATTCATTATACAGTAAACTCTGTCTAAGGCGGAATTGATTGGGACTCAGAAAATTTTCCGTGGTAGACAATACTACGGCTTATGCAAAAAAGATCCCCCCCCCCTCCAAAAAAAATCCTCGAATTCGATGATTTTTTATTGATTTTCCTGACTCGAAAATCGGTTGGAAATGGAAATTCGGAAATATCTTTTGTTTTTATAGATGAATGAGAAACGCTATTCAATTTCTTAGTAATTTTGGTTTAAAATTTTGGTTTCGGTGGGACCTTAAAATCCTTTCCGTTTCCGCGTTAGACAGATTCCGCCTTATGCAGCAAGAATTAATGTTATTTTCTATGGGTTCGCCGGGACTTGAAAAATTTTCCGCGGTAGACAGATTTCCGGCTTGCACAGAGTCCGCCTTTGACAGAATTTACTGTAGTTAATTATTTAAATAAAAACAGTTCTTTTTAGAACTAATATTATTTGTTAAAATAGCAAAATGTTGGCTATCGAATAGCTGTTGTTTTCGAAATTGTAAGAAAATTATTTTTCTTTTAGAATTCATCTTTGTCCTTTTCCAAAGAATAAAACAAATTAGCTACATATTTTTACTTTAATTTATAACAAACAAAAAATATTATTTAAATACATTGTCAAATGTTGTTGATTTAAATAAGCTCGATTTTAATATTTTTTTTTTTTTAATGAAATGAAAAATGACACATAAAAATTAGTAAGTAGTTATTGTGTAAAGATAGAATTTTGCAGTCTCATTTTTTACTTAATTCTTGATGTGCTAAAGTTAAAAAATGATATATACGGTTGTATTCCCGATGAGAATACAACGTTTATGAATGTTTAGAATATGTATAGAATTTAATTGTAAATAAAATATTCAATTTTAAATCCTTTTGTTCGTTTATCGAGTGCAAACAATAAATTTCCAATACTCTTAATCACATTGCACTCATCTTATTTAACTTACAAATATTTCATTCATTTAATTTAAAACTTATTTCATTTTATATTCGGAATCACTTTAATTTAAAATGCATGCATTAATGTTGTACTATTAAACAAACAAGTATTGTTCATTTATTTGTTTAAATATTTTGCGATTCTAGACAATAGCTTCAATAATTTTCCTAAAATCACCAGATTAGATTTTTTTTTTCTTTTTTTTTTTTCTTTTTTTTTTTTTTTTTTTTTAACAAAGCAATTTAAAGAATCCCTGTTAAAAATTCAATCACGAATTTCAAATCATTACTCAAACTCACTCACAGAAGATGAATCTTGTTTACCAGATTTATTGGAAAATATTTTTGTTATAGCTTGTTTTGATAAAAATATGTGTATTTAAAAAGTAGTCGCAATGTCATTTTAGTAAGGAAATAATGTTTTTGTAGCATTAGTGCTTTTTCTTCTGAAATTAAAATGATATTGTGACTTTTTTTTTTTTTAAATGTACATAATTTTATCAAAACAAATTGTAACAAAAATATTTTGCAATAAATCTGGTAAACAAGATTCATCTAACATAGGTGAATAAAGATTCAGAAAATATGCGCAGATCTATATATATAAAAGCCGTTCTCTGTGTGTATGTCCTTTATACAAATCTTTAATTTTTGACTGATTTGCACGAAACTTCATGTACATAGGCTTTAGAACGTGGAATAGATCCCTGTTTGCTTAAAAAAATTATCAGACCACTATTTATCCCTTTTTTCTACCACTTTCATAATTTAACATTATAGAAACATCTCTTTTTATATCTTTTTTTATTCAAACGTTTCTTTCCTGTTGCCAAACCCTAAAAAATGACACAATAATGCGAAAAAATTAACGATAACGCGTTGCTATATTTTTGCATTTTTGAAATTGACGTCATTTTAAACAGAAAAGTCACATTTTTTATATGTAAAATAAATTTTATATATAAGAGCGGCAAAATGACGTAGCACCTTACTTTGAATGTTTGTCTTTTAATTAAAATATCTACTTTAATAGAAACAGTCAAATTTCATGAAAACAATTTAATATATAAAAGCCGTTCTCTGTGTGAATGTCCTTTATACAAATCTCCAATTTTAGACTGATTTGCACGAAACTTCATGTACATACGTTTTAGAACATGGAAAAGATCACTGTCTACTTTAAAAAATCATCAGAACACTATTTATCCCTATTTTTTTTACAGTCTTCCATAATTTAACATTAAAGAAATATATCTTTTTAAATTTTCTAATTAAATCGTTTCTTCCCTGTTGCCAAACCCTAAAAAATGACACAATAATATGAAAAAAATAACGATAGCGCGTTGCTATATTTTTGCATTTTTGAAATTGACGTCATTTTAAACAGAAAAGTCACATTTTTTATATGTAAAATAAATTTTATATATAAGAGCGGCAAAATGACGTAGCACCTTACTTTGAATGTTTGTCTATCTGTTAAAATATCTACTTTAATAGAAACAGTCAAATTTCATGAAAACAATTTAATATATAAAAGCCGTTCTCTGTGTGTATGTCCTTTATACAAATCTCCAATTTTAGACTGATTTGCACGAAATTTCATGTACATACGTTTTAGAACATGGAAAAGATCACTGTCTACTTTAAAAAATCATCAGAACACTATTTATCCCTATTTTTTTTTACAGTCTTCCATAATTTAACATTAAAGAAATATATCTTTTTAAATTTTCTAATTAAATCGTTTCTTCCCTGTTGCCAAACCCTAAAAAATGACACAATAATATGAAAAAAATAACGATAGCGCGTTGCTATATTTTTGCATTTTTGAAATTGACGTCATTTTAAACAGAAAAGTCACATTTTTTATATGTAAAATAAATTTTATATATAAGAGCGGCAAAATGACGTAGCACCTTACTTTGAATGTTTGTCTTTTAATTAAAATATCTACTTTAATAGAAACAGTCAAATTTCATGAAAACAATTTAATATATAAAAGCCGTTCTCTGTGTGTATGTCCTTTATACAAATCTCCAATTTTAGACTGATTTGCACGAAACTTCATGTACATACGTTTTAGAACATGGAAAAGATCACTGTCTACTTTAAAAAATCATCAGAACACTATTTATCCCTATTTTTTTTACAGTCTTCCATAATTTAACATTAAAGAAATATATCTTTTTAAATTTTCTAATTAAATCGTTTCTTCCCTGTTGCCAAACCCTAAAAAATGACACAATAATATGAAAAAAATAACGATAGCGTGTTGCTATATTTTTGCATTTTTGAAATTGACGTCATTTTAAACAGAAAAGTCACATTTTTTATATGTAAAATAAATTTTATATATAAGAGCGGCAAAATGACGTAGCACCTTACTTTGAATGTTTGTCTATCTGTTAAAATATCTACTTTAATAGAAACAGTCAAATTTCATGAAAACAATTTAATATATAAAAGCCGTTCTCTGTGTGTATGTCCTTTATACAAATCTCCAATTTTAGACTGATTTGCACGAAACTTCATGTACATACGTTTTAGAACATGGAAAAGATCACTGTCTACTTTAAAAAATCATCAGAACACTATTTATCCCTATTTTTTTTACAGTCTTCCATAATTTAACATTAAAGAAATATATCTTTTTAAATTTTCTAATTAAATCGTTTCTTCCCTGTTGCCAAACCCTAAAAAATGACACAATAATATGAAAAAAATAACGATAGCGCGTTGCTATATTTTTGCATTTTTGAAATTGACGTCATTTTAAACAGAAAAGTCACATTTTTTATATGTAAAATAAATTTTATATATAAGAGCGGCAAAATGACGTAGCACCTTACTTTGAATGTTTGTCTATCTGTTAAAATATCTACTTTAATAGAAACAGTCAAATTTCATGAAAACAATTTAATATATAAAAGCCGTTCTCTGTGTGTATGTCCTTTATACAAATCTCCAATTTTAGACTGATTTGCACGAAACTTCATGTACATACGTTTTAGAACATGGAAAAGATCACTGTCTACTTTAAAAAATCATCAGAACACTATTTATCCCTATTTTTTTTACAGTCTTCCATAATTTAACATTAAAGAAATATATCTTTTTAAATTTTCTAATTAAATCGTTTCTTCCCTGTTGCCAAACCCTAAAAAATGACACAATAATATGAAAAAAATAACGATAGCGCGTTGCTATATTTTTGCATTTTTGAAATTGACGTCATTTTAAACAGAAAAGTCACATTTTTTATATGTAAAATAAATTTTATATATAAGAGCGGCAAAATGACGTAGCACCTTACTTTGAATGTTTGTCTTTTAATTAAAATATCTACTTTAATAGAAACAGTCAAATTTCATGAAAACAATTTAATATATAAAAGCCGTTCTCTGTGTGTATGTCCTTTATACAAATCTCCAATTTTAGACTGATTTGCACGAAACTTCATGTACATACGTTTTAGAACATGGAAAAGATCACTGTCTACTTTAAAAAATCATCAGAACACTATTTATCCCTATTTTTTTTACAGTCTTCCATAATTTAACATTAAAGAAATATATCTTTTTAAATTTTCTAATTAAATCGTTTCTTCCCTGTTGCCAAACCCTAAAAAATGACACAATAATATGAAAAAAATAACGATAGCGCGTTGCTATATTTTTGCATTTTTGAAATTGACGTCATTTTAAACAGAAAAGTCACATTTTTTATATGTAAAATAAATTTTATATATAAGAGCGGCAAAATGACGTAGCACCTTACTTTGAATGTTTGTCTATCTGTTAAAATATCTACTTTAATAGAAACAGTCAAATTTCATGAAAACAATTTAATATATAAAAGCCGTTCTCTGTGTGTATGTCCTTTATACAAATCTCCAATTTTAGACTGATTTGCACGAAACTTCATGTACATACGTTTTAGAACATGGAAAAGATCACTGTCTACTTTAAAAAATCATCAGAACACTATTTATCCCTATTTTTTTTACAGTCTTCCATAATTTAACATTAAAGAAATATATCTTTTTAAATTTTCTAATTAAATCGTTTCTTCCCTGTTGCCAAACCCTAAAAAATGACACAATAATATGAAAAAAATAACGATAGCGCGTTGCTATATTTTTGCATTTTTGAAATTGACGTCATTTTAAACAGAAAAGTCACATTTTTTATATGTAAAATAAATTTTATATATAAGAGCGGCAAAATGACGTAGCACCTTACTTTGAATGTTTGTCTATCTGTTAAAATATCTACTTTAATAGAAACAGTCAAATTTCATGAAAACAATTTAATATATAAAAGCCGTTCTCTGTGTGTATGTCCTTTATACAAATCTCCAATTTTAGACTGATTTGCACGAAACTTCATGTACATACGTTTTAGAACATGGAAAAGATCACTGTCTACTTTAAAAAATCATCAGAACACTATTTATCCCTATTTTTTTTACAGTCTTCCATAATTTAACATTAAAGAAATATATCTTTTTAAATTTTCTAATTAAATCGTTTCTTCCCTGTTGCCAAACCCTAAAAAATGACACAATAATATGAAAAAAATAACGATAGCGCGTTGCTATATTTTTGCATTTTTGAAATTGACGTCATTTTAAACAGAAAAGTCACATTTTTTATATGTAAAATAAATTTTATATATAAGAGCGGCAAAATGACGTAGCACCTTACTTTGAATGTTTGTCTTTTAATTAAAATATCTACTTTAATAGAAACAGTCAAATTTCATGAAAACAATTTAATATATAAAAGCCGTTCTCTGTGTGTATGTCCTTTATACAAATCTCCAATTTTAGACTTATTTGCACGAAACTTCATGTACATACGTTTTAGAACATGGAAAAGATCACTGTCTACTTTAAAAAATCATCAGAACACTATTTATCCCTATTTTTTTTACAGTCTTCCATAATTTAACATTAAAGAAATATATCTTTTTAAATTTTCTAATTAAATCGTTTCTTCCCTGTTGCCAAACCCTAAAAAATGACACAATAATATGAAAAAAATAACGATAGCGCGTTGCTATATTTTTGCATTTTTGAAATTGACGTCATTTTAAACAGAAAAGTCACATTTTTTATATGTAAAATAAATTTTATATATAAGAGCGGCAAAATGACGTAGCACCTTACTTTGAATGTTTGTCTTTTAATTAAAATATCTACTTTAATAGAAACAGTCAAATTTCATGAAAACAATTTAATATATAAAAGCCGTTCTCTGTGTGAATGTCCTTTATACAAATCTCCAATTTTAGACTGATTTGCACGAAACTTCATGTACATACGTTTTAGAACATGGAAAAGATCACTGTCTACTTTAAAAAATCATCAGAACACTATTTATCCCTATTTTTTTTACAGTCTTCCATAATTTAACATTAAAGAAATATATCTTTTTAAATTTTCTAATTAAATCGTTTCTTCCCTGTTGCCAAACCCTAAAAAATGACACAATAATATGAAAAAAATAACGATAGCGCGTTGCTATATTTTTGCATTTTTGAAATTGACGTCATTTTAAACAGAAAAGTCACATTTTTTATATGTAAAATAAATTTTATATATAAGAGCGGCAAAATGACGTAGCACCTTACTTTGAATGTTTGTCTATCTGTTAAAATATCTACTTTAATAGAAACAGTCAAATTTCATGAAAACAATTTAATATATAAAAGCCGTTCTCTGTGTGTATGTCCTTTATACAAATCTCCAATTTTAGACTGATTTGCACGAAACTTCATGTACATACGTTTTAGAACATGGAAAAGATCACTGTCTACTTTAAAAAATCATCAGAACACTATTTATCCCTATTTTTTTTACAGTCTTCCATAATTTAACATTAAAGAAATATATCTTTTTAAATTTTCTAATTAAATCGTTTCTTCCCTGTTGCCAAACCCTAAAAAATGACACAATAATATGAAAAAAATAACGATAGCGCGTTGCTATATTTTTGCATTTTTGAAATTGACGTCATTTTAAACAGAAAAGTCACATTTTTTATATGTAAAATAAATTTTATATATAAGAGCGGCAAAATGACGTAGCACCTTACTTTGAATGTTTGTCTATCTGTTAAAATATCTACTTTAATAGAAACAGTCAAATTTCATGAAAACAATTTAATATATAAAAGCCGTTCTCTGTGTGTATGTCCTTTATACAAATCTCCAATTTTAGACTGATTTGCACGAAACTTCATGTACATACGTTTTAGAACATGGAAAAGATCACTGTCTACTTTAAAAAATCATCAGAACACTATTTATCCCTATTTTTTTTACAGTCTTCCATAATTTAACATTAAAGAAATATATCTTTTTAAATTTTCTAATTAAATCGTTTCTTCCCTGTTGCCAAACCCTAAAAAATGACACAATAATATGAAAAAAATAACGATAGCGCGTTGCTATATTTTTGCATTTTTGAAATTGACGTCATTTTAAACAGAAAAGTCACATTTTTTATATGTAAAATAAATTTTATATATAAGAGCGGCAAAATGACGTAGCACCTTACTTTGAATGTTTGTCTATCTGTTAAAATATCTACTTTAATAGAAACAGTCAAATTTCATGAAAACAATTTAATATATAAAAGCCGTTCTCTGTGTGTATGTCCTTTATACAAATCTCCAATTTTAGACTGATTTGCACGAAACTTCATGTACATACGTTTTAGAACATGGAAAAGATCACTGTCTACTTTAAAAAATCATCAGAACACTATTTATCCCTATTTTTTTTACAGTCTTCCATAATTTAACATTAAAGAAATATATCTTTTTAAATTTTCTAATTAAATCGTTTCTTCCCTGTTGCCAAACCCTAAAAAATGACACAATAATATGAAAAAAATAACGATAGCGCGTTGCTATATTTTTGCATTTTTGAAATTGACGTCATTTTAAACAGAAAAGTCACATTTTTTATATGTAAAATAAATTTTATATATAAGAGCGGCAAAATGACGTAGCACCTTACTTTGAATGTTTGTCTTTTAATTAAAATATCTACTTTAATAGAAACAGTCAAATTTCATGAAAACAATTTAATATATAAAAGCCGTTCTCTGTGTGAATGTCCTTTATACAAATCTCCAATTTTAGACTGATTTGCACGAAACTTCATGTACATACGTTTTAGAACATGGAAAAGATCACTGTCTACTTTAAAAAATCATCAGAACACTATTTATCCCTATTTTTTTTACAGTCTTCCATAATTTAACATTAAAGAAATATATCTTTTTAAATTTTCTAATTAAATCGTTTCTTCCCTGTTGCCAAACCCTAAAAAATGACACAATAATATGAAAAAAATAACGATAGCGCGTTGCTATATTTTTGCATTTTTGAAATTGACGTCATTTTAAACAGAAAAGTCACATTTTTTATATGTAAAATAAATTTTATATATAAGAGCGGCAAAATGACGTAGCACCTTACTTTGAATGTTTGTCTATCTGTTAAAATATCTACTTTAATAGAAACAGTCAAATTTCATGAAAACAATTTAATATATAAAAGCCGTTCTCTGTGTGTATGTCCTTTATACAAATCTCCAATTTTAGACTGATTTGCACGAAATTTCATGTACATACGTTTTAGAACATGGAAAAGATCACTGTCTACTTTAAAAAATCATCAGAACACTATTTATCCCTATTTTTTTTTGCAGTCTTCCATAATTTAACATTAAAGAAATATATCTTTTTAAATTTTCTAATTAAATCGTTTCTTCCCTGTTGCCAAACCCTAAAAAATGACACAATAATATGAAAAAAATAACGATAGCGCGTTGCTATATTTTTGCATTTTTGAAATTGACGTCATTTTAAACAGAAAAGTCACATTTTTTATATGTAAAATAAATTTTATATATAAGAGCGGCAAAATGACGTAGCACCTTACTTTGAATGTTTGTCTATCTGTTAAAATATCTACTTTAATAGAAACAGTCAAATTTCATGAAAACAATTTAATATATAAAAGCCGTTCTCTGTGTGTATGTCCTTTATACAAATCTCCAATTTTAGACTGATTTGCACGAAACTTCATGTACATACGTTTTAGAACATGGAAAAGATCACTGTCTACTTTAAAAAATCATCAGAACACTATTTATCCCTATTTTTTTTACAGTCTTCCATAATTTAACATTAAAGAAATATATCTTTTTAAATTTTCTAATTAAATCGTTTCTTCCCTGTTGCCAAACCCTAAAAAATGACACAATAATATGAAAAAAATAACGATAGCGCGTTGCTATATTTTTGCATTTTTGAAATTGACGTCATTTTAAACAGAAAAGTCACATTTTTTATATGTAAAATAAATTTTATATATAAGAGCGGCAAAATGACGTAGCACCTTACTTTGAATGTTTGTCTATCTGTTAAAATATTTACTTTAATAGAAACAGTCAAATTTCATGAAAACAATTTAATATATAAAAGCCGTTCTCTGTGTGTATGTCCTTTATACAAATCTCCAATTTTAGACTGATTTGCACGAAACTTCATGTACATACGTTTTAGAACATGGAAAAGATCACTGTCTACTTTAAAAAATCATCAGAACACTATTTATCCCTATTTTTTTTACAGTCTTCCATAATTTAACATTAAAGAAATATATCTTTTTAAATTTTCTAATTAAATCGTTTCTTCCCTGTTGCCAAACCCTAAAAAATGACACAATAATATGAAAAAAATAACGATAGCGCGTTGCTATATTTTTGCATTTTTGAAATTGACGTCATTTTAAACAGAAAAGTCACATTTTTTATATGTAAAATAAATTTTATATATAAGAGCGGCAAAATGACGTAGCACCTTACTTTGAATGTTTGTCTATCTGTTAAAATATCTACTTTAATAGAAACAGTCAAATTTCATGAAAACAATTTAATATATAAAAGCCGTTCTCTGTGTGTATGTCCTTTATACAAATCTCCAATTTTAGACTGATTTGCACGAAACTTCATGTACATACGTTTTAGAACATGGAAAAGATCA
The DNA here is from genome assembly GCA_963932465.1 of Maratus speciosus. Lineage (NCBI taxonomy): Eukaryota > Metazoa > Arthropoda > Arachnida > Araneae > Salticidae > Maratus > Maratus speciosus. The sequence goes on from OZ010798.1 coordinate 135,625,483, forward strand.
CTGTCTACTTTAAAAAATCATCAGAACACTATTTATCCCTATTTTTTTTTACAGTCTTCCATAATTTAACATTAAAGAAATATATCTTTTTAAATTTTCTAATTAAATCGTTTCTTCCCTGTTGCCAAACCCTAAAAAATGACACAATAATATGAAAAAAATAACGATAGCGCGTTGCTATATTTTTGCATTTTTGAAATTGACGTCATTTTAAACAGAAAAGTCACATTTTTTATATGTAAAATAAATTTTATATATAAGAGCGGCAAAATGACGTAGCACCTTACTTTGAATGTTTGTCTTTTAATTAAAATATCTACTTTAATAGAAACAGTCAAATTTCATGAAAACAATTTAATATATAAAAGCCGTTCTCTGTGTGTATGTCCTTTATACAAATCTCCAATTTTAGACTGATTTGCACGAAACTTCATGTACATACGTTTTAGAACATGGAAAAGATCACTGTCTACTTTAAAAAATCATCAGAACACTATTTATCCCTATTTTTTTTACAGTCTTCCATAATTTAACATTAAAGAAATATATCTTTTTAAATTTTCTAATTAAATCGTTTCTTCCCTGTTGCCAAACCCTAAAAAATGACACAATAATATGAAAAAAATAACGATAGCGCGTTGCTATATTTTTGCATTTTTGAAATTGACGTCATTTTAAACAGAAAAGTCACATTTTTTATATGTAAAATAAATTTTATATATAAGAGCGGCAAAATGACGTAGCACCTTACTTTGAATGTTTGTCTTTTAATTAAAATATCTACTTTAATAGAAACAGTCAAATTTCATGAAAACAATTTAATATATAAAAGCCGTTCTCTGTGTGTATGTCCTTTATACAAATCTCCAATTTTAGACTGATTTGCACGAAACTTCATGTACATACGTTTTAGAACATGGAAAAGATCACTGTCTACTTTAAAAAATCATCAGAACACTATTTATCCCTATTTTTTTTACAGTCTTCCATAATTTAACATTAAAGAAATATATCTTTTTAAATTTTCTAATTAAATCGTTTCTTCCCTGTTGCCAAACCCTAAAAAATGACACAATAATATGAAAAAAATAACGATAGCGCGTTGCTATATTTTTGCATTTTTGAAATTGACGTCATTTTAAACAGAAAAGTCACATTTTTTATATGTAAAATAAATTTTATATATAAGAGCGGCAAAATGACGTAGCACCTTACTTTGAATGTTTGTCTTTTAATTAAAATATCTACTTTAATAGAAACAGTCAAATTTCATGAAAACAATTTAATATATAAAAGCCGTTCTCTGTGTGAATGTCCTTTATACAAATCTCCAATTTTAGACTGATTTGCACGAAACTTCATGTACATACGTTTTAGAACATGGAAAAGATCACTGTCTACTTTAAAAAATCATCAGAACACTATTTATCCCTATTTTTTTTACAGTCTTCCATAATTTAACATTAAAGAAATATATCTTTTTAAATTTTCTAATTAAATCGTTTCTTCCCTGTTGCCAAACCCTAAAAAATGACACAATAATATGAAAAAAATAACGATAGCGCGTTGCTATATTTTTGCATTTTTGAAATTGACGTCATTTTAAACAGAAAAGTCACATTTTTTATATGTAAAATAAATTTTATATATAAGAGCGGCAAAATGACGTAGCACCTTACTTTGAATGTTTGTCTTTTAATTAAAATATCTACTTTAATAGAAACAGTCAAATTTCATGAAAACAATTTAATATATAAAAGCCGTTCTCTGTGTGAATGTCCTTTATACAAATCTCCAATTTTAGACTGATTTGCACGAAACTTCATGTACATACGTTTTAGAACATGGAAAAGATCACTGTCTACTTTAAAAAATCATCAGAACACTATTTATCCCTATTTTTTTTACAGTCTTCCATAATTTAACATTAAAGAAATATATCTTTTTAAATTTTCTAATTAAATCGTTTCTTCCCTGTTGCCAAACCCTAAAAAATGACACAATAATATGAAAAAAATAACGATAGCGCGTTGCTATATTTTTGCATTTTTGAAATTGACGTCATTTTAAACAGAAAAGTCACTTTTTTTATATGTAAAATAAATTTTATATATAAGAGCGGCAAAATGACGTAGCACCTTACTTTGAATGTTTGTCTTTTAATTAAAATATCTACTTTAATAGAAACAGTAAAATTTCATGAAAACAATTTAATATATAAAAGCCGTTCTCTGTGTGTATGTCCTTTATACAAATCTCCAATTTTAGACTGATTTGCACGAAATTTCATGTACATACGTTTTAGAACATGGAAAAGATCACTGTCTACTTTAAAAAATCATCAGAACACTATTTATCCCTATTTTTTTTTACAGTCTTCCATAATTTAACATTAAAGAAATATATCTTTTTAAATTTTCTAATTAAATCGTTTCTTCCCTGTTGCCAAACCCTAAAAAATGACACAATAATATGAAAAAAATAACGATAGCGCGTTGCTATATTTTTGCATTTTTGAAATTGACGTCATTTTAAACAGAAAAGTCACATTTTTTATATGTAAAATAAATTTTATATATAAGAGCGGCAAAATGACGTAGCACCTTACTTTGAATGTTTGTCTTTTAATTAAAATATCTACTTTAATAGAAACAGTAAAATTTCATGAAAACAATTTAATATATAAAAGCCGTTCTCTGTGTGTATGTCCTTTATACAAATCTCCAATTTTAGACTGATTTGCACGAAACTTCATGTACATACGTTTTAGAACATGGAAAAGATCACTGTCTACTTTAAAAAATCATCAGAACACTATTTATCCCTATTTTTTTTACAGTCTTCCATAATTTAACATTAAAGAAATATATCTTTTTAAATTTTCTAATTAAATCGTTTCTTCCCTGTTGCCAAACCCTAAAAAATGACACAATAATATGAAAAAAATAACGATAGCGCGTTGCTATATTTTTGCATTTTTGAAATTGACGTCATTTTAAACAGAAAAGTCACATTTTTTATATGTAAAATAAATTTTATATATAAGAGCGGCAAAATGACGTAGCACCTTACTTTGAATGTTTGTCTATCTGTTAAAATATCTACTTTAATAGAAACAGTCAAATTTCATGAAAACAATTTAATATATAAAAGCCGTTCTCTGTGTGTATGTCCTTTATACAAATCTCCAATTTTAGACTGATTTGCACGAAACTTCATGTACATACGTTTTAGAACATGGAAAAGATCACTGTCTACTTTAAAAAATCATCAGAACACTATTTATCCCTATTTTTTTTACAGTCTTCCATAATTTAACATTAAAGAAATATATCTTTTTAAATTTTCTAATTAAATCGTTTCTTCCCTGTTGCCAAACCCTAAAAAATGACACAATAATATGAAAAAAATAACGATAGCGCGTTGCTATATTTTTGCATTTTTGAAATTGACGTCATTTTAAACAGAAAAGTCACATTTTTTATATGTAAAATAAATTTTATATATAAGAGCGGCAAAATGACGTAGCACCTTACTTTGAATGTTTGTCTATCTGTTAAAATATCTACTTTAATAGAAACAGTCAAATTTCATGAAAACAATTTAATATATAAAAGCCGTTCTCTGTGTGTATGTCCTTTATACAAATCTCCAATTTTAGACTGATTTGCACGAAACTTCATGTACATACGTTTTAGAACATGGAAAAGATCACTGTCTACTTTAAAAAATCATCAGAACACTATTTATCCCTATTTTTTTTACAGTCTTCCATAATTTAACATTAAAGAAATATATCTTTTTAAATTTTCTAATTAAATCGTTTCTTCCCTGTTGCCAAACCCTAAAAAATGACACAATAATATGAAAAAAATAACGATAGCGCGTTGCTATATTTTTGCATTTTTGAAATTGACGTCATTTTAAACAGAAAAGTCACATTTTTTATATGTAAAATAAATTTTATATATAAGAGCGGCAAAATGACGTAGCACCTTACTTTGAATGTTTGTCTTTTAATTAAAATATCTACTTTAATAGAAACAGTCAAATTTCATGAAAACAATTTAATATATAAAAGCCGTTCTCTGTGTGAATGTCCTTTATACAAATCTCCAATTTTAGACTGATTTGCACGAAACTTCATGTACATACGTTTTAGAACATGGAAAAGATCACTGTCTACTTTAAAAAATCATCAGAACACTATTTATCCCTATTTTTTTTACAGTCTTCCATAATTTAACATTAAAGAAATATATCTTTTTAAATTTTCTAATTAAATCGTTTCTTCCCTGTTGCCAAACCCTAAAAAATGACACAATAATATGAAAAAAATAACGATAGCGCGTTGCTATATTTTTGCATTTTTGAAATTGACGTCATTTTAAACAGAAAAGTCACATTTTTTATATGTAAAATAAATTTTATATATAAGAGCGGCAAAATGACGTAGCACCTTACTTTGAATGTTTGTCTATCTGTTAAAATATCTACTTTAATAGAAACAGTCAAATTTCATGAAAACAATTTAATATATAAAAGCCGTTCTCTGTGTGTATGTCCTTTATACAAATCTCCAATTTTAGACTGATTTGCACGAAATTTCATGTACATACGTTTTAGAACATGGAAAAGATCACTGTCTACTTTAAAAAATCATCAGAACACTATTTATCCCTATTTTTTTTTACAGTCTTCCATAATTTAACATTAAAGAAATATATCTTTTTAAATTTTCTAATTAAATCGTTTCTTCCCTGTTGCCAAAACCTAAAAAATGACACAATAATATGAAAAAAATAACGATAGCGCGTTGCTATATTTTTGCATTTTTGAAATTGACGTCATTTTAAACAGAAAAGTCACATTTTTTATATGTAAAATAAATTTTATATATAAGAGCGGCAAAATGACGTAGCACCTTACTTTGAATGTTTGTCTATCTGTTAAAATATCTACTTTAATAGAAACAGTCAAATTTCATGAAAACAATTTAATATATAAAAGCCGTTCTCTGTGTGTATGTCCTTTATACAAATCTCCAATTTTAGACTGATTTGCACGAAACTTCATGTACATACGTTTTAGAACATGGAAAAGATCACTGTCTACTTTAAAAAATCATCAGAACACTATTTATCCCTATTTTTTTTACAGTCTTCCATAATTTAACATTAAAGAAATATATCTTTTTAAATTTTCTAATTAAATCGTTTCTTCCCTGTTGCCAAACCCTAAAAAATGACACAATAATATGAAAAAAATAACGATAGCGCGTTGCTATATTTTTGCATTTTTGAAATTGACGTCATTTTAAACAGAAAAGTCACATTTTTTATATGTAAAATAAATTTTATATATAAGAGCGGCAAAATGACGTAGCACCTTACTTTGAATGTTTGTCTATCTGTTAAAATATTTACTTTAATAGAAACAGTCAAATTTCATGAAAACAATTTAATATATAAAAGCCGTTCTCTGTGTGTATGTCCTTTATACAAATCTCCAATTTTAGACTGATTTGCACGAAACTTCATGTACATACGTTTTAGAACATGGAAAAGATCACTGTCTACTTTAAAAAATCATCAGAACACTATTTATCCCTATTTTTTTTACAGTCTTCCATAATTTAACATTAAAGAAATATATCTTTTTAAATTTTCTAATTAAATCGTTTCTTCCCTGTTGCCAAACCCTAAAAAATGACACAATAATATGAAAAAAATAACGATAGCGCGTTGCTATATTTTTGCATTTTTGAAATTGACGTCATTTTAAACAGAAAAGTCACATTTTTTATATGTAAAATAAATTTTATATATAAGAGCGGCAAAATGACGTAGCACCTTACTTTGAATGTTTGTCTATCTGTTAAAATATCTACTTTAATAGAAACAGTCAAATTTCATGAAAACAATTTAATATATAAAAGCCGTTCTCTGTGTGTATGTCCTTTATACAAATCTCCAATTTTAGACTGATTTGCACGAAACTTCATGTACATACGTTTTAGAACATGGAAAAGATCACTGTCTACTTTAAAAAATCATCAGAACACTATTTATCCCTATTTTTTTTACAGTCTTCCATAATTTAACATTAAAGAAATATATCTTTTTAAATTTTCTAATTAAATCGTTTCTTCCCTGTTGCCAAACCCTAAAAAATGACACAATAATATGAAAAAAATAACGATAGCGCGTTGCTATATTTTTGCATTTTTGAAATTGACGTCATTTTAAACAGAAAAGTCACATTTTTTATATGTAAAATAAATTTTATATATAAGAGCGGCAAAATGACGTAGCACCTTACTTTGAATGTTTGTCTATCTGTTAAAATATTTACTTTAATAGAAACAGTCAAATTTCATGAAAACAATTTAATATATAAAAGCCGTTCTCTGTGTGTATGTCCTTTATACAAATCTCCAATTTTAGACTGATTTGCACGAAACTTCATGTACATACGTTTTAGAACATGGAAAAGATCACTGTCTACTTTAAAAAATCATCAGAACACTATTTATCCCTATTTTTTTTACAGTCTTCCATAATTTAACATTAAAGAAATATATCTTTTTAAATTTTCTAATTAAATCGTTTCTTCCCTGTTGCCAAACCCTAAAAAATGACACAATAATATGAAAAAAATAACGATAGCGCGTTGCTATATTTTTGCATTTTTGAAATTGACGTCATTTTAAACAGAAAAGTCACATTTTTTATATGTAAAATAAATTTTATATATAAGAGCGGCAAAATGACGTAGCACCTTACTTTGAATGTTTGTCTTTTAATTAAAATATCTACTTTAATAGAAACAGTCAAATTTCATGAAAACAATTTAATATATAAAAGCCGTTCTCTGTGTGTATGTCCTTTATACAAATCTCCAATTTTAGACTGATTTGCACGAAACTTCATGTACATACGTTTTAGAACATGGAAAAGATCACTGTCTACTTTAAAAAATCATCAGAACACTATTTATCCCTATTTTTTTTACAGTCTTCCATAATTTAACATTAAAGAAATATATCTTTTTAAATTTTCTAATTAAATCGTTTCTTCCCTGTTGCCAAACCCTAAAAAATGACACAATAATATGAAAAAAATAACGATAGCGCGTTGCTATATTTTTGCATTTTTGAAATTGACGTCATTTTAAACAGAAAAGTCACATTTTTTATATGTAAAATAAATTTTATATATAAGAGCGGTAAAATGACGTAGCACCTTAATTTGAATGTTTGTCTATCTGTTAAAATATCTATTTTAATACAAACAGTCAAATTTCATGAAAACAATTTAGGAACAAGGGGGGGAAAAGGCTAGATATGACATCACATTCTATCAAATCTTTTCAACGTGTAGTTAAACTCACTACAGATATAATCTTTTAAGTTCGTGTTTTATTTTATTTTATTTTATTTTTGGCGTTTTAATTTCGTTTGCCAATTTAGTTATCGACGAATATTACACGAAAACAAGCAAATCCTAAATTATTTACAATGTCTTTGAGCAATTGAGTTAATATTTTATAATTGGGCTGCAAGCATATTCAAAAAATATGCATGCTTGAAAATTACTTTAAAATCCATAAAAAAATCTGTACACTGAGATAAACATTACAAACAAATCTTACCTGAAATACTTTGTTTTCTATAAGACGTTGAAACAATCGAATGTGCAAGGTTTTGAAATTAAATTGCAGTAAAAGGGAAATTAATTGTTGTTTTAGTCTGTTGCCACCGAAAATATGATACCAGCGTTACTCATAGACATGTCTTTTCTTTATACAATTGCATTAAGAGTACACAGGTTCATTTTTCATAATCGGGTTGCACGCGCATTTAAAAATATCCATGCTTGAAAATTACTGTAAAATCCATTAAAATCAGAAAATTGGGATAAAATTTTCAAAAAAATTTCATTTGAAAGAACTTTTTTCTATTCGACATTGTAAAAAATGAAATTGTGTGATGTTTAGAAGTTAGAAAATTGCAGTAAAGGCACAATTTATGGGCACTGACATAGTGTTTGTACTTTATTTATGTACCATACAAACGAGAATTTCACTAAATGCTGCGCGATTTGGTGGAAATTTTTTTTCGTATTGTGAGGAAAATCACATATTTTTCTCTTACATAACGCGCATTCTGTTATTAAAGCTCAGGGATTTTACTGTGGTTGCGAGTCAATAACGTCATGTTTTCTGATTGCCTTTTTAACGATTTGTGAATGGGAATGCACAAGTTTCAGTTATTGTGATTGCCGTGTTACTTCGTTTTAATTTATTTTACCTGGAAGGCTCCTTATAATTGACACGGGCGAAGCCGGGTAGTTCTGCTAGTAGTAAATATTCTGTCATATATGGCATACTAAAAACCTGCGTACTTGAATTATCAACCCCTTTCACAAGGGACGCTATTGTGATAATTTGTGCCAGATTCCAGCATTAACAATGTATGCTTAATATATATGCAATTTTGTTAGAAAAGAATCTTTTCTGGTTTTCGTTTGGTTGAGTTTAAACTGTACAACATGTTAGGGAATACAAAATAAGACAAGCTTACATTTATGTTAAAATTTTTCAATTAAAAAAACTATTTTGTATTTAAAATTTTATAAATTTCTGATTTTTTTATACTTGATACTGAATCCTATAGTTAATTTTTTATTAGTGTATAAAGCAGATTGTTTCTATTTTCAATTAGTTGATCTTCAATTTTGTGAAAGGAAAAGTAAAAGGCATTTTTAGAATATTGTTTAAGTTTTCATGTTAAGTACAATATGTTTAAGAATCCTGCTTTCAAGAACCTCTTCTCATTTGGCTATTGGACTTTTCCCACCGTCCAGTTATATTAAAATAGTAACATTGGGTAAACTTATATTTATGTGTTGATAATTAGTATACAATAGTAGCTATGTTTTTACTGTCATATCTCTATTTATTATAAGTGGTGTCTCCCTCGAGCTTACTCCTATACCACGTTTTGTCTCTTTTGTTTATTTTAGTGTCACCGCTGCCCTAGTGGATACACTGTGGAAGAGTATAGTATTTTCCAAATAAGTTCATCTTTGGAAAGGGAGATAGATATTGATAATGATAATTTCCCTATTGGAGGGAATTGTCATAATTGCATGCATTTTGAAAGTCAGAAATCATCTTAGAAATTTATTGTTTAGAACAGTGGTGTGCAAATGGTGGGTCGCAAGAAAATTTTTGTGGGTTGCCAAATTCAAAGAAATTTATTGACAATAAAAAATATAAGGCTTTTCTTCATCAAGTATCAGTTACCAATGATACCAGTAAGATATTGACATGAGATAATATTATTTATTTTTTTAAAAAAAACTTATTTTATTACGAAAACAATTGCCTATATACTTCTGCAACCATCAGGCTAACAGACATAGTGATAAAAGATAATTGTCATTTTGAGATGCCCTTCACCAACTCTCTGTTTATATTCATAAAAAACTTGGTGCGATCTGACGTTTAGTAGCGACCATCTTCTTTGCTACAGCTTTTTCAATCTAAGTGCTCCTCCCTCTTTCTGATATATACTGTGGTCTCAACCAGCACCGTCCAGTTCTTTCTCTATGTGCCACAGTAGTTCGCTTTTGTCACTTCTTATATGTTCATTCAAGTGCATTCTATAATTTTGTTTGTATACTGCTTTTGTAAATTGGATGTTGTTATTGTAATTACATTAAAAGCAACAGCTTAAACAGATGTCTCTTTTCAATATTCTGTAATGTGATGGGTTTTGTGTATGAGATATTATTCCGAAGTACCAAGACTCTTACGTGGTAAAATACTGCGACATATTTTAGATTTGAGAAATGACTTTTACATTTATTTATTTATTTTTTTTTTTTGGTATGAAATAAATATATGTTGGTAAGTTTATTCATTACTAAACATTGGCTTGAAAAACTCAGTTTCATGTTTGACATTTTTGAAAAACTTAATGATTTGAATGGAAATCAACAGAGAGAGAGTACAAACATTTTAACACTGAGCAGAAAAATTTAAGCTTTTAAGCAAATGCTAATACTTTGGCAAAGAGAATTAATTGATCAAAAACAACACAGACATTTTTCCAGTTTCTGTATTTTTCAGAATTTACTAAAGAAAATAATATAGATTCCTTGTTATTTAAAAACATTTCCCCTCATATGATAAAATTGGGAGAAAATGTTTAGAAAAGGTTTGAAAAAATTTCAGATAATGAATCAGTTTGGGTAAGTGATTCATTTTCGTTTGATATTTTAAAATCTATTATCCACTTAAATGAAAAAGAACAGCAATTTGATCTTTCAAGCGATGAAGCATGGCAGCGGTAGAGTTGATAAAAAAAAGTCACTGGTCCTATGAACCAGTAAACATCAGAGTTTACTGGTCCGCAAATATCGTCTCTGGCCCGCTACATAAAATTCTATTAAGTACCTTTAACACTTTGAGTGACACCCCCCTCCCCTCCTCCTCCTCCTAGAATATAAACCAAACTTCCTTTCAGTTACCCAAAATTTTCGACATAATAAAATGTAAAATTATAATTTTCTAAAAATTAAATAAACAGTACATAAACAAAAACTATAAAATTATTAATTATGTATTTTATTTCCAATTATTTATTTCAACTAAGTTTTAATGCAATTTTTTCTTTATTTATTTTTTTTCTTTAAATAAAATAAAATTCTGTGGTTTGTGTTTGGTCGCGGTTTTCTCAGGGACGGGAAAATTCGTGTTTACCTGTCAGAGAGGGGGGGGGGGGGAGTTACGGGTCCTGCGGACCTCTAAATTTTTTATATCAGTGGTCCAAATGAGTTTTTAGTTGTCTTGGACCACCAAGGATTTCGAACGCTGCATGCACATTTAGTTTAAGTCTCTGATTTGCAAAAAATGTTTGTTATGGGTGTTAAACGAATATATCGATTTGAAGAAAAGTATAATTAATATTTTGATTCAGTCACTTATGTGAACGCGGCTTTTCAAAATCAATTGTCATTAAAACAATTTATCGATCTCGACTCGATCCAGAGAATGAATGGCCTGCGTCTTGCGATTTCCAATACAGATCTGAATACAGAAGCAGTCACGAGCTCTTTGCAAGCGCCATGATGCCTCACATTGAATTGTTACATGTTAAATTTGAAAGTTTTTTTTATAAAAAAAAAAATTATAGCCATATGAATAAATAAAATGATTGCTTCATAAAAATTATGTGTTTTATTCAAATAAGGGAGAAACATAATATAAGTGCGAATTTGAAAAAGAATTCCACTTTAACTACGTTGACGATTTAAAAAAAAGTGTACCATCTATCCAGGGGTCACAACAAAATTTCATAAAAAATGGGGGGTCGGAAATGATAATAGTTTGTGCACCACTGGTTTAGAGTTGAGATGATATCCTAATGGAAATAGATGATACAATATTGATGTACTTTTTTTCTCTAAAATTACTGGAATGATATTTTTTTATTATTATTAACTATCAGACTTGTATAAAACCAAAAACTTTCCGTGCACATAAAGATTGGGTCAAAAACTTTCTGCAAATTAATTTAATGTTTAATAAAGTAACGTGTTATAATATTTTGACGATATGAATTAAAAACAGTAGTTTTAAAATAATTACCATTTAAATTAAAAATTAATATTAATTACAGAATAATTATGCTAATTAAAAAAAAACTAAAGTTAAAAATCCATGATAAGAAGGGGATCTTATCAAGTATTTTGTCAATACATTTAGAAAGAGCGCAATCTTTAATATTGTGACCTCTTTGCACAAAATGTCAAACTTAATGTTCACAGTAATAATGTGACATTGCTTCTGAAACAACTGAATCACATTTTGTAAGGAGAGGTCCATGCATAGGTATCATTAAAGAGACCGATGAGTTTTTATTACGGCCGACGAAGTTCTCGTGTTTTTCGCGATCCTTTGACGAAATTTGCGTTTTTTTCGCGATCCTTTGAAGAAATTTGTGTTTTTGCGTGATATTTTAACGAAATTCACGTTTTATTTCGCGATCGTTTGACGAAATTTGCATTTTTTCGCGATATTTTGTCGAAATCCACGCTTTTTCCGTGGCGTTGACGAAATTTTCGTTTTTTTTCGCGATCCTTTGACGAAATTAGTTTTTTCCGCGAATCTTTGACGAAAGCTGGATTTTTTTCGTGATCTTTTGACAAAATTCGCGCTTTCTGCGCTATGCTTTTACGAAATTCGTTTTTTCCTGCGCTCCTTGGACTAAATTTGCTTTTTTCTGCGATTCTTTGGTGAAATTCTCGTTTTTTCCTGTGATCCTTTGACGAAATTCGCGCTTTTTTCGCGGCCCTTTGACGAAATTCGATTTTCTTTTGCAATTCTTTGACGAGATTAGTTTTTTTTTTTTTTTTTTTCGAGATTCTTTTACGAAAATTGCGTGTTTTTCGCAATCCTTTGACAAAGTTCGTGCTTTTTCCGCTATGGTTTTACGAAATTCATTTTTTTTCCTGCGCTCCTTTGACGAAATTTGCGTTTTTCTGCGATTCTTTGACAAATTATGGTCTTTTTTTTTTCACGATTCTTTGAAGAAATTCGCGTTTTTTCCACGTTCCTTAGAAGAAATTTACGTTTTTACCGCGATGCTTTGACAAAATTGGTGATTTTTTTCTGCGAACGATTGACAAAATTGGCTTATTTTCGGCGACCATTTGTGGAAATCCGCAATATATTTCAGCGATACTTTTTTTATGTCTGAATTTTCGGACTGATGGCCGATTTTTTTTTTTAATTTTCGGAACCGAATGCCTTAAATTTTCGGAAAATTCGGAACAGAATCACCCCAGGCAATCAATAAATAAATCGTACGTAAAATTGGGGAATATTTTTAATTTTTTGGTATTTAAAAAAAAAATTACAAGAACAAAAATTGTTTTTTTTTTCCTAAAAATTTTCCGCAAAGTTCCGAATTTTGCGGAAAATTTTCCGCGCACGGCGTGCGCGCGTGTACCTATATTATACAACTCTGTTAGCTATATATCAATTGCTTTATGTGTCTGGAAAATCAATTCCTTTTTAGTAATGTCTTTTAAAAACAAACTTTGAAACCTTATTTTAGCAAAAACTAGCTACGTAAATTTGTAAGTATGGTAATTTTTATTCTTACATGTATTTCTTGCAGAATGATCAATTTGTAATTTAGCTACTGCCAATACTATTTTTAAATATTTATTGAATTTGCAAGTGATATTCCCCTTTTAAGAAAGTGATGTAGACTTCTTTTAGAGGGAGGGTGCAGTAGGATCTTATTTTCAAGGCAACACTGTGATCATAATAATAAGAAAGGAATAGTAGTTTTAACATTCATTATTAGCTAGTTTATATATATATATATAGGATATGTTGAAACTTTATGTACCTGATAAAACATTTTTTTCCATTAAGGTTATTGTAAATATCTGAATAAATTTTTTGCATGTAAAATCGGTGCCCTTTGAATTTATTTATTTATATGGGTCATTCCACACCAAATCAACCAGTGGCTCAGCCTGACCATTTCAGATTTCAATGAAACTGCCAGGAATCATTGTCCCTGATGATATAAATGAGACTATATTTTAATATTTTTATCTCATTAAATTTTCATACAATTAATTATTTAAATTTTGAAAAATCATCATTTTTTGGTTTGCATAAATGTTTTCAATTTTGAATTTCTCAAGCTCTATCAGGCAGATAGAATTCTATAACCCCTCATTTTAAAGAGAATTTCACAAGGTTTCATTTGATATGCAAGTTGACTATGCTTCATTAAAAATAATAATTTAAAATTTTCTTTAAATATTTGAAATTTAAAACATTTTTAGATAGTGTTTTTTAAAAATAAAAAAAAATGTATCTTTTATGTAATATTATAAGCTCAAAATTTTTTAATTTTTAGAGTGGGATCTCCATGTGATCAGGAGTTATGAAATAAAAGCTAAAGTTTACCATACAAAAAAATATATAAATAACAAAATAAGTTAGAGTCACATTATCATTTATATTGTAATATCCACTCAATTTTAGCATAGACTTCTCTCCCCCCCCCCCCTCTCATAAACTAATGGGTTTATAGAAAAATGAATCGCTAAATTATGAAGGCTACTCCTACACATAACAAAAGATAATTGTTTAAAAATATTAAAAACTGGAAAAATTTAAAATGTTTTTAATTAAAAAAAATATATTTTTATTCTAGCGATGATATATTTTTTGCTGTGAAAATCATACTGTTTAACAATTCATTTTTAGCTGACCATTTCAGATTTCATTGAAACTGTTAGGAATCCTTGTCCCTGATGGTATAAATGAGAATATATTTTTATAATTTTTTTATCACATTAAATTTTCATCCAGCGGCGACTGCAATTGTCAGTCTCCGTTAATAAGAAAGTACAATTTATGAAGCTTCAGTACAAAGTCACTTTTTTTTTTTCAAATTGGACTTTGATATATAAATGCTGAGATTAGGGATGCACCGGATAATGATTTTGCCGGATATCCGAAGCTCCTTTGCCTACCGGATTCGGATATCCAGCACTAGATATGTTTTTAGTTATATATGGTGAATTATTTCTTTATATAATGCCATCTCAGAGCAATAAATTACAAACATGTTTCACACATCATTAAAACATTTTAAATGTATTGAAATATAATTTACAAAAACTATATCTCTTTGAATATCAGCTCTTGAAATTCAAGTTTTCCCAGGAAGGGAGTTTCCCACCCAACATTTATAAATGCAGGGGAGTTGAACTGTTAGAAAGGGAAAAAATATCTTTAAAACTGCTATTTTTTATGTGTTACTTAAAGAATTACATTTATATAGACATGACAAAATACCATTCAAATAATTTAAATTAACAACTCAAGATAATTATCCAAAATGTTTATTTTTATTAAAACAAAGGAACAGAATCAAGCTTTATGTATATCATGTCTATTTTTCAACTTTCACCTAATGTTTTGGGCAATTAACAATTGGGTTGCTAAATGAATTTCTTAATTTAGATTTTATTCCATTTTGCGAATTCTTTCACAAGTTACACTTTTGACAAACAGCACAAAGCAACTTTTTAAATTTAAAATTATCGGAAATACGTGTTATGCTCTTGAAAAATTTTAGAAAACTTTGCAAAATCTCATGCGCATTAATTTTTAACTTACTTGCATGAATAATACATATCGGTGATTGTATTGTCAATATCATATACGGTGATTGTATGTCACTTCTGAACAAATTTGTTTCATTATATCCTTAATGGAATTATAGTCAAAACTGTAATCCCTGGTATTTTCGTTAATTGAACTATATTCTATGCATTGTAATTTTAAATCCATATCCAAAGTTTGAAAAGGAAATAGTCAATTGATTTCTTCTATTACATGAGAAAAGGTTGATGTCAAAAAGCCATGTCCTAATTTCTGTGAATTGTAAGAATTAACTAGTTTGTTGTTTCTAAATATGTTTTTTTTTTAAGTTCACCAATTTGTTTTTTTCTTCATGTGCATCACAAGTGAAATCTCATTTTATTTAGTGCTGACTATTGGCCAGTTTGGTAGGACTCAATCTCCGGTGGCCGTTACTGCTCTTTTAGTTATTTCCTATTTTGGACACAGGTCAAAAACATCGCAAAATACATAAATCGGTCGTAGGAAAAAATATTGTCGATTTCGTTAATCACAGCAAAAAAAAAAAAAATAAATAAATAAAATAAAATAAAATAAATTGTCGACCATTTGCAAGAAAAAAAAACTGAAGTTCATGGGAAATCAGCAGCGGGAAAATATCACGAAATTTGTGAATCTATCACGGAAAAATATGATGAAATCTGCCAGTCAGTCACGAGCAAATATTGTGAAATTCCTCAGCCGGTCACAGAGAAAAATCGCGAAATTTTTCAAACGGAAGCAGAAAAACAGTCATTACTTTCATCAGTATGTTGCAAGAACAAACAGGGAAATTTGCCAATCAGTCACAGAATAAAATTACTTAATTTGTCAATTGGTCGCAAGGAAAAAATATATGAAATTCACCAATCGGTCTCCACAAAAAATAGATAAATTCATCAATCGGCCCTGGAGAAAAATCGCAAAAATTTTCAGTAAGATGCAGAAAACATGAATTTTGTCAATCTTTCGTAAGAAGAAACTGTGAAATCTGCCGAACAATAGCAGAAAATATCACGAAATTTGTCAGTCGGTCCGAGACTTGATCGTCGTTTTACAAAGAAACATTTTCGGAAAATGATTTTTTGGAAACAGGAGACCCCCCACCCCCCGCTCACAATATTCTTTAGGGCACGAATCCTGCTATCCCGTCTCGAAATTCAAGCCCTGTATCTGCCATTCAAGCCCTGTAATGTATATTAATGTTGTATAAAAAATGTAATTTAAACATTAAAATATTCTGTTTATTTGTACAATGAAATGCTGATAATTGCTATTGGATTTTGTATATGGGATTAACTATCTTGATAATTGCTAATAATTAATAAATTTGTACAACAAATTTTAACCAATTAATATGCCTATAATTATAGAGTATTTTCAATTTTCACAAAGAAATATATACTATTTTTTTTTTTTATTTAAACATAAAATACCTACTAATATACCCATGATTAAAAAGTTATTTTCTCCAAAAATATCTTTAGTTGATGCTTTTTTCTGTTTTAACCTCTTCGGTACGAGCGTCTCTTACATAATTTTTAATCTTTAATCTTCGATTTTTTAAAACAGAAATTTTTGCCTAATTGAATCGGGGAAAATGCTCGGATTAAATAAGCCAAAATTTACAATAAAAATTTACTGGTGAGACTAATCTCCGATTCTGAGCACCTTACGCGGCACGAATACTGGTCGCTCGTCCCCAAGGGGTTAATTATTTAATATTGTTTTGCTTTAAGTCACATAAAGTTAAATTACTTTGATATTTATAAGTAAAAAGAAAATTACTTTTAATTTTAAATATTTATAATGAAGTGGCAAAAATAACTAGTTGGATGTGCCAGTCCCAAAACTTTCTTCTATCTCATACATCTTAATATTTCAAAAAGTAGTTCCAAATGTTAATACTTCAATGTTATTAGTTCAATATTAAACCAACTTTGATTTTGATATAAAATTTCTGCTCCAGTCAATTAATCAGAAAAAGTTAATCTCGATCATGATATTTATTAAAATCAATAATTTTTTTGTTGTTTGTGAATAGCCAGCTCAGCAGGATGCAAAGTTTCCGTCGCTTCACGAGCCGCCAATATACAGTACAAAAAAAAATTGCGAAAAATTCAGAAAATTTTACAAAAGTCGCTGTTACAGTGTCACCTTCTGGCAGAATATTTCCAAATTCAAGTAAAAACTGCTGGCCATAGCCAAAAATATGCACAAAAAATTGGTTCAATTCTATGTTTAGCTTCATACACTTTTTGATGGTAAAATAATGAAAATAACACAAAAATCACTATTATAGTGTCCCCTTCCAGCGGAACATTTTCAAATTGAAGGAGGACTTGCTGGCCATAGCTAAGAATATACTCCCAAAAATTGGTTCAATTCTATGCATAACTTCATACACTTTTCGATGGTACAAGAATGAAAGTGGCACAAAAATTGCAATTACAACGTCCCCTTCTGGCGGAAAATTTCCAATTTAAAGGGGAACCTGCTGGACATAGCCAAAAATGTACACAATTTTTTTTTTAATTATACAGATAACTTCATACACCTTTCGATGGTACAATAATGAAAATGGCACAAAAATTGCAATTACAGCGCCGCCTTCTGGAAGAATGCTTCCATATTGAAGAAGAACCTGCTGGCCACAGCCAAAAAACATACATAAAAAATTTTAATCAATTCTATGCATAACTTCAGATACTTTTTGATGGTATAATGGCGACACACGGACAGACACACATTTTGTATAAACATGTTTTGGGATATCTGACCCCTAAAACGTCTAAATCTGTCGGAAACCAGAAATCGAAAAAAATTCAATTACAATACTTTCTTCTATTGAAGATAGAAGAAACTAAAAATAGGTCTATTTAATTGTTAAACTTAAAAGAAAGAAAGAAAATTAATAAAGTCATACTTTAATAAACAACTTCAAATTTTGTTTTATATTCTGAAAGTAACGGTACAATTTTCTAAAAGATGTAAACGTAAATTCTTAAATTTAATATAAAGATTTCAAATATCAATATTAGGAAAGCTGCCAATTCTTTAAACATTTGAGAATTACCTTTTACTCATGAATAGTGAACTTAATTTCGTATTTTGCATTATAAACAAAAGTTTTTCGGCACTGTTTTTGTCAAAAGATTTCTCTTATCCTTATATATTGGCTGTGCTGCGCATTGCCGGATGTCTGGCAGAGAAGTTGGATATCCGGTGATTGTGATTCGGATATTCGATGGTATTTCGGATATTGAAAAAATAGGCCGGATATCTGTTGCATCCCTAGCTGAGATACCTGTTTAAACTAGAGAAATATATTTCAGTAAAAGAGGCTGATTCTGGTGGAATAACTATGACATAAAATACAAAATGTTTTTAAGTAAAATCCTGAGATAATAAATGATATGATGATATGAGATAATCCTGTAAATCCTATATATTTTAATCTCAAAATTGTCACAGAAAAAGCCAGGAATAGCCATTTGACGGGAAATTGTCTTTTTCAATTTATGTTTAAAAAAAGTTTAGGGGTTCGTCTTCATACTGAAATTGTACCAGATTCTAAAATTTCCTATATAAACATTTAATTTTAACATCATATTTAACTTTTTGGTAAACTTTATTTTATTGTACCAATCGAGAAATCATTCATTCAAGTAGTTTAGGAATTATTACGATTTTAAATGGCGAAATCCTAATGTTAAATTAATTTTTAAACTTTGCAAAGCTGATTGCAATGGGTGTAGTTTGTTGTTTATATATATAAATATATATATATATATATTATATTATAGTTTTTATCTTACTAATAAGCCAATCGAGGGCAGCACCACACTGATTCATTTGAATACATGGAGCCGTTCATTCCCAATTCTAAATTATCTATAGAGAGTGCTGGTTATATATAATGGGAATGTGCTTGGCTATGCTGTATATTGTTGATCCATGGTCCACCATCATATAAAAAACTTTTTTGGCAACAAATGCATGTGATCTTCAATGATTGTATTATATTATGCCTCATGCTAAGATAATAGGGATTTCAGTTTGGTAATTTGTTTTTTATTTTTCCTCTATCTTTTTTAATCTTGTTTTATTTTGAACTTAATTGATGTTCAATGGTTTATTTCTCTGTTTTATGTGTGTAGTAGTCCCAAATTCACATTATTTAGCTAATTTATGGCTAATATGAAGATGAAACCACACATTTTATTTGTGGAACTTTAGGCATTTGGGACCTGACGATTCTGTCTAAGTTCTACAAATTTCCATTATTCCATTTCTGTTATTCAATTTCTGCTGTTTTTTACTATGTTTTTGGAATCTTTGTTATGTTTGTTAGGGGAGTTGTATTTTTGTCAATTTGTTAATGTCATTTGATTCATTATTTCACAGTTTTTGTTGGTGGTCGGTAATGTTTATTTAATGGTTATATATATATATATATATATATTATATATATAAAACTCAAAAACTACTTTGCGGAATGAACTGTAATTTTGGATTTGTTTATTTGAAGCTTCTAGAAATCTATTTCTATTAAAACAATTCATAGATTGCAATACATATTTTATTAAATCAAAAATTAACATATATATATATATATAATCGGCATCTAATACAGGGCTGTATATTATACTATCTTAAAATAATCCTTATTATTTTTTAAATATGATTCATCTATTCATTTTTTATTTTTTATAATATTTGTTTTAAAATAATCAATTTAATCAATACTTTTTTCCATATTTACTCAGTCTTTATTTTAAGCTTTTTCCCATATTTTTCATTCTATTTTTAAATAAATTTTAATTTACTTTAAGTTATCTCATATTTTTCATTCCATTTTTAATATTTATCAATTAGTGTTCATTACTGAATCTTCAAACTTCTTTTGATTTCACTCTTCTCTATAAATATAGATGGCAGCACTAAAAAATTTTTTTTAAATCTGATTACAAAATTCTTTTTATTTTTCACACCAGATGGCAGCACTATATTTATTTTTATTCGCTATCTGCTTGTTTAGTCGCCACATGTTTTCACAATCTTAAATCTGCTTGCATCTTTGCATATTCTACTTTGGTAAGCCAAATTTCTTGTATTTTAGATTTTTATCTATCATTGAAGTATTATGTTCTATTCATTTATTCATCTTTTAATATCTTATGTGTAGTATTTCATTTTTTGGATATATTAGATTTTTATCATTTATTTTGGGAATTCTTTATATGTTTAAGGAGCTAAATTTTGTCCTTTTAGGCCTAATGCTGAAAAAATTTGATGAAATAACATATCTTTACAATGAATTAAACCTGCGAACTCCTCTGACGATTCTGTAGGTTATTGGTAGTTTCTTATTATACATCTCTTGTTTCCAATGTTCATATTTTCTTCATCTTTAGAATTTTACCAACTTGTTCATACATTAGTGATTTCATTTTATTATATATATATATATATATATATATATATATATATATATATATATATATATATATATATATATATATAACCATATTTAAACATTACCGACCATCATCAAAAACCGCAATATTGTGAAATGACAATAAAAATGGATACCACAAACCTATAATATAGAACTGTATGTATAAAATAAAGTGCCTTATGCATAATTACAAGAATTAATATGGAAGAAAAAAGAAGAATATAGATACCGAAAAAAAAAAATTGAAAAACTTATATATTGAATTACGTTTTCGGTTTTCAAGAGTACAGAATTCAATGATATAAGCAAATCAGTTGTTTTCTGTGAGAAAAAAGCTAAAAGCTGAAGAAAAAAAATTTCTCCTGTACCCAAACAACCAATTTGATTAAAAGAATAGTTTTAAGATGAAAACAGAACATTATCAAATGGCATGAAATGTAAAAAACAATACAACCCTTTAAATATTTAATTTATAGCATAAAAAATAGAAATATTACACCACATACTGAATAAAAACCCAGTTGATTTTCAAAATATCCTCCTGCACATGGTATCCAAGCATGATCAAATTAAGGTAAACAGTTAAGTTAACACAGAAATTAAAACTACGGATTCAGTTAATTCATTTTGAAATACCGTGATAAAATCAATTAATATAATATAAATAGAAAATAATTACATTATTTAAAATACCTAAAAAACACTTTTAAATTGTTTAATTTCAATTTTACAATATTGTCAATATTCAGCGTTTAATACCACCTGGTGTAAAAAATTAAAACTATCACTTTAATAGAAGCTTTAATAGACAAAATTTTTTAGTGCTGCCATCTATTATATATATATATAACCATTATATAATACAAATTTTTGAATTGTCAAGTTTTTTTTTTTTTTTTTCGAAGAATATAATATTGAAACTTTGAATGTTTATTCGGATACATGAAGATTAAAACTAGGCTAAAAAAATGTATATCTTTTGGAATTAATTCACTAACTCTTTAATAATAATCAGAAAAAAGTCCTTAAGGGAAAGCAAAATTCAACCAAAAAATCGATTTTTATTTTTTTATATCATTAAATAGTTTAAACTTTTATCTTCCCAACGATGTGTCACACATGTTTATATATTAAAAAAAAATAAGTGTTGAAATTATTCATTCTTTCTAAGAGTACTTTACAGCTTAATGGCCATTTAAATCTTTGTCTTTTTCACAAAACTTGGATTTTTCATGTTTATGGTCTTTTTTTTTTTTCAATATCTATTAAACTTAAGAACTCAGATTTTTTTTAATACTCATGTTATATTGTATACTTTAACGCATGGATTTAATGATTTGTTGAGAATTAGTTATTTTAGGCAGTGAAATCTTACCCAAAATGCTAATTTAAAAATGACTTTCAATAAATAATTAATATAGCTAACCTTACTTTCCATAAGTAGGCGCCATAATCTTTAAAAATGGACTCATCACTCCAAAATTAAATCCGCCACTCTACGATTTAGTACAAAACTTTTAATAGAGCATATAAAAGATACAAGGATACGTCATTTAACATGACCATATACAACTATAATACATATGTACAGGCTTTAGGAATTTCAGAAGAAATCCGCTGATTCGAAAAATCATTTCATCATTTCTTGCCTCTCATAAAACTCCGGGGGAAAAAAACAAGCAAGACAGCCTGCCTTTTGAAACCTATATATTGTGCGCCTCAGAACACTCAACGTACTCCAATCGTGTCTCATGAACGACTCCAAGGGGAAGCTAATCCGCATGGAATCATGGGAAAAACTATGAAAGCCGCTAATGACATGATTATCGTTTAGTGCTGCCATCTAGTGTAGAAATCTTTAAATAGGCTTGAGGAATGATAATGTATACCGTAAAGGGGGAGGGGTCCAAAATTGTCGAAAAGTTGATAACTTTATATATGTATAGCCCCTAATATACCTATGTAACAACTTTTTGAAATACAGTAGACTCCCTCAAATCTGCACTGCTTGGGACCAGAGGTTGTGCGGATTTTAGAATTTTGTGGATTTCTGGTCATTGGTTTGTTTACATTTTTTAAACATAATTTGAATGTAATCATGCAATTAAAATTATAATGAATGCTTACTATATAGTAGAATATTAAAATAATTAAGTAAAGTAATAAACTAAAATAATAAAGTGAAGATGATTTTAAAAATGGTTAAATTATTATAAATAAATGTCAAGTAAATAAAAAGTAAATAATTAATGTATAACTAAATATACACCATAAAGATACATTTTTCATGAATTTTTCTATGCAACTTGCCTAATAAAAGTACCCTACTAATTATAGGTGAAAATTAGCGGTCGCCACTCGCCACGTGGCGATTAAAGTTGTAAAAGTGGCGATTAAAAAATCGGCCATCGATCGCCACTTTAGTCGCCACTCGCTAAGTGGCGATTATAAATTTACTAACGATCGCCAACGGAAATACAGCATTTTTCATGGAAATATGCATCTCTACTTTGATTACACCTAAGTAGCAAACTGGTTAATTCTTTTTCCTGCCGGATGCAAGCAGATTTCAACGATTTAGCTGTATTTTCAATATTTCGACTTTTTGTCATATGCTAGCTTCTCACTTATTTTTTACAAAAAATTTCTATTTTTTTCAAGAATTCTGCAGAATATATTCATCAGCTTTGATTCCACATGCATTTCAAATAATTTATTCCTTCCCCCTCCCCCCCCTCCCTTATAAACTTTTTATATAAAACATATATAAATGTCCTTAGGATGGAAGCACATTTTAAGGACATTGCAGTATCTTCAATATTTCGACTCCTGCCACATTCTCACCAGTTAGATTATTTTTCTTCAAGAGATACTGTTTAATCCTGCGAAATACACTCACCAGCTTAGATTTCAACTGTATGTAATTTGTGTAGTATGTTAATAGCACATTTACTTATTAAATAAAATCTAAATAACATTTTATTGTGTTTTATTTAATTTTTATTATTATTATTATTGTATACACTTAGCTGTTGGAATTTCGATTTAGTTTTTTTATATATATATATAGAGAGAGAGAGAAAGTAATAGTAATTTGGTTGATAATTGTGTTTATAAACATATACAAATAATCCAAAAATATATTCTAAAAAATTAATATAACAGATTTTGTGGTTTTAAAGTAATTTTCTTGAATTTTGACTGCTTCCCTATTCTTATCATGAATAGTTGGCTGGTATAAAACTCTGATTTATAGAAAAATATGTATATATACAGCGATTATAGTCTATCTATATGTCAAGAAAGTTTGAAACATTATAGTGGCCACTAATGAAACTGAGTCTACCGGCCACTGGCTACTAACTCAATTTCCCAGTTTTCATCTATACTACTAATTCACATCAAAATCATAAAATAAAGAAGTTTTATTTAAAGGTTTTGCCAGTTTTAATAACCAAAAAAGCTTGATTAATACATAAATATATTTGGTAAAAAGATTGTGATTACCAGTGATATCAGCAATATCTTGATTTTTTTTTTCAGAAATAAATTTATACTTCTTTCATGAAAAAGCACGAATTCAATCATATTAATGAGAATTATGTTTAAAATATGTATAGAATGATATATAAAAAAAAAAAATCTGTAATTTTAACTCTACATCTGAACTGAAAGTTTTATTGTTTACATCTATGATAATGTGTGGATTTTAGGCATTTGCGGATTTGAGGGAGCCTGAAAGCAGAATACTACGAAATTTGCAACGTACGTTGCCTGAGCTGCAGAACAATTCTGCTCAAATGTGGAAAGGAAAATCCAAACAAAATCTGCGAAGCTACCGTGCTTTACTGAGAACAAAAGTTTAGCCATGTGCTGTTATTCTGAGTTATTATTGCCCCGCCGCTTCTAGTGCAAGATACTTTGAACCTTCAATATTTTAATAGAATGCAGCACATTTTTTTCAGACGAAATTCATGTTTTTTTTTTCAACGATCCTTTGAAGAAATTTGCATTTTTTTTCAGCGATCCTTTGGCAAAATTTGTGTTTTTTTCCATGGTTCTTTGGCAGATTTAGCGTTTTTCTCTGCGATCTTTAGGCGCATTTCACGTTTTTTTTTCTGAGATTTTTTGGAGAATTTTGCATTTTTTACATGAATCTTTGACAAAATTTGTGTTTTCTTAGTGATCCCTTGCTAAAATTCACGTTTTCTCAGCGATCATTTGATGAAATTAGTTTTTTTCCTCTCCAACTATTTTTGCAATTTTTCACAAATTTCATATTTTTGGGGGGGGAATTTTGCATTTTCTCCCATGATTTTTTTGACGAAATTTGCTTGCTTTGAGCCAAAAATTGATGAAAATTGCATTTTATCAGTAATCCTGTGACAAAATTTGTGTTTTATCAGCGATCCTTTGACGAAATTTGAGATTTTCCCATGATCTTTGCCAAATTTTGCTCTTTTTTTCCGCAATCCTTTGGCGAATTTTGTGTTCTCTGTGGTCTTTTGATGAATTTCGTGGGGTTTTTTATCAGCAAACTTCTGATGAAATTAGTGTTTTTCGCAGAAAATAGTAGTTTTAGGCAGATTTCCATAGCATCATGGTTTTCAGTTTAAAGTTGTAGCAACTACAATATTCTTATAATAGTTGACAGGTCTGCATTATATACATAATTAAGAAAATGGTTTTTAAAAACATTCTGAAGATAAATTTATAATGTATGAATTTATCTTGCAGAACAATTTTAATCAAATAAATTTGTGTTGCAGAAGATCACAAAGTATTCTGCTTTGGGGTGAGGGAGTCTACTGTATTAACATGTATGAGAAAGAAGAAAGTTTTGGGATTGGCGCATCCGACTTGTTTAGTTCAGATTCAAACATACTCCATGATTGAATTGACATGAAAAAGAGAATTAGATCAATGAAAAGTAATTTCAGACGTTTTCTGTAATTTTTAAGCATTAATATTCAGATAATTGTCCAACCTAAAATTATTTTATTTTCTTTCAGATAAAAGTTCCTGTTTAAAGTTAAGGAGACAGCGCCGTGTTCAAGTCATTACCCTTTCATTTATGTGTCGATTTTCAATTCTAAACTGACAGACATAAAGCACGTTCAGTGACATACTTTTTGCTGAAAGATATTTCTCTATTCACACGTGAATTTATTATAAAACTGTGGATGATCATATTGAAAAATTTTTTAATCATCTAGTTCAGCATTGAATGTTTCTTCTTACATTTCGTGTTTTATGATTGTGACAGATCATTTTGACCATATAAACAAAGTCAGTTTAAAGCTATTTTGAATAATCTATTGACTATTTTAAGAATATTACCCGAAAAACAGAAAATAAGTAGTGATAAGACTATAAAAAGTTATGAGTAATTAAATGTAATATCCAGTGCCAGTGTTAGTTTTTTATGTTTAACAATTCTTTCTCGTAGTTTTTCTAAAAAAAAAAAAAAAAAAAAAAAAAAGAATATCATCAAGTAAAACAACAATGAATGATGAAAACATTGATTCTGCTACCTCAGAAAACCAGGAACAATTTATTTGTGATGTATGCCATAAACGATTTTTGACAAAAATCCGCTATCTGGTGCATTCAATTATCCACTTGTTACCAGAGCATTTTAGCTGCCATGGTTGTCAAGAAGGATTTATTTACATGTTTAAATTGGATAAACATTTGGAAATGCATGATAATCCAATGTGTGTCACATGTCACGCGTGTAAGGAAGAGTTTTTGGACATCGATTCCCTGACTGAGCATCTTAAAATACACAACAATGAAGCTACCGATACCTTGATTGTACAGGAGGTTACAGATGATGAAAAAACTGTCATGAAACTCCGCAAGGATTCACGCCAAAAAGATAGCAGGAGAAAATCTGCATTAAAAAAGCAGAGTTCAGAAGACAATTTGCCTGATCTTTTCAGATGTGACAGATGTGAAAAAGAATTCTCAGAAAAGCATCACCTCCAGGATCATCAACAAAACCACTGCTTCAAGAAAGAGTTGGATTCTGATGAAGAATTGGAATCTGTGACTTATAATTCAGCATTTCAAGTCTCTGGTGATGACGACGACAATGACGATGATAAAGATAATGTTAAACCTCCTGCTTCTGATGATTTGTGTGTAACTGAAAATGACGACTCATCTGAAACCTCTGAAGCAGGTGAAAGAGCAAAAGCAACCGGATCTGAATCAGATGAAAGCGAAAGTGACAGTACAAATGTACGTTCTCGAGGTCGCGGAAAATCGAAACCAGGTACATGTAAAGTATGCAAGAAAGAGTTTAAAAGCATGTATTCCTTAGCTGTTCATTTTTCAACTCACTCACATGGTAAAACGTACGATTGTCACTTGTGTGAAAAGAAATTCATTCTAAAGAGCCTTTTAAGTGCTCACCTTCGAAATCATAAAGCGAAGAAATATCCCTGTGGCGTATGTCAGAAAAGTTTTACTTCTAAAAACCTACTGTTTAATCATGTTCATGTTCATGCCAGAGTGGAAACGTTTACATGTCCAGTTTGTCAGCTGATACTCACTGATAAGTCTTCGTACTTAAAACACCGCCTTAGCCATGGTCGAAAACTATATCGAAAATTATACACTTGTGAAGTATGCCAGAAAAAATTGCCTAGTAAGAGAACATTAAAGATCCATAGACGTACTCATGCAGGATCTCCCCCTTATGAGTGTAGCATTTGTTCAAAAAGTTATACTTGGTTATCCAATTTACAACAGCATTATTTAATTCACACTGGCGAGAAACCATTTGAATGTGAAGTTTGTGAAGAAAGTTTTAGAAGTAAGAGTGACTTTACTAAACACCAGCTGACATATCATTCAGAAGCATCAGAAACTTCAAACACTTCTAAAGAACCAGTGACATGTGAAGTATGCCAGAAGGAATTTTCTTCTAAGAAAAGGTTATATACCCACCGGCGTATTCATTCTGGATTGCGGCCTTATGAATGTGAAACTTGTTCAAGGGCATTTACTACGTGGTCGAATTTAGACCGTCATAAACTAACCCACACTGGAGAAAAGCTATTCAAGTGTGAAACTTGTGACGCAAGTTTTACTCGTAAAGTCAATTTAGACAGACATCAAATGACACACGAGCAAGTAGAATGCGATATATGTCCGGAGGGGTATGTAGTGAAGAGCTCCAGCAATTCTGGACTCTGCATTCATTTGGAGAAGAGACCTTTTAAATGTGAAACATGTGGTAAAAGCTTTACAAGTAAGCAATACTTAAGTTACCATCAGTCTATACATACTGGAAAAACTCCTTACGTGTGCGAGATATGCAATAAAGGCTTTCGACAAAAGAATCATTTAATTAATCATCACAGCTCGCATACTGGTGATAAGCCATATTTGTGCGAAACATGTGGAAAGAATTTTGGTTCAAAGGCAGGTCTGCGGGCTCATTCTTATACTCATCAAAGTGACTCGCCATTTGTTTGTGAACTGTGTGAAAAAGGGTTTGCCTCTAACTCTGCTCTAGACCGACACATCCGCAAGCACACCGGGGAGAAACCGTTCGAATGCCATTTGTGTGACCGGAGTTTCACTCAGAAGGTTCATTTGGAGCGCCATTTTCGAAACATCCATAGAGGGTTCCCATCTAGTTCGTGAATAGTATGTCAATGTCATCTGATAAACTTTTTTTTACTTCCTACATTGAAGAGAAATTTCATTTATAAATAAATTGTTTATTGCAAGCAAATTTTGAAATGAATCTTTTGTTCTAAAAATATATGAACTATTTTCAGAAATATATAATATTTTGCGGTATGTCTTTGTTATAGCGACCCGCAAAATTATGATTATTCCAAGGTTACAGTTATGATTTTGCCAAGATCATCGCCAAGCTTATACTATAAGCATCAAGTACAGTAGAGTCTCAAAAATCCACACAGCTTGGGACCAGAGGCTGTGCGGATTTTAGAGTTGCAGATTCAGGATTAAATGATTTATTTTTTTTAACTTATCTGTATCCATTTAGAAGAAGAGCTTGTAATAATTCAATTTAAGCAAATCAAAACTTGAATCCCTTTTATTTACCTGTACATTATAATTTTAATACCCAAAATTATTTTTTATTACAATTTTTAAACATTTATTGTATAGTTCTTTGCTTGAGAACTTTCATTTTCTCTTAATGAAGTTTCTTTTGAATTCTGTAAACAGTCGTTATTTGATGTTGGCCTATACAACTCAAAGCAAATGCAAAATAACAATGAAATGAGTGTTGCCAACTTTACATGAAATATAAAATAAATTAATTCGTTACTTTCTATAGAGGCTGATAGATAGTGCCATTACTAAGACCTTTGTGGGCTTGTTTACTATTCACATCAATTTCTGTTGTTTTACATTTTGTTGGGTCTAGGTTTCTGTGAAATAAAAGTGTTTTATTTGCATAATATCCAGTGTCATTACTATTTTCTCATAAATTTATGTTAAAATTTTTTTTTATTTTCATTCACTGATATTTGGGATAAAAATTGTAAAGAATACTACTTAACTGGGAATTTCATTGTTTACATTTTGAAATGCAAGCGGATTTCAGAAGATTGCGGATTTTAGAGACTCTACTGTATACGCATATATGAGGGGGGGATAAAATGAAAACCGTAAAAGTGTCATTAAAATTACTTTTTTCGCTCTAGACTAGATGGTTGGAAATTAGCAGACACGGTCTGTGAAGTCTTCCCGAGCTGGTAGTACGATTCAGTGCCGATAAGTAGGATTTGAGGTGCGGTGCTGCTGATTAAAGATGGCGGCACCACTACGCAGTTGCACCAAAGAGGAACAGCGTACAATTATTCGATGTTTATAAGGAAAGGGCATGTTTACAAACAAACACTTCCGTCAACCAATCTACCAACTACATTTTTGTCATAACGATCATTGCAGGAATAGCCTTGGCGATGTAGGCCAATCATATCAGAGACCTGTTACATGTAGACCAATCAAATTAATCTAGCTCATGTGTACAGGTAGGAGTCATAATGAATGAACAGGTTTTTCTTGCTGACCAAAAGTAATTCAACCAACAGTGACGTCAGCTGCCCTTTCCTTATAGAGTGAAGGCATGAAACCGACTGATATCCATAGGAGAATGCAGGCGATATCAACAGTTTTCCCGCTTTCACTCCATAAAAATCAAATAACTGCAAGCTGTTTCTCTTTGGTGCAACTGCGTAGTGGTGCCGCCATCTTTAATCAGCTGCACCGTACTTCAAATCCTACTTACCGGCACTGCGTCGTACTACCAGCTTGGGAAGACTTCATAGACCGTGCCTGCCAATTTCCCACCACTTTGAACGAAACACGTAATTTTAGTGACACTTTAGCGGTTTTCATTTGATCTCCCTTGGTATATATACTTTGAACTGTAATTTATCCGACATATATGCATGTTGTACATGACTAAAGTTTGGCAAAAATTTCAAATATTACGTAAGCATGTTTTTGACAATTTTTGACCCTCCCTCCGCCTTGTCAGCAAAAATAAGCAAATCGCAACACCCCCCCCCCCCCCCCCCTCCCCACCACTTTTTTTTAACAGTAATAATTTAATTTAAAAAAATTAGGACACAATCCAAATAAAAAAAATTCTACTCGACTTAAAAATAATAATAAAAAAAAATGCTTGTTTTATTTCCTTACAATTCCATTTAAGAAAATTTCTTAGATCACAATTTTAGAAGAACTTGGCCATTTGTAAAATTTAAATTTTCCCATGCCCATATCTATTCCGATGCTGACCACGGCTGCTCAAACCATTTTTCCATAATTGTT
Organism: Maratus speciosus; assembly: GCA_963932465.1. Taxonomy (NCBI): domain Eukaryota; kingdom Metazoa; phylum Arthropoda; class Arachnida; order Araneae; family Salticidae; genus Maratus; species Maratus speciosus. The sequence goes on from OZ010798.1 coordinate 135,656,000, forward strand.
ATGATACTGGTTTCCAGTTTTACTTGATTATCTTCATCGCTTTCTTTTCGGATGCAATCTTGATCAACTTCATTTTCATTGATCCACTCAACATCTTCCATATCTTCCACAATTTTACGAAGCACATAAGTACATTTTCTCGACGAGCAGCAATTCTCAATGGTCGTATAAGGCAGGCCTTCTTGCTTTTTTCATTGTGTTGAATTTTTTTGTGTCTGTTTGCTGACTTCTGAGATGCATGATATTGGCCACAACTTCCACAAGTTTTTGTGGATAATTGCAACTTTATGGAAGGGCAAAAATAATCATCAGCATCTTTAAAAATCCCTTTGCTGTAATATTCAGATTTAAGGCCAGACGAAGACTTAAATCTATAAATTCCTCCTCCTCACTTGTAATGATCTCATTTGACGATTGTATCATTTTAATTGGAGGAGGAATGAATCATCCTTTTAATATACCAAATAATCCACTACGTGCAGGAGAGCAACAATTTTTTTCTACGTATTTTACAACTTGCAGCAAGTATTGACTTTCTTGTACGCGCTTCGAATACCAATCCAAGTCATAACCAAGAGAGTCTGGTTCGCCTGAATCAACATATGTGGCAATAACAGGATAACCGTCAGTGTTTAATGAGTTCCAGATATCTGCGAGAGTTTTACCAGCATATGCAAAGTTATTCTGATCCATTTCTTCATCAATAGTGCGACCATTTTCATCGAGATGGGAACCATAATGGTCATGAGGGTGTATAAGACCAGACAGTTCTCGACTGAGTGGTGCCATTCGCTTTTCTACTCAATTATATGCACTTCATCCAGGAGCATTGCACGCTATGAAAATTCCATACAAATCATGCTTTTTGAAATGGTTAATAAACGTTAATGGCAAACGATATAACTTTCTGGTAGCGTGGATTCTCTCAAAGTCCTGAGCATGAGTATTTGCTCTGGAAGAACTGTGTTTCCCACTTCTTATAGCTATAAACGTTGGACCAGAATAACCTATGGCTTTACTTTGACCTGCCATGCCAGGAGCAATCACAATACCAGCGTAAACAGATGGGATAAGTTTATGGCGTTCAGCGATGACTCAGTCGTGGTTGGGTGAGGATACACGATACTCCATATGCATCAGTATCGGAGTCTGTTTATTGGCTGCTGTAATTCCCAAAGGTACACATGCTTTGTCATCCTGTGAAAGAAGAAACACTTGCATGGGTCCAAGAATTGAAGCTAAAGTTTCTAAATAGAGGGTAGATGTTACTGCAAATTGGGTATCAATGTGAGATCGGTGATAATCAGCCTGAGCCCAAGAAAGTTTTATCGGCATTGTGGTGACTTCTCTTCGACCCTCGATGGTTAAGGAATTTTTTGAAAGCAAACGAAAATATGTTCTTCTCCTGCTTATTGTAAAACCAACCTTTTTCAGTTCTACAGTCAAGTCATCGAGAGTTTTGACACTTCGTATTGACTTGCTTCTTCTTTTTGCATCTGCAGCGCTTCCAATAATAGCTATGTCTGCTATTGCCTTAAGCAATAATGGTTGGTCTACATTTAAACTTGGTCTTCCTACTGATTTCCTCAAAGCTAATTTTTTTTTTAAATGTCTGGATTATCATGGGAGATTTCTTCAAGCTTTGTTCGTTTAGTGGTTCGATGTTTTTTTTTATTTTTTTTTTTTATTTTGGTATTCAGTATTTTGTCGTTTCCTTTTAAAGGATTGTTTTTCTTTTTTTTAGATCGCTCGAAACCTTATTTATCTGTTTTTGAATTTGAGATACATTGTTTTCAATTCAATTGGATTACATTTCATTTTTAGTAAGGTACAAAATTTGAAAACAGAAGACTATCTGCTACAAAACTTACATATTTTTAAATTTTTTTCCCCCATGAATGCATTAATTTTCGAGCTGTTTGAAAAGAAAAAAAAAAAAGGTTTAGCTTGGCTACGCCAGATTTAAAAAGTAATAACTCGTTTTTTGACATTTCCTTGGTCTTTATTCATTGCCATACTGACCAAGTTTCGCCAAAGCTACATGGTCATTTTATCTTATCTATCTTTTTTCCAGTTTTTACAAGTAATTATGCAAACTTAAAGTTATGATAAAATATATTTAAAATTTTAAGAATAAATTGGTTATAATTACCTTTATAAAATAATCAAGAAAGGCTGATTTCTTTTTGGTTGCCTTACGCAGTTCGTCCTCAATTCTTTTTAGCACCAATACATCTAACTCTTTGTCAGTTTTAGAAGACTTTTTGTACTGCCGCCACACATCATTAGTTTTACATTGGATATCCTTCAAAGGTTTATCTGATGCAGACTTTTTGAAACTTTCAAAAAGTTTTTTATACAAGATTTCTCGAAATGAACTTATTTCTGCTTTTACCGTGTTTACTCGCTTAATAGTCGCACTTTTTTTTTGCCAATTTTTCATTGTAAAAGTCTAGATGCGACTATTATGCGGGGAAATCTACTACACAATATTGTACATCTAATGCTAAAACATTACCAGTATATAAAAAAAACACACACATTATAATAAAATTAGTAACTTACCAAATGTTTCCAGATTATGTGCTATTTATTAAATACCATTTTTTATGGCAATATTTTTATAGACATAAAATTTACAAATAATCTTAGTGAAAATTTTGACAAAAAATTCTCATAATAAATCACTTTCACTGAAGGTATAAGTATCACTATTGTAATGTGAATCGGTATCTGAAGAATCTCCGTCATTCCATAAAATGTCATCTTCGCTTCCGTGCAAACGTTGGAGATACCTGTCTTCTTAAAACATTTTGAAATTATATTGCTTTTTATTAAAGTTAATTTTGACGATTTTTCCTGCTTCAAAACTGGGGTGCGACTATTACGCGAGTAAACACGGTATTTATTTTAAACACCACTACACTACAGTACTGAGAGGCTTTCAAAACTCATGAGATGCCAGAGCAGTCGGTCACTATGGGTATGGGGTTCAACCACTTGACAGAGGAGGGGTGGAAACAAAGAAGATGGAATTTTACTTACGTTTTGGAAGCTTTCCCGGAAAACTCATATTGTCACAATACAACATATCGCATCGGTCCATTCAATTCTATTCTATTCTATTCTCACAATTGGAAATAGTAGTAAGTTCTCAGAGATAATAAGCCCTCTTGCATCTAACATGAACAGTCACCTCTAGATAAAAAAGATCGTTTATGTTTTCCTTGTGCGGTCAAAATAGCTGACATCGGAACTTCACCTTTAATATTCTTTTGCTATTTCTTTTTTCAATTTGAATTTTTTTTTTTTTTACAAATTAAGAGATTTTGAAAATATCTTACGTAAGCATCATTCAAACCCTCCTCCCCCCCCCCCTTGTCAGCAAAAATAAGCAAATCGCTAACCCCCTCCCCCTTAGGTGCTTACGTAATATTTGAACGGCCCCAAATGTAATGTTACAACACAAAATGTTATATACATCATATATTATTATAACGTCATATGTGCCTTGAATTTTGGCGATACATCCTCGGAGGCCGTTACAACAAAAAAAAACCATTTCTCCCCATTCTTTAAATATATTACTTTCATAACCTTGAGTAAAGAATCCATATGTTGCTCTTAAATAACAAAGAGGCCAATATGTCACATTCACTTCATATGTGCGTCATGTTATCATGTATGCGTAATCAGGGCTAGAGGCGTAATCAGGGCCCGGCCCGCCCGAAAGAAAGCCATCCGGCCCTATGTAAAAATTAAAAATTCGGCCCGGGCCGTTTACATTTTCACAGTTCACGGCCCAGCCCGTACATAAATAAATTAAATCAGGCCCGATTCAATTTCTACAAAAAAAAATTCAGAACATACAATTAAGATACTTTTAAAGAATACTGCATACATATTTATGCGGTAATTTTACAGTATATTTTAAAATTACGATGATAAGACAGAAAATACACAATAGCAACATTAATGATTACCAGAGTTGTATAATATAGACGCACGCCGTGCGCGGAAAATTTTCCGCAACATTCGGAACTTGTAACTTGTAACTTGTAAATTTCGGAACTTGAAAATTCGGAAAATGTAAAAAAAAAAAAAAAAAAAAAAAAAAAAAAACCGTAATTTTTGTTTTTGTAACTTTTTTTTTTTTTTTTAAATACCGAAATATTAAAAATATTTACCAATTTTTTGTACGATTTATTTATTGTTTACCAGGGGTGATTCTGTTCCGAATTTTCCGAAAATTTAAAAAAATCTGCCATTAGCCCGAAAATTCATGCATAAAAAAATATCACTTAAAATTATTGCGAATTAAAACAAATGGTCGCCGAAAAAAAACAATTTCGTCAATCGTTCGCAGAAAAAAATCACCACTTTCGTCAAATCATCGCGGAAAAAACGCGAATTTCGTCAAAGGACTACGAAAGAAACGCAAATTCTTCAAAGTATGTTAAAAAAAAAAGATTTCTTCAAAGAATCGCAGAAAAAACGCAAATTTCGTCAAAGGAGCGTTGGAAAAAGCCCTAAATTTGTTAAAGGAACGCGAAAAAAAACGCAAATTTTGTAAAAGACTCGCGGAAAAAAATTAATTTCGTAAAGGATCGCGAAAGAAAAACGAATTTCGTCAAAGTGCCGCGAGAAAAGCGCGGATTTCGTCAAAAGATCGCGAAAAAAATCCACTAATTTCGTCAAAACATCGCAAAAAAACGCGAATTTCGTCAAAGGATCGCGGAAAAAGCGGATTTCATCAAAGAATCGCAGAAAAAAACGAAAACCGTAAAAGCATGACGGAAAAAGCAAGAGTTTTGTCAAAGGATCGCGAAAAAACAGACATTCCGTAAAGAAATCGCGGGAAAAAAAACTAAATTCGTCAAAGGATCGAGAAAATACACTAATTTCGTCAAAGGGCCGCGGAAAAAACGCGAATTTCATTAAAGGATCGCGAAAAAAACACTAATTTCGTGAAAAGATCGCGGGAAAAACGCGAATTTCATCAAAAGACCGCGAAACAAACAGTAAATTTCGTCAAAATACCGGGAAAAACACGCAAATTTCGTCGAAAGATCGCGAAAAATACACTAATTCCATGGTTCGTACGCTTTGGAAAAAATAGAAAAAGTGCTGGAAAAAAAAGTATTCATTTTCAAGGAATGAAATGTGCTGGAAAACAAAGTATTCATTTTCAAGGAATGAAAAGTGCTGGAAAATATCGCGAACTTCGACAAATTGTTGCTGAAAAATATCAATTTCGACAATCGTTCGTATTAAAAAATCGGTAATTTCGCCAAAGGATCGCTTTAAAAATGCGAATTTCGTCTAAAGATCGCGGAAAAAGCGCGAATTTCGTCGAAAGGTCGTGGAAAAAACGCGTATTTCGTCAAAGACTAGAGAAATAACCCGAATTTCAACAAAAGATCTCAAATAAAGCGCAAATTTCGTCAGAGGGTCGCGGAAAACACGCAAATTACATTAAAAGATCGCGAAAATACGCGCGTTTTCATCAAATGATCACGCAAAAAACGCAAATTTTGACAAAGGATCATGAAAAAAACACAAATTTCGACAAAAGATCGCAAAAAATTGCGAATTTCATCAAAGGATCGTGTAGGGGTGATTCTGTTCCGAACTTTCCGAAAATTTAAAAAAATCGGTCACCAGTCCGAAAATTCGGCATTAAAAAATCGCGAATTTCGACAAACGGTCGTAAAAAAAAAAATAAATAAATTTTGCCAATCGTTTTCAGAAAAATCGCAGATTTCGCCAAAGGATCGTGGAAAAACCGCAGATTTCGTCAAAGGATCACAATAAAAACGCAAATTTGGTCCAAGAAACGCGGGAAAAACTAAATTTCGTGGAAGGATCGCAAAAAACCCCGAAAATTTCGTCAGAAGATCGCGAAAAAACCCGAAAATTTCGTCAAAAGATCGCGAAAAAAACTTGAAAAGTTCGTCAAAAGATCGCGAAAAAACCCGAAAATTTCGCCAAAAGATCGCGAAAAACCAAAAATTTCGCCAAAAGATCTCGTAAAACCGAAAATTTCGATAAAAAATCGGGAACAACCTAAAATTTCGTCAAAAAATCGCGAGAAAACGGCAAATTTCGTCGAAAAAACGCGAATTTCGTCAGAGGGCTGCAGAAAAAACGCATAGTTAGTGTCGGGAGTGGATTCCCCCCCTCTCCCCCTCTGCTGTAACTTTTCAGAAAATTTGACTCAAATTTCAGAATTTTTTTTTTTTTTTACTCAGAATCATCCCTAGGATCGCAGAAATAATGCAAATTTCTTCAAAGGGTCGCGAAAAAAACACAAAATTTGTCAAAGGATCACGGAAAAAGTGCAAATTGCATTAAAAGATCGCAGAAAAAACTTAATTTCTTCAAAGGATCGTGGAAAAAAGGGAAATTTTATCGAAAGGTTACGAAAAAAGAACAAATTTGTCAAAGGGCCCCGAAAAAAAAAAACACATAGCCAGTGCTGGGAGGGGATTTACCCCTTCTGCTATCTGCTGTAGCCTTTCAGAAAATTTGCTGTGAATTTTTTGAACTCAGAATCACCCTTGAAAATTTCGTCAACTATACGTTTAAAAAAAATCACGAATTTCTTCAATCTGTCATTGCAAAAAAAAATTGCAAATTTTAGCAATCCGCCAGGGAAATATACCACAAAATTTGTCCATTGGTCATCAATGAAAAATGCAAATTTCGCCAATTTGTCGAAAAAATCGCAAAATTTGTCAGTTTGCCGATTTCAAATATTGCCCCCCCCCTTCCCCCCCCCCCCCCCCCAAAAAAAAAAAAAAAAAAAAAAATCTGCCATTTATATAAATCGCGAATGTTGTCAATCAGTTAAAACTTCACCTAATTATATTAATTCCAAATTTTTCACAATTTTCAACTGATAAAAAAAAATTTATTTCCTTTTTATAAACTAGGGGGCTCGGCCCCCTACGAGCTACGCTCGCCAACCCCCGTTCAGACACTGCAGTCTCTAAAAGCACGCTAATTTGATCGCCTTTAAAAAGATTTTGGAAGATTGAATTATAATTAAAAAAACAACGGCGATCTCCCTATGAATGGGTTTCTATTCATTTCTCTTTGATTGGGGGAATTTTACGGAAAAATCAGCTGCTGTTAAAAGATACAATGGCATTTCAAAATCATCTAATATAAAATGAATTAAGTAAACAGAGTCTTTGTCTTCCGGTATTTTTTAACAAAGCGAAAAGAAAGTCCTTTTAAATAAGACATTTTAAATATATCGTTTTTAATCTGACGTAATTTTCACCAAACTTTTCTTTCCCTTTTTAATATTCACGTGAAAGTACTTTTATTAGATTATTTTATGAGAAAAAAGTTGAAAAGTTCATCTCAAAATATCAAGTAAATGTCTCGCGCTATTTTTAAATTTAAACAGTTTTGCAATATTATTTTTTGTTCATTTTACGTAATAAGTGAAATGTGACGTAAATGTGATGTAATTTCTCCTATTTAAGACTTCTAACGCATGTTAATGAATTTATTATTTTACAATATCCTTTCTCTGTTAAAATTCACGTGTAATTATTGATGAAGTAATTTTCAATAAGTTCCTGCTTTTTATACGTAATTATTTAATTCTAATTTGAAAGTTTTTTTTTCTGTTTATAATAGTCATGTGTAAATAAATTTTTAATTTGAAGCAAACATTATTATTTCCGTTGTTTATACAGTTGGCAACAGGTTAAATTAGTACAATTTTCTGAAATAAGTAAAAAATATCTCTCGAAATGCTGAAAATTTGAATTTAAAATAGAAATGAAACCTCGAAAAATGAGTCAAATTAAAAAAATAAATTAATTCTGCACACCGGTAAATTATAACGTATAAAATGATCTAAAAATTATTAAATTCCGATGTATAGTTTTTGCTGCTATAAAACTTTTTTAGTGGAACGATTTTGTCCAACTTTAGCATTAAATCACTCTTAAAATAATTCTTCGATTTGAAAACTGTCTGCATCAGCGTGTTTATCAAACATTTCTGTATAATACTACCAATTTTCATATTTTTGTATGCATTATTTTTCTTAATATTAACGAAGAAAGACCTCCGGTCACAAAAAATTCAAAACCGACGGCGGCGGCGGTGACAGCGGTAGTTACTTTTTTTTAGAATAGAGAGATTCATTAAAAAAAAATCTTTTGTATTTAAAAAGTAAAAATAAAATTATATAACCTTTATTTCAATTAATTTTTTATGGATAAGTGCAAATGCTGTAAGGTTTGAGAATTCAGAGAATATCTCTCTATTCTAAAAAAAAGTAACTACCGCTGTCACCGCCGCCGCCGCCGCCGCCGGTTTTGATTTTTTTGTGACCGGAGGCCTTTCTTCGTTAATATTAACAAAAATAATGCATACAAAAATATGAAAATAGGTGGTTTTATACAGAAATGTTTGATAAACACGCTGATGCAGACAGTTTTCAAATCGAAGAATTATTTTAAGAGTTATTCAATGCTAAAGTTGGACAAAATCGTTCCACTAAAAAAGTTTTATAGCAGCAAAAACTATACATGGCAGTGTAATCATTTTTAGATCATTTTATGCGTTAGAATTTGCCGGAGTGCAGATTGCATTAATTTTTTTATTTTGACTCATTTTTTCAGGTTTTATTTCTATTTTAATTTCAAATTTTCAGCATTTCTAGAGATATTTTTTACAGATCTCAGAAAATTGTACTAATTTAAACTGTTGCCAACTGTATAAAAAGCTCAAGCAATAATGTTTGCTTCAAATTAAAAATTTATTTACACGTGACTATTATAAACAGGAAAAAAACTTTCAAATTAGAATTAAATAATTACGTATAAAAAGCAGGAACTTATTAAAAATTACGTCATAAAAAGTATACACGTGAATTTTAAAAGAGAAAGGATATTGTAAAATAATAAATTCATTAACATGCGTTAGAAGTCTTAGGAGAAATTACGTCATATTTACGTCACATTATATTTATTACATAAAATGAACACAAAATAATATTGCAAAAAAGTTTACATTTAGAAATTGCGCTAGACATTTATTTGATATTTTGAGAATTAATTTAAGATGTCTCATTTAAAAGAACTTACTTTTCGCTTTGTTAAAAAATACCAGGAGACAAAGACTCTCTTTACTTAATTCCTTTTATATTAGCTTATTTTGAAATGTTGTTACACGTGTATACGTCCTCAAGTTATTTTTATTTCGACGTTTTATTTGTATTTCTATTAATGTTGTACGATTTTATTTGTTCTTTCATTATTTAAAATAAAAATTATATCAATTTGTATAATTTGGCGAGTGGTTTGGCGATTTATATAATTTGGCGAAATTGGTCGACAGGATAATCCAGTAGTACCGCAGCGGATTTGGCGTTAAAATTCCCCAATCAAAGAGAAATGAATAGAAATTCGTTTATAGGGAGATCGCCACTGTTTTTTAAATTATAATTCAATCTTTCGAAATCTTTTTAAAGCCGATCAAATTAGCGTGCATTTAGAGTCTGCGGTGTCTGGACGGGGGTTGGCGAGCGTAGCTCGTAGGGGGCCGAGCCCCCTAGTTTATTAAAAAAAAAAGTATATTGTTCACAACTTCAGAATTGCTAATATATGACTCCTGATGAGTGTTCAGAATTCCTAAAATTTAACTGGTTTACTCCTGTTTTCTGCTCTTGTAGTGATACCATACCTTTTATTTATTTTTTTATTTTATATATATATATATTTTTTTATTTATTTATTTATTTATTTTTTTTGCACTTAAAGAAAAGAAAATCAAGCTCTGTCGTCTTAACTTTTTATTATATATGAAATTTCTTACCATGGTACCTTAATAAGTTAAAACACATTATTCTTTAAAAATTCTCTAACAATGTCTTGAAAATGCCTGTTATAAAAATTAAAATATTTGATAAGATTTCTTTGAAATAGATAATCAATGGGGTGGTTATTTTCCCTATGTGTTATTTATTCTATGCCATTTTTATGCATGTATCTAAACAGTCCTTGAATAGTGCTTGAAAAGTGCTTGAATTTTATTTGTTCTCGAGTGTATGAACCATGAATTCCGTCAAAAAACAGCAAAACAAAAAGCAAATTTCGTCAAAATACCGGGAAAAATACGCAAATTTCGTCGAAAAATCGTGAAAAATATACGAATTCCGTCAAAAGACAGCTAAACAAAAAGCAAATTTCGTCAAAATACCGGGAAAAATACGCAAATTTCGTCGAAAAATCCTGAGAAATATACGAATTCCGTCAAAAAACAGCGAAACAAACAGCAAATTTCGTCTAAATAACGGGAAAAACACGCAAATTTAGTCGAAAGATCGCGAAAAATACACGAAATCCGTCAAAAGATCGCGGAAAAAAATGTGAATTTTTCCAAAAGATCGCTAGTTTCGTGAAAAAACGAACAAAACGCGGTCAAAAGATAGAAAAAAAAACCCTTGTAAATTTCTTCAAAAGATCGCGAAAAACGCAAATTTCGTCCAAAGATCGCGAAAAACACACAAATTTCGCCAAAAGATTGCGAAAAACACGCAAATTTTGTCAAACGATCGCACAAAAATACGCGAATTTCGTCAAAAGACCGCAAAAATACGCAAATTTCGTCAAAAGATCGCAAAAAACACTCAAATTTTGGTAAGAAAGAGATCGTAAAATCACGTGAATTTTGTCAAAGGATCGCGAAAAACATGCTAATTTCGTGAAATGTTTGCGGAGATTTTTTTTATTTTATTTTGTGATTTGCTGAATTTAGGTCCCTAAAGGTCCAGTCTCTTTAATGATGATACCTATGAATAGACCTCTCACTATAAAATGCGATTCAGTTGCTTCAGAAGCAATGCCGTGTTATTTCTGTGAACAGAGTAGAGGTCTGCACGGGCCCGGGCTTGGCCCGAACCCGGGCCGGGCCGGCGGAATGAAGGCGAATTTTCAAACGGGCCGGGCCGTTCCGGCAGAATTAGGACAATTTTTTCAACGGGCCGGCCCGACAGACAAAATAAACGGGCCGGGCCGGGCCGACAAAAAAAATTAATCGGGCCTATCGGCCCGATATAAGAATTTAAGAGAAGCAGATAAAGTACGAGCCAATTTCAATGATTATGATTTTCTCGAGAAGTATAAATGTGCGTCACGAGCCGATGCGAGTTTAACAACATCAATACAGAAATCAGTGGCGTGGCGTCCGGTCATCGCTGGATGCGGCGATGATCAAGGAATATTTTAAAACTCTTAATAAGCTTTTAAAACTCTACGATCCAGTTTTAGCAGAACATTTGGAGTTCATGTATAAGTGAAGGTAAGATTTAAAGTTTCTTTTTTGAACATTCAACCATTGAATTTTAGAGTTAATAATTTTTCACCACAAACTTAAATAATTGCGATGACCACCGAAAATTTTCACGCCACGCCACTGACAGAAATGTAACATGTCCATCGTAGAGATCGGCATCCTACAGTTGCAAGATGTCTAATTCCGAGTTTAATTTTTTTTCAGCAGACTCGTGCCGGGACGGAACTTGTCTTAATCGATCTCAGGATGTGTAGAACAGTCATTGTGTTTTGTAGTATTAATAGTGATAATGAACTTCTCTTAACAGTATCTTTGGAAATATATCTTAAAGTGGTTCTCATATTCACTGCTCAACAATGCGAAGCTTTCAGACACACTTTCTGACAAAATTTTTAACTATAAAGGCATAAAATTGACAGGCCTGCCTATTGAAGGCATTTGGAAACGAATAGCTTTTTCCATATTTGATAAATTACTTACAGAGATTCCTGTCACGTGACTGTACGTTTTCCTCCTTTCCTGTGCCATCGCTTCCGGAAATTCGATTCGAAACGCTAACTTTGACAGTATTTTCAGAAAGATATATTGCTTTTATCTATGAAAAAAAACATTTACATAGCTTCTGAATAAGAATACCTGCCAATCTTACGCGTTTCCGAAAAGAAAAGAATTCATAAATGTGTCGAAATGTAGCTCCTTTGGATTTGAGAAAAGCCTTAAAAATGAAATATTTTCACAAATCTACTTTTTATTATATAGCTTCAAAAGTTATCATGTTTTTAATCCTTTATTCTGATGAACTACGTTAATCTTTTAATGAATCCTTATTTCCATTTTGAAATGTCTGTAGACACGATGACTAAAACACTGTAAGTAATCGTTAATGTTTACTATTGTGTGTTTTCTGTTTTGCGAGCATCATAGTAATGTAAAATTTACTGCAAAATGTTCCCATAAATATGTATGTAGTATTCATTAAAAGAATCGTAATTGTATGTTGAGAAAAAACGGATTTTTTTTTTTTTTTTTTTTTTTTTTTTTTTTTTTTTGTAGATATTCTGTCGGGCCGGGCCTGTTTTCACTGATTTTTGTACGGGCCGGGCCGCGAACTGTAAAAATGCAAACGGGCCGGGCCAAGATAGCTTTCGTTCGGGCCGGGCCGGGCCCGGGCCTGGAAATTCCGGCCCGTGCAGACCTCTAGAACAGAGGGACTGGCATTTTGTGTGAAGAGGTTACAATATTAAGGATTGGTCTGTTTCTAAATGCATTGACAAAATAATTGATAAGAATTCACCTTTTCTTATCATGGATTTTTAGCTTTATTATTTTAACTAAAATAATTATTCTTTAATTAATATCAATTAATTTTTAATTTAAATGGTAATTACTTTAAAACTACTGTTTTTAACTAATATCGTCAAAATAATGTAACACATTATTTTATTAAATATTAAAGTAATTTGCAGAAAGTTTTTGACCCAATATTTGTGTGCGCAGAAAGTTTTTGCTTTTATACAAGTCTGATGATTACTTAAGAGTCTTAGACGTTTCAACATTCAAATAAAGACTCATTAAAAAATTGATGTAGTTTAGAATAAAAAAGAAAAAGGAGTGTTAAAAACATAACTTTTGAAGCTGTATAATAAAAAGTAGATTTCTGAAAATGTTTCTCTGTCTCAAGTCCAAAGGAGCTAACTTTTTGACACGTTTCTGAATTCCTTTCTTTTCGGAAACGCGTAAGATTGACGGGTGTTTTTATTCAAAAACTATGTAATCGAATGGCGTTATTCATTTTTTGATAAAAGCAATATATCTTTGAGAAAATACTGTCAAAGTTAGCATTTTGAATGGATTTTCCGGAAGCGATAGCACGGGAAAGGAGAAAAGCCTGCAGTCACGTGACAAGAATCTCCTGTATCTCGATAAGTAATTTATTATCAAAAATGAAAAACGCTATTCTATTCCAAATCCCTTCAGTAGTCAGGCCTTTCAATTTTATGCCTTTACAGTTAAAAATGAGTGAGAAAGTTTCGCATTCTTAATCAGTGAATTTGAGAACTACTTTAAGATATATTTCCAAAGATTCCGTTAACAGGAGTTCATTATTGGTATTAATATTTTTACAAAACATATTACCTGCCCGACACATTCTAAGAACCATTAAGTCCAGTTCTGGCGCGGAGGAAAAAAATGGCAAGCCGGACCTCGACCCGGCACGAATCTGCTGAAAAAAATTAAGCCGGGGATCAGACACCATGTAACTGTCCGATGTCGGGCCCCACCAGTGGCCGAGAGGTTCTGCTCTCGAAGCTGGTAGACGGGAGGTGCTGGGTTCGATCCCAATCGCGCCCGTCGGCCTAATCGTTCGGAGTTTTCGTGGTTTTCTTCGAGCCGTGGATCTTCCATGCGTTAATACGGATTAGGTTCCCTTAGAAAGACCCCCACGGAGGGCACTCCCCCCGGGCCTATATCCCTCGTGTAGATAATTGGCCGTCAAAAATCAACCCAATCAACCCAACTGTCCGATGTCGATCTCTATGCTGGACATGTCACATTTATCGATGTTGTCAAACTCTCATCGGTTCGTGACGCACATTTATACTTATTCTCGCAAAAGTCTAATTCATTGAAATTGGCGTATATTTTATCGGCTCCGTCGAAACTTTTATATCGGGCCGGTAGGCGTGCTTAACTTTTTTTTTTTTTTTTTTATCGGCCCAGCAGGCCCGTTCAATTTTTTCGCCGGCCTGGCACGTTTAAAAGTTCACCGTCATTTTGGTGGGCCGGGTACGGGCCAGGCCCGGGCCCGTGCAGACTTCTAACAGGGCCCGATTAACCTCTGAATCTAGAAGAAGCGCAGTACCATTTTGGGGGGGAAATCATCCTTTCATCCGGGAAAAGGTTTTAATTTTTACATTCAGAAAAACTTTTCAATATGACAAATATTATTCCCGGGAGGGGCTTAGCTAAATGCAAATATTTCATTAAACGCCTTTTTTTTTTTTTTTTTTTTTTTTTTTTTGTTCCCTGTGTAATGAATGTAGATAAAGTATATTAGTGGTTTATACAGTTGTTATATGAAGAGTTACCTGGTTGATTTCTAACCAGCATATCATATCAGGATGCCATAACCGACTGCTGATCGCATTCAGGTTAAATATAAAATAAGAATATAATAATGTAGATTTTCTTTTGCTGCAAAGTTTGAGGCTCTACATATATAACGTTATCAACTTTTTGACGATTTTGGACTCCCCCCCCCCCTTACGATGCTATACGTTATCATTTCTCGAACTTCCCTCACCCTCCTGTAATGGTGTTATTATTTGTGTCTAAAAATTCTTTTTATTTTTACAATTTTTTTTATATATATATACATTTGCAGTAATATACAAGTATGCTTATACAGTGGCGGTCAAAAGTTTCCGGCCAGTTAGTTTCTTTGATTTGTTTGACAGAATGTTTCAGCGAAGAAGAAGCCGAATTGCTCCAAAAGTTAGGAATAAGTAAATTACCCCTGACCACGTGATCATTTTGATTGGATAATTAAGATACTTGTTACAAAGGGGAAGAATTCGAAATTCGCGCGTGCAAAAGTTTCCGGCCATTCGTCATCCATTAGTTTTTGTGATCGCTAAAGCGTTTTTTTTTGGCCATGTTTGTTAATTAATCAACATGAATAACGTATTTGAAATTCAAAAATGAAAAGTTTAACAATTTATTGTTCCTAAACGAGTGATTTGTTTGTCGCTAAAGGGACAATCCTCTCGTGAGATTGCGGCAAAGTTGTCGATTGGAAAATTTGCTTTAAACAATATTTAAAAATATATAAAGGTGGTCATGGCCTTCCTTAACTTGCCACGGTCCGGGGGACTCCGGAAGACGACTATTCTTCTGGAGAGAATTATCACAAGAAAAAGTAGTTGATGACCCGCGTAAAAATGCCGCTGCAATTCCACGCGATTTATGGTGTTAAAATATTTATTGAAATAAGTCTGTCAACAGTGTCAAGACGCTTATGTGACGTAGAACTTTATTGAAGAGTCGGTGTTAAAAAACCTTTCATGAGTAAAAAAAATTCAGAGGGTCCGATTGGCGTTTGCCAAGTAATACAAAGACCGGTCAAGTGAAAACTAGAAAAAAAGTACTATTTTCCGATGAATCGACGTTCAATCTTTTTGAGAGTGATAAAAGACATTACAACCGATGACCTAAAAACAAAAGATAAGATGCAAGATATATTATTCCTACAATGAAGCATGGCGGAAGACACGTTATGCTGTGGGGAGCATTTTCTGGAAAATGTGCCTGTCCGTTATTTGAAATCCGCGGCAAGATGAATAGTGCAATGCATAAGGATATCTTGCAATATCATTTGCTGCCTTATTGGAGGAAAAATTGTAGTCGCAACTATTTGTTTCATCATGATAACGACCAAAAGCATTCTTGCAAACTCGTCAAGGAGTGGCTTTCGCACTAAAAAATTCCGCTTTTGAGATGAACAGCCAATCATCTGATCTGAATCCAATAGAAAATCTTTGAAATTAACTTGAAAATGTGTGTGGAATTATAAATATTCCAATTCAGCAGCATTTTCACAAAAATTGCAAAAACCGTGGACAAAACTTAACAGTGATGATCTATAACCGTTCATTGAATCGATGGCACGTTGCTGCGCCGTAGTACTTATTGCTAAATATATGAATACAAAATACTAATTGTAAATGTTATTGATCAGTGTTATTTTCTATTATAACACCATTTTTTTCCAAACTTGCCAAGGTGGCCGGAAACTTTTGAGAACATGCGTTTTCTTTTACATTTAATTTTATCAATTAAATTTATTAATATTTAATTTTTATTCCATAAATAAGTTCTTAACTGTTATGTCAATAAAGTGTATAAGTATCACTTTGAGATTCCTCTTCATATGGGTATACTTACAAATTAACCAAAAATTTTATGCTGGCCGGAAACTTTTGACCGCCACTGTACATTTATTATTCGGATACTCTACTGATTTAAATGAAGAGAGAAAATTAATAAAATGTCACTATAATACAGTAGGACCTCGTTATCCCGACACCCGATTTTCACGTCACTCCGCTTATCACGTCAGTTTTTCAAAGTCCCGATTTTCTGAATAGGATTTTAATGTAAATAAACTCCGGATTTTACATCGTTGAATAATTTTCAACTCCAGATATCCCGACGGTTTAGGAAAATTGTCCATTTTTCATAATCCATCTTATAAGAACGTAAATTAAGCGGTAAGAAATGTTTTGGCCAAACTTTTCACAAAAGTCTCTAACAACCCCCCCCCCCCCTTTCCCATTGAGATAAATGATAAATTTTACTTCAATCCTTTATCTAAATAAATAAACCCACACACTATGAATGACCCACTTAAGCTCCAGATAGATGTATCAGTCTACTCGCAGTCTATTTTTTCTGGTCAGGCGGCGCTTTCTTGTCACGGCGCTTTTATCCGGCTAAAACCGAAGCATTGGATTGCATTGAAACGATCAGAAATGATCAAACATCCACTTCTGAAACAATGAATATTGATTACAATTCATTGTATAATATTCAAAACAGAATTGTAGGAAGCTAATCTAGAGATAAGAAAACCTTAATTCGTCAATATTTCATGTAACAATAAAAAACAAGTCATCACAAATCTGATTTTTATTCTTTTCAATTTTGTTTTGTGTTTATTTTGTTCAATAATAATGGTTTATTAGCTTAAAACTGCAAGAACAGTTATGAATTTAAAATTGTCTTAAATTAATTAAAAATACCGCATTTTATTAAAAAAAAATTCTCCAACTCTGGTTACCGCGACACTCCGCTTATGACGACACTTTTTTCTGTTCATTAGAGTGTCGGGATAACGAGGTTCGACTGTATATGAAATAATTTTATATCAAATAACACTTTAAAGAAATACTATTTAAAAGTATTTAATAATAGCTTTTTGTTACATAATGCATTTAACAGTAATATTGTCTTCTTGCATTTGCTTCCTACACGGGGGTAAGCAGAACTACTTATAAGCAAAACAGGTGGACAACAAGCTTCCCTAATTTTTACCAGTGAACATGGCAAGTATCATTTTTAAGCTGGTTTCACTAATACCGAATTATGTGCGCATATGTCAGAAGAATAACAATGGCGACGTTGGGATATTAAATATTTTGGTATGAATTAGGGTTTTAATAAGAATTTTATTTTTTCATAAAAATCGGTAACAAACTATATCGGGGTAAAAAAAAAAAAAAAAAAAAAAAAAAAGTTACCAAAAGAGAAAATTTTGATTGGATAAAAAATGTTAATGATATCAAAAGACAACCCACCTCCCCCCAGAGATATCTTACTGCATCAAGTGTCAGACACCCCCCCCCCCCTTCTAAAGTAATAACGTTATATATGTACAGCCCTTTTTCCCCTCCAAAATTTTAAATTAATGTAATTTAAAAGGAATTAGAGACCACATTTTACAGTCATTTTGGTTCGCCTCTTAAATTTTAGAGAGAAACTCTTGTCCTTCACATGCTTTTGGATATTAAGGTCCTGGTACATTTTTATGATATATTTATCTTTTATGTCATTTATATATCATGTACACATTTTCTGCATACACCTCATATGTATCTATAACGTAACATAATATGTCACGTTATAGATACATTATATCGCATAACTTGTCGATGCATCCAGGGTTGAATTCAGACACTTTTCCGGGGGGGGGGGGGGGATTGCATTTTTTGAACATTGAAAACACAAAACCTCATATCTTCCGGGGTTTGGGGGGGGGGGACATCTCATTGCTCCACGGGGGCATGTCCCTCCCAGGCCACCCCCAGAATTCAACACTGGATACATCTCGGTTGCGTGGCGATTAATCATCGGGACCGCTATAAAAAGGAAGTACGCAAAGTTTACGGTTACTGTTAATATTGATATTATACTAATAAAGGACTGCTAAAACAATAAAAAAGATCTACACATTACACAATTGCAAAATGTATCGATTGTATTTTTTCATGTTAGGAATTATAAACATCCTATATATTATTTCTGATGTCGACCTCCCTTTTTCTACGGACATACAAAACGCACAGCTATGAATGAGAAATACAAAGGGTGTTTGAAAAAACTTTGGACGCAGTGTTGTAATTGGAAAAAAAAAATATTTGTGGTAACTCACCTTTTCATAGAGTAAATATTGATGCTACCGGATTTTTGCTAAGCCAAAATCCAATTTAAAACATTTAACCGAAAGCCAACTTTTTTCAGTGACTAGTTATAATTATTACAGTAGACTCCCGATTATTCGAGTTAAATCTGGACCAAGCTCACCTCGGATAAGCAAAAAATTCGGATAAACCGGATTTACATAAATCGTCACCAACTAAGGAGATGAAATATAAATTTTCACTTTATTCATTCATTTTTATGGTACTAGTAAAATTTCTTTGATGTACAGTACCGTTACTTTTAAGAAAAACGGGGAATGAAATTGTTTTATTTGAAAAAGCCCTTAATAGTTTTTTGTTTGTTGAATGTCAATTTTGCTGCTGTATTACGTTACTGCATAGCTACCAATTTCTAAGCTTTTTTCTTACCGCTAAAATTTATCAGCAAATTTTGCCTAATTCAATCGCCGAAATCTAACAATTTTCAACGATTAAATATGGCAAAAGTTTGTATTCAGTTTTAGAGGTAACAAAACCGTACAAAATAACAGCTGTGTGATTCTATTAGTGTCACGAAAATTGCAGGTGTAGCCTCTTCTTTCTGCTCAAAGTATTAAATAGTTTTTTTCAATCGAACGTATACCTTTGGAATGGATCATTTTCTTATGATGGACTTCCATTATTATGAAGCAGCCATTATAAATGAAGTGTTAGGTGAAGATGAAAGAGCAGCCGTAAAAAGTTAGAACTCTGATTTTCTGGTCAGAATGGGGGGGGGGGGCATAATTTGTTTTTGAAAGAAAATTATTGCCATTTCTTTTTCGACTGCTCTTTCATCTTCACCTAACACTTCATTTATAATGGCTGCTTCATAATAATAGAAGCCATCAGTCCATCAGAAGAAAATAGTTCGGTTAAAGCGGCTTATGAATATAAGTGAAACGGATCTTCTTAGAACTAGCATAAATTACCGTTTCGCTTAAAAGAAAAAAAAAATTGTCTTTGTTCGCGATATTATTTTTTACGGTAACAAACCAAACCACATATTCCTGGAAACGGGGTCCCCACCCAACTACAGCACTGTTTGTATGTACTAGAGATGAGTTCGGGCTCACTTTTCGAAGCCCGAGCCCGACGATTTTAAATCCGAGCCCGAAACATTTTTTCGTCATTAGAGCCCGAGCCCGATACCGAAAATGTAAACCGAAAAAAAAGTTTAATAAAAATTGCATAAAAGTTGTTCTAAATGAAATATCTTATCCCTAGCACATAATTAGTTTTATGACATTTACATTTAATCTCATGAAAAGATGTCCCTAAAAAGATTCTCATATTTTCCCATATTTCGCCTAGATTGTCAAATAATAAAATAAAATAAAATAAAATAAACGATCCAATTTTAAAATATTCTACTATTTTGGCGCCTTAGCGTCAATGATATAAATCTGCAAATATTGCAAATTTCTTTTAAAATAGCTGTGATGTTGTAACATTAATCAATCAAAAACATTCTCATAACATGTTAATATCCGCTTTATCTCTTATACAGCTAATAAATATTCCTTTCAATGTTTACCAAATTATCAACTGTTAACAAAATAAAGCAAGATAAAAAAAAATCAACTTTCTCAACCTCGTTAACGAACAGTAAAGTTAAATGCTTTTATTTCCGTTCACCAATAAATAAAGCTATTTTTTTTATCTTTTTCTTTTATTTTGTGCAATAACCTAAACAGTTACTGATACTTCGCTTTCATAATTCTTATGAAAATAACATCAAAATGATTTCTTATGGAAAATGCAATTTTCAACCCAGGCGATAGAGAAATTGGCGATAACAGACAGATGCCTCATTTATTTATTGAAACCACAGAAAACTGAAAGTTTAATGATTATTATAAAAGGAGTAATTAAATTACTTTTACAAGAATAACTGCTTTTTAACAGAGATAAAAATAAGGAATACTGAATTTATTTTAAAAACATAAATAAATTTTAGATATTAACACACCTTAAAAAGCATTAACAGAATAATATAGGGAACACAAGAAATTTTGATGATTATATATTAATATATTACTTCTTATATTTTTAATTTTTTTTTTTTCCATACGGGAATAAATAAAATTTTCAGATAAAAAAAAATGAGTCCGAGCCCGAAGGCTGGTATGAACAGTGTTGAATTCAGACACTTTTCTCCGGGAGGGATTTGTATGGCTCTAGGGGGGGCAGTCTAGAGTCCCCGGGGGGGTGGGGGGAATTGCACTTCTTTACCATTCAAAACACAAAATCTCAAATCTTCCGGGGGGCACATCTCATTGCTCCGGGGGGGGGGATGTCCCCCCGGGCCACCCCCTGAAATCAACACTGGGTATCAAAATCGAGCCCGTGTCGGGCCCGGGCTGAGCCCGTCTCATCTCTAGTATGCACAGTCACATTTCGATCAAGCACGTTTTTGATTGAAAATTGCTGTTATTTAAAAATTAAGGATTTACACCACATTGGCGAATGGAAATTTGGATATATAAAAGTAACATTTTTTTAATGCGTCCATTAAATAGACCGGATGTTTCATAAGTTCGGTGCGGAAGTAAAACGCGATAAACAAGTGGGAAATTACACGCTAAACGTGGCAAATGAGGTGCGTTCGTACTATAACTAGTTTTATAAATATTTTTTGCCCCGCATATTGAACTGAATGTATATTTTAGTGCTCTTCATAAGTGCGTATCAATTTCATCCTGTTCGAAAGGCTGTAACATCATTAAAATGCAGCACTTGAAATAATTTTTTCCCATTGGCCGTAATGTAACGGAAAACTTTTGACTGTCCCTGTCATTAAACTGTACATCCGATTTTCATAAAATTTGAAATGACTCGACAAAATTTTGCGACAATTATACATTTAAAATTTAAGACCATTCGGTTGGGTAGTTTGTGCTCTGTTATATGCGGACGGGCGGACAGACAGACGGACTGAACGACGACTATAGGTGCTACGTATTTATATAATTACGAACGCACCTAAAGAGGATCTATCGATCGGAGAGACATGCGGTTTGCAGATAAATATTCAGCGTGATACGGGATTTTGTATGATACCAACAAAATAATTAGTTCTAAATCTCGACAACAGAGGGCGCTACTGTAGATAATTCCATATTGCTCACCAAACTCAAAATTTGGATACAAAAACATTAGGGAATACTACATGTATACTTTTTTATTTGCAAATCTTGCATTGTGTGAGCAATATGGAATAATGGAATTATATGCAATGGCGCCTTCTATTGTCGAGATTTTGAATTAATTTTTTTGTTGGTGTCATACAAAATCTCGTACCACACGGAATATTTATCTTCAAACCGCATGTCTTCAACCGACCCATAGATCTTTTTTTTTTCTTTCTTTCGCGTTTTATTTTCGCACCAAACTTTCGAAACACCCGGTATAGTCAGGGCCCGACTATCAAGTTTTTGTGCGCAGGACATTTTCAATTTTTCGTGCCCGTTAGATTGATCGATAGTAGCTTTTTTAACATCTTAATCACTTATTCGAAGAGTGTCAACCCAAAAATTTATGTTTTCCGGAAATTGAAAAACTGTTCCGGGAATAAAAATAAAATATTTCTTCTATTATTTATTGAAATATGCTTTTAGCCATATATTGAGATATATTTTTATCATTTTATCGTATGACTATCTCAAATATCACATTTTTTTTTTTTTTTTTTTACAATTAGGATGTTTTAAATAGAAATTTAGATGGAAATATGATAAATTTGGTGCCCCTCAGAAATTTTGTGCTCAGGGCAAGGGCCCCGGTTGCCCGTGCGATAGTCAGGTCCTGGGTATAATGATTTTCATTTAAACTGTGTCCAAAGGCGTCTGTTTTCATCTGTCATGGTTCCTGCTCCTTATAAGAAAAGTTTTTTTACGATACAGGAATTTTTTCTGATTTAAGCATTTACACAAAGAAAAGAAAAAGTACAGTGTGACTTCAAAAATCCGGCATCAAAATCCTCTTTTTCTCTTCTTTTTTTCTTTTACTCTTTCAAATTATGGTAGAAGTAAAATAGCAATTGTTTTTGAATTAAAAACTTCAAAATCGAAAGTAAAAATGCAAAAAAATAATATTTGAAATTTTTTTTCATTTGTCGATATTTTCTGAACAAATTTTCTGGGAGCACTAGTACACAAGTTCTTTGGAGTCATTCTTCTGATGCTGTGCTAATAAAACTGCCGATAACGCTAGTAACAGCTCCGAAGACGAGGATGAACAACAGGCAGAAAAAACGGCGTCACTAGAAAAATGCATGAATTTGACTTTAGAATTAATATCTGCTTTAGAGAACAAGACTGTATTTCAGAAATTTTACGAATCTTAACGGTTAGAGGCACCATTAAGAATATAGTCAGAGATGGGCAGTATCGAAAATACATGTATTTGAAATACATTTTCAAAATACATTTGTATTTTGTATTTTAAGCCGACTAAACGAAAGTATTTTGGTAATGTGTTTTGAAATGATTTTTTCATGTATTTTGAAAATACTCAAAATACATTTCTGTAGATTTCAATCTGCTTCTACAGAAACACAAGAACCGTCGTGTAAACTGCAAATGTAAGATTCACAAAAGCAAAATACGCGCCTGTCTGTTTTGTTTTGTCTTATATGGTCATTTCAGGAAGTTAATGTAAACATACTTTTTCTGCTGCTGATATGATAAGGATTAGAATGAATGCTTCTTTTTTAATTAAGCATTTTTGCTGAATTGTTACAATTCTAACGTTTTAGATTTTATAATTATAACGTTGCTATGAGAACGACAAAATCTACTATGTGATAAACAGGAAGAATCATTTAGAGTTTTGCTGTGCATAGTACTGTTTAAAGAACCATAGAAAGAAATGTAATGTATGTTTAAGTCTCGTGAAAGAATGGCTGATATTTCTACAGTTCCGGATAATAATATATCAAGTGAATTAATGAATTGCGGTAGTACACGTTGCGCTATACTAGGGAAATTTTTTTAAATAATTTCTGTTGATAATAACGGTAAAGTTAAGGCTGCATGCCAAATATGTAAAACAAGATCTACCGTTATAAATGGAACTTTTGAAGCATGGAACTTATGAACTAACTTTAACACACATTTAAAGGTAAGATTTTTTGTTTTATACCGTTATACATTGATTGAAACATTTTTTACTAGTTCCTTTGTATCCGTTTTATCAAAATTCGGGTATATTTTAAGCCTCCCGTTATATTCATTTAATTGAGAGCGAATTTTATTACATAAATAGTTATATATATTGATATAGAATTCAGATTTTCATTAATTGTATTTACGATTGAGTATATTAAATGTTGGATTTTTGATTATAGACCTGCTCTTACTGGAGGTACATGTTTATATAGCGCGACTTCGCAATTAAATTTTTTTGACTCATTTCATGTTTTATTTTATAGTGTTTATAAAAAAAAATAGCCCAGTGAATAAACTGGTGTTTGACCGAAACGAAAGTTGCAGTCCGAAACCGAAGTTTGATTCTCTTTTGAGTTTAGATCGTAAACGAAACTTTCTCAGATCAGAATTTTAATATCAATAAGAATACTAATTTGGTTAATTACAAAAACATCCCCCTTTAAAAGAATATTTATGATTTTGAATGTGCAGGTATGCGCATATATTTGTTTAGAATAAAGTTAAAAAAAGATTAATGAAACATTATTTTGTACGGATTTATAAGCATAGAAATTTATACGTTATTAATTGTGTAGTTGGGTCATTTTCAATAAATGCATACAATTCAGAAAAACATTTTTTTTAAAAATTACTTTTAAATTTCACATTAAAAATGAAATAAGTGATAATGTATAAGTTAGATGTGTCTGTAAATATAATTAATTAAGCACTTTAGCTTTTGGTATATTTTTTATACACTATTTTTCTAAAAATTACCAGTAACATGGTAACAGACTTGACATTAACAGCAAAATATCTTCCAATACCTACATGCTAATTATTAACACTAAGAAACAAAACAAAATCTTTAATATATAAACTAGATAATAATATTCAAGCAAAAGAAAGTACTAAACTTATATTTTTAACATAAAAAATTAGGTAACAGACTTGACATTGAATAAAAATACTCACCTTTATAAAAAATTCTTTACTCCACTACACTGTTGTTTTTCAACTGCAAAAGAAAATGGCTACAAGTAAATATTTAACTAGTATAAGTGTTTTTATTGCAAATGTGCTGCCAACTCTTGGTGAAATTGTCAACCTTTATTTCATGAAATTGTAGCTTGGTAACAGACTTGACAAAATATGAGGGACAAAATGTTTTGTAATTTTCTTTAAAAATTTTTTTTTTTTTTTTTTGCTGGAATAATGTCAGAAATTTAAAATAATGATGATTTATCTCATTAAATGTCCCAATTACTTTCCTTTTAAAGTGAAAAATGAAGTGAAAAAATATTACAGAATTATAAAATACAGAAGAGGGACAGCTATTTTTTTCTTCTACTAGATGCAAAAATCTGCATCTTTAGGAAAAAAATATGAAAGTGATTATTTTTATGTTTTAGAAATATGTTGTGTAGTGTAATTAAATAAATATAATATTTATAGTCAGTTTTAAATAATATATTATGACTACAATTTTTTTTTTACTGTGGGACAGCATATGTATGCATATTTTGAAAATGACCCAGTTATTTATGTATCCCGAGATTATTTATGTATCAACCGAGATCAATTTTCATTGTACAGAGAGTTTCAAAATTTTTAACATTTGGCTTGCAAATTAATCAAAAACAAATATCAGTAAAGGATTCTTTAATAGAATAAGTAGTGTATTCATGCCTAAAGAAAATATAAATAGCAATATTTAACTTGCAATCATTATTACAAGTATAGTATGCATATGTTTAAATGCAGTTTTACAATATAAATGATGGAGAGTACGTTATGAGTACAGTCGAACTCGGTTATAGCGAGCGCGAAGGGACCGTGATACTTGCTCGTTATAACCGGGTGCTCCTAAAAAACGGGTTCGAAAAAAATTACACAAATTCATGCATATACTTACTTTATTATACATACTTTATTTATTTTTTATTTCTCTACAGTACAAAAGAAGTTGGTTAATTTGCTTTGAACTGTCTTATTGTCTCCTTCTTGCGTTATTGTTCTTCGAAGAGGACTCTTGGCTCAAAAAACATCGTCATTTGAACCTCTGGCTTCGAAAATAGTTTAAAAATTTTCTGCACACTCAATTTCTGTTAATTTCGGAATGTTAAAAGAATTTTTCCTAGAAACGTTATCTGAGCTGGAGGGGCGGAAGTCAATAGAAATTTTATGAATCACAAAAATATTGCTCGCTATAACCGGGGTTTGCTCGTTAAAAGCGAGCTATGCTACCATAGACGTAACATCGTACCAACCAAGTATTTATGATTTCCTCGTTAAATCTGGGTTCTCGTTAAATCAGGGCTCGTTAAAGAGAGTTCGACTACATTTAAAGTAATTTTAATACAATGAGTTATTCAAGACTGAAAGGTCTTTAAACAGGCCATGACGAAGAACGATGCGTTGATGGAAGACACTTATTATTTACTAAAAATTAAAAAAACATTACTTAAAAAAAAAAAAAAAGTTATTTGGTATCATGATACCCCAAACGTCGTATTTCTACACATTATGATATTCCCAGGATTTAAACGAAAACATTTAACATGTTGTCAGGGGCGCCATTTGAGGGGGGTTGGGGGCCATGCCCCCCCCCCCCCCCAAGGAATTTGATATTTTAGAAAATTTATCTGTCATCGTATGTCAGACTCAAAAGAATTTAAAAAAATTACTCAAAACCTAAAATAGCTTGTCAAATTTTATTGCAATAAAAACACGTATAAGTAAACACTTTAGGTACATAAACTAATAATTATAAAAAAAAAAAATTTCTAATTTGCCAATTTATCTATTTTTTCCAAGTTTAATTTGCAAATTTCGCAATTTTTTTCTGCGGTCAATTGACGAATTGATTTTGCGTCGCTCTGCAAAAAAAATAAGTAAATAAATAAATAAAATAGCATGATCTTCCCTTGAAAATTAAACAAGAGAGAAAAATCGTGCGTTAAGCATAGATTATGAAACACTTTCCAACACATCAAGAATGCTTTAGCAAAACTTAGCCTTTCAATAAGGTAAATAATATATCTAATTAAACATTTTAGAAAACATAAGGACTTTTTCCTAGAAATCCGCACAAACTTTGCAATTATGTAAAATAGCAAAGGAAACCGAATCAAGTAAAACTTGCACGTGAAGTGTTGTGCTATGGTATATAAGAGCATGGCCATTAGCCAAGAGATCATTAAATAATCTGTGTTTTCCGAGAATAGAGCCACAAGAGGAGTGTCTATGTATTATTGTGTACAAGTTTTACGAAAGCAATATTCATCAAGGAGCAAGTCCATCGTGAACTATTTATTTTCCGAAAATATCACCAAACGAACTACATACGATGTTCTTAGAATGTTACTAGGAGGGATTCTCGGCCAAAAAAGAACTGGGATCGGGTAGGTAGGCAAAAAAAAAAAAAAAAAAAAAAAAAAAATCTCCAAGCCAGAGTTGGAGCAGTTGAAAGGACTGATTGACGAAAACGACCGAGTATTAATCAATCCCATGCCTTCGAAATACAGTGTTTCACCTAACCACCAACAAAAGACAATCACTAAGAACCTGAACATCAAATATTACAAGAAATGGTCATAACAGAACGAACAGAAAAACAAATGGTTGTCGTGAAAACGAAGTGTGGTCACTTGTTCAGAAAATTCTCTGATAGAATATTCATCTTCGATGATGGTGACGGCTCATATTTTAAGCTCAAGCACTCCACGTTTAACTATAACGGTGGCTATTATACATCTGACGTCTCCACAACCCAAGATATAATTAAATTTTCTACTAAAGCGAAATTCCAAGACAAGATCCTCGTATGAATTGCAATGGGTCCGAAAGGTTTGAGTCGTCCGTTCATCGGAAAGTCTGGGTTCGCTGTCAATGGGCAACGACATTTGAACAAGGGCATTCGCCATCTTCTTATCCCTTACATCTGTAGCAACTATAATGACGGTGATTAAACGGTATCTGGCCAGACTTGGATAGCAGTCATCTCTGCAAAATCGTTCTCAGCCATTTCCGCCAGCAAAACATCACTTTCATAAAGAAGTCTGAGAACTTGGTTAGCGTTCCCCCAATTTGACCAATTGAGCGGTTCTGAAAGTATCTGAAGTCAAAAGTGTATGCCAAAGGCTAGAAAGCAGGTAACATCCAGAAATTGATCAATCGAATCAAGTATTGTTTCAAAATTATGAACTTAAATTTTGTACAATGTCTAGCAAGTACCACCAAAAGTAAAATCGATAATGTCAAAGGAAACGGTTTAATTGAAATCCGATAACAGTTTTACAGAGAAATGTGGTTATTGAAGTCACCTTACAGTGCCCATTTGAGTTCTTTATCTCGTTTTTTAATAACTTTCAAGTCAAAAAAACTTTGTGCAGATTTCTAGGAAACAGTCCTTATACCACAATTAAAAAACCATATTTCAATAATTACCGCCCATAACCGTGAAAGTAATCCAGTTCTTTTGTGAAGCTCTGTATATGATCTATAAATTTGTACATATGCTACACAGTGTGCTTAAATTATGTTTAGTAAGAAAATGCATAACACAGTAAAAAATTCCCCTTCAGCAGTTTCTACCGATAGGGGGAAACGTACTTAAATTCTTTTGTACAGCCCTGTATATGACATACAGATTTTAATACACGCCACATATTAATGCTGAAATTTAATTCAAGCAATGCTTAAGCTACTTAAATTACGCTTCCATGAGTTAATATCCATAGGCGATTATATATCCAGTTCTTTGCATAGTCCTGTATATAATTTTATTTATATGCAGCAAATTTACCTTAGTATATTATACTAAATGGAGTTGAGCTTGAAAGACAACTTGAAGCTGCATAACTCAAATTAAAAATAACATCTTTAAGCAATTCCTGCTCTTTCTCAATAATGCTTACGAATTTTTCTGTGTGTCTTACGAATTTAAAAATTGCTCTGTACATGTTCTATAGAATTTATGCACACCATGTAGTATTCAAAAATTTAGTTAAACTAAAAAACCATACCATAAGTGAATACGGACTTGCAGCAATCATTCCTAATAGCCAAACTTCGCATACAGATTTGTTCCCGAAATCTTTTATGTGTCCCTGTAAATGAATGATAAATGCAATCCCCATCCTATTTTACTGCAAGCATTTTGTTGTTAGCTTCAGTAATGTATATCAGTTTCATCATGTTTGAAATAGTGCAACATAATTGAAGTACGCTGCGAACAGTTTTTACCCGTAGACCATCATATAATCGAACTCTTTTGCATAACCTTGTAAATGAGTGATGAATGCTTCGCACCCCATATTCTACTGAAAGTATGTATTAGCACTAGAGATGGGACGGACTCAACCCAGACCTGTCACGGGTTTGATTTTTATACCAGCCTTCGGGCTCGGGCCCATTCTTTCTCAAATTGGCAATTTTATTTATTCTCGTACTCGTATAGAAACAAAAAATAACTTTTTTACCCCTTAAAAATTATATCCCATTGCAAGTCTTTTTAATGCTATTTTGATCAGGAGGAAAGAGAAATAGATTTTTTCTTTTCTTTCTTTTTTTTTATTTATTTTTTTTTTTTTTTTAGTATTTGTCGAACATTATTTTGAAAGAAAACTTGTGATATTTGATGATTTATGTCTGTAGTTTAACGCGAGTAACGACCTGTTGATGTTGGCGGCAATCAGAATATGGCGCCATTAGGATACTGTTTAATTGGAATGTTTGTTTATTATTACTTTTTTCAGAGATCTAACGCGAAATAAATATTTTCTTTTACGTCAATCAGCATTAGCCTAAGATTTGCAAATTTTTAGTCTCCTATTGTCTGCGATTGTAATCGCTCTTTATATGAAAATAATGTTGGTGATTTTATTCATGCTTCTTCTTGAAGTCTGCTCATTCTGTGGCTCTGTTCTTCATATTCATACAATCACTTTCATACGTAAGTAGATAAAATTGGCATGTGTTGTTATTCCCGATTGAAAGCAATCAAGCAGCGTTTCCTCTTTTTCTATAAAAGCATCGGATCTTTTCGGTAACGGTGTCAAATTTATAATTTAAACTGATTTTCAAAGCCATGATAAATGCGAAAGATGTACACCTTTTATAGGAAACAGAAAACGCTGTTCGATTCTTCGTCATATAAATCATAATTTCTGCAAATTTCATTAATTTATACATAAAATGCTCTTCGTTATTGTGTCCATCAGAGATACCTACTTGTTGCGGGAGAAAAATTTAAAAATCTTTTTAGGGAAGTATATTTCTATTTGACACTAAACGTCTCTTTTGATAAGTTTTAATGTAAATTTCATAAAATTAATTATGTGCTAGAGATTAACAGTTGTTAAAAAATGAGATCTATTACATTTAGAACAGCTTTTAAATATGCATTTTTGTTAAACCTTTTTTTTTTCGTGCATACTTTCGGTATCGGAATCGGGCTCTGGTGGCACAAACTTTTTCGGATTCGGATTTAAAATTGTTGGCCCCGGGCTCTGAAAAATGAGCCCGAACTCATCTCCAATTAGCACATCTCAGAATTTTTTATCAACTTCATTATGTTTGTAACGGAGTAACATTATTAAAATACGTCACAAATATTCTTTCTTCATAGACTATAATATAACGGAATACTTGTGAGTTCTCCTGGACGCGAACTGTAAGTGCTAATCATAACATTACATGTAGTAGTCATCTTTTAGTACACCCCAATAATGTATATAAATGTTATTATGTTTAAATACTGTAATACAACAATATTAAAATATACCGCAAATGATTTTACCCGATAGACCATAATCTAACGGAATACTTTTGAGTCCTCCTGTAAATGAACTATGAATGATACACACTTCATTTTGAATACCGAACATTCCATTGTAAACATTAATAACATATATCAATTACGCATTAATCGGAGTATATTTACGTGAGTTAGAGCATGACCAGACGGGCAGACAAACTCAATTCACTTTTCAAGGCATTGGAAAGTGTTAAAAATATTTCTTGAAGAATCCCATGCTTATGAAAATGTTAAGAATGGCATGCTATTTCAAACCCTTCCCCTCAAACAAAATCTTGCCTCCTCTCCCCACTCTAAGAAACTTATTAAATGGCTCCCTGTCCTGTCCGTAAAGCCTGCAAAGTCAAAAAAAAATCTCCGTTTTAGACAGGTACCCTTCTTAGCAAGTATAATTATATAGTGCTTTCTTCATAGAAACTTAATTTTTTTTTTTTCGTTTGCGAAACAATTCTTTTTTTGACCCGTTTCGTATTCGCAAGTTTTACAATAAATGTAATATACCTATACTCTTCAGAGGTATACTATAGAAAGGATGTTTTAAATGCCTTCAAGAATACTTGTAAAAAGGGAAACTGTCTATAATAGAATACTGTCTTAAACGGAAAAAATGTTAGTCACTATCTTGAAATTATACTTGCTGAGATAAAAAAAACCCTGCTTAAAACGGAATTTTTCATAGGTTTTCGTTTTGATGGGAGACAGTACACCCCCCCCCCCCTCACCCTTGGCTATGCGACTGTCCTCAAAGACAGCTTCCCCCCCCCCCCCAAGAAAATTCTGAAATGGCGCCCCTGCATGTTGTTTATTTAGTATTCCTTTTTAAATTATTTCTTTTTTTTATTCATGGGAAGCATACTCATATTAGCGTTGTAGTGATCGAGGACTTTATGAATTATGTATACCTTTTAACCAACTTCCAACGAAGGAGATTATACAATTCTTTTATATATGTGTTTATAATGTATACGTCCAAGAATAACTATTGAACTAACGCTTCGATTTTCAATCTCTCACTCTTTTTATTTTCCCCTATCTTTACAAGAAAAAAAGTATTGAAATCTTGAAAAAATTCGACTTCAGGTTTTCGACGGATTTATATTTTTGAACACCATTTGAATGTTTTTAGGAAATGTCCTATCTGTGAGTTAGTACGTATGTGACACAAATTTTGTGAGCGCTCTATCTCAAGAACTAATGCACAGAGTTTAATAAAACTTTAGATTCAGTTTAGACATTGACATAAGTTGTTGTATATCAGGTTTTAGTGTAAATCTTCCAACAGGTGGCGCTGCTATGCTGCATTTTTCACGATATCCGCAAAACTCTATCTCAAGAACTAATGCGCGGATTTTCATCGAACTTCAGATTTAGTTGGACGTTGATATAAGTTGTTACTAATTAAGTGTTGGTGTAAATCCCCCAACAGGTAGCGCTTCTATGCTGCAGTCCGGTATAAAAAGTAAAATCGCGGAATTAGCCCGGCCTGATATAAAAGCTAAAAGTTCGGCCTGGCCCTGCTCCTACAAAAACTCGATTAGCCCGGAACAACTAATTTCCAGAAAACATAAATTTTTGTGGCGATATGGTTAAAAATCGTCTTGTATGAGGAATTCTGATCAAAAATACTCATTTCAGCTTTTTTCATGTTTATAGACTTCCTTTAAAAGCACCTTTGACTGCGATATTTATTTTTTAAATTAATCTTTATTTTTATGTATACTGTAGAATCTTCTAAGACGGATTCGCACAGGTTAGGAGAAAAAAATCCATTATAGATAAGTTCCCTTCTTAGCAGGTACATAGTTTGTTCTGAATGTATTATGCTCTTTTCGCCGGTTATTAAATTCATTTTGCATGAATCAGAACATTTGCCGTTTAAGACAGGATTTATAGACAAATTCATTTTCAGAGTTTCTTTTACTGTACTTTAATTTCATTGCCCATAAATATATTTACTATTCTTTAAAAATAATAAAATTAAAATTTTTAATTTTAAAATCATAGCAACTTAAAAATGCATACGTTTTTTTTTTGGAAACAATTGTTGAGTCGGGCCAAATTTTACTGATTTTTGCATAGGCCAGGCCGGGACGGGGTGGGACAGTGATTTTCATAAGGGCGGGTCGGGACCAATACTAAAATTTTTGGCTAGTGCAAACGTCTAGGAAGAATGAAGTCCAGTCCCGGTCCGGTCTGGGTGGAATAAGTCAGGCCCGGCCCGAGTCTGCAGAAAAAAGTAAAGCCCGGAACCCGAAAGAGTGATGACGAGGCCCATCTGAGCCTATCCTTCAGAAAAAAATAAACCCGATACCCGGACCGGAACATACCGGGACAACTGAAGGGCAGGTCCGGCCCGGCCCGAGTGTCGTGAATAAAAATTGGGCCTAAACCAGACAGCTGACCGTGCCGGGCTCGGCCCGTGCAAACCTCTAATATTATGCACTAACTTTTTCAAAATTTCAGATGTATTTTGTATTTGAAATGTACTTTGAAAATACATGTATTTTGTATTTGGAATTTTTTTAATTTGAAAAGTATTTTGTATTTTAGGTTCTAAAACTAATGTATTTTGTATCGAAAATGATTTTTCGATGTATTTTGCCCAACTCTGAATATAGTACTACTTTTGATATTCCTAGTTTTGACATCCCTTCAAAAATCCGGCATAGTCTCGGTACCGATGATGCCGGATTCTTGAAGTTATACTGTATCTGTTCTACACAGGAATTTTTACCTTTTTCAAGATTAGTTTAATGATCAAATAGTAAAAGTTTCCTTTCTAAAAATGAAAACTTCCTATCTATTCTTCCATTCTACAAAGAGTTTTCTTTGTGTGAATGGAAAATTTCCTTATTTTATAGGCATATGTTCTATTACAGGGTTGGTAAACCTTTTTCTTGCCGTGTACCAAATTTGATAAAAAAATATTTTACTTGACCATGACGTGCCAACTAACAAACAAATTTAGTAGGTGGAAAAATAATGGATTAAAATTACTGAAAGTTTTGTATTAAGATTTTAAAAATATGAGGAACATACATGTAGGTGTTACACTGTAATAATTACAAAAACAAATATATTTTAGAAATTAATAAAAAAAATTAATGTAATGTAATTTGATTTCTGTTGTTTCATCTTAATATCAAGTTAATTTTAGTGCAAACTGAACCGGATTTATCTGCCAAGTGCTTTCAGTTTGAGTTTTGATATAATTTATTTGAGAAAACAGTGACTCAAAAGCATAGGTAGGCAGAAAAAACTGTTAAATTGGCAAACGGCAGTTTCTTTCAATTGTTCTGAAATAAATGCAAAGTTCCAATAACATTACCATAGAAATTTAGTAATGTTTAATAACCAATTCTTGTCGATAGTTTTCAAATATCGTCTTTGCTTGAAAAGTTTTTGAGACCATAATTAATTAATTTGAAATATAATACTCGCCGCCTCTGGCGACCAGTTTGGTCTCCCTTAAATGTGTGCTAAGCATTGCATCATGTTACTTTCATTCTTAAACTAATTTACTTGCTCAATCCTTCCCCAAATCCAAAGATTCTGATAGAGAAATCAAGAATTCTTTGCGATCTTGATAATATTTCATACATTTTTTTTTGTTGTTGTTGTTGTTATGCGTATTTCGCCTTTTTTGAGAAATATCACTTAATTTCCGTAGCTGTAAAAATGAGTGAAATTTCAAGTGCTTAAACTGAGATTTGTTCATAAATTATCTAAATTAAACTTATTTTACTTAAACATGCTGATACTTCAATGTTATTTTTTAGTATTAATAAATTTATTTAAATTTTGCAAATCATGCATTTATAATTTTTTTTCACTACTTAATAATTAAATAATGAATACATATACTTTTGTTTTTATAAATTTGATTTCTGAGTTCATAAATATGACAATAAAGTAACGTATCTAAGAGAAATAGCAAAATAAGTCCCTCGTGAATGCAAACCGTAAACAAAAGTTAGCGCCGCCAATTTACCTACTATGACGTCATAAGAGTATTATACATTCATTATCGGAGAACCTGCTTTGCGAATGATTTCCTTCTTGGTTTAATATTTTCTACCGTTCATGATGAATGAATCTCTTGTGTTTGTTTACTTTATGAAGTGAGATAGTAAGCAGTCAACCTAATTTAAATTGAAGTTATCTTAGAATATATATTTATTTGAATGTAAGTTATAAACAATACTTTGATGTTGAAATGAAATAATATTTTAGTATATGTTATTATTATTATGATTAATTATTTATTTAGGTACTTTTTCACTACAGTAGCCTTGGTATTTTTTTTTTTTTTTTTTTTTTTTTTTAAAGCTTGGCACAATTCGGGCTTCAGAAAGTTAAATACGTTGACAAAATATATAAATAACTATGTAAACAAACCTGGTGAACTTTTATTTATACATATATATATATATACATACAATATTTGTTTATATACAAATTACTCTTGTTTCTATATAAAAATAGATTATTGCCTTCTTTAGATTAAATAAATTGTATACATATGGAAAA
Source organism: Maratus speciosus (assembly GCA_963932465.1). Lineage (NCBI taxonomy): Eukaryota > Metazoa > Arthropoda > Arachnida > Araneae > Salticidae > Maratus > Maratus speciosus. The sequence continues at coordinate 135,691,060 of OZ010798.1, forward strand.
CATTGCTTATGTGTATGAAATAGGATATAGACTGTCGGAAAATATGATGCCATTTTTTTTTTCTCTCGCCAAGGAAAAATACCTTTATTTGTTTATTTTTGGGGGAGAGTGGCGCCGATGCGATACGAACCAGGGATCTCATGATCAGGAGGCGAGAACGTTAGCGTCGAGCAAAAGGCCAAGCCAGTTACACTAATCTAGTAACTCGCTTTATACTGATCATGTGATTTGAGATCGCTACACACTCCCTCTCCAGTGAGAAAGTCATCTTGTCCATGTCTGACGAGCGATATTGAGTCGTGAGTGATGCGCAGCATGCCAGTGATGTGAGCGTTTCACCAGTTGGTTTCACAGGCTTATTGCTGGAGATGATTTGTTTGGTGCTGCCATCTGTTGGTTATAAGGGGAGGTGATTGTTGTTGAAGGTTGCGTGTTTTCTCCGGGTCACCACTTTGGGGAGAGTGGCGCCGATGGGATACGAACCAGGGATCTCGTGATCAGGAGGCGAGAACGTTAGCATCGAGCAAAAGGCCAAGCCAGTTGCTCGAATCTAGTAACTCGCTTTATACTGATCATGTGAGATGAGATCGCTACAATTTATTTATTTATTTATTGTATTTTAAATGAGGTGAATGAAAGATGTGTATTTTAAATGTATCCGAGATATGTATTTAAATTTATATGTTTTAAATGAAATGAGTGATTGGTTTATATTTTAAATGAAATGATGGCGATGGAAGAATATCTGGCGATTTATCACCTGCGCCCGACTAACATAAAAGTACCGAAATTGCCGTTTGGCATATAAAAAGTGAAGCGGTCAGCCCGAAACTGTTGATGACAGTAACATGACTTCGGCTATTATTATAGAGATGCCGCAATTAAAAATTTTCCATTTCCATTTAATCGAATTTAGGAAAGATCAGTCGCTTTTTTGCATAATCTCACTTTATGTTGATTTAGAGCCACAAGCAATGTCGTGCCAAAATTATTCTTTCGTGTGCCGTAGGTTCACCGTCCCTGTTCTATTATTAAAGATGAGTTTTACTTATCGATTTGGAAAACTTTCCCTTTTAAAAGGGATTACTTTCTACCTCTTCAAAAACTTTTCTTTGTGCACAAGGAGAGACTTTCGTAATCTACAGGAATTTATTCTGTGTTTGAAGATTAGTTTCCGAATCGAACAGGAAAAGTTTCGTAACAGAAAGAAAAAACTTTCTTTTTTCTTTCTTTCTTTTTTTTTTTTTTTAATTCCGCATTGGTTCGGAAAAGTTTCCTTACCGATAAGGGCACGTAGAATTCCGTTTCCTACAAAAAACTTCTTGGATTTTTTTTTTTTTTTTTTTTTTTTTTTTTTTACAATGCATATACATAGATATTTTGTGAACAATTAAAACAAGTTGGAAATTGCGCATCAAACATGACAAATGAAGTGCTATTGTAACTAACATTATTAATATTTTCTGCACCGCATGTTGTACTGAATGTATGTTTTAGTGCACTTCATAAGTGCATATCCATTTCATTCTGTTCGAAAGGCTGTAACATCATTAAAATGCACTTGAAATAATTTTTTCCCATTGGTCGTAACGTAACGGAAAACTTTTGACTGTCCCTGTCATTAAACTATGCATCCGATTTTCATAAAATTTGAAATGACTCGACAAAATTTGCAACAATTATATATTTGAAATTTCATGCCATTCGGTTGGGTAGTTTTTGCTCTGTTATATGCGGACGGATGGACTGAATAACGACTTTAGGTGCTACGTATTTACATAATTACGATCGCACCTAAAAAAGAACTAATAAAAAATGGCGGCTCCGCAGACCATCACCCCATCGAGTTGGCGGCAGAAATTGTAGGAAACAGAACTCAATTAGCATATTAAAATGCAACTGGTCTCCCAAGTTATAATTTGTTGGAAAACACCTGCAAACCCGATTTAAGTGGTTGACCGGTAGGTTTACCATTGTGTTTTCTGCATCCATAGGTATTAAAACATGAAAGACTGGGAGCTGGTAAACCTACTAGTCAACCACTAAAATCGGCTTTTTTTACCAAGATATCACTTGGCAGAGCAGTTATACATTTTAACCCCTTAACTGCCGACGAAATCTTACGCGATCTCCAATGTCTTACTTAAATCACATATTTCTGCAATTAAAGAAGGTGTACATTAGTTTTCTGAAGTAACAGTAAAAAAAATGCACATGTTATACTGTTATATATAATGGCCCAGGTGGTGAATATTGCCTCGCTATAATAGGAATTCGCCATCTCTTTAATAGATGCATGCATTTTCTACAGACGTATATATACGTCCGGTGCAGTAAAGGGGTTTTAAGATGCTAATCGAGTTTTAACTAATCCTGGAATTTCAGCCATCAACTCGATGAGGTGATGGTCTGTGCAGTCGCCTCCCGATCTAAATTGTTTCAGTAGCTGAATAAAAAATTAATGTATTCTCCAAGAGCACAATGCTTTTAAATGAAGCGAATTTTCAATGTTTTCCCACATAGCTGGTTTTTTTTTTTTTTTTTTTTTTTTTTTTTTTTTATAGGCTCGATCCCAAAGGAAGAATATCGTCCATTGATGAAAATGACACCATACTTGAAAGTAAATCTGAATTTTAATTTGTTTGAAACACAGTATTAAGATTTCGATCGAGGCTAACGAAAAAGACAGTCTACCGCGGTGCATCTCAAGTGCCTTTTTTTTTACAGACCGCAAGAGTGACGTGATGCTCTTTTCGTACACCTGCATTGGTGCATTCGGGTATCACGTGACTCCAGCGGTTGGTTGGTTGTGTTTATGACGGCCAATTACCAACACGAGCGATATAGGCCATAAGGGGAGGGTGCTGCCCTTCGTGGGGGTCTTTCTAAGGGAACCTAACCCGTATTAACGCTTGGAAATCCAAGGTTCGAAGAAAACTACGAAAACTTCGAACGATTAGGCCGACGGGCGCGATTGGGTTCGAACCCAGCACTTCCCGTCTACCAGCTTCGAGAGCAGAACGGGTAGACGGGAAACGAGGCTACCTCTCGGCCACTGGTGTGGCCGTGACTCCAGCGGTCTGTAAAAAAAAAGATACGTGAAAATGCACCGCGGTAGCTTGTCTTTTTCGTTAGCTTCGATTTCGATGGTATGTCGTTATTTCTACAGATATAGACCCCTTGCATTGACGTCACGTTGCTATTAGCAACGACTGATACTATAGCTTCTGGAGCACACACGTGGAGCACAGAACTCCCCGTTTGCCGTTAAAAGCACGTGTTATCTTTCTCTTTAATTTAGAGCTTCCTTATTTTTATTATTATAATGCAAATAAGACTAAAAATCAAATGGAGAGTACCATATTCGCCTTATATTTGGGCGCCATTCGAAGCGATTTCAGACATGTGACGTCATGTGCAATCCGTCTATTTCGTTCCACTAGTAGCGAGATTTCTAATTAGTGAGATCTCAAATTCCCCTCCATAATGTTAAGTCTATGGTCGTTGGATGCATAGATCTTTTTAAAAAATATTTCCTGATAAAATTAATATGATTAACTTTTCTTTCTGTGCAGTCTTCTTAAAAGATGTCTGTCTCCTTTTTCCAGCTGTCAAAATATTTCTAAAATATATATTTAATTTAATTTGAATTGTTCTTCATATCTCAACAGCTTCGCAAATATTTTAACGCGTAAGATATTAAATTGGCATATATTTCAGAAATATTTTGTCAACTAAGATAAACAAGTAATGTAAAAATCTTGATTTTAAAGTCAATTCCTACTTAGGTCATCAGAGAAAAATTTAATATAATTCCTAAGCTAATATTAGTTTTTGTTGCATTAAAATATCTCAATTTGTTGATTTTCTGTATAGTCCAGGCATTTTGTGATTGAACATGGGCAAAATTGCAATAGAAGCTTTTTACAGAATTTTTTAATCAGGAACTACTGCTTAATAGCATACTAAAAATCAGACAAAATCTGAGCACGGGAACACCCCTATATACGGATTTCAAAATGGCGGAGGGGATTTTCTGGAACTAAGGCAAAGAATATATCGCTTACGGAAATATATCGCTTTATTTTCACAATTTAACTTTGAAGTATAGTCAAAAACGATAAACAGTACACAAAAGTCTACTATTTCTGACAAATTACTGCTTAAGTTCATTTTTACAGAAATGTTCCAGTGAAGAAAAAAACGTATCAATAGTTTTCATCATATTTATAGTTAGAAGTTAGGTAGTTCTTGTTACATCCATTGACTTGGCACACCCTAGAAGCTGTAGAACAGGGCAATCAATTACGCTTGCATCAGCATCGTAAAGTAGCATAGTTTGTCTTTCAAGAACATGGAATCATATTAAGTAAATAATCTGTAGCTGGTAGTCACTCGCAGAGTATTGGGCAGAGTATTTTTTACATACCAGCCCCATTCTGCTGGCTTGGTTCTTTCTTCCGATATTTATTTGTAAGTGTGATAGCTATGATATTTTGTAGAAGTATCGGTCGGAGGCAAACGTTCAGGTGTAATAAATGATTTTACTGTAGTTACTTTCCTTACCAACATTTCGTGACGTAGTTTGTCTATAGAATCCAGTGCCTTGCAGTCATAAAACAGAAGCATTGCGTTTCTTCCAGCCTCAGCCATATCTGAATGTAGGCTTGAATTTGAACAAAATATTTTTGCAATAGAACGGTGCTCTGTCTTGTTCATCTGTTTGAGAAATAATGAGGATTTCCCAATCGAAAAAATTCTGGATGCTGTATCGCAGACCGTGAAAGCATGCAGAAACAGAAGGAAGTTGCAATTTTCACGACCTAACAGAGATTGCATGTTGAGGATATGATAGACTGGTTTGGAACATGATCCTCGTCTTATGTCACTGCGATAGTATAGCTTGAAGCCATTATCCTTTGCCTGTTAAAGAAGGAGAATCAGCAAGTCGGTATCTTCACCTATTACAGTGGTATGTGCAGTGCATGTGCATGTTCTGAAGATGAGACTGGAGCACGAACAATGTCTATATTGGCATCCCCATCTGCGTTGGGAACAGTACAGCCTTGTTTCTTAAGCAATTCGCCTATGAGGGAAGTCAGTCATTGCTTGCTTGTTTTTTCATTGTCCAGAAACTCTTCCTTTTTTCCAATAAATTTCACGTATGGGCTGAAATTAATATCTCTACTGTTTTTTTGTAGCATCATCTGTGAGCCACATCATTGATCGTTGGATACCCAATGTAATTATCAAAAACCATGATAGGTTTTCCATATTGTTTAACAATAAAATCAGCGTAAGACATAGCAATGTTTTTATATGTATCATTTTTTTACACCAGGAAATGTGACGCAAGAAAGAGCCTCCATCCAATATGTACCTTTCCACGTTGTCATATTTTTCATTGTGTAAATTTTTAATGTGTTTGACTAGTGCTTGAGATAACTGAGATTTGTCTGAATTCCTCATCATACTTGGTGATTCAAATAATGCTGCAGGGTACGCACACGGTTCATAACGCATGACATCTCCTAGATTCATTTCACCACAAGTGCCAGTAATCATCATTCTTTGGAAGAGGAGCGCTGGATATATTTGTATATCTAAGTCATCTTTATAACTACAAATGGCGGCAGCAGATCCTAGAGTTTTCACTTTCTTTGACCTTTTAGCCGAATACCTAAATATATCCTTATCCTTCCCTATCATTTTGGAGATTATGATCATACCAAATAAGTGCAACTCATCAACATTAACTTCTGTCTCTTCTGTCTGCTGTCCCTTATAGGTATTTTTGATAATTTTATAAAAGTTACACACTCCCAATGTTATTCCTATGGGAGTTTGAAGCTAAAAGTTAGCATAAAACACAATTTTTAACTATTTTCAAAACATTATTTAGTACACTTAAAATTGATATTTTGAATTGAAACTGGCAACAGAGCAAAGTATATACACTTACGTTAATAAAAAGCACAGTATGGAGCTGTTTATAGCATTTATTATGTATGTTAGAGGTTAGAGATTAATTAAAAACGGTTAACATTACAATAATCTCCACAGAGATGCATTATTAAATGGCCGCAATGGTAAAGCATGTGCTTTTCAGAGGCTCATTAAAATACTAAAATTTATAAAAAGAATCTAAAACTCACTCACTAGTGTTGTATAAGCTTCATATTACACAAATAATGTAATAATCATCCGCGGTTAAATAATCATTTAACACCATAAATATAATCTTGAAGAACACTGACATGACAAACTGCTCTGGTCAGATCACAATCACAGCGCAGCATGCATAGAAAATATCGATATCTTTGCTTAAAGTCTCCTTAATAAAGTAAATTGGTGATGAAATGTCCATAAATGCAGGGGTCGTACGTGTCCTGAAATTTTATAGCCAGGAAATTTTTCGGTACCAGTATTTTCTTATAGAAAATTAATTCTTAAATAAGGCGAAATTTCGCTTGTTTAAGCTAGATTTATTCTTCTATTAAAAAATACTGATACTTGCCCTGAAAAATTCCCTAAAGCATATTATTAAAAATGTTCCGATTCCTGGGAAAGTTATGCACAACTAGCATTTATAAGCACTGGAATCGATTCGAAGCCAGTTGCAATTGCGGATACATGAGATAGAGGAACGGGATTAACAGAAAGTAGAGAAATTTAAAAGAACTATATCTTGCGAACCACTGGACCGATTTTGATGCAGTAGGGCTTAAAGTGTTCAGGAAGACTTAATATGTAGAAAGAAAATATAGTATAGGGCTTGCCTCAGGCCGGAGATATATCTCCCCATCGCCGGAGCTTGAAAAACTCACCGCATACCGGATGACTGTTAGGAGATCAGTCTAGTAGTAATACAGTTTAGAATGAGTTATAGATACTTTACTTTATCTTGTTCCAAAAGCATTATTGGTTGTCAGTTATTCGATAAAAAATGAATATTTGCAGTCCAAATTGTTTAGTGCTGCCCTCTGTCGTATTCCGTCTCAACTAAAAGCTATACAACAGCACAACAACGCAAAACGGCATATTATTCAGTCGGTTTTGAAATCCGTTTTTAAGGGTGTTCCCGTGATCGCATTTTGTCTGATTTTGGTTATATTTCTCAGTAATGGTTCCGGATTAAAAATCAGTTAACAGAGCTTCTATTGCAATTTTGCCCGGGTTGAAGGTGTATTTACTTTAATTTGCCTGGACTAGTAAGCAAGAAGGTTTAAAATGGAAGTCTATGGGAATTTGGCGCAATATTAGAGATATCGCCAAGTTGGCGTCACTGTTGGCGACTCATTTTGGTCGCCAAATTTGGCGATAAACTTGGCGGTATTTGGCGACAGAACAGGGTCCCCCCTTATAGATATGAAGATGCATTAAATGTTGTTCCTATGAACCAATGGGCGCCATTTTGTCTCCCATGTAAAACTAAAATTAATTAATTAAAATTTAATTAATGAATTAATATTTGAAAAAACTGCATTAACATCAATTGTCATCCAGTACAAGTTTAAAAAAATTTATTTCAACTTGATAGGATGAATAATAAGTATTTTATTAACGATCGAAAATTTGAACAAAATATATAAATAAATAAATATAGGGAGAGTGTGAAGTAATAGTAGGAATTGAAAAAGAGACATCCTTTAAGAAGTGTATGATGCAAAAGAAGTTAGACATATTAATTTCATGGGGAGATATGTTTAAGATATGAATGAATGACACGCGATAAGTTTAACATTAGCAAGGGGAATTTGAGATTACGCTGACCAACAACTGTAAGGGGACTCGGTCTAGTCGAAGAGCCGGTAGCACAAAAACCTATGTTATCAAGCACAAGAAAAAAACCTTTATTTTATGGGAGAGTAGAAGTAGGGGAATCTAATGATCCATGTCTGCCGGAAGTGAAGGGGTGCATAAGCCAAAAATGAATACCACCAGTGGTTTACTGGTAGGTTTATCATTGTGTTTTCCTGCTCCCAGTCCTCCCTGTTTTCACATCTTTGTTTGTAGGACAAACACAATGATAAAGCTACGAGTCAACCGCTAGTGGTATTCATTTTTGGCTTATGCACTGCTTCACTTCCGGCAGACATGGATCATTAGATTCCCCTACTTCTACTCATCCATAAAATAAAGGTTTTTTTCTTGTGCTTGATAACATAGGTTTTTGTGCTGTCGGCTCTTGGACTAGTACCCTTTGAAGAATTTTTTTTACTAATGTACATTTACTTATTATATACACTAGAAGATAGCTTGTCAGAATGACGTGTTTGCATTTTTAAAAGAATGATATAGCATTGCATTATAAAAAGAATTTTGAACTAATAAATGTTATCATATCTGACTAATAGGGTCAGATGGGATAAAATAGTTATAAAAACAGCTTATTTTTCATTCAAACTTAATTTGCAAGAAAATTATTAATTGAGTCGGTAAAATAAGGACATAGAATATGCAAATAAACTTCACTCACGAAATTTGAAGAACTATTTTACAACAAACATGCTATTATTTTGCATGTGTTTTGTTTTATTAGTACCAATAATGCTATTTTAAAACATATTGTCAATTAAATATTTTAGCACATGGTATGGGATAAAGTAAGTATACTCAGTTAAAGCTTACTATATCTGAAATTAAGATAATATCATAATAATTAAACATAAATCAAACAAAAAAATGTATTTTAAAGTTACTAAAAGTATATAACCTTCAATGTATTATAAATTTAAAAAACTGTAAGACTTCACTTCCTAATAAATTTGTTAGCTATTAGTAAAAAGAGCACACGTTATAAGCACAGACTTCTAATATAAGTAGACTCCCAATTCCATTGTTCTTTCGGGAAGGTTTTGAAACCAACATCTTTTGCTTTCATCGCCAAAAGGGTGCCGTATTTTGGCGGTAATCCCTTTATTGGCAAAGCAAAAGTGCGGTCAACTCAAGACAAACGCAGACAGACGATGAGTGTGTTCAGGCTGCACGCGCGCGAGCTCAGGAGACAGGAACATGGAGTGGGTAAATATCATGGATGGAATAACACGTAGTGTGTTCAGGAACAGATCATGGATTTGATTAATTATGGTGCTAATTATAAAGAAATTTTGTTGCAAAAGGAACGTGTGCTAGATGGCTGAATGGATAAGGCAGTGAACTCGAGACTAGGGGTTCTGGGTTCGAATCCTTCCAGTCCCACATTGTAATCATAATTTTTTTTTGTTTTGTTTATTGGTTGTTTTATATTTTTCATAATGAATATATTTTTGATGAAGATATATTTTTTATTTTTATTATACAGAGGCACGTGTATTTTTATTATAATAATAAAATATCTATTTAAATGTGAGAAAATGAGGTATTTCGAGATGAAAGTTTTACATCTGAACGCCTTTTAAATATTTAAAGTTTCGTTTCTAAGTGATTATATATGTATATGTATAATGATATAAACATTAAGCAAATCCAAATGAAAAAATAATATACTATATTGTGCAAAAATATCCTTTTGCACGTAGGATAATTCCTTGATTTTCTTTTGAATACTTTACGAGTGAATTTTTATCGAGACTAGACTGGAAATCATATTTTACTTTGAACATTATAAAAATAAAATGTAATAGTTGTAGATTATTTTAACTAAAAATATCTGTAGATATATTTTTTAAAGAGATAAAATATATAGGTCTGCTGTCTAGTTTTGTAGTGAATAAAGTATGATTAGGATGTTTATAAATTTTCTAGTGAAAGTATAATTATACTTTAACTTAAAGTATAATTATACTTTAATTTTAATTATATTACTTAAGTAAGTATTTTGCTTATACTAACAGAATTTTGAATGCCATTTATTTCTCATGTTTTATGATGTATTTTGGTCTGTTATCCACACGGTATTAAAATATGCAATCATAAAATAAGAAATATATATATTAAAACCTTCTCTGAAAAACTGTCTAACTAACAGTGCAAATTCCATTGAAATCCATCCAGTATAGTAGATTACAAACAAATCTCATATGTTGATATCACAATCTTGGTTTACTAACAGCATTCTATTTATCACAGAAGTTATAAATCAACTGATAAATCATTTTTAAATAAATAAAAAGAAAATTGTTAAAATTTTTAGATCACCAGTTGAATTCTTAAATTGTATCAATCAACCTACCAAACAAACCTACCAACCAATAACACATAAGCAGAAAACGCACAATCACGTGATCAAATCGCCCACACAATTTTTTTGAGCAGCTTGCGCGGAGTTTGTGCGCGGTTGGTTAACTAATTTTAAATGCTAAATGGGCTAAAGTAGATAAAGAAGGTCACGTGATGTTTTTCCCGACTATTTTAGATTTTATGTGAGTGAACATAGGCATGTAGTCCTGTTACGAAAACCATGTTATGGAAGGATAAAGAAATATAGTCGTTGGTTTTACCATTTTTGAACCATTAAAAATAATGAAATAATTGAATTATGTTAAAATTCCTTTCTTCGATAAGACCTACTCCATGACATAAACTTTTGAGCGCGCGCGCGGCGCGAAATGCACTTCTGAACACACTCCATGTTTCGGCGGGAATCTGGAGAGCGATTATAAGGAGAAAAACCGGTTTGGCGCGCTAAATCTGCCTTCCATCACGTGATGGAGGGCAGAGATGTAGGAGTCAAGAAAAGGTTGCCGATTCGGAGTCTACTTATATTAGAAGTCTGTGGTTATAAGATTGAAAAATAAAATCTAAAAAGTAAACATTCACTCTTGAAAGAATATATTTTATAGGAATAACAATGGAGTCATTCACGGCAGTGAACAAAATATTTAAACAGCCCGAATACAAAAATTCCGGATGACTTCACTCCGGAAGTGTTATACACTCAGCGCTATTATATATATAATGTAGTACACGGCATTATATATTCCTGATATTCTAATTACATTTTACAAAAAAATATTCATTTTTCCCCCAAAATATTCAGAATTCAAAGAAGTTTTTCTAAAGAAAATGTCTTTTCTTATTTTAACTACCGATAGATGGCGCCAATAAATAACGCATAAACGTTCACAACGAATGCGATTTATTTTTTCGACACCAGGCTACACCGCGGATTCGCTGTGTGAACAATTACCTACATGTTTTAATATTTTAAAAGTTCAAGACGAATGAATCAGTTGTTTGTTTACTTTCATGGAAGGATATATTGATTACCCAATCTAATTTCAACTGAACTTATCTCAGAATACATAATTGAATGTAAGTCATCTTTCAAATGTTTATTTATTTTGAATAATCTTTCTAAAAATGTAATCGTTATGAAGTTTTATTTGGAAAAATAATTCTGAATGAAAATGGCCGAATGCAATATCTTAGAGGACAAAAAGGGAAGTGGTTATCGGGATCTGGATGACTGATCATGCAATGGTGTTTGGTGGAAGTTATGCGGATTCTCCGTTCCCCAGATACTGTTATTCTGTGAGTTGACATAACCACTCAGGTGAAACCAGACTTCATCAGAAATTAAAAAAAAAAAAAAGATCCATGTCCAAGCCATTCGTTGTTATCTCAGTGAATAGACAATCACAAAACTCGAGGCGCTGAGGAGCATCTGCTGGTTTTAACCCTTTTGAGTACGGTGTTCTTAAAAAAGGACACCTAATTTTAATTCCAAAACTGACAATCGGCACCAAAAATATTTAATAAAAATTTTCCTGTTATATAATGTACGTGAAAATAAGCAAGTTCGTATTGTCTAATAAATTCGTGCTGGTGTCAGTCCAGTATTTCATCAGTTTGTTAACAGAATTATTCCGCGTTGGAAAGGGTTAATGCATGAACAACAGACACTCTGTAGGGTTGCATTTTCAAGTCCAAGTGGAGTATTCGTCCGCATGACCGACGTGATATGCCAGTTTCTTGTGACAGGCGTCGGTCGGGTTGATTTGTTAGGACTGAGAAGCATTTTCTGGTGTTCGGACACGTTTCGGAAAGTTTTTTACCTTTCAAAACTGATCCTGTCTGACGCCATTTTATGACTAATCGTTGCATGGCACTCTTTGCTAGCACTTTGGCACCAAAAAAGTGTTATTACACGAGGAGTCAAAGTCGCCTCAAATTCCAGGCGTCTCAATGTTATCCTATGGCTTCAGGGGAGTCGCTTAGAAAGCAAGCGACTATCTTCTATCGACGCGTATTTGACGCCTGAAACGATGCGAGCCGCCAGTAACAGCCCAAGGAGTCTTGTAACAGCCAATCAAATGCTTGGAAAACTGACGATGGAAAAGTTTTTTACCGAACAGCCAATGAAATGATTGGAAAATGAAAAAGTGGTACAGATGTTGCGGGAAAACGGACGAGTCGTAGACGATTTTTGTCGCTTGTAATTTTTACGTGTAATAACACTTTTAAATGTACGAGCAAACAACCGACCACACTCTTTCCACAAATTTATTTTAACGTAAAAGTGCTATTACATGAGGGGTCAAAGTCGCTTCAAATTCCAAGCGTCTCCATGTTGTCCTATGGCTCCAGGGACGTCGCTTCGAAAGCAAGCAACTTTCTTCTGTCGGCGCGTCTTTGACACAATTCGGTTTTTTCCACGATTTTTTGACAAAATTCGCGCTTTTTCCGCGATCTTTTGACAAAATTTGCATATTTTCGCGATCTTTTGACGAAATTCACGTTTTTTTCCGCAATCTTTTAACAAAATTCACGCTTTTTCCATGATTTTTTGACAAAATTCGCGCTTTTTCCGCGATCTTTTGACAAAATTCGGTTTTTTCCACGATTTTTTGACAAAATTCGCGCTTTTTCCGCGATCTTTTGACAAAATTTGCGATCTTTTGACGGAATTCACGTTTTTCCAGCGTCCATTTGACGAAATCCACAATTTTTTCGAACCCTTTGACAAAATTTGTGTTTTTTGCCTGTTTTGTGCAAAATATGATTTCGCGCGGTCTTTTAGTTTTTTACCAAATTTTAGCTTACGCGTATTTTCAGACTTTTTGTTCTTTACCCACTCTCATGCCTGATCGAAATATTTCTGGTCTGGAGGACTCGAAATAACATAAAAATTGTAACGATTTCGCCTTTTTGAGCCCACGGATCCGAAATAGTAAAATTTCTGTTTTGTTTTCTTCTTTATGTTTCGATAGTTGGATTTTTTTTGTGTTTATGGGAAGTGAAATTGAACAAGTAATATAAAAATTTTGTTTTTAAAGTCAATTCCTACTTAGGCCATCAAAGAAAAATTTAATATAATCAAGCTAATATGAGTTTTTGTTGCATTAAAATATCTCAATTTGTTGATTTTCTATAAGCAAGTAGGTTTACAATGGAACTCTATGGGAATTTGGCGAAATATTACAGATATCGCCAAGTTGGCGTCACTTTTGGCCGCCAAATTTGGCGATATATCGCCAAGTTGGCGACAAACTTGGCGGTATTTGGCGACAGAACAGGTCCCCCCCTACGGTAACCCTTATTGAAAATACTTTCATTGAAATTCAATAACCAATGGCGGCCATTTTGTTTCCCATGCAAAACTAAAATTAATTAATTAATATTTGAAAAAACTTTATTAACATCAATTGTCATCCAGTACAAGTTTAAAAAAATTTATTTCAACCTGATAGGATGAATAATGAGTATTTTATTAACGATTGAAAATTTGTACAAGATAAATATATAAATAAATATAGGGAGAGTGTGAGCTAATAGTAGGAATTGAAAAATTAATAAATCGGAAAGTATTTTCTTCCATTTTTCTTTCGAAGCTCTAAGAACTGAATTAATACCTTAATGATGAAAATTTCGCCTTATTTTTCTTGCATCCCTCATAATTTTAATTAACAGGCAACACTAGTATATTAGCCAGCCCAGAGTCGGAGTCGACCATTTTCCCCACCGACTCCGCAGCCCTGATAAATACGCATTAGAAAATCCGTATATACTTATGAATTGAAATAAAATAAAATAAAACATTTTAAAAATAACATGAAAATAAAGAAAAGAATTCATTCATAAACTGTACCTGAAAATATCTAAAACTCAATATAAACGTAAAATAAAAGCGTAAATGTTCTAAACACATTGCTTTTCAGTGCCGCGGTTTTAAATGTTTTTCCCAAGCAGACGAATTTCCTAACCTCGAACTCAAAGGGAAAATATTGTCCTTAGCGTCTTTATAAAAGTCCGAGTAGCAGCGATATTTTTTATTTAACCATTTTACATCAGCTGATTTTCAAATGTTCTTACTTATCAATCCCGAAAATGGCCGTCACCGACAGCGGTGGTTTAGGTTTTGGGAACCGAAAAATATACCAGTCAAACGAGAAAGCATGGCAACTCGGTTGTAGAAGATCTCGCCGTCCGTGATAATACAGTAGCGCTCAAAAATATTTTGACAAAGATAATAATTGACTTAATTAAAAAGATTAATAAAACACAAAAATCAATCATTTATTTTATTTAACCTTATTCAATGTTTTAGAGAATTTATCATTTGCTAGAAAATAACGTGAAACACAAGGGGGAAAAAAAATGATAAATCAAAAGTAATTTGACAATATTATAAAAAAGTATTTTAACACAATAATTATCAAATATTGTAATGAGTCAGTCAATATTTAGAAGCATATCCTCTAACCTTTATGACAGCCCCACAACGCGTGGGCATTGAGTCAATTAACTTTTGTATGCGATTTAATGGAATTCGGTCTCACTCATGTTTAAGAGCTTCGTATAAAGCCGCCTTATTTGAATAATTTTGGCATCTTACTGTACGATCTAACTCTTTCCACAAATGCTCTATGGCAGTGGTTCCCAACGTGGGGCAATTTGATCCTCTAGGGGGGCAATTCCAAATTTTTTACTCACTCATTCGCTATCAGTTTCTTTTGTCTTTTTTTTTTTTGGGGGGGGGGTGTAATGTTGTAGGCTAAAATAAATGGAGTACTAGCAAAATTTAAGAAATCAGATTTTTTTGCTGAATTTTTAAAATGTTCCTTATCGAAATTTTAAAATAGACTTGACACCGGAATATTTATGCGAATATTTTTTTTTAAATATTTTTATATCTATAAAAGCATTAAAATTCACTAAAATTTTTCTGGTGGTGTTTTTTTTAACGATTTCAATTATTTATTGAATGAGTTTTCTATTTTTATTTGTGAAGACAATTAATAATAGTGGAAAAGGGAAAATAGAGAGAATGTGTTATGCTGAATAATGTCTACTTAAATTTGATGAAGATGATAATCTTGAAATATTTCTTATGTATTGTGTTATGCATAGAAAGAAAAATTAGTGCCCAAAGATTTTCCACTAACTCTTAATAAATTACAAGAATGCGTTATAAAATGTATGGATTTATCAGTTCTAACGTTAAATACAAGTGTATTTTTAAGATATTTTGTAAAGATAAAAATGCAGACTGTATAACACTTTTCTTTAACATTGAGTTAAGTTGGAAAAGTACAACAAATCTCGTTTTGGCATATAGGCAAAGATGTATAATCTCATTGCATTTTTAAAATTATGTTAAAAACACATTTGTGGTAAACGATTCACCTGTTTGACAAGTTAAAAAATGTGAAATGAATAGTTACTGTTAAGGCACAATTATACTTCCACCATGTGAATAGAGTTAACTTTTCAAATAATAAGAGACATAATTTACAGATTACGGGGGGGGGGGGGGCGGTGCATAGTGACTTTACGGATGCTTTGGTGGGGCGTGGCCGATAAAAGGTTGGGAACCACTGCTCTATGGGATCCTGGCTTGGCCACTCTAGAACCTTGACTTTTCTGCGTTTCATAAAATCACTTACGTACTTGGATTTATGTTTCGGGTCATTATCTTGATGAAAATACCACTGAGCAGGCGTGTTTTGTTTAGCGTATTGTAGCATATGAATCTTTAATCTATCAATAGACATGAAATGATCCATATTCCCATCAATTCGAACTATGGGTCCAACTACGCTGCGTGAAAAACAACTCCAAACCATCACATTACCGCCTCCATGTTTGACGGTGTGTATTTGGTATCGAACATAATATTTTTTGTTGTTAGGACGTCGAATTCACTGGATTGCATCAGTTGACAATAAATTAAATTTGTTTTTATTGCTCCACAAAGCATTAGACCACGCTACACTTGTCTACGATTTATGTCGTTTTGCAAATGAAAGTCTAGCCTTCCTATTCTTAGAAGATAACAAACACTTTTTTTGCTGTCTTCGGCCATGTAAACCATAGAGGTTTAGGCGTCGTTTGACAGTTGAAACGTGTGTATGTCTATGCCTTAATTTTCTTTCAATTCATTTTTTATTACTACAGCTGACTTACGACAGTCACTTGTAAACAGGTTTTTTATAATACGGTTAACATTGCAAGTTGTTTTTTTCGGACGGACACTTCGAGGCTTATTTTCGATA
This sequence comes from Maratus speciosus, assembly GCA_963932465.1. Classification (NCBI taxonomy): domain Eukaryota; kingdom Metazoa; phylum Arthropoda; class Arachnida; order Araneae; family Salticidae; genus Maratus; species Maratus speciosus. Next base: position 135,707,499 of record OZ010798.1, read on the forward strand.
TATTTCTGTTTATTAAAAACTTTATTGCATTTACTAACAAGCTGCTGACACACGTTAAAGGAACTTGCAACTTCTGCTTGCGTCCTTTCTTAAGTGCATTTACAACGGCTTTTCTAAAATCAGTAGAATATTCTTTGTGTTTTGGCATTTAAAAATAATCAAAATAAGTGGAAATTTCTTGCTCTTCCTTCCTTTACTTTTACTCCCTGTAGTTATTTTAACGGAATTATTGTAAACACTAGAGAACAGGAATTCTGCTTTTTCAGAATTTAGTGTCGCCCCGGCATTTCCATTACTTCATTTTCTTCTGGTGGACTGGTAGCTTCTATTATTATGAAACAGCCATTATAAATGAAGCGTTAAAAAAAATTATGGCCATTTTTTTTTCCATTCTGACCAGAAAATCAGAGTTCTAACTTTTTACGGCAGCTCTTTCATCTTCACCTAACGCTTCATTTATAACGGCTGTTTCATAATAATAGAAGCCACCAGTCCATCAGAAGAAAATAACTCGGTTAAGCGTGACTCGGATAATTGGAACTCTACTGCAAAAGATGTTTCAGTTTTAAGACTTAAAGCACACGCTTTTATTTTATGTAAAATGACGTCATTTGCATTAATATAGAAACTTAAAATTAAATATAGTTTATAATAGCTCCCTGTTTTATCATAAATCCTTCATTTATATTTTTCTCAAAGTAGCACGTATTTTAATTAAATTTTTTTTCAATTTAATTTTTTTAATTAATTTTTTTTCCCATTTTATGAGAAAATGGCAACAAAATTGCTATTTTTCAGCAATTTTTTCTTTACTTTCTGCAGAAATGGCGTACTTGAGTTGCCAAAATGAAACAAATGTCGCTAAAAACTACAAAAAAAAAAAAATTAATATTTCAAAAACAAATAGAGATGCAGTTTTCAAACAAAATGCATTAAAAAGTACTTTTTTTTCCCAATACGATGGTATAAAAACTGAAAATGTGCGGTGTTTAGAAATTTAAAAAAATGCTATAGAGCATTTAATTGTACAATGATACATCTACTTTGTTTATAGCTAGCGTCTGTAAGCTAACGTTATTTTTTGTACACAAAATAAGCTGGGAGAAAGAAATAGCATACCGTACCGGGGCTAATAAGTCACTATAAACACTAATCGAAGCTATAGAGCTACTGACGTCTTAAACAATTAAATTTAAACTAATTGTCAAAATACTTTTGAACTATGGAGGAGTCATATTTTTTCGGTGGCGCCGAATGTAAACAAACAAGTTGAAACTGGATACCTTTAAATAACTGCAGTCATATTGTTGTCAATGATAGGGAATATATTTTCTTTTATATTTTTATATTAAACAAAAAAAGAGCGAATTTAATGTTGTCAAAATACTTTTGAGCGCTACTGCATCATTCAGTCTTCTGTAACCGAGTAATCTTTTTAAAACAAGGCACATTGGCATGTTTACAGAGGCTTCTTAGTGTGAACGGGGCTTGGCCCCCTATAGCAGGGTTGGCGAGTCTTTTTGTTGACGCTTGCCAAATTTGAACAAAAAATATTTTACATGACCATGACGTGCCAACTAAAAAACAAATTTTGTAGGTGAAAAAATAATGGTTTAAAATTACCTAAAATTTTGTATTAAGATTTTAAAGAGATGAGGAACATACATGTAGGTATTTCACTATAATAATTATGGCAACAAATATATTTTAGAAAAAAAATAATGCGACGCAATTTGAATTCTGTTGTTGCATCTTAATATGAGGCTAATTTTAATACAAACTGAGCCAGATTTATCTGACAAGTGCTTTCAGTTTGAGTATTGATATTATTCATTTGTGAAAACAGCGACTGGCTCGAAAGCATAGATAGGCAGAAAAAACTGTTAACCCTTAAATGCCTGACTTTTCAAAAATCAGCGTAATAATGTTTTTCGGCTTTCATTTTTTAAATAAATCATGGGAAAAATATTTTTAAAAATCATATTTTGTTTTAAGTATAGTTTACGGCTAAAAAACAGTTTGTTACTAATCGGCAATACTGGTGTTTAATTGAAAAAATAATTTCCCTTGATAAAATTCTATAATATTAAACACACAAGAATTTTAGGAACTATAATAAGAAATAAATTTTACTTGCTCACTGCAGGTCAAAATAGGGTATTTCGCAAGCTTCCAAACAAAACAAAAAGAACAAGTAGCAACATTTGAAAAAATAAATCTATCTTTATTCTTAAACAGCACAGGTGTTGTCATCTAAATGTTGAAAATCGATTCAATAATATTTTCTGAATGTATTTTATTGGCAACATTAGGCATTATAGCTTCAATATTGTTCTAATAGTATTTTAGAGCCTAAATTGGGTATGTTGCCGAAAAGCAACACCAGTCATTTAAGGGTTAAAATGGCAAACGCCAGTTTCTTTGAATAACTCTGAAATAAATTCAAAGTTGCCATAACTTTACCACCGGAATTTAATAATCTCTAATAATCAATTCTAATAGATAGTTTTCAAATATCGTCTTTGTTCGAAAAAAAAATTGAGACCATAATTAATTAGATTAGAATATTATATGCCGCAATTAAAATCATTTGATCGAATTTAGGAAAGATCGATCAATAGCGATTTTGTGTCATCCCACTTTATTTTGATTTAGAGTCACAGCAGTGCCGTACCAAAATTATTCTTTCGCGTGCCAAAAGTGGCACGCGTGCCAAAAGTGGCATGCGTGCCATAGGTTCGCCGTCCCTGTCCTATAGTAATATATATTTACGTTTTCCATCTCTTTCTCGTATTTTAGTAAATAATTTCGGGGAAAAAAAAGTTGAGTAAGTGAAATTGACGACTGGAATCTTTGAAAGGTAATTAGATCAATTAACAATTAATTCAAGTGTTTTTTTAAGTCTTAATATTTAGATAAATGTTCAAATTTTAATAAAAATATATTTTTCCTTTCAGATAAAAGTTCCTGTTTAACGTTAAGAAGTCAGTGTGTTCAAGTTATTAGGATTTCATTTGAGAGTTATTTTCCAGTTCTTAAAATTACAAAGCCAAATAACACCTGTTCTGTATTATATGTATTTGAACGAAAAATCTTTCTTTAATCATAGACGATTGTTATTACATTGTGAAACATCAGTTTAAGCATATCAAAAGATCATTATCAGCTACCTTGGTACTGATTAAATATATTCTTCCTACGTTTAGTATTTTATGATAATCACATGAAATCGTGTAATAAAGTAAATTCAGTTAAAATTATTTAGAATAATCAATTTGTTACTTTTAAAACATAAGCAGTCATTAAAGCACAGAAAGCAAGTACTGGTCAATTTTTAGAAAATGATGAGCAGTTAATAAAAATATCCAAGTTGAGTATTACTATTTACTGATATTGTCGTTTAACCTTTTTTTCTCATACCTTTATGTAAATATTTCCGTTAAAAAAACCCTACAATGAATGATGAAAATATTGATTCGGCTACCTCAGAAATCGATATCAGTCAAAAAGATTTTACTTGTGACGTATGCCAGAAAGAATTTTTTACAAAAATTCAGTACCAGGTGCATTCAATTATCCATTTGTTGCCAGAAAATTTTAATTGTCTTGAGTGTCAAGAAGGGTTTACTCACATCTTGAGTTTGGACAAACATCTGGAAATGCACAATATCCCAATATGGGTTGTTTGCCATGTGTGTGATAAAGTATTTTTTGATATGAAAGCCCTGAATCAGCACGCTAAAAAACATAACAGTGAATCTATCAATGCAACGAATGTACAACAGGTTGCAAATAATGAAGTAACGCTGATAAAACTGCGTGAGGATAAAATTCAAGTCTCATGCGAGAAAGACAGCAGTGAAAAATCTACGCCAGAAAAACACATATCAAGTGACAATTTGTCAAATCTTTTCCGATGTGACAGATGCAGAGAAGAATTTTCAGAAAAGCATAATCTCGATGAGCATCAAAACCATTGCATCAAAAAAGAGTTGGCTTCTGATGAAGATGAAGAACTGGAATCTGTAATCACTGCTACAGCTTATAGTTTCCATGTCTCTGATGATGATTACGATCCTGATGATGATGATGATGGTGATAGTAGTGAATTTCTTGTTTCTGATGCTTTCTCTGTAACTGAAGATGTTATCTCACCTGAAAACTCTCTTCTATTAGAAAATGTAAAAATATTTACATCTAAAGCCCAAGATATGACCGATAAAATAACAAATGTATGTTCTGGAAATTCCTCCAAAATGGAACAGTTTGTTTGTGAAGTATGCCAAGAAGTGTTTCAAAACGAGGACTCATTAACTGATCATTTTGAGACTCACTCGGGTAAAAAAATATTTGCCTGTCGCCTGTGTGAAAAGAAATTTCCTTTTAGGAGTCTTTTAAATGCCCACCTTCGATGCCACGAAGTAAAAAGATTTTCTTGCGGTGTATGCAAGAAAAAATTTGATTCAAAAGACAAACTCTTTGATCATATTCATATCCATGCCGTAGTGAAATCTTTTACTTGTCACGTGTGTCAGATAACATTCGCTGAAAAGTCTTTATTAGTAAAACACAGTCTTACACATATTTCTGGAGAATCGTTTGCTTGTAACGTGTGTCAGATGACATTCGCTGAAAAGTCTTTATTAGAAAAACACAGTTTTACTCATATTTCTGAAGAATCGTTTACTTGTAACGTGTGTCAGATGACATTCGCTGAAAAGTCTTTATTAGAAAAACACAGTTTTACTCATATTTCTGAAGAATCGTTTACTTGTAACGTGTGTCAGATGACATTCGCTGAAAAGTCTTTATTAGAAAAACACAGTTTTACTCATATTTCTGAAGAATCGTTTACTTGTAACGTGTGTCAGATGACATTCGCTGAAAAGTCTTTACTACAAAAACACCTTCTTACTCATAATTCTGAAAAATCTTTCACGTGTGAAGTATGCGGTAAACAATTGTCTAGCAAGGGAAGGTTAAATGTTCATAAGAATATTCATTCTGGTGCGCGCCCTTACGTTTGTAACATTTGCTCAAAAGCATTTAATGATTATACAACCTTAAGGCGACATAAATTACTCCACACTGGAGAAAAACCATTTAAATGTCAATCTTGCAAAAAATGTTTTAGGCAAAAGGGCAATTTAACTAGACATAAGTACACATGTCAACGGAAAAAATCAAAAACATCAAAACACTGTGTCAGTGATATTTCAAAAAAATCATTCACTTGCGAAGTATGCCAGAAAAAGATGTCTAGTAGGCAAATGTTACATGCCCACAAGCGTATGCACTCCGGTTTGCGCCCTTATGAGTGTAAAGTTTGTTCAAAGAGATTCATTTGGTCGTCAAGTTTGCGACAGCATAAATTAGTCCATACTGACGAAAAACGATTTAAATGTGAATTTTGCGAAAAAAGTTTTAGACAGAAAAACGGCTTGATCAAACATCAGAAGGCGCATCTACGAGAAGAATTAAACCCATCGAAACCCAGTACTTCTAAAAAATCATTTATATGTGATGTGTGCGGGAAAAAATTGTCTAGAAAGAGTACGTTAGATCAGCATAAACGTGTTCATTCTGGATTGCGACCTTTTGTTTGCGATACTTGTTCAAAGGCCTTTAATTCGCCGGCAAATTTACACCGGCATAAACAAACCCACACCGGAAAAAAACCATTTCAATGTGAACTGTGTGGAACTTGTTTTACTCAGAAGTACAGTTTAGCAGCGCATCAGCGTAGACATCAGACAGAGAAAAAGCCAGTTGTTAAACCACCATCATGTAATCTATGCCCAGAGGGGTATATATTGAAAAGCTCTGCCAATTCTCGACTCTGCATTCATTTCGAGAAAAAGCCTTTTATATGTGAAATATGTGGGAGACGCTTCGCAACTAAGCATAATTTAAAACACCATAACTATATACATACGGGACAAACTCCTTATGTGTGTGATATATGTAATAAAGGCTTCCGCCAAAAGGATAAGTTAAAAGCGCATCATCGTTTACATTCTGGAGATAAGCCATTTTCGTGTGATACATGTGGGAAAAAATTTGTAACAAAGCCAGGTTTGCAAGCTCATTCTTATATTCATAAAGGGAATGCACCATTTACTTGTGAGGTTTGTCAAAAAGGATTTGCGATGAAAAGTATTTTAGATCGGCATCTTCTCAAACATACCGGGGAAAAGCCTTTTTCGTGCGATTTATGTCAACAGAAGTTCTCTCAAAAACCTCATTTGAAAGTTCATTTACGAAAAATGCATGCGGGAAAAGATCAACATCTGTAATCTGAAAAGTATGTTAATGCCATCTAACAATTTCTGCATTAAAATTAAGTTTATTTTTAAATAAATGTCTTGTTAAAAACAAATTTGGAAATGTTTATTGTGTATTTATATACATACACATACACATATATGTACCCTATATATATATAAAATCCTAATGAAACGATTTTATGAAACGACTCATTATGTTTCACAGCTGTTTCTCCTAAAATATGGAACGTTTGGCGGTGAAATTAACACCAATTATCCGTATTGCTCCGTGAATGTCAAAAGTAGTAGTATTAAAATTTTAAAGTTTGTATTAGGTTTGGAGAAATTAACTTTTTCTCATTTTAATGATATTTCTGTAATGATGGTAACTAGAGAAAATGGAAACGATAGGGATTATTATAGTTCTTTTTTTTTTTTTTTTTTCGTCATTTTCAAATTGAAATTATCTTTTATTTCAATCGATAGTGGAAACAATATTGTGAAGAAATTATATTTTTTAGAAAAATGTGAAAAAATAAAAACTTTTTTCTCATTTCGATCGTCATGAATCAGTTTATTTAAGAAACCAAAAATCGTCTGTCATTTTTAAATTCCATAAACGTAAAAAAAAAAAAAAATGTTTTTTTTTTTTTTTCCAATTCTAAAGAAAAAATGACATCATCTACCCTTCTTTCTGTCTCTCATCTACAGCAATAAAACATTTTTGTTGCCGCAATTAGAGAAATGCCATTAAAATTTAAAACAAATTAATATTTCAATAATATTACTTTTTTTTATATTTTGCATTTAGAAAATTTAAGATTTATTATAAGACCTTTGGAACCATTCGGATATATGAACCGAATATGTGAAATGATAATTGCTCAACCCAATGCAAAGATAATAAAATTTTCCCTTTGGTTTTCTTTTCTTTTTTAATGAGAAAATGACATCATTTACTCTATTCTGTGTCGTTCATTCGCAGCAAGAAAAATAAATGTTGCCGCTATTAGAAAAATACTATTAAAATTTAAAACAACTTGTTATTTCAATAACGTTATTTTTTAATATTTTAACTTTAGCAGTTTTTTAAGTGATATTACGAGACTTTTGGAACCATGCGAATGAGTCATCATAGACGTCACTATAGACATAAAAAAAGAAGTAACGTCACCTGAAACGCAAATAAAAAATTAATTTACACTCGACTATTAAAAAACAAAATGAAACTTTAAAATAATAACCAAACGATCACATTTTAAAAACAGGAAATAAGGATAATTACGTCATAAAACTGAAATTTACACGTAAATATTTTAAAAAAAAGTAAGAAAACTTAAAATACTTAAATTATTATAAACTATAAACGAAACGCATTTAATGGTGGCAAATTCATCATATCTAAACTGTTCAAATTTAAGTATTGCACGGCAGCGCAATACTTATTTATTTCCAGTGTCAGTGTCACTTCTCAATGTTAATTTAACATGGAAAAGCCTATGGAGATCGTAACTTTTTCATTTTTTCTTCCCACCTTTTAGTCCCTGATGCCACTCATATTTTATTCTTTACTAATTTTAATGATATTATAAATTTAAAGTGTAAAAACGATTGCCTGACGTCAGGGTCAAAACGAATGATAAAATGCCTTTGCATATGGGTGAATTATAACCCAGAGAGAAACATGGGCCAATTTATTTTTACATTATTCAAATATTTTTCTTAATAATTCCAATTTTCGCTTTTTTCATTGAAAATCAACGGACATTTTTCATAGAAAATGTAACATTTTTACTTCATTGTTACAAAAATTTCAAAAGCCGTAATAATAATTTATTTCTTTTTAGTTGAAAGATTTTCACGTGAAATATTAAATTGAGCTAAGTTTTTTTTTTTTTCAAAAATGAAAAAGGTGAATATGGCGTCATAGTGGAAATAAAAAGGATATTTTCAGAATAAGTTTTTGCTTTGGTCAAGTTTATATTTTAGTAAAAAGTTTCTAATGGATAGCAATTTTTACGCAAGGTAGCGAGCTTAGTGGGGAATTACATAACTTAAATTTTAAAATGTATTTTTTTCCGAGATGAGAACATTTTTACCCCAAGTTAAACTTAGGTAATAATTTTCTGATGTGTTTACATCACCCATTGGGAGAGAATGTTTAAAAATTTAAGTAAAACTTTTATTTTTTATTTTTTACTGTATCACAGCTATAATATTGTTAAATATTAGCAGTAAGGATTCAACACAATTTCCATTTACATTCATAGCGTTCCTGAGTGGGAAATAAGGTATCTAAATTTAAATTAAGTTAATTTTTTATGTTTCGATCATAGATTTTTTACTTTCAGATTGGAAGTTTTTGTCCAAACTACCGCAACCTGCATTACTACAATAGTGAAACATTTTGAATTACACATTGGTAAACTGCATCCCACATTGTGATGCAATACCGCATACATCAACGCCTGATGATGATACTCTCCATTAATTTTGAAATGCGTTCGTCTGAGTGCAGTAGTTATTAAAAAACTTGACATATTAAACAAAAACATAATTTGAAGAACAAATTTAAAAAAAAACAAAATTTATTTCATACATTGTTTAAGCCCGAGAAGGGACAGATATTAAGATATTTCATTCAATTAGTTTTACATTTAATGTTAAATTTTTGTAACAAATTAGTTAAGCCAGTTGAAGATTAAAAAATAAAAATAAAATTCATACAATATGATACTTAAAACACCCTAAAAAATTAGATTCCGTTAAATGAAATAGAGGTCTGCACGGGCCCGGGCTTAGCCCGAGGGCCGGGCCGGCGCAATATAGGAGAATTTTCAAACGGGCCGGGCCGGCAGAATTAGGGCAATTTTTTCAATGGGCCGGGCCGGACTGGCAAAAAAATTGAACGGGCCTGCAGGGCCGGGCCGATAAAAAAAATTAATCTGGCCTATCGGCCCGATATAAGAATTTGAGAGAAGCAGATAAAATACGAGGCCATTTCCAATGAATATGACTTTTTCGAGAAGTATAAATGTGCGTTACGAGCCGATGCGAGTTTAACAACATCAATACAGAAATATAACATGTCCATCGTAGAGATCGGCATCGTACAGTTACATGATGCCTGATCCGGGTTTAATTTTATCGGCAGACTTGTCCCGGGACGGAACTGGTCTTAATCGTTCTCAGGATGTGTAGGGCAGGCATTATGTTTTGTAAAAGTATTAATAGCAATAATGAACTTCTGTTAACAGTATCTTTGGAAATGTACCTTAAGGTGGTTCTCATATTTACTGCTCAACAATGCGAAACTTTCAGACACATTTTCTGACTCATTTTTAACGATAAAGGCATAAAATTGACAGGTCTAAGTATTGAAGGCATTTGGAATCGAATAGCGTTTCCATTTTTCATAAATTACGTACAGAGATAACAGAGACTCTTGTCACGTGACTGTACGTTTTTCTCCTTTCCTGTGATATCGCTTCCGGAAATTCGATTCAAAACGCTAACTTAGTATTTTCTGAAAGATATATTACTTTTATCTAAGAAAAAAACGGCATTTACATGGTTTCTGAATAAGAATACCTGCCAATCTCATGCGTTTCCGAAAAGAAATGAATTCATAAATGTATCAAAATGTAGCTCCTTTGGATTTGAGAAAAGGCTTAAAAATGGCAGAAATATTTTCACAAATCTACTTTTTATTATAAGCTTCAAAAGTTATCATGTTTTTTAACCCTTTATTCTAAACTACAATAATCTTTTAATGAACCCTTATTTAAATTTTGAAACGTCTGTAGAGACGTTGACTAAAACACTGTAAGTAATCGTTAATGTTTACTATTGTGTGTTTTCTATTTTGCGAACACATAGTAATTTAAAATATACTGTAAAATGTTCCCATAAATATGCATGCAGTATTCATTAAAAGAATCTTAATTGTATATCGAGAAAAAACGGAATTTTTTGTTGAAATTGAGTTGGGCCGGGCCGGGCCTGTTTTCACTGATTTTTTTACGGGCCGGGCTCGGGCCGAACTTTCAATTTTTACACCGGGCCGGGCCAAAATAGCTTTCCTTCGGGCCGGGCCGGGCCCGGGCCTGGAAATTCCGGCCCGTGCAGACCTCTAAAATGAAATCGAAATAAATCTTAGACTTTTTTTAAGTTTTGTATTTTGCATGCATCTTATCATTTTATGCACAATTGTCATAAACATAATGCAAAATCTGCAATACAAATATTTTCAATTAAAAATGGAAGAAGTGTAAGATTTATTTCGATTTCATTTGAACGGAATTACGGAATCTAATTTTTTAGCGTGTTTTAAGTATCATACTGTATGAATTTTATTTTTATAATTTCAATCAACTCATAGTTTGTTATTGCAATAGATAATTATTTGATGATTCTACACTAGTTTAATCTTCAATTGGCTTAACTAATTTGTTACAAAAATTTGACATTAAATGTAAAACTAATTGAATGAAATATCTTAATATCTGTCCATTCTCGGACTTAAACAATGTATGAAATAAATTTTGTTTTCTTAATTTGTTCTTCAAATTATGTTTTTGTTTAATATTTAATATCTTCATATGTAAAATACCTAAAATAATTAAATTATTGCGCGTGAAAGACTTTTAATGATGAAAACCAGGTCAAGAGCCGGGTGTGGGACAAAAAGGGGCGGGGTGGTTTGATGGACAGGTGGGCGTGTCCGATCGCGAACTATAAGACGGGTGTGGGACAAAAAGGGGCGGGGTCGTTGGATGGACAGGTGGGCGTGTCCGAGCACGAAGTATAAGACGAGGGGTAAATTTTTTTCAACGGTTCGAGGCAAGGGTTGTTTTTTAGTTGGATGGACAGGTGGGCGTGTCCAGTGGGTAAGGGACAAAACGGAGTGTTCTCATTTTTGATTGACAGGTGGGCGTGTCCCAACACATGCTCTTATGCGAGGCGTGATTTTTTTGACGACGGTTGGCAGGAAGTTTAGTTTCGAATGGATTCTTCTGCTATAAGAGGGATTAATAATGTTTTTTAAACAAAGGATTTCAATTTAATTTCATTGAATGAAATAACTAAAACTTAATTATTTTTATGAATGGATTATTTTTAATGTATTATAAGCGAGTTTATGTTTTATTTTAATTTAAACGAATTTAACTTTTAATGGATGATTGGTTCAGAATTTTAACCGGTTTTAAAGATTTTTTTGATTAAATTTAACTTATGTTTAATTTTACATGTATATTTTTTTAATTTCTGCAACACATGATTTAGATAAGATGGTTTATGTTCGAACATGAATGTGACGTCATGTAATGATTTCACCCTAGATGAGCAAATACGAGGACTATTTGTAGAGTTGAGTTGTTTTTCGGATCTAGATGGTGTTTAACTGTAACCATGTGTGAAGTTGAGTTGTTTGGATTACGATTAACTGTAGCCGGTAATGAAAAAAGTTTCTCATACAGCATCTGGCAACAGTTGTATGGATCAGTTGCTTGGATTTTCATGCTCAGTGTAGTATCGTTTGTTGTCTTGTGAATTTTCTTCGCTTTTATTTTAGATATTTTTATTGTTTTTCGTCATGGAAGACGGACTTAACATCAACAAAAGCAAGCGTAAACTTGTTGAAATTAAAGAAAGCAACAAGAAAACGAAGAATTATCAAACTACGGTAAGTTTTTTAATTGATTTTTTAAAATTAATACTTTTTTTCAATTCATACTAATAAATTTTAATTCTTTTAATTCTTTTTACTTATTTTGGCTCTCTCTCTTTTAGGTTCAATCATTTGTAGAAAAGATTAAATGGCATAATTCGAAGGATATGAAATACCTAGGTGGAGAAAACTTTCTTTCCGTGAATTATTTTCTGGGGCAAACCCGAGTTCACGTTAGACGATATATTGTTGATCCCGACGGTGAATTACAGCCTACTAAAGATGGTGTATCTCTAACTCCCAAAGTCTGGCAATCCTTGTGTCGTGAAATCAAGACTATATTAAATCCTAAATTTTCAGAAAAGATGACAATTATTGAATCAGATTTGTGCATTTCAAAACAAGTGAAGGATGGTGTGGAACTTTACGTTCTCCAAAGACTTTTCCAAAGAAAAAATATGAGTATGCAATTCGTATCTGAACATGTTGTACTAACACTTGCTGAGTTTGAAAAGGTAGTTGATAACATGTGCAATATCACGGATCGTTTGAAAGATGGACTAATCACATACTCAATATCTTACTATATTTATGAAGAACTGGACAACACCAATTTGCAGTTTAACCCAACAGATAACCCCGATGCGTTTTTAGAACTTGTTGATTCCCTGACTAAATGTTTGCTTGCTGCCATTACTATCAAAATTACGGAACTGATAAACTGTTTCGGATGTCGTGAGTCTTATCAAGCACCTTTTATGCATGACTGTGTAACAAAAACTCGAACTGAAAAATGGTTAAAGTTCTCTGACAGTGCACTATATCCCATCAACATGCGTGATGTTGCAAAAGACATTGTTAAAAAAACTTAACTGTTGACTTTAAATATGTACTTGGTCAAGAAGAATTTTCTGATTCATTAATTATCCCAAAAATATTGGAATCTGTACAAAAAATGTATGTTGGAGAAGACCAACAATCACAAGAAGAAAATGATTTCTTACAATTATCATTGTAAATTTTAGATCTGAATAAATGTATATTTACATAATATCTTTTGTCTGTTTTCTTAGTCTTGTTTTTATCAAATTAATAAGAATGTTTCAGGTTTGAATAAAAAAAGAAATTGTTGGACTTTACAAAAACTTTTCTTTAAAAAATAATAAGTTTGTGTTCAGAAAATAAAAAAAAATATTTTTTTTATACTTTGATCCTTTTAATATTTTTACTGAACTTAAATCTTTTTCCAGTGCATATTTTTTTTATCGAACAGATTTTTTTCTAGTGCATTTTTTTATCGAACTGATTTTTTTTTACAATACATTCCTTTTTTCCTCAACACAAAAAATAATTTTCCTAAATATAAAATTTTTTTTGCTAAACACAAAATAATTTTTCTAAATATCAAACTTTTTCCAAATACAAATCTTTTTCCTAAACACGAAAGATTTTTTCCAAACACAAAACATTTTTATCCCTAAATATAAAACATTTTTTTCTAAACACAAACATTTTTTCCTAACACAAAACTTTTTTTCCAAAACACAAACATTTTTTCCTAACACAAAACTTTTTTTCCAAAACACAAAACATTTTTTCCAAACATAAAACTTTTTCCAAACACAAATCTTTTTTTCCAAGCATAAATCATTTTTCCAAACACAAAACATTTTTTCCTAAATCATAAATCACTTTTCCAAACATAGAACTTTGTTATTGTACTTACACTTTTTTTTCCCAAACATAATTTTTACTGTACTTAAAATAATTTTCCTAAACCTCTTTTTCCAGACACATTTTTTCCTAAACCATAAAACTTTTTTCAAACATACATATTTTTTTTTCTAAACACGAAAGATTTTTTTCGAAATACAAAACATTTTTTTCCTAAACATAAAACTTTTTTTCTAAACACAAACATTTTTTCCTAACACAAAACTTTTTTTCCAAAACACAAACATTTTTTCCTAACACAAAACTTTTTTTCCAAAACACAAAACATTTTTTCCAAACATAAAACTTTTTCCAAACACAAATCTTTTTTTCCAAGCATAAATCATTTTTCCAAACACAAAACATTTTTTCCTAAATCATAAATCACTTTTCCAAACATAGAACTTTGTTATTGTACTTACACTTTTTTTTCCCAAACATAATTTTTTTATTTTCTGAACATATTCTTTTTGTTTCGTTGAAACATTATTTCCAAAAAAAAATTCTTTTCTCAAGATAAATCTGAAAAAAGCAATCTTAACGATTACATTTTTTTTTTTTTTTTTTTTTTTTTTTTTTTTTTTTTTTTTTTTTTGCAATATGAGGAAAAAACACAATCACACACATAAATATTTTTGAAAAATAAGCATTTTTATTCGTTTCATAAAATACATTATATTTGCAAAACGTAATTTTTTTTACATTTTCAACCATGGTACTGGTGATATTGGTAAAAGGACGTGATTAGATGATATTCGTTTTCTATGATAGGGTTCAGGTCTTGCATAAATAGTTTTATGATCATTCTTCAAATACTTGTTTTTTATAAAATCTTGAGGAAAGTTTATTTTATTTAAAAGTTCTTGAAACTGATCAAAAGCAATAGGTTTTTGACTTCTATCTCTCAGCAAAAAACCGACTAGTTGAACAACATCTGATCCATTAATTACAGTATCATCATTTTCAATTCTTTGTTTTCTGTACAGGAAACTTTATTTTGTTTAAAAAAATCCATGATTTTAACAGCAGTTTTCTTTTGTTTTACAGGAATAGAACTTAGAATTTCATTTTCTATATCAGAAGACTTCTCAGAGTGCTTCTGGGGAAGTTGTTCTTCAGGGGGTTTGACCGCATTCATATCTGGGAATGATACAAACTTTTGCAAAATCTGTGTGTAAAGCTTCGCTTTTTCATCATCCTCCATTTTTCTTTTCAAAATAGTCTGAATCTGTCTATCTAAATCACTCAAATGCTCATCGGCAAACTCTTGATCTCTGTCAGCTGGAAAAAGTCTGAATTTACCAGCGAACTGCATTGATCAACGTACTGAGCACTGATACTGCAGCAGGAATAAGTATAGACAAAAACCCTTCTCCTTTTTGAATGAGAAGTCGTCTTTTCTTAAACAGAGGTACTTTCTTATCTCCCAGACGTCGCAATGTTCTTTTATAAGCTATTAATCTATTTTTCTGACGTTTAGAGACAGGTATGTTACCCTTTAAAAGATTTAAGGCGCATTCACAGACACCTTTTATAATGCTATTCGGACACTTTTTAAGAAAGGCTGCTTTTTGCTTTGTCTTGCTTAACAATTTCAGATGTTCAACGGTCGACATACTGAGTTCAAATGATAGTCGATGAGCTTAATCTCTCTTTTATATGCTTACCGTAAGTAAAAGCTTTCGTTAAAGCACAATGTTTAAAATAGGGTTTGTGACTTGGGCAGTTTACCTCTGAAATATTTAATAAATTAATCTTGGGGCAGTTAAAATCCTTCAGATTCAAAATCTTTCGTCCAGACAACCGTTCTAAAAACTTTGCTTTTTCTAGTCCTTTGATGTAAACATTCTTATAAGATATAAACAATGATGAAAGTATAGGTTCTAATGCTGAATAAGGTAAATCACCACTATTCCATTGCAAGCCATGGCGGTAATGAGTCAACCATGCAAATGTCTTTCTTTTTAGGAGAGGTAATTGCTCCCAAGAATGCGGGGAGAGGAAATTCCAACGGCAATGATATCCAGAATCAACCGCATAAAAAGCGAGTTCTTTAATAACAAAATCGTACGTGCTTAACTGAAAACCTTCAAATTCAATGACAGCAGAGTTCATGTTCACCAGATGCCGTTCCCTGGGCAAATGATTTATCGAAGTTCATACACATAATGTTTATCACCAGGAAAAATTTTAGTGCGCATGCGCAAGCTTTCACAAGAATCGGGTCTTAAATCAATGAATAAGTAGCTAAAAGGGAATGCAGTAGCATCATTAAAATTTTCTTGAAAAGCCTTGGATTTACCAGGAAACATTTGTCTGGATAAATGCATTATTTGGCTTTTATCTCGAGGATTTTTGAATAGTACCATGTAATGGGAATTTAAATTAATATTTCTCATTTCTTTGCCATGATGAAACAAGTTTTGAATTATAAAGATAACGGAAAGATTTCGGTGATGACTGCCTTTCGTGAAAAGTTTGCTCAATCGTACATCAGAAGCTAATTCTGACATCAAATCATCAATGATAATTAAAGCATTTTTTAGGGAATTAAGATTAGAGGGTAAACCTTCTTCAAATTGTAAATCGTTCATGGAATTGAAAAGGGGTTGATAGCTTCCGTAACAGTATATTATACTTGTGGGCATAGGATGAAAATATTTGTAATCAATTAATTTTTTAACAAAAAAGCTTTTACCCGAACCTGTCGGCCCGCTGATAAGCACAGTAGAAGGATGTACTAACTTGAGTAATTCCATGATTTAAATGACAAGATTTAATGAAAGCTTCAGATTTTATAGTTTCTCGACTATTTCGGCGAATTAATTTTTTTACACATAAATAACACAATAACTTGTATGATCTTGTTAGGAAAAAATTTTATGTATGCATTTTTTTCTAAAAACAAATGATTTTTTTATCTAATCCACTATCCATGATGAAATTAAATAAATAAATAAACACACACATAAAATAAGAGAAATATATTTTTATTTTTTAAAAACCATGTTTACACCATATCTTTTTTTGACAAATTGATACATTCGAAAATCATTCTTCTTTCTGGATAATACATTGGTAATAGAATTCATACAAAGTCCTTGACATCGTTTTACAAGAAAGAAAATACAATATTGTCCACAGACATTGGACGTAAAACTTTGAAGCATTGCCTTGTTCAAACGAATTCGGGGATACTTCTTCACAAATCTTGTTATGTCTTCTCCATAGGTTTCGGGAGGAAGTCCGTAAGAATCAAAAAAGTCCAGAGTTTTCTTATCTTGAACGTACATTGCTAGCCAATGGGATCCTTTTTCGTCATGTTTATCGGTATTGATCACTAATGCACAGGGAAAGTTTCGAATATCAGGTATTTTGTCGGAAGGGAAAACGCCTGCAAAATATCTCGCCGAAACAGGATCACGAGATAAAATTCTACGAATTTGCGATGAATTCATTAGTTTCCAAAATCATACAGAATATTGCGAGATTTGTTGATTTCGATTAAATTTTCAAATTCAGCATACACTAGCAAAGAGACTGTTTGCGCCAAGGTTGTTCCGAACTTAATTTCTAATCTTAAATTGCTGTGACGAATGAGATTAAGATGTGAACCATCACATAAATCAGGTGACAGCTCAAAACAAAATAATGAATACCCCTGTGAAAATTCTGATCTCGAAAGGTACAAGCCTTTGTTTTCTGCATTCGTAAATAAATTCTCATAAGCTCGAATAAATAAATTGTTTTCAAAGTCAGGTTGTAGTGGATTGTGAGGAACGGGCTGACCGTCCACATAGACGCCAATGAAATTAATGTTGTAATGTTTGAACTCAAAAGGGGACTTTTTATAGTCGCCGTTATATGATTCATTGTCCACACAGGCGATCACGATGCGATTGGGCATCTGCCCTGTAAAAATATTATCCTGAACAAAACTCATATTGCCTGTAGGAATGGAATATGTTTTGCAAATCACCCTGTTAATAGGGTATTTGGCTGTTGTTTTTTCTAAGCTTTTAGCATGTCCTAAGACAACGCCAGGACTTACGCGTACTTTACGAACAAATAAGGAAGCATGTTCCAGGGAAACTTTAAACTCCCCTTCACCCGCCAATAAACAAAACTCTGGTTTACTACGAATCAGTTTAATTTTCACATCAACCATGTTTAGGAGGAGTCTTTCTTGATGAAACATATCCAGATGCAATCGACCAATCATATCCACTGAAGCACTGTGTTTAGTCATTTTTGCACGTTTACTAAATCCTTCATTGGGATTTGCATCTGCAGGATCTACAACATTCATACGACCAGCAGTATCTTTAAAAAATAATTCTGAGGAAAGTTGAGAAGTTTTTTCATCATACCCGTGATTCAGTAATTTCTCTATCATGGCTCTGTATGGATAGGCATTATTACTTGAAGAAACGAGTCTATCGTTCAGGCTAATATCAACTTGGGAAAACATGGAATGCAGAAAAAGATTGACGGGTCCAACTTTACATTTATCCGGAATGGGTTTGCCGTCCTTTTTTAAAATCTTTACTTTGACATATAACTGAGTTTGAGATAAATCAAGATAATCTTCTCCGCTTCCAGAAACATTAAATTCTACAGGTCCTCCATCAGAAACATTGGAAAGCGCGTGAAATTCAACCCATTGGCCTCTTTCAATAACTGTTTGAGTAGGAGGGAGATGAAATAATTCTAATTCCGATTTAGCACATTCGGGAGAGTCCTTTAAAAGAAAAGCCATAGTATAATGCGTATATTAACAGTCAAAAATGTCATGTCTTTGCACCTTCCGTGCTTTCGATGAAATGATGTGTTTCGCAGGTCTCCGCTTCCTTTTAAGCTTTCCATGGCCAATCATTTCATCTGCTTTTTCAACTGCTTTTCTAGCTAATTTTTTTCCGACTTCTTTTGATCGTGTTTTAAGAGACGATTTAAAATTTTCACCTGATAACACATCAT
Organism: Maratus speciosus; assembly: GCA_963932465.1. Classification (NCBI taxonomy): domain Eukaryota; kingdom Metazoa; phylum Arthropoda; class Arachnida; order Araneae; family Salticidae; genus Maratus; species Maratus speciosus. The sequence continues at coordinate 135,726,126 of OZ010798.1, forward strand.
TTGCAACCATAGTCCCTGTTCGTAATGCTTCTTTTCCAATTGTTTTGGCACCACTTATCAAAAATGGCATCGCACTGCGAAACAATTTAGCAAAAAATCCGCCTATACCGTATCCTCTATGTAGAACCGTTCCTCTATAGTAAGGTAAACCATTTCCTGTTTGTCCTGTGTAATAATCTTCGAACTTTTGTGTACAACATGTATAAGGCACCAACATTTTGCCGATCTTTCTTTATCGCAATCAAGAAGGAAAATGAGATTAATTTAAACGTAATGCTCTTTTATATGATCTGTCGTAAACGGAAATGCAAGGTTACAAAAACTTTACCTCTTTCAAAAGGCACTAAATCTCCAGAATGCAGTCTGATATCAATTTGTACCGTTTGGAAATGCTGACGAATAACTGGTACGTACAATGGTCTTGAATAATGAGCATTAATAATTTCGCCATCGCTTCCTTCAACAGACACAATTTTTAGAAGAGGGGCTTGTACATCACCTACGATTTGAGGCTCCACGAGATCACAATACACATACATCACGGGAAACGATGACTTTGGGTCAGCCACAAAAGGACTTTGTTGCAATCCTGTATGTTCTCCTGGTTCAAACCCTAAAAGTTCAGCTACACCTTCATAAAGAACTACTTTCGATTTTTTATCTGTCTTGATTGTAACTCTTTTCGTAACTGGGTGAAAATGAAATTCAATCTTATTTTTATGCGACGGTATCGTCATACTTTTAATGAGATCCTGTATGGTTTCATAACATCCAGAAGGAACTCTCCTACCTTCCAATTTTCCATCCCCCAAGTCAAAACCAAACAAATTATTATCATTTCTAACGTTATACCATCCCGTAAGGCATGGTGACGTCACGGCGACGTCGTTGTGAAGTCACACTGTGACTTTGTGATCGTCGATGTGACGTCACGTGACGTCGATGTGACGTCATAGTGACTAGAATGCGAGGTCGTTATGGCCGTTTTAGAGGTCGTTTGTGACGTCACATTGTGACCACTCTGTGAAGTCACGGTGTGACAAATTTGTGAAAAGTGTGTCATTTGTGACTATTTTGGCATTAACTTTGTGACGAAAGCGACAATGCTTTGAAGTCACACTGTGACCAATTTGTGAAATATGTGTCATTTGTGACGAACTTGTCATAAACACTGTGATTTTAAATGAAAATCAAATTTCAAATTAATTGCTTAAAAGACGCAAATAGTGAAAATGATTCCATGCTGGGACTCGAACCCGGACCATCAGTACAGTGCACTGACATTCTACCGACTAAATCACATGGAACGATACCCAGGCTGAAAAATTTCTCACTATTACATGTTGGCAAGGCTACAAACGCAGCACAAGATGGAATATTTAGCGTGTGCCACCAACATGATGCAAACACGAAACTTAATTAAATCCAGCATCGATAGAAATTATATTAATACTTGGAAATTTTTCCAGCGAGAACCATTCGCTTTGCATACAATATTTCAAATGAAAATCAAATTTCAAATTAATTGCTTAAAAGTCAATTTTAATTTGAAATGTTGTATGCAAGGCGAATGTTTCTCCCTGGAAAAAATTCCAATTATTAATATAGTTTCAATCGATGCTGGATTTAATTAAGTTTCGTGTTTACCCCATGTCGGTGGCTCACGATAAATATTCCATCTTGTGCTGCGTTTGTAGCCTTGCCAACATGTAATAGTGAGAAATTTTACAGGCTGGGCGTCGTTCCATGTGGTTTAGTCGGTAGAATGTCAGTGTGCTATACTGATGGCCGGGGTTCGAGTCCCGGCATGGAATCTTTTTCACTCCTTTGCGCCTTTTAAGCAATTAATTTGATATTTGATTTTCATTTGAAATATTGTATATAAGGCGAATGATTCTCTCTGGAAAAATTTCTAAGTATTAATACAGCGATGAATTTTAAAATAAAATTTTGCTGTAAATATAAAATCTTAGCTTTTTACCGTACTTTTTAGCAAAATATCGCTATTTTGGAGTCCTATTCTTCTAAAACATTTTAAATTTTTCCACTTAAAAAACAATGCTTATCAACTGCCATATTTTTTTATTAAGTTCTATGCTTGATATTGAGTTCAAGCTTGATATTTAGAATGTGTAAGTTTTTTTAATTTGTTGTCATTTGTCATTGCTTTATTAAATATGAACATGGAGACTAACGGATATTAATACAACTATTATTTATAGAGAGGCATGATAAGCGATATTTATTTAAAATTTTTATTCCCGTGTATATTGTATTTTGTGAATATGAGCTAAATAGATTTGGTATGTTTTATAGGAAAAGACTGATCTAGGAAATAGAAAAAAAAAACGAGTAAGAAAAATCATGCGTTAAGCATAGATTATAAAATACTTTCCAACACTTTCTGAATGCTTTAACAAGACATCGTAATTTAGGGAAATGACGTAAATAAGATAACTAAGTAAACATTTCAGAAAACGCATAAAACATTTGAAAAACTGATTTCAACAGTTACCGTCCATAGCCAAATATGTTTTCCAATTCTTTTGAACAGCCCTGTATTTGATCTGTAGGTTGATACACTGAAAAAAAATGAAGTACTCAAAAATGAGTAAACCGACGTACTCATATCGAATTGAATATTTTTGGATCAAAAATGAACCTATGCTTTCTCTATTTTGAAACATCACATGTTATAAAACCCAAACAAACGAATAGTTTTGTACCCTGTAATGGTTCATTTCATTTATAGCGGCATAAATGATGTTTATTAATGTAAATATTAAATTATGCACAGCATTTTAAAAATAATTTAAAAGTACTTGGAAATAATGCTCTTGTCATAAAAATATTCGATTTGAGTATCTTGCTAAGAATTTTGCTATTTTTCTTAATAAATAATCAATTAAACATTTCTTGTTAAGAACTTTGAACGGGAAATAAATGTCAGTACATTTTTACTTTAAATTTTAGGGTTTTTTTTTTTTTTGGGGGGGGGGGGGCAGTGCATAACGATTCATATTTGATCACAACCATGGAATAAAAAATGAATACATGTGTTTCTCAACTTTGAGTACATTTGGATCGGAGCTATTTTGAGTATGTGATGCATTTAAAATTGGGTACTTCTTACTCAATTTTGAGTACCCATTTTTTAAGTGTATATGTACTATATAATGGGAAAATTTAGTTTAGCAAGAAAACGCCTAACAGGTTGAAATTCTTTTTCAGCAATTTATACTAATGTAAGGAAAGATACTTGAATACTTTTGTACAACCCTGTAGTTTACATGAATCTTTATTACACGCTACTATTTAGTTAAAATTTAATTCAAACTAAGACACTCTTAAAACTGCTGAAATCACATTTCCAGAAATTATCATTTATAGACGGCCATGTATCCATTTCCTTGCGTGACCCTGTGTATCATTTTATCCATATTCTACAAACATTTATTGGTAAATTAAATGCAGTTCAGCGAAAAAAAACATAACTCATTTAAAAACCACCTTTAAGCAATTTGCGCCCATACCCAGTAATCCTTACGAATACTTTTGTGTAGCCTTGTATAGGAATTATAGCATTTATATACACGATACTATGCATAAATATAGTGAATCATAAAAGCGCATATCATAATTAAAAATACATTTCCAGCAAACATCGCTAATGAACAGTACTTCGGATACAATATAGTATCTGAAATATTTTGGGTGTCCCTGTAAATGCTATATACGTATTATTCGTATTATACATGAAATAATTTATAGTATGTAAACCTAAGCGACATACATCAATTTCATTATATATGATATAGATTAACATAATTAAAGTATGCTGCAAACAATTCCCTCCACCCCTATATCATTATGTATTTGAATTCCTTTTTTAGCCCTGTAAATGAACAATAGCTATTCTGTGCATCGCATAGTCAACAGAATGCATATTTTAGTGCCCTTCATAAATGCATATAAATTTTATTATGTTTGAAAGCGTGCGTAAAATCATTAAAAATCATTTGAAACGATTTTTTCCCATAGGCCGTAATGTAACGGAAAACTTTTGGCTGGCCCTGTAAATGAACAAAGCATGCTACAAACTTCATTACAAATAGGTACCGTGCTATGGTAAACGTCAATAATCATAGGCGTAGCGTGACCAGAAATTTTGGGGGGGCACCAAGGTCGTGCGAAGTAAAAATGGCGCCCCGAGGGAATTTTAAATTTTGAGCGCCCCCCCCCTCCCAAGAAAAAAAATCTTTCTTTTTGTGATAGGTGTAATAAAATTGATAAAGTGCAGAAAGATAAATAAATTCTATCGAATAAGTATTTCGCGTTTTATTTTGGAACTTTAAAATGTTTAATTTTAATTTAGGAATTCAGAACAACTAAATAACATAAAAGAAAATTGCACTTATTTGTTAGAGAGTTCATGATGTTTAGCGACAGGGGAAAAAAAGGATCAAGAGAGAAAAAGAAATTCCCCGAAAAATGAATAAATAAACAAAACCGTAGTTTTCAGCGTAAATTTCGTGCCCGGGGCGACCGCTCCTTCCAGGCCCAGCCCGGTGAGAAAATTAAAAGTTTCACACAGGCCCGGCCCGTTTATATTTTCACAGTTTACGACCAGGCGCGGCTCGTACAAAAATAAGTGAAAACAAGCCCGGCCCGTGAAAAAATCAATTACCTAAATCAGTCCCGGTTCGACTCGATACAATTTCTCAAAAAATTCCGATTTTTCTTAGCATACAATTTCAGGGCCGCCACTTGCTACTAAAAGCGAATATTTTCAGCATCCGGTGGCTATGGCGACTATTTTAGGTCAAAAACCATTAAAAAGTGGTTATTTCAAGAAAAAAGGCGACTTTTTCCTGATTTCAGCGACTATTTTTACTGAAAATATTTTATATTTTTCTTCAAAGCACCTGTAAAGTCATCTTCCCAAACACACTTTTTCAACGGTTGTTTGAAGAGATTCACGATTTTCTCCGTGACGAATTCCAAAATTCTCGATTTCGACCCCTCCCCCCTTCAATCTATTGACGAAAATACTTATTGTTTTCCGAAATCTTTTTATATACAATCGTTAAAGGAGATTTTGCAATTTTTCCGCGATCATTTGACGAAATCCATATTTTTTCAGCCACCACTTGTCCAAATTCGCGATATAAATTTTCCGCGGCCGATTGATGGTAGTTACTATTTGTTTCAGAGATCTTTTGACGAAATTCCAGATTCTTTTCCAGATCGTTTGTCAAAATTCGTGATTTTCTTTTCATGACCGAGTTATAAAATTCGTGATTTTTTGCGCGACCATTTGATTAAATTCTCAAATTCTTTTGACCAAATTTGCGTTTTTTGCCCGCAACCATTTGACGAAATTTGCGATTTTTTGTGATCGTTAGACGAAATTGGCAATTTTTTGTCCATTCTTTTGACGAAATTTGCGATGATTTATCCGCGATCGAATGACGAAAATCGCCATTTGTTTCCGTGGTCTTTGGTAAAATTCAAGGTATTTTTTACAGTTGTTTGAGGGATTCGCGATTTTTTCCGCGACGAACTGCGAAATTCGCGATTTTTTCCCCAATCGATTAATGATAATAGTTATTTCTTTTCGCTATCTTTTGCTACGATCGTTGAAGGATATTTAGCAATTGTTTTCTATGACCTATTGCAAATTTCTCTTTTTTTTTGGGGGGGGGGCGATCGTATCACGGAACTCATAATTTTTTCCCCCGTGATCCTTTGCCAAGTTTCGCGTTTTTGTTTCCCGCGATCGTTTCACGGAATTCACGATTTTTTTCCGCGATACTTTGCCAAAATTCGCGAACTTTTCTGCGACAAACTGGGGAATTTTTTCTCCGCCACCCCTTGTCGAAATTCGCGATATATATGTTTTTCGCGACCGATTGATGGTACTCGCTGTTTGTTTCAGATATCATTTGATGAAATTCGGGATTCTTTTCCGCGATAGTTTATAGAAATTCGTGATTTTCTTTTCAAAACCGACTTACGAAATTCTTAATTATTTGTTTAAATTCTCGATTTTTAACGCGATTATTTGACCAAATCCCCGTCTTTTCAGGCGTGATTCTGTTCTGAATTTTCCCAAAATTTAAGGCAATCGGTTCCAAAAATTAAAAAATATATCGGTCATCAATACTAAAATTCGGGCATAAAAAATATCGCGAATTTCGGCAAATGGTCGCCGAAAAAATCAATTTCGATTATTGTTCACAGAAAAAAGTCGCCACTTTCTTCAAAGGATCGCACAAAAACTAATTTCGCCAATGAATCGCGGGAAAAAAAGAACATGAATTTCAGCAAGGGATCACGAAGAAACGCAAACTTCGTCTGGGAATCGCGAAAAGCACACACATTTCCCCAAGGGATCGCAAAAAACGTAATTTTTATCAAAGCGCGAATTTCGTCAAAGGATCGCGATAAAGAAACGCAAATTTCGTTGAAGGATCGCGGAAAAACGCGAATTTCGCTAAAGGACAGCCGAAAAAAAGCATAATTGGGGTTGGGAGATTTCCCCCCTTTCCTTCCTCTGCTGTAACCTTTCAGAAAATTTGCTGTGAATTTCAGATTCTTTTTTTTTACTCAGAATCACCCCTGTCGTCTTTTTGTCCGCGACCATTTGACGAAATTTGCAATTTTTTTCTCTTGGTCTTTAGACGAAATTTGTAATACTTTGTGCATTCTTTTGACGAAATTTGCGATGCTTTTTTCGTAACCGAATGACGAAAATCGCCATTTGTTTCCGCAATCTTTGATAAAATTAAAAATATTTTTCCACGGTCCTTTGAGGAGATTCGCGATTTTTTTTTCGACGACGAACTACTAAAAATTCGCATTTTTTCCACCGATCATTTTATGGAATTCACGATTTTCTTTACACGATCCTTTGTCAAATTTCGTGAATTTTTCTATGACCGATTGACGAAAATGATATTCGGTATTTGTTTCAGAGATTTTTTGACGAAATTCGCGATATTTTTCCACGTCCTTTTGTCGAAATTCGTCTTTTCCTTTGTCGACTGACTGAGGAAGTTCAAGGGCAAGGAGGCAAAAAGAAGTGAAAAAATCATATGGTGAATAAAGGCAGAGGCGATTATTAGCTATGGCGCCCTGTGGGAGATATTTTATTGTACCACTGCAAATGCTATACTCATTTTTTTTTCTTTTAAAGGGTTTCACTAAAGCATTTTACTTTGTCCATTACTTCCAGGGCCGAAACTAGCTATATTTTCACACGGGGCAAACATGGATTTCGGCGCCCCCCTCTTTCCTCCGCAACGCAAATTTACAAAGAGAAATTTACGAAAGTTTCTATTAGAGGACCTATTTTAAAATTTAAAATATGTAACAGTAAAATACGTAATGATATTGCTATAACCAGCTTTGTCAAATATTTATACATTAAAACCTGTGAAAAATATCGAAAAGAATAGGAAATAATTCCGCTTTATACAGGTTTCCGTTTTAGTAGAGATAACTGTTGGTATTATTTCTGTAGGAACCATGCAGTTTTTGTTTTTATTATTTAAGACAATATTCCATTATAGACATATTTCATTTTTCTAGATTTTACTGTTGTAGCATTACAAATTATTACAATTGAGGTACTTTAATGTCATAGTGATATGAGTCACATAGTTTCAGGAACTAAAAAAACAGGATTTACCATAGGCATAAAAATGAATTCCAGCATTGTAAAATATCTTCCTATACTAAATACTATCTACACTAGTTTTGTGGAATTATCACTTATACCACTCTTCTTATTTATAGATTCATATGTCTGCATACTTTCCTCAACTTTTCAAATTTAATTTTCAAAGCTAATTTTCAAATTTGTGTGACTCAAAACAACAATAACAAAATTATTAAATTTTTTCTTTTCATTTTGTGAATTTTCGACCGCTTGGTTTTTATTGTCCCAGTCAGTCACCTGACCTCGCCCCATCTAAGGCCAGATATGGTGGTATGCATGTAAAAAAGTAATTATTAGAAAAAGAATGGAGCTATTCATTTGTTGTCTTATATATTGTAGGCAAATCTTTTTATCTATTCGACAATTTTAATGCACTTTACTCAGCCTTTATTTTTGATTTTTCAGCTAAAAAATATTTTTTTACACAAATTTCACTCGCACATATATAGATTTATAAAACGGTAAACCAAATTTTCATCGGGCGCCCCCTTCGCGTGGCGCCCAGGGCACATGCACCCTCTCCATCCCCTTAGTTTCGGCTCTGACTCCTTCTTCCATTAGTTTTTATTATCCCGGGCAGCCTGGGTGGGGCTTGTTGAGCTAAAGCCAATTGGTAGGTCTCCCCACCTAGCCGAACCTGTCCCGGGCAGCCACCCGATCTCGCTCATATCAAGACGGGAAAAATGAAATCTCAACACTGCTCAGGGAGAGAGAGAAAAAAATTGAACAGTATTTATGGAACCTTTTCATCAGAAAAGTCAAACAAAATCTTCAGTTGGCGCCCCCTTCGCCTTTCGGCACATTTAGAATTGGAGAAAGAATAATACCTAAGAGAAAAGCTCTTTTTTTTCCTATTCGTTTGCAGGCTTCTATTACAGATTCAATTTTTTATATATTTGCAAATTTCAATGCATTTGGTTTAGTTTTACTTTTGGATTTCCCGGCTGTAAGACATTTTTATTCAAATTCAATATAAATACATATATATTTGGTATGTGAAGACAAAAAAAGTATCTTCATTTGGCGCCCCCTAGGCTTTCTGTTCTGGCACCCGGCGTGTAGAAGGTTGGGGGGGGGGCACACGCCCCCCCGTCGCTACGCCTATGTCAATAACATCCAAAAATTTCAGGGCAATCCGAGTATATTTTCGGGAGTTAGAGTGCGGACAGACTGCTAGACGGACAGACGGAGAGACAAACCTAAGTCATAAGCACTTTTCAACTTATGTCCTATATTATGTATCCTGTATTATATGAACTTTTAAAAAATATATACTAAAGCAGTTTAATCTATAACTTCCTATCAGGCATGAAAAATACTTTATTTCAATGCTTAAATATCATATTTTACTTTTTAGTGCCAATGATTACGCGTATCATAAACGTAGAAAATGAATTTACAATAGAAGAAAATTTAATAACCGATTCAGAATGTCTGTAATTAAATGTTTGATTAAAATCACAAGCACAAAAATTCTTACATACAATTTAAAAAAATAAATATACCAATTTGAAAAACACTAAAAATAATAATTAGTATTTATAATTGTACTATTAAACAACAGCAAAATACAATAAATAAATTAAATGCACTAGTAGATTTAACAATCTCTCAAAAATATTTCCGTATGGTATAAGGAATTACTATTATTTTATAATTTTGGCAAATGTTAAATCTGAAAACATTGGTTTGAAGATTTAGGATTTTAAAAGATAATTTAAAATATTATTAGCACTAAAAGAAAATTCTTTCAAATGTTTCACTACTGTAATATGTAAAAATATATTTTCCCAGTATAATGTTAATTTCTAATCTGAAACAGTTTCGTAATCTCATGATAATCGAACATCATATTTAACCCCAAAATAATAATAACTATAAATGTTAGTAATCAAAAAATAGTAAGAAGCCGATAAAATAATTCCAAATCATTGTCGTTCCATACATTTTCAATCTCAAGTAAGAGTAAATTAATGTTTATATTAATTCCAGTATGAGCTTAAGCCTGAATCAGTCACTGCGCAGATTTTTTTTTTTTTTTTTTTTTTCAAGCGATGGCAGATTAAGATATTTTTCTTTACAGTTATCGAATTGAAAAATATCGCTTCTGACATAAAGATCAGTCTCTTACAAATATAACATAAAACTATTTAACTCATAATATACAAATCAGGAACAAAATATTTAAATTAAATAACACTTACATATTCGTTCCATTAATATCCGTGTATCCTAAAATGGTCATTTCCTTATCTTAAAGTGTTGTAGACTTGGTGATGTTCTAAAAACAGTGAACAATTTCGCGCGTCTTCTCATATTTATTTTTCTGTGGGCAGACGATTTTCAAGCAGATGTTCTGTTACAGATTATTTGTTTTTGTATACAAGAAATATTGAACTTGAATGCGCAGTAATTTTCTGAAAGTATCGTTAATTAAAATTTTGTATTTGAAGACATGTCCTATATATTTAACCTTTTCTTTTTATCCGTACCAAATAATTCAAGTTAAATGTATTGTAAAGTTCCTTTTTTCTAAATAATTATAATAATAATATTCTTAATTAGAGTTTATTAGATAAAACATTGTTTAAATTTTTAAAAGGTGTAAAAATAAATTTAATGGTATTAACGACCCCCCCCCCCTTTTTCTTCTTCTTTTTTTTTAAGTAAAGTTTGTTTTGCACAAATTTTGTATATTTCTTTTATTTTCGGAAAATGCTAATTTTATTTAAAAAGTCTGAAAGAAGTAGAATTTATGACTTGAATACAAATTATAAAAATATTCTAAAGCAAGAAATGCATAGATGACTAAACTCTGAAGACTCTTTCTACGTGCTCATTAAAAGGTGCAGATTTAACTGTAATAGAAAATTTTTAGTTTGAAACCACAGAAGTGTTTCGAATAATCCTGGTCGGTAAAAAAAGAAAGAAAGAAAGAAATTTCCTCCCAGCAAACTAAATATGTAAAGTGTATAAATTTAATAATCCTAATTCTAAATATATTATCCAAATGCTAGATAAAATTGAAATCATGAAAAAGTATACATTCACTGTCTTAGATATCAAATGGATAAAATATAGCCTGAAAATTTAGTTTATTAATGCTTGTATCGTGCACTTTATTTATTATGCCCCCCCCCCCCTCTCCCCTTTAGTGACAGAATTTACCATTTGCTATCCACTAATATATTTTCATTCCTTATGCCGCTATAACTCGTGACTGCTTAAAATATTTCTCTTCATTTTCAAAGATTTTTGAAGTTCATATTTTTGTCACACTGTGACTTACAATATAGTGGTTTTTTTTGTCACATATGTGACGTGACGTACGTTACATAGCAGTGACATAACAGTGACGTCACATTTTTTTAAAATAGAATTTGATAGGTTTTGACCAGAAAAATATAATTTTACAGTAAATAACATGTTTTAAAGAATTTTCGTAATTTTTTAAAGTTTTCTAAGAAGTTCACATCTCAGTCACAATGTGACATCACTGAGTGGTGGCATTTTGGTCACAGATGTGACGTGACCACAGTGACTTACAGTGACGTCACAATGACGTCACTGTGACCATGCATGCTATGAGGGATGTATGCGGATAAATAAAATCGACCAAAGCCATTTCCCATTCACCTTTTAAATTTATGGGGGTGGGCAGTTGAGTTGTAAATTGCGATATTTTATTATTTGGGAAAAAGCTGATAGAGCTGTCACTGATGAGTGTGGTATAGAACGACATCTCTTGATGAAATGAAAGGTAAGTATGATGTATACTCTATTTATATCATTCGAATATCTTTAACCCATGCATTGAATTTTTCCGGATAGCCTTGAAACTTCACAAAATATTGAACTTTTCCATTACGTTTCTTTTTCTTCAAAACTTTCTCCACAGGATAAAAACCAGAATCCGAAACTTTTTGTAGTTCTTGTTTGTAAAATGTTCCTTTTATGATTTCTCCTACTAAATCTTTTAATTTATAGACAACAGGCACTCGGTGTATGATTTTATGAATAGTAAAAATTTCTCTCGTTCAATTTTGCTCGTATCCTTTCTCAAAACGTAGTTTCTCTTTACTGATACGACCGGTATCGCCGACACTCCAGTCAGATTTCATTGGAGAAATTTTGTTTGCATGCAATGTTTTCCAAACCTGACTTTGGTTATCGAAGTTTACTGATGCTGGCTCCATTTTAATACTACGATGCCATGTGTGTTTATAACTGTGTACTAATTTATCGATTACATCAATATATCTCTTTGTATTCTTTTCAGTAAAATATTTCCACATTTTCGTTTTAAGTGTATGATTAAAGCGTTCTACTACTGAAGCTTTTGTGGAGTTATTAGTTGTGAAAAAGTGAACCTTCTGCCTTTTTAAGAAATCCTGTACAAGCTTATTTGTGTACTCCTTCCCATCGTCACACTGCAGTGTTTGCGGCTTACGTTCCGAAAATATTTTTTCGAAAGCTCGTTTAATACCTGATGCTTTTTTATCTTTTAACGGTATGGCCCATGCATACTTAGACAAAATATCAATACATGTCAATAAATACCTATATCCATCATTAAAAGAAGACAGGGATTGCATGTCTACTAAATCAGATTGAAACTGCTCGTTTATGCCTCCTACTATAACGCGATTTCTGGGGAATTTGTGTCGCAAAGGCTTGTGTAAAGTATACGAATCTTTCGTCTGAAGCCATTTCTTTATCTGTTGTGTTTTTACGCGGCCTTTTAAGGCACGTTGCAAAGCACTGATACCACCGAAACTCGCTGGTAGCTCCGGATCCCGATACATCTGATTCAAAGCTTCCATTACAACAATGATTATGATCTAAACGAAAGTTAACATTCATTTATATTTTTTTAGCTACAAATACAAAACGATGTTTATCTCATCAGTGTTTTACTTAAAATGAAAAGTATTATGATAAAACCTTTAATATATACCTTGTTTGAAAAGTATCAGAAATTAAAAAATAATCAATTTCTTAAAAAGTTCTAATTAAAAAACTTCAGTTAAAATTCAATTCAAAAAGCTTAAAGTCAATTTAAAAATAATCAGCTTAAATTTTTAATTTTAATTAATTCATGCAATTAAATGAATTCGAATCGCCGATTACGTCATTATGAAAATAATGCATTCAGTAAAAAAGGTTCCCAATAAAAAAAAAAATAATCAATTAAAAAATAAAAATAGCTTTGAAACGAATTAAAAATTCTGAACCAATCCGAACCTCTCGGCCCGCTGATAAGCACAGTAGAAGGATGTACTAACTTGAGTAATTCCATGATTTAAATGACAAGAATGAATGAAAGCTTCAGATTTTATAGTTTCTCGACTATTTCGGCGAATTAATTTTTTTACACATAAATAACGCAATAACTTGTATGATCTTGTTAGGAAAAAATTTTATGTATGCATTTTTTTTCTAAAAACAAATGATTTTTTTATCTAATCCACTATCCATGATGAAATTAAATAAATAAATAAACACACACATAAAATAAGAGAAATATATTTTTATTTTTTAAAAACCATGTTTACACCATATCTTTTTTTGACAAATTGATACATTCGAAAATCATTCTTCTTTCTGGATAATACATTGGTAATAGAATTCATACAAAGTCCTTGACATCGTTTTACAAGAAAGAAAATACAATATTGTCCACAGACATTGGACGTAAAACTTTGAAGCATTGCCTTGTTCCAACGAATTCGGGTATACTTCTTCACAAATCTTGTTATGTCTTCTCCATAGGTTTCGGGAGGAAGTCCGTAAGAATCAAAAAAGTCCAGAGTTTCTTATCTTGAACGTACATTGCTAGCCAATGGGATCCTTTTTCGTCATGTTTATCGGTATTGATCACTAATGCACAGGGAAAGTTTCGAATATCAGGTATTTTGTCGGAAGGGAAAACGCCTGCAAAATATCTCGCCGAAACAGGATCACGAGATAAAATTCTACGAATTTGCGATGAATTCATTAGTTTCCAAAATCATACAGAATATTGCGAGATTTGTTGATTTCGATTAAATTTTCAAATTCAGCATACACTAGCAAAGAGACTGTTTGCGCCAAAGTTGTTCCGAACTTAATTTCTAATCTTAAATTGCTGTGACGAATGAGATTAAGATGTGAACCATCACATAAATCAGGTGACAGCTCAAAACAAAATAATGAATACCCCTGTGAAAATTCTGATCTCGAAAGGTACAAGCCTTTGTTTTCTGCATTCGTAAATAAATTCTCATAAGCTCGAATAAATAAATTGTTTTCAAAGTCAGGTTGTAGTGGATTGTGAGGAACGGGCTGACCGTCCACATAGACGCCAATGAAATTAATATTGTAATGTTTGAACTCAAAAAGGAAATATGGAAAATTACATCATAAAAATTGTATTTACAAGTGAATTTTAAAAAAGTAAGAAAACCATATAATAATTTATTACACGCGAAATGCATTTTATGGTGACAATTACGTCATATGTAAAATGCATCAATATTAAATATCGTCACGTGTAAAGTGCCTAAAATAATTAAAATATTACGCGTGAAAAACTTTCAATGGTGAAAATTAGTTCATATTTAAAAAGCTCAAATAATAATTTTCCCAAACACTTTTAAATAGAATAATATGTTTACACGTGAATTTTAAAAGAGAAAAAAAAGCTTTAAAATTATTAAATTACTTCAGCAAAACGTATTTAATGGTGAGAATTACGTCATATATTAAACCAATATATTTAAAATTACAATAAGAAATTACTTGGCGCAGTACAAAAGTAGATAAAAAGCAACGTTTATTGCACCAAAGCTTTTTTACTTGTGCTAACTAGTTTCGTTAGCCATAGCATACCGTCATCAGTGCAAATTAAATTTGCTCAAATATGTGTAGGAATAGCGGATTTAAGGATAAAGTTTATTGTCCAATAGAATTTCTGGAAGTTTTAGGAAACAGCCAATGTAAGAGAAGCGAATTCAAAGAGAAAGTTTATTGGCCAATAGAATTTCAGGAAAGTTTAGAGAACAGCCAATAAGATATTTAATAAATGCAATGTGAAAACATGCAAGTGGAATTTATGAGCAAGAGGTTTTTATATAATTTTCCAAATAATCTGACAACCAGGGTTCGTTGATTTATATCCGATATTTATTTTTAAAACATCAAGATTTTTGATGTTCTCATAAACTTGATATTTATTTCCAAAATATCACTGAGCAAGATAATTTTGATATTTTCTGTCAAAACAAGTGTAAATGAAATTTTCAACTGTATTGACTGTTTTTGTGTCATTCCGTAGATAGAGAACTTTTGTCTCTGGCAGTGGCTTTTTAAGCCAAATAAAACAAATATGTTTTCCAAGTTTTATGTTTGAAGCTTTTATTTTTAAATGTAGAACTAATAATTAGGTGAGGCAATACATTCAGAATAGCCATTGAAAGATAACATGTCTAATTTAGATAATCAGTTATATACAGATTTATTAAAAAAGAATCTTTTCTGATTTTGGTTTAGTTGAGTCTAAACTGTACTAAATTGTTAGGGAATAAAAAATAAAACAAATGCTTACATTTATATTAATACTACTCTTAAATTAAAAGAAAAATTTTTTTTGGTATTTAAAATTTTGTTTTATAAATTTTTGATTTCTTGATACTGAATCCTGTATTTTTTTTTTTCTTTGTAAGTGCATAAAGCAAATTATATCTGTTTTCAATTAGTTGATCTTCAATTTTTTTCTAAGTAAAAAACAAGCATTATAAAACTTTTGCTTTTAAAGTCAATTCCTACTTAGGTCATCAAAGAAAAATTTAATATAATCCCTCAAGCTAATATTAGTTTTTGATGCATTAAAATATCTCAATTTGTTGATTTTCTAGAAGCAAGTAGGTTTATAGTGGAAGTCTATGAGAATTTGGCGAAATATTAGAGATATCGCCAAGTTGGCGTCATTTTTTGCGACTCATTTTGGTCGCCAAATTTGGCGATATATCGCCAAGTTGACGACAAACTTGTCGGTATTTGGCGACAGACAGGGTCTCCCCCCCCCTTTTGTAACCACCCTTATAGATATGAAGATGCATTAAATGCTGTTCAATAATCAGTGGCCGTCATTTTGTCTCCCATGTAAAACTAAAATTAATTAATTAAAATTTAATTAATGAATTAATATTTGAAAAAACTGTATTAACATCAATTATCATCCAGTACAAGTTTAAAAAAATTTATTTCAACTTATAGGATGAATAATGAGTATTTTATTAACGATTGAAAATTTGAACAAGATATATAAATAAATAAATAAATATAAATAAATAAATAAAGATAGGGAGAGTGTGAACTAATAGTAGGAATTGAAAAAAAAAGGAAAAGAGAAATGCATTTTTATATTATTTAAGTTATCGTGTTAAGTGTGATGTGTTTTAGTTTCTAATTTATATTATGCTTGAAAATATTTATTGTCAGCAGCGAGTTAACTATTTTGAAAATGTCGGATATTTTTGATATTTTCGAAAATATCATGATGTTTACGAACCCTGCAACGGAGGAATAGCGAAATCACAAATTAAAAATATTTTAAAGATTTTTATAAATATGAAATGCTTCAATGTATCCACACACACCTTCGGAAGTGATTTTCTGAAATTTTTGAAATTTTCTCTTGTTATCCATTTTTTTATAATGACATTTACTTTAAAACTTTGAAAAAAATATAAAAATTTTAGCAATTACCCAAAGGGTTTTTACCCAAATAATTTTTTTTAAGAGAAAAATAGTCAAGATTATGTCAAAAATTGACATTTCCGCAAAACGTGATAACTCAAAAATGAAACAATGCGTTGACATTTTGTAAATTGCATAATAAACAGAATAACTTTCTCTAGGACTTGGACTACACACATTATAATCGCATCTTTATCTCAGATGATATGGCAGTTAAAGTACTAATGTAATGAAAAATTCGCAAAATTTGTCTCAAGTTTGTCATTTATTCCAGTGTAAATATAGAACTATTTAATATATTATCATGAGTGTAGTCTATTCCCTCAAAGGACATTTGTAAAAGAAGTACAGAAAATTTCGTGGCATTTCAGGCATAATTTTTTGTTTTAGGATGTTTCGCGTATAGTAAAAATCTGAAAAACTTCATATTGAGAAAAAGCTAAAACTAACTTTTAAACACTATTCAAAAGCTGTAATAGCTGTAACTCGAGTTCTATTTTAGATACAGACAAAATTTAAGCAGATTTCGATATATAAAAGATTCGATTATAATATTATTGCAAAAATGAAAAATCGATATTTTGATCGAAAATTACGTTTTAAAGGTGTTCGGATACCTTAAGAAAGTCGAGTTCATGAATGGAATTGGGTTTAGAGATAATTTTTGCGGAACTAAAATGAAAAATGTGATTAATTTTCCAGCTATTTTTTAGCAATGGCCGATTTGTCAATTTCTTCTTTCTGAACATATTGCTTGTGCTCTTTAATTCGAAACTTTAAACTGCGCTTGGTTTGTCCAATATAGGAAAGACCACATTGGCAATTTATACTATAGATACCCCATAGGAATTGGATATCTCAATAGGATCGTTCAGTTTGGAGAGAGTAAGTTTATTAGCAAGGGTGAAAATTATCCTGAAGTCAAATTGCAATAAAGATGTTATAGAACAAATTCACATTTGTGGAAAAGCCATCATGCGAGAATTCTGTGTTTTAATGTTTGTTTTACACTATACAAATTAATGCGAATAAGACCTTTATTTTTCACAACTAGGTTCCTGTCCCTGCCTACTGGGACACTCACGAGCTAATTGCCGAAACGTCAGTGAAGGCTTACTGTGGAGACACGAAAAGTTTTGATTTCCGTTTGTCTGTCTGTCTGTCTGTCCGTCTGTTCCGCGATAACTGCCGCAAAAAGCATCCGATCGGCTTGAAATTAATGTGGCATGTTGATGAGGTACTCGGACTTAGCTGTATGGTTTTTGGTTAAATTTGGTTCATTCGTTCGGGAAATATAGAACATTTTATTTTGCTCTGTAATGCTTTTCAATGGCAAGTCAGACGATTTTCAAATTTTCATTTGTTGAAAGAAATGGCTCATATAAAAAATGGATTTAAATGGTAAATTTTTGATGCTGAAATTTTTAAATAAGAGTAGTAAATTATTCCTATTAGTTTGCAATTTTGTCAAAACATTTGTCAGAGCTTTTAAATTAGGTGTATAACTTATGATGGAATTTTATACATGTGTTCGAATAATATAAAACATTTTATTTTATGAATTTACTTATATTTCATTTTTTTTCTTTTAACCGTTGCGTAGCAACTATATCTCATCTAAAAATATCATAAATGTGAAAGTATGTGTGGTTTTAAAAGTCAAATCAAAGTTAAAAGGAATGAATTAATGAATGCCTTTGTATAGATATTTGCATATAGATTGATTTAAACGCAGAAATGAAAATAGTATTTATATACTATATAGAATAATATCTTTATTTATGTATTCAACTATTTTGATTATAAAGGAAAAAGTTCGTTATTTTCATACAGAATAAACTGACATTATTCTATTAAACTTTATAAACTTTATTGTTGCCAAAAAAAAAAAAAAAAAAAAGGAATAACAATTTCTCCCAAAGAGTTCATTTTAATTTGTAAGATTTTCACGTGCAAAGGGAAAATGCAGCAAATTACAAATAATAAAAAAGATAAATAGGACAGGAATGAATACATATAAACATTTCACACCAAATACCACCTAAATTAATTTTTGTAGTGGTATTTTCCCACACTACGAAGAAAGATTCCTCGATTTACACGATTTTACTTGGCCTTCCTTTTCTCATTGGTTGCGATTTCATTTTCGCAATTGCGTATATTAATTGGCACAAAATTTTACATTTTTATGACTGAGGTATATGTAAGGCCATACAAATAAGAAATTCCGTATTGTTTCCTATAAAATGTGATAAAGTGTTGGTTAACTATATATGTTTCTATTAAGAGGAGCAGGGCTGCCAAGCCTCCGGCGTTCTGGATACCAGTATTTTAATACAAAAAATGTTACTTTATTTAATTGAAACATTTGCGCGATTTAAAAGAACAACATTTTCTGTAAGGTAATAGTGTTGTGCAAAAAGCCTGAGACTTGCCATGTCTGGTGGTGAGTGAAATGTTTTATTTAATGCATTTATCTCTATTTTAATGCTACGTGAACAATGTCCCGTGTAACAGCTTGTAGAGTGTAAAATAAATTATTAAAATAATCCCTATTACGAAAAATGAAACAAAATGCCCGGCTAAAGGAAATAAAAAGTTAGTTAACCTTTCGTAATTTGACCTGAACACAGGTGTGCATCAAATTTCAACGGTGTTTGTAACATCACGATTTTAAATTAAATGTGGATACTATTAAAAGGCTATCACAAAAAATACTTAACGGCGCCATATCACGTTTATCTATTTAGTCAATTGGAAGTGGACACGATGATGAATTATTAACCGTTAGGTTTAGAACTCCCCCTACTTTAGGGTGATTTTAGTAAGTTAATGCTATCGAGTACATTTTTAGATATTTAGATTAGATCTTAGATATAAATATTGCAGAATGGTAATCAAAATTATTAGATTTCTAAATTAGATGTCTCAGTTTACATTTCCAAAAGTTCTTTATCCATTAGATACAGATGTTTGTGGTTAGCAGGCAAGTAAATACTTCTGTATGGATATTAGGATAACGTAAAATGCTTGACCAAATTGTTGCTTATCCTTATAAATCGCAGTGTAAAAATGAATCTAAGATATAGGATAATAATTTACTCAATCAATAGAAAATTACAAATGCAAAATAAATTACACAACGGGGGGTTCAGGGGGGGGTTCAGGGGGGGGGGGGGCACCCCCCTGAAGAAATTTGCTTTATTATATAAAAATTACTAGAATAAGTAGCTCGTGAGAATTTCAGAATATCATTACATAACAACGTGTTTAATTTAACGCTTCTAGTGTCTGAAACCATCGAAATATTTTTTTCTCCTTCTATAAATATTTGTGTAATTTAAAAGTTTAAATTTTGTTTTTGTAGAAAGATTAATATTAAGCAAAATTTGCTAAAAACAATAAGTTGCAGAGATGACGTTGAGGCTCTTGATCTGCAGATTTACTAGTGCTAATCCTATGGAAAGGTATTTTTCTAATATCTCATTTGCATTTCGACATTTTTAAAAAACTTTTTTTGCATTGGATAGCCGAGGTACGTCTCTACATCGTATCTTTTTTACTTTTTCAATTTTGGTCGCAGATATTTTTTATGAAGTTACTTTTTCAAAACTGGTTCTGAAAATGAAAGTGTCATTCTAGAAAATATCTGCAACCAAAATCGAAAAAATGAAAAAGGTGCGATGTAGAGACTGACTACTCGGCTATCCAATGCAAAAAAAAATTATTTAAAAATATCGAAATGCAAACGAGATATTAGAAAAATCCCTCTCCATAGGATTAGCATGTGAGTATTTTCGCCGGCAGGGACAGGAGCCTTAAACAAATTTTTACAAATAGTATTTGAAATAATATAATATCCATTAGATTTTGAGTGTAATATATTTCGAAACATGCAGTACAAAGTCCAACATCACAATCAGCGCCAAAAACCAAACCCAAACGATAATATTCAAAGACTTCACACGGAAATGCCAGTTAAATTTATCTGATTTCAGAAGTTTTTTCCAGCAATAAATCTCCAGCCCGGAAATATGACGGCACGAGAAATAACGAACGACACCTCAGCCCGTGATATTGAAGGGAGCGAGAATTAAGGGGCTAAATAAAGCAGTATCAACAATGGAAAGATTGTAGTAACCTCTGTCAATAGCGATGGCTTTATAAGATATCGAATTTCTGAATATAGTGAGTGGGAAATCAGAGCAAAGACGTAGCGCACGATTAACAAAGATATAAAAAGTAACCATTTTCTGACAAGCGGGATGACATGAGCGAACATGGGGTGGTAAGGCTCATTTCATATACCACTTGGCAGAAAATGGCTGCTTTTTATACCTTTGTAAATCGTGCGCTACGTCTTTGCTCTGATTCCCCACTCACTATATTCAGAAATTCGATATCTTAAAGCCATCGCTGTTGACAGAGGTTACTACAATCTTTCCATTGTTGATACTGCTTTATTTAAATTACAGCATCCTCTTTCCTCAAGCTCACTTAAATCTCCTTCTCCTAATTAAGCAAGGTTTTATCCTTTGTGGCGACCGGTTCTGGTTCAGTGGATTTCTTAAATTAACTAATCTTATCTCAAAATAAATCAATTGGCACTTACTCAATTAATTCCACGGAATATCAATTTTTCTCTTCTGATTTATTGGGAGACACATATTTACAGCTATACTACACTATAATACATATTATTTACAGTAAAAACGAAATAGGTGTTCTTAAAAACATTCTTTCAACACTCACACCCTCGAACAGAGCGAGTGAAGGAGATGAGCCCAGGAGGAGTAACCCTACGTAAACAATAGAGCCATTGTCATCCCTTTATCGCCCATTTGGCGTCAAAACATATAATTCTCCACACACTCCCCACCTGGACTCATGAGGGTACATAATGATAAATCAACATGAACAAATTCTTATAATAAACATAACCTTAATTCACAACTCAAATGATAAAATAGAAATTTTTCAATCTACAAGTGTTGAAGTATAAAGAATTAAACATAAAATAATAAAGTCATTATCAATATAAATAAAATAAAAAAAATCCCACTCTTATAACATGTAGGTACATGAACATATCTGGCCAGATATTTTACCTGAATAAGATTAACTGGATATATATATACTATATACATAATATAAACAAATTAAATACCATTATTAATTCAATTACCTTTTCAATTTGAAATAAGGTACAATTATGCATAAAATGAAACATTTTTGCTAAATAGATAAACAGCAAATTCCAAAACTCTCACACACACAAAAAAAATTTCTAACTATGAATTTATAAAACAAGCACATTTTGATATTTAAACACAAGTAGAAAAAAAAATCATATCAAATACTGAAATAATTTATCATTCAGCAATCTTGTTCAAAAGGATACAAAAGTTGTACCACTTTTCTCAGCAGCCCTTTAGCAGTTTTTATTATGCAAGCATGAAAAAGTATATCTCTGCCAAGAATGATTTCTTTAACTATTTCTAAGTCCTACAGCAGTTTAGGTTTAGCAGTACCATCTCCAATTTTTAAGTTTTTATGTCTCTCAGGAAGTTTAAATTGATGAATTGAACTTAAATTCAATAAGTATTTTTCGTTCCATTTAATCCACAGTTGTTTCGACAATTTACTTTGATATCGTTTTTTCCTTAACAAAGTTTCTTTGGTAGAAATTTTATTTTGTAATTCGGCAAAATGTAGAGGAAAACTAATGTTTTCTCTTCCTAGTTGAGGGAAATGAGCCGGTATAAGTGGCTCTGGCTCGCCGAAATCACTTGTTGTGTAGGTTAGCGGTGTCATATTTATTATGGCTTCTATTTCTGTCAAGATTGTTGCCAATTCTTCAAATGTGATGACAGCTGTTCCCATAATTTTCCTTAGTGGTTCCTTTACACTTTTTACGAGCCTTTCGTAAAACCCTCCCCACCATGGGGCACGCTCGACGATAAATTTCCATGTCACACCTTTATTTGATATAAAATCCTGAAGTTCTTGATCTTTAATGATTTTTTCAAATTGTTGTACTTCTTTATCAGCATCCTTAAAGCCACTCTCGAGGTCGAGAAGTGAGAGTCCTCTCGTAGGTCGGTCAGAAGGATTTGAGCTACCGGGACAATGTCGCCAGTTCATCGGATTTGTTAAAGTTTGTTTGTCCGTTTCAATAACAGGGTGATGGGGTAAGTAGTATGCCAAATTATCATTGGTCGAATTTATTTCCTCGGGTTCAACAATTTCTACTACTCCCAAAGTCTTATATTCATTAATGATATCTTTACATTTGTTCGTATTATCTTCTTGAATACCCAACCCTTCTACAGTTTCAAGCTGAACTGACATTTTATCATCCTTGTTATTATCCCAAATAGATATGTACATTGCACCCATTAAATTATCTACATTAACTTCTTCTGAGAATTTGCCGTGAAGTGTCCAACCTAATTTAGTTTCATTCAGAACAAGAGTTGGTGAAATGCGTGTATATTTTCCTGTCATAATTGACCAATAGTAATCGCTCCCAATCAACAAATCTATTTCATTATCACCATCATCTAATTTATTAGAAACGTCTGATAACTCTATACCCATATTTTTAATTTTTTATATAACTCACAACTTGGCGCCCGTATTGTATCGGAACATATTTTCGGCGTTTCTAATGCTTCCAGACATATTATATTGTCCGAATTATTGTCTTTTAGGAAAATCTTTACTCTATTATCATTATCAACAATAGGTTTTGTTCCAGCAAAGGTATGAATTTTTAATAATTCCTGCCCTGTCACCTCTAAATTTAAACGATTAGATAAATTCTTTCCGATAAATGTTCGCTGCGAGGCGCTATCTAATAATATTCGAACGTTAATATTTTGGTTCTTTCCAATCATAATTCCTTTCAACGTTTGAAAATAAATATATTCATTTGGATTACAACAAAGTGACGAAACTGTTATTTTTTCATACTTCTTATTTTCCTTTCCCCCCGGTTCACGCTCAGTCGTAAGGAGGTCAATTTTATTTTCATTCGATGATCTTTCCTTTTGTTTTTTGTTACAAAGAGAACTTTGATGAGTTTTGGAAAAACAAATTGCGCAATGAATCTTAGTATTTCTGCAATATTGCTTCTTATGGAATTTTCGGTAACATTTGAAACATTTTGCTTGTTTTAATAAAGATTCTTTTCGTTGTTCCAAATTTAAATGACACGAATTTGCTTCATGTTTTTGAGAGCAAAAGGGGCAAAGGTTTTCAGTAATTGTAGTTAATGTGAATGCTGAAGGATTTTTTTATTTTTCCTTGGTGAAAGTGTTCGGGAGAATTTTCTCTAAATTTATTTTCATTAGTATTTTTAAAACTGATAGAAGTAACATTAATAGTTTTTTCTCGCGCTTCTGTTTCTTGTTTCAGGAACAACAATAAATCATTTACACAAACATCTTTTTTATCGCATTGTTCTCTGTGAAATTGTAATACGAGATCATTCGCTATACATTTATAAATAATGGGTAATAATAAGCAACCATATTGGTCTGACTTCACATCAAGCGCTTTGAGACATCGTATTTGTATAGTTATCTGATCACATAATTTTCTCAAAGAATGTGTGTCATTTGATCTTCGTACTGCTTCTAAGTTTAATAGTTTGTTAGTGTGCTCGGAAATCAAAACATCTCTTTTCCCAAAACGATCCTTTAATATATTTATTGCCGTTACACAATTTTCACTTGTTAATGGAATCCCATTAATGGCGGCAGCTGCTGAATCAGAAATTAAAGATTTTAAATAAGTGAATTTTTCAATTTGCTGAAGAGCTTCATTTTCGTAAACAACGATTTTAAACTGAGGCCAAAATTCTTGAAATTCGCAAATGTCGCCTGTAAATTTATTTAAAGAAATTCGCGGTAATTTCGTATTCGACTTTAATTGACTGTCTGATATGGAGGGCGTAGTTGCTTTTGGTTCACTCGCGATAGTTGAATTTATGTTTAAATTTTTCAAATATCTACTGGCTCTAGATTTGCAAGTCACAATAGCTTCCTTATATTCAATCGAAGTGTCTATTTCTGTTTCTAAATTATCGGTTTCAATTTCCGATTCAATCGACTCATCTAATTTTTCTAATGATAATTTATGTTTAAGTAATGCCGCTAAAAAATCCTCAACTATTTCCGGTTTGGAATCACTTTCTTTTTTAACCCGTAACTGGAGACGGGAGTCAGAATGACTCCGCGTTGTTCTTTGGCTCTGATTATCATGTGTTTTTTTGGCCTTGAATAAAATCATTCCTCAGTACCGACAAGTAGTTCTTTTATCATTACTTCATTACATGGTTTCCAGAATAAATTGCGTTTCCAAAAAAAATTCCAATGCTGTCTACAAAAGACAAAAAAGGAAAATAACATTATATCTCTGAACGCGTAAGAAAATTCATGTCTCCAGTTACGGGTTAATTCCACTATCAATTTTTTTAATCAATTTCGTTACTGTGGTTCTAATTGACGCACGTTTTGCTATGTTTCGTTTAAAGCTTCACTTTGAGCCATCTTTATATTCACTCATTCAAAGAATTATGTCTTTCAATATATCTTAAATTTTAAGAGAAATTTTAAATAATTTACCCGTTTAATGAAATGCCAGTAGCGTAGTTATCAATTTATATTCTCGGTCTTTGCACCAGTGTGTCGATCGGTTCTGGCTCAGTGGATTTCTTAAATTAACCAACACTATCTCAAAATAAATCAATTGGCACTTACTCAATTAATTCCACGGGATATCAATTTTTCTCTTCCTATTTATTGGAAGACACATATTTACAGCTATACTACACTATAATATATACAGTCAGTATCGGTTATATGGTCACCCATGCGTTCCTGAAAAATATGACCTTATAAGCGGGGTGACCTTATATGCGGTGTAAGCAAGAATTAATAAAATTTAAACACTATGTTAGTTATATTATTAAAATAATGTACAAACTAGTTATGAAAATATAATTTATAAATGAAAAGGTATTAACAAGAATTTCTTTACACTTAAATTGTCGAATTGTTGGAAAATATAGTCTATGCTAATAAAAGAGAGTTTCGCTCTGTGTGTGCCTGTCTGTATATCTGCTATGGTTAGTGAAATCTATCACACGTAGAAGTCTGAAAATTTAGGTTAGGTTAGTTTAAGCCTGATCCACATGAAACTCAAATTTTAAATATTTAAAGAGCCGAGACATCTGGGCCCCTTTAAGTTTTTTGCCCTAAATTGTTAATAAGTTTCACCCCCCCCCCTTTTATTTGATTTTCTTCGTTTTTCGGTCCCTTTCTTCCTTTAGTCATACCCCATTTCTACATTCCAGTTAAGACCCTGGCTCTATGGGGCCCTTTGAAGTTTTTGTGCCCTAAATTGTTAATAACTTCATCCCTTTTACCCCGGTATTCGCTTTGAGTTCTTTTTTCCATTTGGGTATTACCACGTTTTTACATTCCAATTAGGACCTTGGGGTCCTGTCAGGGGCCCCTTGAACATTTTTTTATGCGCCGTGCATTTTCACCCCTTAATTGTGTCACCCTCTCAATGCATAAATTTAAAATGAAGTCTTGGACTCTTTTACCCGGGCCAACACCCTCATATTTTTATTGCAGATCTAGGGCGCTTTTTTAAAACATTTTCTCCCATTTTTTAGCACATATCTTTAAAATTTTATTCTAATAATTAATTCGTACCCTATGCTTAATTTCGACTAATTGAAGATCTAAAGTGCTAAGTAGTAGGACATTTTAACTTGTTTTCATCTTAATGCCCTGCTCTCAACTAACAGTTGGCCCATTTTGGGTCTTCTAATATAGCCCTCTTAAAAAATGTCCGATTCACTAACTTCTTTTTTTCCAATAACTTCTTCGATTCTCCAGCTACTGCATGAACGACAAAAAATTTCTCATAATTCAGCTACCACCAATTTTGAATATTAAGAGCCTTTTTGGATCCCTAGGTGCAGCTTCTTTAAAAATGATCAGATTCTCCATCAATTTTCTTTAGCGCAGTTTTGGGGTCCACCGGTTACTTTATAAATTATTGAAAAATTCTTTCTACCCCAGCTACCACCTTTTTCGAATACTGATCTTCTTTATTGGCATCAACTTGCGTTTACTTCCTACAGCCATGAATTATAAATCGCATCACTGTTAAGGGTAAGGCGTTAATTTTAGAGGGGGGGGGGGTGCAGCCGTAAAATAAATATCGCGTTAATGATAAAGATAATTCGTTAAATTTATAAGCGACGCATTCTTTACTTGGGTTCTATGGGCCCGATTTCAACGGGAATTAGTTAATTTAACTTAGGTTACGATTCAGCTGCCTTCTGCTATATGAAAGTTTATTTTAAACTTCTGTTACCACTGTTTTCGATCATTAAAGGCACACTCTTTTCTTGGTTTCTAAGGGCTAAATTTCAACGGATATTGGTTCATTCAACTTTGCTTACGATTGTTTTGGAGATTTCAGTTCCACCTTCCCCCGCAAGAGGGCGAATTCTTGTCTCGGTTCTATGGGCCCGATTACTACGGGGTTTGGCTCATTCATATTTGTTTTCGATTGTTCCCAGAACTTGTAGAACACTCCCGGTATATGCTTCTTTAGGCAGCGGGGGCTCAGGTCACAGATTAATTCAGAAAGAGTTTTCTTGGGAACACATTAGACGATGCCGAATGCATCGGGCCACGGAAACTAAGTTTGTTTGGAACATCGTCTGCTGCGAAGGCAGTGGGGCCCGATACTAGGTTTGTTTGAAGGATTTCTCTAAGATATAAAATCACAGAAATTGGAGTTTTGATTAAGGTTATTTAAGCGGCGCCATGCAACACCGGGATGGCCAGCTTGTATGATAATAAAACTTACTTATTTATTTAAAATGATCTTTTATGCAGGATTGACTGCTTTTATAATAGTTGTTAAAACTACTTTTTTCTAATTCACGAACAGTTTTAAAATGTTCTTATCCTTTGAGAGCTTCTGCTTGCGTTGTTGGTTCTCCTTCAAATTCACTGTCAATATCATCATTTTCATCAGTGTTTATATTTAAAACTTCTGAAACGGTTTCTGGTACGGAAGTTTTTCCATTAATAGCCATCTCAATGTCAATACCTGCATATTTCAGTTCGTCTTGTATTGTTCAGATAGAGGCACATCATCGTCTTCGAAAGATTCTTCACCTTCGGGAAGCCAAGCCCGTCTAAAAAAATATGTAATGGTCTTCTTTGATACCATACTCTGTCATACAATCTAAACTTTTTTTTTAATCAATTGCATTGAAGATCGCAGCAAAATGATGAATTGAAGTCTTTTAGAAGAAGCTTTCGATAATTTATCTTAAAATTTTGAATTTTCCCTTCATTTAAGGATTATGCAACAGTAGTGCAGTTTGGAGGCAAGGAAAGATGTTCAATCGAATTTAAATCGGGAGTTATGCAATGGGCAGTACAGTTGTTTGCAATGATAGCCACTTTTCTCTTTTTGTCAGTCCATGTGTTTTTCTAATCGGCTAATTGCTTTTTTTTAAATGTATGTTGTCACCCAGACTTTTCGGTTCGAATTTTAAGATTCAGGCAAAAATTTGCAATTTTCCAAACAACGAGGCGTGAGAAATATACCGATAACTAATAGAATCAATTTCTCTGAGCCATCCATATTCGCTGTTAATAAAACAGGTAATCTTTGTTTTAACACTTTTATCCGGCAAAGCACAAAAGAGCAGTCCACATTCATTGAAATTAAAAACATCACTAGATCAGAATCTATTCTTGATAAAAACCCTGCTGGAAATTCCTTAGGAAAAGGAAAAAACATAGAAGGATCGGAAATTTCTCGGTAAAAAAACAAACACAATGCGACCATATATCCGATAGTAGTGATTAAAGTCTGACCATATAGGCGGTGTAATTTAACACATAATACCTATTCAGTCAGTCCGGACTTATGAAAAGTGACCTTATACGCGGAGTGACCTTATAAGCGGGTGACCATATATCCGGTATCGACTGTATTATTTACAGTAAACGCGAAAGAGGTGTTCTTAAAAACATTCTTTCAACACTCACACCCTCGAACAGAGCGATCGAAGGAGACGAGCCCAGGAGGAGTAACCCTACGTAAACAATAGAGCCATTGCCATCCCTTTATCTCCCGTTTGGCGTCAAAACATATAATTCTCCACTAGGATGGTCACAAGCAACATGGGGAAAATTTTTTTTAACATTTTCTTCGGGGGGACCCTCCTAAAAGTTGCCAATTAGTTAGAAAATGAGATTGGCAAAGTTTCAGCTCAAATAAATAACATTAACCCGTGCCTCATCGAGGTTGAATTCTTGAAAATTTGCAATTTTTGGCAAAAAATTGTCGTTTTTCTTTCTTTACGTGAAAAATATTTGTCTTAGAAACCTGATTCTTGTTTTATTTTATAGAATCTGTTGTTGCCTTGAACTTTTACTCTCATGAAAACTTATATTTAATGAACATTTAGTATTTTTCAGGACAGCTACTGAACCATACCCTCAAACTCTGCATTTTTGAAACATAGGTAAAAAATGACAAATTAAAAATTTTATTACTTTTGATAATTTTTTGTATTATTTTTATTAATAGGCAAAAATAAGTGAACAATTTTTGTAACTTTAAAAATATTTCACGAATTATAATTGATTATTAGTTATCTAGTTCTGTGCCTAGTAAGAAAGAGCTTCTTGATTTGTATTGCAGTTGAACCTCTGAATTTCTCTTTTTATTAGAAGGCTGTTTTTGTTATCTGTTATGTTTATCTATTTTTAGAATTGACGAAACATTCTTTAAAACCCCGTCCCCCTCTTGATATGATGGCAGAAATGTAAGATTTTTTAAATTGGCCACATGTCTCATCAAATCATCGACAGTAAGCAGCCAAGTAATTGTCAAGTTTTATGTATTTTATTTTATAATATTCGCAAAATGAACTGAACGCCAGAGAAGCTGCTAGATTTAGAATACATCCACTAGCTAACCACAGACATCGACTCTGCAAATAACTGTTTCGTAAACAAAAAACTGAGCTCATCAAAAACAGATTTTTAAATTCCCGTTTAGAGAGAACTGTTGTTCACTGGGGTGGAAAACTGCTTCACCTTTTTTGAATAAAGAAAATGTAGAGTGTATAAAAGTTTTAATTAGTTGTGGGGATGAAGAACAGTTACTACGAGTTCCTCAACTTGAAAATAGTATCGAAATAATTCAGGCGAAAGCTGTATTTTCAGCAGTTGAAGAGTGGGAGGAAGTTGGTAAAATCCAGGCAATATTTTTTGATACAACTGCAGTAAACACAGGTCGCCTCAGAGGAACCTGCATTTTTCTATAGCAATTGTTAAAGGAAAAGTCTTCTGTATTTACCATGCCGCCACCATAATTTAGAAATTTTCCTAAAAGCTGTTCTTGATTGTAAAATCGGCATAATCACTGCCCGTCAGCCAGATATTAAAAAAAAAACAATTCTGATTGGGTGGTCTAAATTAAACCAGAGTAAGTATACAAATGCTATTGAAGATGAAATACTAGGTATAAATAGTTAATTCAGAAGAAATTTCAAATTTTCTTACAGGAACTTTTAAAAATTAACAGCTCAGGGATGATTATAAAGAGTTTATCTAACTTTGTTTAATTTTTATAGAACTCCTTCTTGCAAAAGACTTTTTTTCAGAGCACCTGGTGCTTTTAATCATGTCAGATGGATGGCGGCACAGGCCATTCATTCTCTCAAAATATATTGTTTCAGGGATCATCTTTCAATAACAAATTTAGAAAAAGAAGGTATCAGAGATCTTTTCTTATTTTTAATCAATATTTATGTAAAAGCGTGCTTCAATACTTCCACTGCCACTTTAGCCCCCAATTCAAGACCTGCAAATAATAAAATCACTTGTTCACTACAGAACATTTGATAAATAGGTTACAGACAAAGCACTTGCTAAAATGACAAACCACCTTTGGTATCTTAACCCGGATCAAGTTGCATTTTCCATTTTAGATCATACTTTGGTAAAAAAAGTCAACATAAGCCAGCTTAACTAAACCATTACCACTTAAATCCTTTCCGGCGCAGTGTCCCACGCCGGGAACACCTAATTTTAATTCCAAACTTACAAACAGCACAAAGAATATTTTAATAAAATTTTGCTTTTACAATGAAAGGTTAAAGTAATGTGTTTTTAATTTCTAAAAAAGTCGTTTGTAAATTCCGGGGTAGACAATCATTTCATCCTTTTATGAACAGAATTTTTCTGTGCCGGAAAGGGTTAACGTGACAGTTGTAAGGGAAAAAAATTTATTTTCTTTATTATGCATCCTTTCTTGTAACACAACTTTAATAATAAAATGCAATTGAGCATTATTTGCTCTCATTTCTATACTGCCTTTGCCCTCCCCTTTTTTTAAATTCTTTCAGTTTAAAATTCGTTTTTTTTTCTTTTCTTTGGAATTTTTTTTTAATCAAACACTTTATTGGACTTCACAAAACGAAAAAAAGAACAACAAAAGGTGGAAAGCAGATGAAATGGAATGTTACAATTTTTTTTTCGCTTTTTCATAAAAAGTCATTTTTTAGGATTCAGGTGAAGTCTGGTCCTGAAAAATGCGCATATTTTTAAATCTATACATTTTTAGAAAAAAATGGTGTGTGGTTCTTCAAAGCAAAACTTTTTTTTATAAAATGAGACCTGCATTATGTACTAGGTTCAAAAGTATTCATTTCATGAAGGAAAAACAGCATTTTTTTGCGAAAAATCACGTTTTTTTCAAACTTAAACCTCAATGAGGCACGGGTTAATATTATCCAAATGAGCTGAAACTTAGCCAATCTCATTTTCTAGTCAATTGGCAACTTTTTGTGGGGTCCCCCCGAAAAAATTCGGAAATTGATTTCTTGTGACCACCGTATTCTCCACACACCCTTCTTTCCGAAATCAAGCTTTTACATCGCTATAACCCTTAGGCAATTTGACTTAAGAATAATTTTTACGTAGTAGACATACGTGTATTCTACATACATACGTAGTAGACATACAGTACAACTCCCGACTATCCGGCCTAAAGTGGCGGAAGGGTAGGCCGGATAACAAAAATGCCGAATAGGCCGGAGTTTTATAGATGTTTACTCCTTTCCTCCCTCCGCCATGATATTAGAAACACATGTTACACATTTTAAGATAAATTTCATATTATACAGTACATACAGATTCAGAAGAAGCAAAATATTAACGTAAAATTTTAACCTAATTTATGAGAAATAAGTAAATCTTTTTTTACTGTTTATTAATAAATGATTGCACAAATATGAAAAGTTATGTATAAGATAAAAGAGTTATAATTTACATTTTTTAGTTTTTGAAAAAGCGTCTAGTTTTTTTTTGCTTCTCTCTGTTAGACCTCTTCTGCGAAGCAATGTCCCTCCATTTACGCAAACAGATGATATCGGTTGGCGTCGCTTCCTCCAGCTGACTAATGTGCTGCAGTGCTGTCTCAATCGTCTTGAACTCTTCCGAATGTGGGATGAGATTTTTCATGTAATCCCCCTCCTGCTTTTCTTCTGTTAGTTTTCCCTCTGTCACCATTTATACAATATCGTTGTCAGTTAATTCATTAACTTCGTCGTTTGCCATCTATTCTGTAATGTCCTCTGCATTGACGTCTTCGCAGCTCGGTATATTTTTCAGCAACGAAAGAAGCTTATCATTCTCACCTTCCACTTCAGTTTCCCACACGGGTTTATGTCCACCTTTATGGTCCAAAAGAATGTTTCAAGACCTTGCAATTACTATGTTTCGAATTCTCTGCTATTGCATTTTCCAATCCCTTCTTGCTCCATCTTGTTGTGAGTTAGCACTTTCCCACGGACGGGAACCTGCCTGTCTCGGAAACTTGCAACTGCTAGTATTACTTTCAACTTTTTACTAGGCCAGATAGTACGCAGGGCCGGATAGTCGGGATTTTACTGTATATGTATTCTAAATGTAATTCTATGTTTTCGATGATTAAAAAAGACAAAGTTATCTGTTAAAAAATAGTGGTAGGAAAAAAGCGTAAAACTTGGCAACTATGCAATATTCTTTTCTCACCACTTTTTTTTTTATTCTTCCATTTTTAATAATAATTGCAGCACGCCTAAATTACCTCAGAGCTTCTGGTTTTAATGTTTGTTTTTGTTAAAACTTATTGTAAACTCCCCTTTATTTTTGTTTTCGACTAAGCGGATATATATCACTAACATATATTAATAAAAAAGCTTCCCTCATTTTAATGAGCATTTAAAGTGTTTACGTATTATTTTAATGATTTTGTTCTTTTTAATTAAATTTCTTTTTATGCTTAATTGATTTTTCTTAATATTTGGTTAATATTATAAAAAGAAATATTTACTTTAAAATGCAATATAAAAAAATAAAATGTTAGAAATGTCAATCTAATTTGTATCGATTTATTATGTGGTTGTGATAAGAAGATTACTAAGAGAGAAAAATGCATGTTTGCGTTATCTAGTTGGGTAGAGGGGGAAGGGGGCGTGTTTATGAGAAATGGGGGTACTTCGAAATTAAAAGCCTCAGAACGGTGTAGGTGAAAGAAAAAAGGTTGGGAAGCGCTGGCCTAGTTTAAAATGGTAGCAAATTTTAATAAAACATTTAGACTTCATCATTTATCATAAAAAATCATTAATACATCACAATAGTTTTTATGATAGAAAGAAAATTGAATTTCAATAGAAGGTCAAGTGCGAGTATTACTCGCGCTCAGAGGGTTCCGTACAATAAATAAATTAATTATTAAATGTATTATTACAAAAAGATCGTTGCTCAAAGAATAATAAGACTTTGTAAAAAACTACACAACGTAGGGTTGGGTATAACTGTACAGTAAACCCTCGATTTAACGGACTAATTGGGACTAAGATGTGTCCGTTAAATCGAAAGTCCGTTAAATCGAAAGTCCGTTAAATCGCAAAGTACTATTTATAATATTATTTTGTTATAATTATAGTACATATATATATTATTACGTACTTGTAATTACATATATTATTACAGTGCAAATTACATTTTTAAATTCACGATTTTGATTTGTTAATTTAAGGATAAAGTGTTTTAAAAGGGATATTAAACGAAACCCTCTGTGCGATCTGCGATCACACTTACCCACTTGTTTTACTTTAATTTTTGTTTAATTTTTTTTTTTTTTATATTAGTCCGTTGAATCCGAAGTTCGTTGAACCGAGGTCCGTTAAATCGAGGGTTTACTGTATATACTAGAAAAGTATGAATGGGTATACCATAAAAGTTCAAAGAGATATGAAGACTAAATAATATCAAATATTGCTATTCTGTATAACTTTTTTTTTTTTTTTAATCTTATTCTAATCTGTTTATGATGAACATATTTTGGTACTGGCAATAAAAGTAGTGCATATTTAAAATTCATTTGGCATTTCACGAAACTAAATTCAGCGTAGTAATAATCTTTTCTTTTTGCATTGTAACTAAAACAAAAGTCTTGTTTAAAGTTTAAACTTGACATTGTGCTAAGCGCACATCGAAATGAGGTCGCAAAGTTGAAACGCCGCCTTGGCCCGTGCCGCTGTTTTCAAGGTACGTTTCTAATTAACTTTAAAAGACACGGGAAGCGTATTGAGATGTTCACTCAATGCAAACTAGTCGCGAATCCAATAGAATTTATGTGATTCATTCTAATTAAATTGCTCTGTTTTAAACAATTTGACGTTTGGGGCTTTTATATAATGCTACTGGGCATTGCATTACACAAATATATCACTAAAAGTTGTTATCTAGACTTTAAAAGACGATAGTAGGTGGAGTACGCCGCCCTTGTCATTATGCATGTCCAAACTGTCCGTGTCTTTAAGGGTTAGGCAGCCTAAGAGAGACTGCTCAGGGCCGGCTAGGCCTGCCCCTTAGAGCTTAACGTCTCTCCCGGTATGTTCCCCGACACGTTGGGGCTCGTTAGTGAGTACAGCCCTGTCCGGCCGTATGCAGACGGACGAACACAAAATGCTCAAGGGGCGACGCTCACCCGCTAAGGGCGTCTATGCACCACCGACCACAGAACCCAGAATTTATTTTAAAAAGAACAAAGTGGGATTACAAAAATTAGACGAATGCCTTCCCGCCAGGAAAACGCCTACTCGCGACAGAGGGCGGGAGTATGAGAACATTTAAAGTAAAAATAAAATAAAATAAATAATAATAATAATAATAATAAACATCACTGATCCTGGCCGCCGGGGTAGGAATCCCTCTCGCGACAAGGGGCGGCAGGAAGGGAAAAGAATGGAATGCGTGGCACAAGTAAGATGGCACGAGCAAATACTCAAGCGTCCATTGGAGATGTAATGATTTGCGTGGCACAAATAAGATGGCACGAGCAAATACTCAGCGTCCATTGGAGATGTAATGCTTTGTGTGGCACAAGTAAAATGGCACGAGCAGATAAGCAGAACCAGGGCTTAAGTTGTTTGTTAAGTATGTAAGGAAATTGTGAATGTGTTTTAATTTGTTGAGTAGGAGGGTGCGGGAAAGGACGTTCTGGAGCCAGTTGACTGGCAGTATGTCTGGACGCCTCAAGTGCCAGCGTTGCGTGAGAGTACAACTGTAGTACGGGTGACTTATAGTGCCATCTTCACCGCAGACGCAAGTGGCAGTGGATCTTATTTTGAAGCGGTCCAGATATGCCATGAAAGGGCCATGTCCTGTTAAGAAGCTAGTGGTGTAGGGTGTTAAGTTATATAGTGTGAGAGAAACTTTAGGAATTAGCTTATATGTGTGCCTGCCCTTTTTTGAAGTATCCCGGTGCTCCTGCCATCGCGTCAGTATCCTTGCTCTAAGGACCCCTTTGACGTATGACTGGGGCACTGGGAGGTGTGTGTCTATTGTTTCTTTCTGTGTGGCCTTCTTCGCTAGGTTGTCTGCTAGTTCATTGCCAAAGATACCTTTGTGAGCCGAGACGTGACCTAGTGAGATACGATGTAGGAGATTCTTAAGTTTTAGTTTGATTTGCAGTACTAGAGGATGTTTTGTCCTGTGTGCCTGTATTGCCTGCAGGCCAGAGAGGCAGTCACTGTAGATGATAATACTATTGCTAGAGTGGGATTCCACCCACTCTAATGCGTTTAGTATTGCGAACAGCTCCGCTTGGAATACGGAGTTATTATCATCTAGCCTTGCAGACCACTGATGGACCACCACCGTGCCCTCCGTGGCGCAGAAGGCTGCGCCCACGCCAGTCTCTGTGCCTGAACCATCAGTGAAGAGTGTGGTGCTAAGGGCAGGTGTGTAGCTGTTGCGTGTTGTGTTTACTTGAAAATGTGAAGTCTCCTCAGCGGGGTGGAGCTGCCAGCTCCTGACTTTGTATTGCAATGTTGTGTTTGGAAAAAGAGAATCTATTACTGTGTCACGTTTTAGCTGTAGGATTGAGGATTTGGCGTGTTCGTATTCTAGTTGAAGTGTGATGGGTGGAATACCTGTAAGTATATGTAGTGCATCTGTGGAGATTGTGCGGTAGCCTCTTGAAATTTGTAGGAGAAAAGTGCGTTGTATTGATTTTAGTTTAGGTTGTGCTATGGATGATAAATTACCCCCCCCCCCCAGATACAGGCCCCGTAAAGTATTATTCTTTCGATTATTGTTAGGTACCAGATCTTCAGTGTTTTGTTGTCTACCCCTCCCAATTTAGAAGTTAGTCTTAATGAATTATTATGATATGCTGTCAATTTAAGTTTTAGGTCGTTAATGTGTGGGATCCAGTTAAGATTTGCGTCAATGGTTATACCTAGGAGTTTTATGAATTGTACGTGTCGAATGGAGACATTATTGATCCTCATCACTGGAGGGCGTTTTGGATCATATCTGTGTGGTTTGGTGAATACTAGTGCTTGAGACTTTTGTGGTGAGAGTGTGAGGTGCAGTAAATCCAGGAGCCGGCAGAAAATAGGAAGAGCTACGGCAAACTGTTCCTCCAGATGACGTCTGTAACGACCGGAGAAAATGAAGCTGAAATCATCGGCGAAGGCAAATAGTTTAAATCCCAGCCGATTTAGTTCTGTTAGTAGCACATTTGCTACAAGCAACCAGAGGATTGGGCCAAGGCACGAGCCCTGGGGGCAACCCTTCTGTAATCGGTGGGTAGATGTGCCAGCACCCCAGTTAATCAGGACGCTCGTCTGTGAGAGGTAGGAGCCGATGAGACCAGCTATGTTCCCCGGACAGTTGAGTGCTTGTAGTTGTAAGAGAATGTCTCGCCATTCTACGTTGTCGAATGCGCCTTGTATGTCTAGTGAAACGAGTGATGTTGCGTTGCCCTGGGCTATGCTTTCAGTAC
The DNA here is from genome assembly GCA_963932465.1 of Maratus speciosus. Taxonomy (NCBI): domain Eukaryota; kingdom Metazoa; phylum Arthropoda; class Arachnida; order Araneae; family Salticidae; genus Maratus; species Maratus speciosus. The sequence goes on from OZ010798.1 coordinate 135,762,991, forward strand.
AGGCAGTCATTATGGCATGAAGTGCGAGCTCGCATGAGTGGCCCTCGCGGAACCCGAATTGTCTGGGGTGGAGAAGGTTGTTTGACTCCAAGAAGCGTGTCAACCGCATAACCAGAAGTTTTTCCAGAAGCTTTCCCAGAGTGGGAAGAAGGCAGATGGGTCTGTATGACTTGGGTTCGGAAGGAGACTTGCCTTGCTTCAGAAAGTAAACTACCTCTCCCTGCCTGAGTACTAAAGGAAAGTACCTCATGGTGAGGCAGAGGTTAGCCCAGCGCGTGAATATGTGTGGAAGTTGTTTGTGAGTGAGTTTTAGTATCCGAAAGTCAATTGAATCCGGCCCTGGGGCCTTCTTGTCATTCAATGTGTATAGTGCTGTTTTTACTTCTGCCTTTGTGAAGCGTTTGTCTTCGTGTGCTGTGAAAAGGATATCCTGGTTGTCTTGTTGGGGATAAGCCGAGGGGCCAAAGAGAGTGTGTGTCAGGAATTCCAGGTTATTTTGTCGCGAGGTTTCGTGAGTTGGTCTTTCTAGACGTATTTCATCCGGAGTGAAGAACTTGCCGGTCAGAAATTTTTGAGTGATGCCGAAAGGGTTCTCAATGTTGCTGCAGAATTTCTTCCACGCCGCCCGTCTCGCCGCCAGAATCTCACGTTTGTAAACTGCTTTAAGTCTCGTACGACGTGCTGCAAGGGTCTTTACTTCAGGGGGGATAGGATTGAGCAGGCGCAATGTTTTAATCTTGCGTCTGAGGGCTGTCAGCTGGTTCCTCCGCTTTCTAAGATCCTTGTTCCAGAATGAGAAAGTGTGTGATTTTTGGACTGTTTTCAGTCGAAAGGAAGCCTTCGCCGCAGTCTGCATGGTTTCGATTAAATTAGATGTGAAAGAGTTGAGTGTGTCTTCGCTGTGCACCCCTTCAAGTTGTGCTGAAAGGGATGACTTATGACTTTTGATGACGTTGTTAAATTTGCGAAGGTTTCCGCGAGTTGTGTTGTAGCGTCTACGTTGCGTGTAGAGTGGAGAGGTCATGTAAGAAAAGTGTATGTATTTATGGTCTGAGCCACTGTGTTTGTCTGATACGGACCATTGTGATATTCGTGGTAGGGTGAAGGAATTTGTAATTGTTAGGTCAGGCCAGCCTTCTGCTATGACTCTGTCTTCTGTATCTCGTCTTTCGAAAGTGGTTTCAGAGTTGTGCATGTTTGCAAGTGCCAAGTTATGGATAATTATGTGTCCTGACAGCAAGTCACCCCGAGCGTCTTCACGCGGACATCCCCAGAGGGATGAGTTCGCGTTGAAGTCGCCACCACAGATGAAAGACTTCCTGTTTGTGATGGTGTGTTCCCATTCCGAGAGACAAAGGCCAAAGTTTGCCGAGGGGGCTGCGTAGCAGGATCCGACGACAACCTCGCCCTCCTTCGCCGTTATGGAGAGGAAGACGCTATTGTCGCCGGTAAAGAGATGGGTACATACAAGACTCGAGCTCCTGACAACGATGTGGGCGGAGAGATTCCGAGAGGAAAACCTTCTTCAGTCCTTGCTGAAGATAGCGAGGTTTCCATCGGAGCAGTAAGCATCCTGCAGTAGAGCGATGTCAATCTCGTTCTCTTCCATGTGGTTGATTGTGCTTACACTGGCTGCTATGCAGTGATTGAGGTTTACTTGGAGAAAATTTAGACGGCCTAAAGGAAGGGGTGGGTGGGGAGAAGGTGCTGAGGATGACATTGTATTGTGTATGTTATAAAAAGTTTAAAACCTCCTACCTTGAAAGCCCAAGTTCTGCTGCTGGCTGAAGTAGTCCTCCTGGTAGTAAGGTGAGTAGAGGTATATCTCCGCTAATTACTGACGATTTTTTTCGAAAATCAATATCAACAATGCTCTTATACTTCTGTTACGATAGTCACCTCCAGCGCTCCTCAACACTTTTGCTGAACGCCCGTAAATCGAAATTTGTATTTAACAGAACAATGCGCTTTTCTCAAAAAATATGCGATCTAGGGTAATCGCTATAATTTTCCTGCAAGGATTAAATTAACGTCTACTACTTCTAATTTTTTCGTAACTTTAGTTTCAGTAGATTCGGAAATAGATGGGGGGGGGGGATATATTTTTCCACTACATTTTCGACAATACCTCCTGAAATATAATACCTAAAATTAAAAGAAATGTATTTTTGAGTTCAGCATTACGAAATCTTTCACAAGATATCCCGCACGATATACAAAGAAAAGATTTTTTTTTTTCAAGTAACTTAATTAGCCTCTGTACATTTTTCCTAAATATATTTGTGGATGTTTTATAATCCGTAAATATGTGGGTCAATGGTCCTTACCCAGTAGCAGAAACAGTGAAGCACGGAAGCGGGCGCTGCAGATTATTTTAAACCTTGCAGATTAATTCACCAACTTAAAAAATTACTGAAATTTGCTTTAAGTCTCTAGATTTATGGTATTTGTTGTATCCTTATATTACATTTTATTTATAAATGGAAATTTTGCTTACTTTAAGTGTTTCTGTTATTTCTTATGATAGTAGGCTTAATGGGTCGCAGATAAATTTTAGTTTGCTGCAGACTCACACAGAAAATTCTGCTTCTGGGGGTCCTTATTACATCCCCCTATTTGATCTTTCCACGTTCCATAATTTACGAGTAAAATGGCTGTGACAGACGGACAGACACAGGAGTGATCTTATAATGGTTCCGTTTTTACTTTTTAAGTACGGAACCCTAAAAAGTATTATGAATGTTAGTGATTATATATCATAGTGTCATAATATCTATAAAAATAAAATAAACCCTAAAAATGACAAAAAAAGTTTCGAAATTTTTTTTAATTAAAGCCATTTTAATATGAAATGTAAAAATCGAAAATTTCAACTTCCAGCACCGGGGTTTGAACTAAAAACCTTCTGTTTACTAGCGAGATGCTTTACCTCTGCGCTATGATGTCGACACGACAAAAGTTGAAATTAAGGTTCTCTTTTTAAATTTAAATCGCAAAAATGAACGGATGACATTTAAAAAATTAATTTAATTAAAATAAGATTTTTTTTTCAAAAATTTTATGATTTGTCCTGTGACACGAGGTATTCAGTTATAAGTATTTTATTTCAAGTAAAATTTCAAGTCTCTGACTTATACAGTTTTTGTGTACGGACTCTGTGACAGCCAGAAAAGTGCGATGAATAGCGTTTTGTCAGATGAACGAAACCCTAACAAGCGGGTAAGTGTGATCACAGATCGCACAGAGGGTTTCGTTTAATATTCCTTTTAAAACACTTTATCCTTTTGCAAAATCTGTTAGTTACACATTTCGTAACCAGGGGGCGCACTCTTCTAAACAAACTTCTATCCGAACGAAACTCCGTTTTACAAACTATTCGTAGACATATTAGTCGAGGGGATCGGACCCATAGCACCCGAGATAGGCAGGCGCCACCTGGCGGTAAAATTGGAACTAAACTATGTACGGTTATGGTGCATAATATGAAAGAGTGGTTAAAGGAGTGTCGGCAAAAGTTAGAAAAGTGCACCTCGGGTGAAAAGTGTGGGGGTTATAAAAATTGCTAAAAATACAGAAGTTAGAGCCCGGAGGTGTAAATAATATAAGACTTTTTCAAAATTTTATTATATATATTTTTATGTGAGGTGTTCAGCTATAAATATCCAAAATTTCAAGTCTTCAACGTAATTGAGGGCTCACTTAGAAAAAAAAAAACTTAAAATACATAAGTTAGAGCCCAGAGGCAGTAAATATAAGACTTTTTCAATATTTTATGATTTGTTGTCTGATGTGAGGTGTTCAGCTATAAGAATCCAAAATTTCAAGTCTACAACATGTATAGTTTCTGAGAACGGGCTCTGTGACAGATATACAGAGGAGTGAGACGAATAGGGTTTCGTCAAATGAACGAAACCCTAAAAACAGTAAATTGAGTAGCAGTTTTCAAACAAACTACATTTGAAAACAAATTTTTTTCTTATTCGACGCAATTTTTTTTTAATTCTGCGGTGTTTAAATGTTAATAAATTTGCAAAAAAAAAAAAAAAATCGAAATTTATTATTCATGTCATAGCCATCGTCCGCTAACAAAAAAGACCTTTAGCCTTAGACGGCTAGAGTCACGTGGTGCTCTTTTGTGCACCTGTATAGATGCTTTCAGTGTGTCGTCAGTCATGACGTTTTGGTTGGAAACTGACTACAAACAAACGGTTGCTGTGCGTCATTTGTTTTTAAATGTAAATCGTAGAAAATGTTACTACTACATATCAAGTATTAAAACACTTAAATCTGAGATTATAGATATAAAATATAGCTATAATATACAAATAAAATGGAAAACAGCATAGCAACCGTTTGTTTTGACGTTTGGAGTCAATTTCCAACCAAAACGTCGCGATTAACATCACGGCTGAAATCGTCTATTTGTGTATATGAGTATCACGTAACTCGGGCCATCTTGAAAAAAAAAAAAAAGAGACATGTGTTCTCGACACTTTTTCGTTAGCCTCGGCGATCGTCAATATGACGCTAATGTTACTCACGGATATGTTTTTGCGTTGTTTATAAATATGCATTTATATTTTCCTCTTCTTTCTCATATTTTTATAAGTAATTTCTGATTTTAAATAATTAGTTCAGTGAGTAAAATTGACCACTAGAAGCTTTGAATGATTACAAAACCTGCGATGGTTGTATTTTTTAACTTTTGATAATGGACCTTATGCAGGTGACGTCAGACGCCAGAGCTGGCGGTATGTTGTTCTGTTATTCTAGCAACTGCACCGCCAGAATATCAGTATGCGCAGGCGCAAACACCACTAGCAGACGACTTTATCCTTGACCCAAGGTGAGTGCATACATTTTAACTGAAAATTTGCAAACTTAGGGAATTTTATCGAATACTGAAGAGCATTTTGAATTTATATTACAATATATTGGGTATATGCTGCTACAATAAAGAATTTTTTGCGGTATTTTTAACAAACAAGCATTAATAACTCACACTCCATTGACTGCTGTGCTAAATACCGCCAGTAAATACCTCTAGCAGACGAATTTTAGCCTCGAACTCAGGTCGCGTGCATAAGGTCCAGGCGCTGATCGCAGCCGTCGCGTCGGTACAGAAAAATTGTCCCTTTAACTAATGCTAAAGTGCAATTGAAATAATTATTATTTTATTGTAAATGTGTTTGAAAGTTTTAGATATTCAAATTCGTATAATTTTTATTTTGTCATATAACACAGAACACAAATGTCACATGAAATCTGAAATTGTGAAAAAAAAAATAATCATTCTGGAACAGATTAAAAATACATGTGCGCTTACATGGGATTTTGCCTGAAACTGGAAGTTATATCTTTTCTCCACCAGATGACGTATCCGAGCACTTGAATCGCCTATTGATTTGATGAAATGACTTTCGTTTCTAATCATCACATCAGGATTTTTTGCAAATTGTATATTTCAAAGATAAAAAGTTAAAAGCGAAATTCTGATACCATAAAATAGATGTGACGGTTATGTTTTTTTAAATTTTAAGAATTTGTTTTTATGTATATTTTAGAGTTGAATTTGAAATGATCTTAATTTTTAACCATCACGTCAGGATTTTTCGCAAATCGTAAATTTCAAAGGTAAAAAGGTAAAAAAAAAAATAGCGAAAATCTATCAAAGCCAGGGTTGGTAAAAATCATGATGTTTTCGAAAATATCAAATATATCCGGTAATTTGAGATATATACGATTTTTTCGATATATATCCGATATTTTCAAAATAGTCAACTTACTGCTGATAATAAATATTTTCAAGCATAATATAAATTAGAAACTAAAACATATTGCACTTAACATGAAAACTTAATCAAATAGTATTCTAAAAATGCATCTCTCTTTTATTTCCTTTTTTTTCACTTAGAACAAAATTGAAGGTCAACTAATTGAAAACAGATACAATTTACTTTTAGACTATAGAATTTGTATCAAGTATCAAGAAAGTTTCATGTTTTATAAAACAAAATTTTAAATACAAAATAGTTTTTTTTTTAATTGAAGAATTTTAACAAATGTAAGCTTGTCTTATTTTTTATTTCCTAACCTGTTGTGTACAGTTTAGACTCAGGTAAACCAAAATCATTAAAGATACTTTACTAATAATGCTGTACATTATTTTTAAAATATCAAAAATTTTAAAATATCGAAAATATCAAAAATCTTGATATTTTAAAAATAAATATCGGATGTATATCAAGATATATATCATGATATATATCCATTGATATATATCAACGAACACTGGTCAAAGTATCAACATTATTTTGCACGGTGATATTTTGAAAATAAATATCAAACATCTTGATATTTTTAAAATATCAAGAATTTTAAAGTATCGAAATACAGTGAAACCCCAATTTTACGTCCCCGAATCTGCGTTTTCCCCGCATTATAAGTTTTTTTCATCAGGTCCCAGTTTTTCCGTATAATTGTAATGTTAATTTAACCCGGATCGTAAGTTTATTATTTATGGAATTTCCCGCATTTTACGTTTTTCCTGGGAAAGTAAAAAAAAGAAAAAAATGTTCTAAAATAAGCAATAATTTTTCTTTTTGTGTTTTTTTTTAAAGTTAATCCACGTTGTTGAAAGTTATGCAATCTATGAAAACAGAAACGCATTTTAAAGACTCCTGTCTTCTGAAACTGGTTTCCCCCCACCCCTCCTTTCTTGAACACCTGCTGTCGCGGACTTCTCCCTTCCCTCCCCCGGATAGCTGGCGGGGGAGCAAAGTAAAGAAACAACACACTTTATTGGTGTAGAAATGGGATGGGCAAGGGATGAGACACTCTTGTTACCAATCAGATGGGGTGGCTCATTTCTTTCGTTGGGGGAGGGAAATGGGTCCTTACCCTTCTTCACGTTTTCAAATTCAGTTGCTGTTTAGCACGCGGTGGTCGAATGTCTAACCTTTTTGTGCCAAAATGACGAACAAAAAACGCAAAAACTATTCTGTTGCTGAGAAAACCGAAATTGTTAAACAATTTGATGAATTCCACGGAACCAAAGTAGCGTTCGCTCAATTGCAAGGAATTCCCGTGACAAGTCTGCAATCCATACTACAGAGAAAAAGAGTGCATTGAAAAAAATCTTCAAGAAAGTGGGAGGAAAAAATGCCAAGAAACGGAGAACATTGAAAAAATCGCCATACGACGAGCTGGAAGGTATCTTATTAAAGTGGTTTAAAGCAGCTCGCTTCGCGAATATACCAGTAAATGGCACGATACTAAGAGAAAAAGCTCTAGAAATCGCCGATAGGCTTGGTGGTTTGAAAGATTTCACAGCTTCAAATGGCTGGATTGACCGAATGAAAAAAAAGACAATCTTGTGTATAGATCGCTTTCGGGAGAATCATCAAGTGTAAATGAAGCTACAATAGAAGATTGGAAGGAAAATATACCAAATTTGACCAAAGGATACAAGCCAAAGGACATATTGAATGCGGATGAAACCGGATTTTTCTTTAACCTCCTACCGGATAAAAGTAATGTTGCTAAAGGAGAGTCCTGCCATGGAGGGAAGATGTCTAAATTGCGTCTTACGGTTTTATTGTTCTGTAATTCTGATGGAAGTGAGAAGCTGACGCCTCTTGTTGTTGGAAAGTCGCGCAACCCACGATGCTTCAAAAACGTGAGAAGTTATCCGACAAAGTACGAAGCAAACAAAAATGCGTGGATAACCAAACCCCTTTTCGAAGACTTTTTGCGCAAATTAAATAAAAAATGGAGTTGCAAAATTGTAAAATAGTTTTGTTCAATGATCAATGCAGTGCACATCCGGTTTTTCAGCTGTCTAATGTGCATGTCGAATTTTTTCCGGCAAATTGTAGCCTTGTGATCTCGGCATTATTCGATCTTTCAAGGTTTTTTATAGAAAGCAACTTGTCCGGAAAACTGTAGCTGAAATAGAAAATGGAAACCTAAATGACGGCTGCAAGTTAAAGTTAAGTGCTCTAGAGGCTATGCATTTTATTTCTGCGTCGGGGAGAAACGTTACACAACAGTGCATTTCCCATTGTTTTGAAGAAAGCGGATTCGTAGCATCTAATGCTGCGTTTACACTATGTGGCCTGTCAGGTCTGTTGGGTCTTTCAGGTCCAAGAATCGAAAAAATTGCGTCCACACTACGGCATAAGAACTTGGCTTGCGCATGCGTATATTTGCAGGTTGGGGGAAGGGAGGGACAGTCGTGTTTGTTTGTTTACGTTCGTATTCGTATCGAAATGAACGTGTCAGAATTGTTTGCGCCGTAATTTCTTTTGCACAGACATTAATTACGTGTAAATTAATAAAAATTACGCGTTTTTCTAAGCTCATTGCCCACAAGGGAAGCAAGAAAATGCAATTGCCCCCTAATTTTCTTTTTCTCTGACTCTGAAAAAAATAAAATTTATTCTTTTCAAACAGTTTAAAATAATGAAACACAGAGAGAAAATGAATCTTTTTTTTTGTTGTTGTCTGGGAAAGGGGTACGATCCCTCCTTTCCACAAAATAAAATTTACATTTATTTTTCCCTTTGATTTAAGGAGGCAGTTTACCTTAAAATTGGTCAAAAAATTGATTTTTCTTTTTTAATATTAAATGAAAGCCTGTTTAATTGTGAATATTTTGATACCTCATTTTTATCCATACCGTAAATATATCGCGAGGTATTGTAAATTTTGTTAAAACACTCAGCGCAATTACCACACAAATTAAAACTTTAAATGCTTTTTCTCCATTTTCATATTTTCTTCACTTTCATGTTTTAAGGCTTTTTCTGTATTTGAGATAGAGATTTTTAAGCTTTTTTTTTTGGTGCATGTTCTTTATTACATATGTGATAAATCTGCGCATGGAATTAGCATTTAGGTTTTTTGTTATTTAAAAAAAAAAAAAAAAAAGTATATGAAGATATGTTAGATTTCATCGTTTTGCACTATACATATATCAGTAAAAAAAATCATAATAAATGTAATATTAGATATGTCTAAAAATCCATGTGCAAGTTTGTGTAGTACACATTTGAAAATCTAAAAAAAAAAAAAAAAAAAAAAAAAAAGGGGGCAAAAATATCAATTTTTTTAAAAAGTAGTAGAGATTTAAAAAAATTCAAATTTTTATAAAATTTTTTCAAAATGTACTTTTAGCTGAACATTGAAATTCAGTGAGTTCACCATTTGAATCATATTTAAAATAAAGAAAATTGTTGAAAAGGGAAACTGTCCCTTAAGTGTTCAGAAGTTACCTTAAACAGGGGTCCAGGAGGGCAGGGACGACCCCCTGACAAAAGAGATAACTGCTTCAATTCTTCATTTAAAAAATGACAGTAGGAGCTTACTTTTGTTTTCTTAACTGTTATATGTATGGTTTGGCTTTAATATTGACATTATGTTGCTACAATGTGAAATGAATACCAACACTGATGGAAAACCTAATCGAAGACATCACCAGTAATCAGGTTACCACTCATTTCACATTGCAGCAGAGCGTATGATGTTGCTATGGCAACACCACTCTCTGGTGCAACAGTTAACTGCCTGTCTCATTATTTATATTATTATCATCTGTGACACTACCTTCTGAGCAATAAATCTTTAAAACGACAATGAGGAAAAAATTAATTACTTTGACACAATAATAGTAAATTCCCACTGTTTTATAAGGGAGAATACAGAATTTCTTTGGCACATGTAACTGGAAAAAAAAGGAACTAAATGTAACATTTCATGAAATTTTACTTTTGGACAGTTTGAAAATAAAGCTTTTACTTTATAGATAATGGACATTAATTTCAGAAGAGAAATTATTGTCCTCACCTGATGATAAAACAATATTTTTAAATGGAAACTTACATTATCGCTTGTGAAAATTAAATCTACAATGATTACATGAAAATGACGCCATTTTCTATATACTTTTAGTCGTGATGTTACATTTAAATAAAGGTACTATGGTAACACTTATAGTAAAGGCTTAAAAATTTATATATGAAAAATATGCATTATCTGTTCAAAATGATGTCATTTTTGCATGTGAAAATACAGTGAGTCTGATTTTTAATTGATTTATAAAAATAATGCTCATACCCATTTTCTTTTTGTGGCAATATAAAAGAAAAAGTTGCATTAGAAAATTAAATAACATTTTTTAAAAATTATAAACTATAGCAGATGGTTGAAAATAGGGCTGAGAAATCTGATAATTGTTTTAAATTTGCAATAATTTTACTCCCGTTCTAAAACTATTGTATGGTGTTGTACATATATAATGTTATCAACATTTAGGTAATTTTAGTCCCCACCCCATCACTTACAATATCATACGTTATCATTCCTCGACACCCCCCCCCCCCCATACACACACACCTTAATGAAATCATCATCAATGTTTAAAAATCCTTTTTATTTTTATATGTTTGTGTTTGCATAAAGATATGATTTTACATTTAAACAACTGTATATCAATTAACATCTAACTACACTTACTATTTAAAAAGGTATAAGACTATTTTGATGTAAAGAAAAAATTAAAGCACTAAAACAAAAAATATCGTTTGGATTAAAATAAAAAAAAAAAACTTTCCCCAAAAATATCTTATGACAATCAAACATCAGGTCCCCCCCCCCCCCTCCCACACACATTAAAATGATAATTTTATATATGCACAGCCCTTAATTTGTATAAACACTGCAGCAGCAAAAGAAGGTGACATTTCAAAATTCCTCCCACAGTATTTAAAAAACTAATAAGTTGTATTGAAAATACCTTATATTATAAAGAAGCTTTTCTATGAAACCTTTAAACACATAAATGCTAAACTTATTATGTTTGCTTTTCATTACATTGGTTTTTATTTGTCACATATTGTATCCCACAAGGAGTAATAATTCTCCAAAACCCCTTACAAATAAGGATACTGGCTGCACCACTGGTATAAGGAATATACACAAATTATGAAAAATTAGGCATAGATTATGAAATACTCTCCAACAGTAGCTATTAAGAAATTTAATATTTTCATACAATGAAATGAAATATCTAAATGTGCCATTTAAAAACACGTAACTCAGTAAAAAAGCATTTTCAGCACTTGTTGCCCCCATAACACTTTTTGATGTTCACATTTAAATAGCACCCTCTATAGCGAACATCATTAGCATTTAATAATTACAATGCAATCACAGTATATTTACAAGTGTGACAAGCTGAATTCATAAATACTTTTCAACCATGTTGAAAGTGTTTTTCTCATTTTATATCTTAGCCATTTTTTTTTTATAAAAAATAAATAGATAATTAAAAACAATTCTTAAATCAAGGTTTACATGATAGACAAAACAAGCAAATACCTGAAATACCATTTATAATAAAAATATATAGTCAAATAAAAGACAACAAATCTTTAATAAATTTCTTTTATTTGAAAGTACAAGTTACAGAAACAAAATAAAATTTCTTTATATTATAAATATTATTGAATATAATGATTACTACGTATAATAAATGAAACAATATTAATATGTATCATAATGATCTATGACGATGACAATGTTTTGCAGAAAACTTTATTGATCTGAAGAAAAGGGTATTTATATTTCAATCTGAAAGGAAGATAATGCATTAGTAAAAATTGAGTAAAAATAAACTGTGTAACTAGCTAAATTGTGAACTATTAAGACAGTTTTTTGGAAAGAAGCGAGATAATCATTTAATAACTTTCAGTTGGTATAATAATTAAGAAGTAATAAATAGTGCATCAAAACCAAAAAGCATGTTCTTGACATACCTAAAAAAAAGGAGGTAATATGGAAATAATAGGATTCCATCTTAAATATGACGTAATCAACATGGCAACCTAGAATCATTACATGTCATGGGATATCACTGAATTAATTATGTACGATAGGATTTAATAGTATGAAGAAAACTTTTATTAATATCTTTTTAAGTTTTGATTTGATTTTCTTAAAATTTGAAATGACTTGACAAAATTCTGCAACAATTATATATATATATATTAAATTTCAAACCATTTGGTTGGGTATTTTTTGCGCTGTTATATGCGGACAGATGGACAAACCAGATGAAGACTATAGGTGCTTCGTATTTATATAGTTACAAACACATCTAAAAAGAGCTTAAAAAACACTATTTCTGTTTCCCTTTCATTCTGATAAAAATAACATTAAAATGACTTGAAATGGAATAAGTAATTTTTAAGGGAAAAAAGTTGTTTTATTTTTTTCTGTATGAGAATAAATAAAATTGTTAATTTCAGAATGAATGAGTTCGGGCCCACCCGAGCTCGAAGAATGGTACAAAAATCGAGCCCAAGGCCATATCTCTCATCTCTAGTAGTAACACAAGAACACTGAAACTAAATGTTAAACCAACGGCAATGTTCTTTTCAAAATTCTTATTTGCATTTCAATACTTTGGTTTTTTTTTGGGGTTTTATTTTTTTTTGGCCTGGGCAACCTGAACCTGATGTCTAACCAAATATGTTTACTTTTTATTTCTTTGGTTGCAGTTTTTTTTTCTTCTGAGGGCACTTTTAATTTTGAAACAAGTTCTGAAACTGAAATTTTCCTCTGAAAAACTGCACCTGAAATCAAGGACAAAAAGATACCCAATTAGACATGTCCCACGCAAAACAGAAAAAATTATTTAAAAATATTCAAAAGCAAATGATAAATTTGTAAAGTTACCATTGGTTTAATATTAGTTTGCAAGCATCTTTCCATGAGAGTTAACATAGTATAATTAATAAATAAACTTAAAATTTCGAACCCAGAATCAAAATAACATTAATTATTAATAACATTAAAACTCTTCATTTCACGATTTGCATAGTAATATAAAAAATAATTTAAAAATATGGTACTTTTCTGTTAGTCGGCACAGGCGATAAATCAACAAATATTTTTCCTTTGTCATCATTTGCATTGCATTCACTTAATTTTAAATATAAACCATTCACTCATTTCATTCTAATACATATGTCGCATTTAAATACATGCCTTTCACTCATTTTGATTCAATTGCAGAAAAAAAATATATCATCAAAATATTGTTTCTAATTTTCATGTGTGTAAAAAAAAAAAGTGTTATCGGAAAGATTTGTACACGAGTGACATAAAAGTACCAAAAATACTCAGAAGTTAAATATAAGTATTAAATAGCTTAACCAGCATGAGTAATAGTCAGTGTAGAATAATTTAAATAGAAAAAATAAGAGAATATGCTTTCCACACATAGAAGAATTCAATAAAACACACTTGTTTATATTACGCACTATACATAAAGGTTATTTTTCCAAAAAAAGCAGGGGGGGGACAACCAAACGCAGCTAATGCGCAATATGTTTTACTAATAAACATCATTACTTTCCATATGTTATATTTATAAACTGCATTAATTACAACTAAATAAAATAACCAAACCATACAAGTGATAAATTTTATACCTATGGTCATTTAAATTTCTCAAAACGCTTTTGAACTAAATTCTGATTCAGCAGCTATGAATATTATCATTAACATCTCAAAACTAATCTTTTGAGCTAAAAAAAAAAACATTTAAAAAACTTTTACTTGCTATGCTCACAATTTCTTAGTTAATTCATATTTAAAATAAAGTATGAAGCTGCAGCTTACTTACAAAATATATTATAGGAAAAATGTAAATTTTGTGAGCGAAATCTAAAAGCGTAAAAATCATAAAAGCATGGCTTCATATTTTTTTTTTTTTTTTAATGAATTTTGACCCAAAAATTTAGAAGACTTATTTCAAATTATAGCATTTTATGACACCGGATACGTATTAATTCCAATTTTGATTGTCGTTGAATACTAAGGTCATTCCATGGTAACTTACGTTATAATTTAAAACAATTTACAGTAGTAATTTCAGTAATATAACACCAAAAATTTTTAAATTTACCTAGAAAATTACCTAGAAAATGAAAATTACATTTTTTATGGCAACTTACGTTACTTTTTCAGTAATGTCAGTTACCATAATAAATATAACTGGCAGAGTTCAAGAAAAAACACTAAAATTAGGCCATTATCATCTAAATTTATCTTTGAATAGGTTTAATTAACAAATCATGTCAACTTTGCATTGTTAATATTTTTTTTTTCTTTTGTCTTTTATTACTAAAATTACTGAAGTAAACTGTTCTAAATGTAACGTAAGTTACCATCGAATGACCCAGTGAATTATAAACATTGATTGAGCGAAACAAACAATATCACTTATTTTATTTTGAAGCTCAGAGCTTTATAAAAATTAATTACAATGTTGACACATTTTAATTAAATTCTAAAATACACCATATGCTCCTGATAATTTCAATAACTTATACTAATGAAATAAATAATTCATATCACTTCAAAGAATTGTAAATAAACAACCCAAATCACAACAACAAAAAAAAAAAAACAACATTAATAATAATACATTTTAGATTAGTTCAACATTAACAAATATTAAATCAAATACATTAGATTATTACATATGCAGCTTAATAATTATTAAACAAATAAAAACCATGGTACTATCACAGATAATACATTTTATATTATTTCAATATTAAATAAAATATATTAATAATTAATAATATATTAATAATTATTAAGCTGATATTAAATTAAAATTATCCCGGTGTACCAAATGGAAGAAAAAGGAATTAGAAATGGAAGAGATATCATTTGATCATAGTTCACAGCTACGAAGCAATATACATAACCATATTCTCAAATATATACATTATTACTAATTAATTACTGTGCTTAAATTACTTATTTAACACTGTGATCTTATTTTAGACAAATCTGATAAGTTATTCTAGCTTTCGTGTAATTTCAGAATTTTTTTAAGTCTGAGCGACACATTTTTTGCAATATCAAATCCTTGAAAAGTGTGTATAGGGAGGGAGGTAGAGGTTAACTGCTTCCCACTAACAGAATACTCATATACAGTGACCCGGAGCCGAACAATTTTTGATGCTCCAGCTCCAGCTCCGCTCCTAGAGAAAATGCCGTAGCTCCAGCTCCGGCTCCAACTCGGCTCCGACTTCGCGCTTTTAAGTTGCAGATTTTAATTTACACGTTTAATTTTTTGCTCACAAATACTTTCTATCTTCATTAAAGATCTGACAAAATGCATTTTTTTTCTCATCAAACTTGAAATGCTTGTTCAGAAAATATGACATCTTTTAGCTTTTGCTTTTAAAATAGAAGGTTTGGTAGAATTTTAAACACAAAAATCTTAAATTTCTTCTACACTTTTTGAACAGCCAAAATTGTATGACTACACATGTAAACAACAGGCGGCCATATTTGTTTTCAAATAGTGTTGTCACTTAGTTCAAGTAGAAAGTAGAAGTAAAGTAGTGTTGCCATTTTTTGAGAAGTTTTCCTTCCCTAATAATAATAATAATAACCTAAAAAATAGTATAATTAAAATACTGAATAATGATGTAATTAAAATATTTTAAGCCTAGAAATTTAAAAGACTGAAAAAAAAGAAAAGAATATTAAAAACTAAAGGAGCCCTGGAGCTGGGAAAAATTTAGAGCTCCAGCTCCGGCTCCAGCTCCAGGAAAAACACAGCTCCGGAGCGCTCCGGCTCCGGGCTCCAGCTCCAGCTCCGGGTCCCTGCTCATATACTCGATGTTTATATAAAACATAGTTTATATATTTACATAAACTACATTTTTTTAATTGATCATTTAATGCCATTTTATAAATTAAAAAAACTAATGCGAAGAAAACATTGATTAAAGAATAAAAGGAATTAATAAATATTGTATTGAGAATAAAGTTTTCTTAGATACAGATTGATTTTGTGAGAAAAATGACGTTATATATAAAAGATAAAACAATGATAAATAAAATACAGAACATGTACTTTTGAGAAAAATGACTTACTTACAATCACCATACACGAATATTATTGAAGATTCATATCTTCAAAAAAAGCATGCAAATCTCATGTAAAAGTCGGGTCAACAGGCAATCGACAAACATTCACATAACTGTTGAAAATGTCCCATTGAAAACACCCTGCAATGTAAATGAATAGAAAAAAAAGAGTATAATAAACTAATAAAAACAACAAAAACAATGTAGAATGCATTTCAAAATCTCTCGTTCTAAGCAACAGAAAATAAATATATAAAAAACTACATACTTACAGTCAGTCATACAAGTTAGTAATACTTTATTTATACGAGAGTTCCTGATTGATGAATTTTAAGTAGAAAACAACAAAACAGCACATAGTCCAAGAGCATCAGACAATCCACTTTCTTGCAGAAGATCACAAATGGTAGTCACTTATTATAGAAGACTACACACCTGCGATATCCTGAGAGCAAACTTGGTAAAATATGTATTTATCTTGGCACCAGCAGATTCTAATCTCTACTTCAAGTATAACTTTTATAGGTTTGAAAGTTTTTCAAACTCTTTCTGAAAAAAAAAAAAAAAATAATAATAATTTACGAACTTTTCAATCGTAAATCATCTCTTGTGGGGAAGTGGAGAGAAAAAATTCATGTTCTAGATTTTACAGTTTTAATATACTACTACTGATTAATTATTAAAGAAAACTACAGAAAGATAAACATATAAGATAAAATTTTAAAAAGAATAAGGGATGGTTTATAAATTATTAATAATAATTACAAGTAAAAACTTTATTTAAAAACAAGTTTGTTCAATTTAAAAAAAGTTAAATTTTATATGTCATTAGAATTTTTTTAGGGGGAGGATAAGAAGCTAAATACAATTCAAAGTCTTCATATTACTTTTTAGATAGTACCGTATCATTGTAAAAATTAACACATTTAAAACTGATTTAATGTAAATCATGTATGCAGAGTTTGCTATGATCAGTCAATTATATAAAAATAATAGAGAAAACTTTGGAGTTAATTCAAAATTAATTCCATGGTTAAAAATTTGTTGCTAGTTTTAGGACAAATTAAAAAATTGTCAGTACTAAAAATGCATTGAAATAGAATATCAAATAAATTCCTGAAGGAAATGAAACTATTTATTCACAAAAAAGGGATTACCGTACATTATAATAGAATGACGACCGTATTATATTAATTTGTATTCATATACTATCAAATTTGTTTTAAATTCATGCATATGAAACCAGGTTAATTTTAAAGAATTTGGAAATGAGGAACATAATTATCTATTAACAAATGCATAGGCAGCGTTGTATGTAAATACAGGAAGATGCAAATTAAAGAATTTACGAATACATCGTTTTATAGAGTTTGGTAATATTAAAAAGTAACATAGTTAACAAATTAATTTTAGTAGCGTAGTATGTAAATACATGAAAATAGTAACTTACGATTGTATAGCTTTATAAAAGAAACTTCTACAGTTATGAAACAATGTAAAGAAATGTTAAAAAACATCTGAAAAACCATTACGTACCTTTAATTTGTAAATCCCTTATTAATTTCAAATAATCTTTAAAATCATAAGCTGTCGTCTGCTTCTTCAATCTTTTAAAATGGCGGAATACAGAAAAATGAAGCACGCTGATTGGTTGGGTCTAGTATTTTAAAGCCAAGGCCTAGACCACAGAGACCAAGCCTCGCAGACCACGCAGACCCTCCTAAACCAGGCTAAACCCACGCCTGGCAGACCTCGCAGACCTTGTAGACCTGATAAGCCATAGTGTAAACGCAGCATAATGAACCGAGAACAGATGAGGAATTAGCTGCGATAGACTCGGAGAATGATAATGAAACAGTTATCTATGATTTCGACGATTACATCCCGGAAAATTTAGCAACATATGAAGCTGAAAGAGCTACTGCTCCATCCGTAGCCGACGTTATGGACTTTTCGTCCACCAATGAAGATGAAGAAGAAGAAACAGAAGCACTGCCCGTCCCTTCTTTCAATATTGCATTGAAGAGCTTACAAACAGTGAAAGACTATTTACTTTCTCATTAAAGACCAAGGAAAAAAACTTGCAAAGTATTTCAATACTGGAAGATGCTGCATTCACTTTGAACTCAATGACTAAAAAACAATCCACTATTACACTGTAAAAAAAAATCTGTAAAATTACTAAAGTTTTTCTAGGAAACAGGGATTCCTAGAACTCTTTATGTAACGGCAACAGGAAAAATTAATGTAACAGACGCTGTTACAGGAATTTTTGTTGTTGCCGTTACATAAAAAGTTTTTGGAATCCCAGTTTCCTAGAAAAACTTTAGTAACTTTACAGAATTTATTTTACAGTGTACGGACTATTTTCAACCTAAACGCCAGAATTCGCAATTAAATGTGTTAGTAAAATGATCTTAAAATGGTATGTATAACAATGTTCTTTTCATAAAATATAGATTGTAATACCTTTTGAGAGAGTCATCTTTACTACCTTTGTTTTGTTTTTTTTTCTACGATTTTTTGCTTTCTATGTATTTCCCGTATTTTACGTTTTTTTTACTCAGTCCCTTGAGAAACGTAAAATCGGGGTTTCACTGTATCAAAAATCTTGATATTTTAAAAATAAATATCGGATATATATCATGATATATATCCATTGATATATGGGGCATTCTCACAATTTTTTGACGTTCGGGAATAAAAATCTGGTGAAATTAACTTGCTAAAATAACATTTTAATCTGATAGACGAATGCAGTAATGGTTCAAAATAAAGAAAAAATGTTCAACAGCGAATTTTTTTTATTTAACTGAAGTTTAAGTTAAACTTGCGAGTTTAATTTTCTTTACCACTTTACCTATATAACTATCTATTTTCTTCTAAATTTTTACTTATAATGAATTTGTATAGTAACAACAGGAGATTCAAATACGAAATAATAACAATGTAGTATTTTTAGTACAAAATTTTTGTATAAAATTGTCTTAAAGGGGTGTTAAAGAAGGGACGAAAGAAAAAAAAAAAGGGGGCGGGGATGGTATAGGAAAAAAGGGACGGTTATGGAAAAAAAGGGGATGGTAAGGAAAATTACCACTATTTTTAGACAAATCAGGTTAAGACTAAGTGATAGCCACAATGTTCATTGATTTTTAGAAACAGTTAATATAAATTAGAAACTAAAACATATTGCACTTAACAAGAAAACCTAATCGAACAATATTCTAAAAATGCATTTCTCTTTTTCATTTTTTTCACTTAGAACAAAATTGAAGGTCAACTAATTGAAAACAGATACAATTCACTTTATACACTTATATTAACTATAGGATTTGTATCAAGTATCAAGAAAGTTTCATGTTTTATAAAACAAAATTTTAAATACAAAACAGTTTTTTTTTCAGTTGAAGAATTTTAAAAAATGTAAGCTTGTCTTATTTTATATTCCCTAACTTGTTGTGTACAGTTTAGACTCAGCTAAACCAAAATCATTAAGGATCCTTTACTAATAATGCTGTATATAAATAATTATCTAATTTACAGTTTATTTATTAATGGCTGTTCTGAATTGATTGTCTCATTATATTAGTTCTACATTTAAAAAAAGTCCTTCCGGCCAGTGCCGGGAGGAAGAGGTAGCTTTCATATTCCTTATTTTTTAAAAGCCAGCTTATATTATTCAAACACACGGAGTTCAAATTAGTGGAACCCGATATGAAGATTAAATACTAATTTTTGTCAATATTGAATATAATGAGAATTTTGCGAAATTAGTCAGTGTTATCAAAGATGGTTTTATTAAAGTGATTTATATTTTGTCGCCAAATTCGGTGATATCCCGGATTATATTAATAATTATATTAACCTGAATTATCGATGATAGTCCGCCATTTTAAAACAACATAATGGGTGCAACAAAGCTCACCAATGAACTTGGTCGACACCTTAGTAATTCCTGTGCACATGCTCACTCATATCTAAATCGGTTGATATATACGAGTGCTGTTGCAGGCAAAAAATCAGATTTTTCAAAATGTCACACACATTCGAAATTCAAACTGCTATATCTCGGCCTTTTTTATAGATAAAGGCAAAACAAAAAAATGATCCGGAATCTTTGTAACAAGCTGAAACACATAAGAAAAAAATCTTTTTCAATTTCTAATTTTTTGTACCTCATTTTAAATTAAATTTTTTTTAAAATTTTTAAATGGCCGCCATATATAAATTTTGAACGGAGGGTGGTTTCGAGGTCTAGGGGTCATGATCGGTGAAAATATACCAAAATTTTTCGGAATCGTTTTCCTCCGAACGGCTGCAATAGGTAGCTTTTTGTAATGAAAGCTACCTAATAAAAGGTTCAAACATAAAGCTTGGAAAAGATATTGATCACTGCCAGAGATAAAAGTTCTTTATCTACAGAATGATACAATCAGTAACTGTTGAAAATTTCATTTACACTTGTTTTGAATGAAGAAAATATCAAAATTATTTTGCACGGTGATATTTTAAAAATAAATATCAAATATACAAAATATCAAACACCTTGATATTTTTAAAATATCAAGAATTTTAAAATATCGAAAATATCAAAAGTCTTGATGTTTTAAAAATAAATATCGGATATATATCATGATATATATCCATTGATATATATCAACGAACCCTGGTCAAAGTATCAAAATTATTTTGCACGATGATATTTTGAAAATAAATATTAAATATCTAAAATATCAAACATCTTGATATTTTTTAAATGTGAAGAATTTTAAAATATCGAAAATATAAAAAATCTTGATATTTTAAAAATAGAAATCGGATATATATATCATGATATATATCAACGAACCCTGGTCAAAGCCAGTGTTGCCAGTGGGCTACTTTTTTTAAATTCAGATTTCTTGATTGCCACCACTTTTTTGAAACGGCAAAATTACCTTTGTTTTCGCCTTAATTAATATGTCATTAAATAAGGTGCATTTTACCATTTCAAAAAAGTGGTGCCAATGAAGAACCTGAATTTTAAAAAAAGTAGCCCATCTGGCAACACTGGTCAAAGTATCAAAATTATTTTGCACGGTGATATTTTGAAAATAAATATCAAATATCTAAAATATCAAACATTTGATATTTTTAAAATACCAAGAATTTTAAAGTATCGAAATATCAAAAATCTTGATATTTTAAAAATAAATATCGGATATATATCAAGATATATATATATATCATGATATATATCCATTGATATATGGGGCATTCTCACAATCTTTTGACTTACTTTTTTTCTGATAGACGAATTCCTTAATGATTCAAAATAAAGAAAAAATGTTCAGCAGCGATTTTTTTTTTTTTTATTTAACTGAGGTTTAGGTTAAACTTGGGAGTTTAATTTTCCTTACCATTTTATCTCTATAACTTTCTATTTTCTTCTAAATTTTTACTTATAATGAATTTGTATAGTACCCTCAAGACATTCAAATAAGAAATAATAACAATGTGGTATTTTTAGTACAAAATTTTGGTATAACATTATCTTAAAGGGATGTTAAAGAAGGGACGGAAGAAAAAAAAAAAGGATGGTATAGAAAAAAAAGGGACGGTAATGGAAAAAAAAGGATGGTAAGGAAAATTACCACTATTTTTAGACAAATCATGTTAAGACTAAGTGATAGCCACAATGTTCATTGATTTTTAGAAAGAGTTATTTACATTGGATTAAAGATAATAATAATAATAATAATAATAATAATTAATTTACCTCGAAAAGTGCTGGATTAAACCTTGGGGACGCTAAGACTACCAATAAAGCCACGATGCTTGAAATTGCTATTTAAATGCTGATTTAAATTCTGCAGTAAATTTTCTGACAAAGAATTTTAGACATTCTTTCTCTAGCGTACATCTGCATGAGAAAAAACTTGAAAAAAATTCTGTGGCTGCATCTGAAGTGATTTCCTGTATAAGTTTAGCAAGAGGGATGGTAAGAAATCTAAAACCCAAGGACAGAGTTCAAAAAATAATATCAATCGTAAAAATGTGTGCCGGGTTAACTTTTTGCTACATATTTATATAAAACAACTGTCCCAGTTTCGGAAAAAAATTACATCGAATTACTTTTATTGAAACAATTTTATACAGACAGCTCCAAACTTAAAAATCAGCATCAGGGACACGGGGCGGTATTGGAGTTTTCCTGGTATTTGGACCCCCAACATCGTCCAAAACTTATTTGTCTCGTTGATATTGTTATGCAATCATGCAATGGGATGTTCCCCAGTGTATATGAAATTAAAAAAAACACAAGAATATGTACTAAAATAAAAATTATTATTCAGTGACTTAAAAGTCAAAAAATTGTGATAATGCTCCATATATCAACGAACCCTGGTCAAAGCAGGGTTGGTAAAAATCACGATTTTTTTTTTTAATCAAAAAAATCGGATTTTTTTTATTAATATTATTTGTGTACTTATTTATGTACGTGCATGTATTTATTTATTTTTTCTGCATAGATTTACACATTTCTATTAATTTCATTACATTTCCTAGATAAGAATTCAAGATATTTTAAATAAAAATTAAAAGTTGTTGCAAACAAATTTAAAAGATTCTCTTAAAATTTAAAATTTTATTATTCTACTATTAAATTAAAATTGTTATACATAAATCTATATATGTGCTGTGTATAAATTTCTAGTTAATTTAAAGTTATTTATTTTTCATTAATGTGTTATTCCAGTAATATATGCATAATATATAAACACATAATAAGTGTAACAAAGAATTTTAAATGTATATGTGTATTCCATTGCAGATTCAGATTCATGAATGTTATCACACAGACTGCAAGTTTATTTGTGTTTTACATTCTTGCCATTTTCCCCATCATTTTATCACTACACTATCTGCATATTACTATTACACCTTTTCCAAATATAGTATTTTTTTTTTTCGGTAAAATAAAGCCTCATTGGATCTTTTTTTCTGCGAAGCATTTTTCTTATGTATCAAAAAATCCAAAAGCTCTCTGTAACTGTACTTACAAGGGAACCACTTTTGGTGTTGCTCGCACCTAGCATCGAGACCTGGTGCGTTTTGTAGCCCTATACATAAAAGTTAGAGAACCGATAAAATTTCTCTGTTAAAATCATATTTTATATACTTTTTTATACTTTTAATTTTTTATTATTACATTTTTATTTGTTTATTTCACGCCAAAAGTGAGTTAAGTCGCCAAATAGGGCGCTACAATTTTACCGCCCGTTTCATCCAAAGAGTACAGAACATATTACTAGTATATCAGATTGCAATTTTTTTTAAATAATTGATAGCATAAGAAACAAATATTAGGTTTTTATTTCTTTTTCTATGCAGATGATAAATATATAAGTAATAAATATAATTCTATAAAAGCTTCGAAGATCATTGAAAACTATTTTTTAGTATTTGAAATAGAAAATAAGCAGTCTATTTTCTTTTGAAATCGAATGGAATAAAGTTTCGAATGTTTAAAATGAAATGTTGCTGTATTAAATGGTCCTTTGGTAAAAGCAATCATAAAGTAAATTAATATTTTTACACAATTTAGAAAAATTACTGTTGCTAAATATATCGAACTTAACAATTTCTACCCATTACAAATTCAGCTATGACATTTGGCTAGGGTTGCCGGAAAGCTCTACTTTTGAAAATAAACGCCAACTGTTTCCCCGCCAAAAATATGAATATAATGTTGCAATTTTTCAAAATCAAATTCGTGGGTTTTTGAAGGAATTTTCGAACTTTTTTCAATATTTTATACTTATTATTAACTAATTTTTATTTTTAAATGCTTTTCTTTAAAAATATTCAATGTTAATAGTCCGATAAGTGGTCTCTAAAATTGCCTTTTCCGGAAGTTATGCTGCTGTAAAATCAAGAAATATTATTTTAACAGAAAAATTTTATCGATTCTCAAACTTCATAATATAGGGCTTTAAAATGCACCAGGTCTCAATGCTAGGTGTGAGCAACACCAAAAGTGGTTCCCTTGTTAGTATTGGTAAATGACATTATTGTTTCAACTTTTTATTCACACAATACTATACTAATCTAATAATTGACAAAATAGTTACCAGATGAAAAATAATCACATAATTGAAAGCTTAAAACTATCAATTGTCAGTATTATCTTCTCAGCCGTTGACAATTTCTACAATCAATCATGCTTACTGACAGTAGGAATCGCTGCTTAGCTTAGAAATAACAGGGATTTGTTTAAGAAAAATTTGGGCCCTTTAAGGGGCCTTTCACAATTTTTTAAATATTTAGACAGGACACTTCATGCAAATTTTCATCTTAAAACAGGGCCCTTCACAAAATTCTTTGTCTTCAAAATAGACCTTTCCCTAAAATTTTCTGTCGCCAGATAAACTTTCACAAATTAATTATTTTAAAATAAAATTTAACCTGTCACAAAACAGCTGAAGTCAAAAAAGTATCTATTACATACTCTTTTTTTATATCTATACATAAATAAATGATCCTATTAAAAACATAAACAGGAATCTATATATAATGATTTTTTCAAATTCACAAAATTGTAGTTAGATTTTTCAATAATAAAAAAAAATCCCTGCCGGCTCGGGCCTACAGGCGGAGGTAGATTTCGAAGTTAAGTACTAAATTCACCAAGAAAACTTAAATCAAGATTAGAGATAAACCCAGTTCCTTCACTATGAATGAGCTCTAAGGAAGCTAAACATTTTGTGAAAATTCTAATATACACGAATACACACACGCATGTATATGGAATAGGTTTAAAAATGGCTAAAGCAAATTCAGAGAACCTCAAAGTGTTAAAATATATTAATATTTCTATACTCGGGTTTTTATCATGTTTTAATAAGTTTCTTCAAACTCACATGACGTTACATATTCACCTGCTGAAGTCCATTATATTTCCAATATGACGCTATATATATATATATATATATATATTTAATTCGTCAAACTATTTATTTCATTTTGAGTTTTCACGCGGTAATCTTGCTCTAGAAAACTTATGACGTAATATTCAATTTGTTTTCAATTCGTGAAACTGTTTATTAATTTATTTTTTCACGTGAAATCTTGCAATAGAAAAGCAATTGTTGTGGTGAGGATTTTACTGCTTTTTTTTTAGTTGTTGGCAACTACTATAACGAAAAATATTTATTTTTTCCTGTCATTGTTGTATAAGAGCTGGTTTTATCAGAATCATGTTAAGACGGTATTCAAAATTTTGAGCCCTCCCCATCTCCATTCCCTTGGGCCGATTTTGCCCATTTTCAATCCCCGCCGAAATATTAACCATCTCAAAGTTGTTGGCGAGTTTGAAGACGATCCGTGCATAATTGCGACTTTTATCGTGCGGACAAAATTTAGTACATACATACATACATACATATATATATATATATATATATATATATATATATATATATATAAACTTTTTAGGTGGGGGTGGTTTTGGGTTCCTGGGGTCCTATAATGAAAAGTTATGAAGGAATTTTTCAAAAGTCGCACCATGGTAACGACTGCAATAGGTAGTATTTCTTAAGAAATCTACCTAAAAAACTTCACAAATACAGGACACAAATCCTGGACAGACGCATGAATAAGGTACTAACTATAGCTTAAAGCATTTAGCTTGCAAAAATGAACTGATCATCTAAAAAAGAAAACAATTTAAAAACAAGTTGGAAATTGCTCGTCAAACGTGGCAAATGCGGTGCGTTCGTACTATAACTAGTTTTATAATTATTTTTTGCACCCCATATTGTACTGAACGTGTATTTATTTGCAATTCATAAGTGCATAGTCTGTAACATCATTAAAATGCACTTGCAATAATTTTTTCCATTCCCCTTAATGTAACGGAAAACTTTTGACTGTCCCTGTAATTAAGCTATACATCCGATTTTCATGAAATTTGAAATGGCTCGACAAAATTTTGCAGCAATTATATATTTAAAATTTCAGCCCATTCGGAAAGCTGTAACATCATTAAAATGCACTTGCAATAATTTTTCCCATTGGCTTTAATGTAAAGAAAAACTTTTGACTGTCCCTGTAATTAAACTATGCATCCGATTTTCATAAAATTTGAAATGGCTCGACAAAATGTCGCAATAATTATATGTTTAAAATTTGAGACCATTCGGAAAGCTTTAACATCATTAAAATGCACGTGCAATAATTTTTCCCATTGGCCGTAATGTAAAGAAAAACTTTTGACTGTCCCTGTAATTTAACTATACATCCGATTTTCATAAAATTTGAAATGGCTCGACAAAATTTTACAACAATCATATATTTAAAATTTCAGACCATTCGGTTGGGTAGTTTTTGCTCTATTATATGCGGACGGACGGACAGACAGACGGACTGAACGATGACTATAGGTGCTACGTATTTATATAATTACGAACGCACCTAATGAGAGAGCACGTATCAATATTTTTGAGGAATACACTATGGATTGATAATATTTTTAACACAATTGCATTTACTTTCATAAAATAATAGTATTTTGAACTTATGAAAGTTTTATTTAATGTTATTACAAGGTAATTTTTAATCTGAAATGAATGATTACTTTTCTTATAACATAAATTATGAATTTGATTCTTATTTAACCTGTAAATATCAATGTTAAAAAAAACTGATTTAAATCTATGATTTAAAAAAAAAAAATCATTTGATTTAAATCATGATTTAAATCGCGATTTAAATCAAGCTGATTTAAATCGACAAATTTCTAGCCTTATCAGACGCCAAAATAAAAGAAAACACCGAGATGAACCATATAGGAGTACAGTAAAACCTCCCTAAAGAGACCACGTTCCGTTCCAATAAAAACTGGCCGCTCTGAGAGGTTGTCTCTTAATGGAGGTCATGTTTAAATCTAGATTTTAATTCTTGAAAAAAGGTAATAATTACTGTTACTAAAATTTATTTTTCACATTAGAAAAAAATATGAAAATTTAAGTATCAAAACAAAAGTTGATTACATAAGTTAATTACTGCAGAGTTTAAAAAATGAATGCATTTATTTTACGGTTTTATCTTTTATAACTTTTGTATCCAAGTCCTTTTGAATTTCAGTAAATAAATGCAATATTTTTTGGACGGGAACAAATAATGACGATTTCATTAATTTTTCTATTTCTTTGAGAGTTTCCTGACAGATTAGAGCAGCGGAGTTTATTGACCGTCATCCTTAATTTGTCATCAGAGTTAAATTCAGTGCCTAAAAAGGCATAAAGGGAGTTAAACATTTAAAAGTTACCGGAATAAATAAAAATTCTAAACTTAGTTTAGAAGTTTGATGAATATTACGCTCTCCGGAATTATTATAGTAATAAAATCTTCAAAGAAATGGGTCGCTCATGAAGGGAGTTCAACTGGGGTGGTCTCTGAATAGAGGTAAAATTACTATTGAGCCTATGGGAATAAATTTCGTTTTTTACCTAAATGGTCGTTCAGGGAGGTGGTCGCATAGGGAGGTTTCAGTGTATATAAAAGGAAAAGCGCGAGGCAGAGCCTGGGCGGTTCAAAGAAACATACACACATGGAATAAAGTTGTAAGGATTTTAAATAGACAATATTTTTAACGCTTAGCTGTAAAAATACGTAGTATGAGCCAAAAGATAAATAAATTATTATAGTCCAGTCAAATTGTCAGAAAATAGGGCCAATAGATGCAAAAATTCTGCTAGAAGATTTTATGTTTTTAAAGTGTTTATGGGGATGCTAATAACAGGAATTAATTATTTTCCAACAAAATATCTCGAGGCTAAATTTTGTAGAGCCAAAAAACCAAGAAATTTTCGGATGTTTTTCAGTTTTTGGCCTATAACTCGAAAATTATAAAATTTTTGTGTACCATACTTAATTATAAAAAGAAACATAAATAAATTCTCTACAAATTTCATAATAAAAACGTTTTTCTATACCCAATACTAAGCGCGCTACGGCTTTTTGAAAACAACACTTTTTTTTTTTGCCTCCCATCCCAAAACAATTTCTTTTCATCACTAACTGTGGAAATGAATTGTACTTATTGACGAATAAGGAGTGACGAGATAATTAAGGAGGGAAATTTTCAAGAAGGGTGGGTAGAAGGTATTGTTTCCAAATTGTACGTTTTTCTCGTAAGTTGTACGATTTTTAGTGCTTTTTAGGCCTATAGCGGTTTTTAGGTATTAGGTGTACGTTTGAATGTGTCCGTATGACGATTTCTTCCGTTTTTCTACCACATCTTTCGTTTGATAGTTTAAAAAGAAATATTTTCTAGTTTGCTTTAAAATTTCACCTTTTGCCAAAAGTAAGTTATACACATGCGCATCAAATGTAGAAACGGCTTGTTTCAGATCGGTAATACAAAAATCTTGAGAAAGTTGTGTAATATTAACGACGCATTTGCTGTAGCATTAGATCATGTGAACTTGACCTTATTATAGATTATAAATATACACATTATAAATTTTTTAATTTAGTATAACGGTATCTTAAGTTTAGATATTTATTTGATGTATTATCACCCTTTATGCTTAACCCCTAATCGTCGAGCCCAGGGCAATTTCTCTGTGAATGCATCGGGCGCGACGATCACAGGGTTAAATAAAAATATTTATTTTTGTAGGGTGTCCATTGCTAAAATTTTTATGATCATCAATGAATTGTAGGATGGTCTGATTTATCTTTATTCTTACAATTCAATTAATTGTTCATTCATAATGGGATATGACTGCAAAATTAGTTTAAAAATGTTAACAGAATAATGTAATACAAATATAGTTGGATAATAATGATTAAATCGATTAATTAATAGTAACCACATTTTAAAAAAATCGTTAACGAAAACATTACTGACATATTCAACATAGTTTAGCATAGTACGAAAAAGGACGATAGCATAATAAAACAAAAACTAGTGTCAATCAAAATCTTCCGTCACGACAAATTTCTAGCCAAAGAAAAAAACAGGAATCGCTTCATTTCATTTCTTAAAACAGAGTTTCAAAATAACAGAATCCAAGCTGACCTGGCAGATAAAGACGCTGATGTCATGATTGTTACCTCAGCCATTTCAAGAGCCGAAGACTTTGAAAGTGTAGTATTGTCGGAGAAAACATTAGTTTTCTCGTTATCATGACGAGCTATCAACACAAAAATCTCTTTTTCCAAAATCCAGGCAGTGGTAACATCGAAACCAAGTAGTTTTCAACCATGTCATACAAATACAATTACAACAATATTCTTCTCACTCATGCAATCAGAGGATGCGATACAACATAGGCTCTTTTTGGGCAAGGAAAGTCAAAGTTTTGTAACACATTGGAAAAGCATGATCAGCTTAAGGAAATAGCCTGTGAGTTCAATAAACCAGAGTCAATCCGTCAAGAAATCAATAAGGCTGAAGAAAAATTCAATACTACACTATACTGCGGATGCATAGACACCACACAGGCATTAAACACCTTGGTGTTCCCATTATTTGCTAAATCTGCCACTAAAAGCAAACTTCATCTTGCAAGGCTACCACCAACGCAAGATTTTGAGCAGCATCATTTCCTCCGATGTTATTATCAGATACAAGCTTGGCTAGGAAACAACATCCCCCAGAAAAATGGGGTTTGGTTTGCAGGTCTGACGGTCTCTTTCAGACAGTTTAAATGTGCCAAAACCCAGCACCTGAATCCTTGATGCATGTTGTCTCATGTACTTGTATAAAAGGGTGCAGCAAGGCATGTTCTTGCCAAAAATCAGGACTTAAATATTCATCAATTTGCAAAAACTAACGGGGTCAACATAGATGCCAATGTCTCCGGAAATTCCGGAGTTTCTCCGGAAGTGTAGGATAAAATACGGAAGTACGGTAATAAGGTAGAAAATACGGAAATTTGAGGCAAAACAAAATCGCGAATTTCTTCGATCGATCGCGGCAAAAAATCACGAATTTCGTCAATCGGTCGTTGAGGTACTCGTATATCGCGAAAATTGTCTATTAGTCGATAAAACCGCGAATTTCTACAATCGCTCGCGGCAGAAAATCGCAAATTTCGCCAACCGGTCGTTCAAAAAAGTTGCACCTTTTGTCAATCATTCGCTGCAAATAATCGTGAAATTCATCAATAGATCGTTGATAAAAATCGCAAATTTTTTTAATCTCCAAAAAAACTCTAATTTCGGCTTCAGCTGCGGCAAAATTCCGTTAATCAATTGAGGAAAAAATATCCTGAAATCCGATAATCGGCCAATGATAAAAATCGCGAATTTTGTCAATCACTCGCTGCACTGCAAAAAAATCACGAATTCCATTAGTCATTCGCGGCAAAAAATTGCTGTTTTCGTCAGTCAGTCGCGGCAAAAATCGCTGTTTTCGTCAGTCAATCGCGGCAAAAAATCGCGCTTTTCGTCTGTCAGTCGCGGCAAAACATCGCTGTTTCGAAAATATAAGGCTTTCGGTTCTGAAAATTGAAAAATTCGGTCATCAGCCCGAAAATTCGGACATAAAAAATAGCGCGAATTTCAACAATAATCAATTCCGTCAAAATAATCAATTTCCTCAATCGTTCGTAAAAAAAATCGTCACTTTCGCCGGAGGATCGAGGGGGAAAACGCAAATTTCGTCAAACGATCCTGGGAAAAAACATCCGAAAATTTCATCAAAAAGATTGCGAAAAACAGCAAATTTCGTCAAAGGATCGCGAAAGAACACTAATTTTGTCAAAGGGGCGCAGAAAAAAAAACATATAGTTAGTTTTGGGAGTCCTCACCCGTCTGCTGTAATCTTTCAGAAAATTTGCTGTGAATTTCAGATTTTTTTTTTTTACTCAGAATCACCCCTGGTCAGTGAGTCGCGGCAAAACATCGCGATTTTCGTCCGTCAGTCGCGGCGAAACATCGCGATTTTCGTCTGTCAGTCGCGGCGAAACATCGCGATTTTCGTCTGTCAGTCGCGGCGAAACATCGCAATTTTCGTCTGTCAGTCGCGGCGAAACATCGCGATTTTCGTCCGTCAGTCGCGGCAAAACATCGCGATTTTCGTCCATCAGTCGCGGCAGAACACCGCGATTTTCGTCCGTCAGTCGTGGCAAAACATCGCGATTTTCGTCCGTCAGTCGTGGTAAAACATCGCAATTTTCGTCAGTCGATCTCAGCAAAAAAGCTCGAATTTTGTTAATTGGTCGCGGAAAAGAGTCACTTTATTTTTTTGTAGGGGAAAAATAGTCATGTAATTTCACACAGTTATATCAATCGAGGATTTTTTTTGCTCTGTAGGGATAAAAAAAATATTTAATTTTTATAAATTTATCATGAAAAATTATTAATACATTAAAAGTAAAATTAAATTTAGTAACCTTTATTTAAATTATGTTTGTGTTGATAAATGTAAAAGCTGCAAGAGGACTGAGAATATTTTGTAAAAAATATAGCTCGTAAAAAAACTCTGTACAACTCCTGAAATGACTCCTGAAACGTGAACATTTTACTCCTGAAGAGTGTCCAAAACTCCTGAAATTTAAGTGGTTTACTCCTGATACAGTCTTTACAATGTTGGCGTCTATGGGTCAACTGCGAAAATGTGGACGACATTATTTACCCAGAAGAAGAGGATGATGAAGCTGATGCCTCGGAAACCATCGACTAAACCAGCAACGACGATGACTTTGACAACCAGGTTGATGATGTCACAACAAGGTAAAAGAAGATCAAAGCTGTTGAAAAACAAGCAAACTGCTCGTTTTCTCCTCAAACTGAGGTTGACGGACCAAACCCATCAACCCACAAGCACTACATACAGGAGTTACTAAATACATTAAAAATCTTACCGTAACTCTTACTTACATTCATGTAAATACCTACTATTAATGTTCTCCACTTAAGTTCTAAATACAAAAAAAAAAAAAAAAAAAAAAAATTCAATGTAGTAAATTTTTTTACAATGTTACCGTTGTAATTAACCGTTATTGTTATCATGCAAAAACCTGTAATCTAAACAAGTTACATTAAAGAGAATAAAATGAATAAAAAATGATGTCAAATGTTCATTTTTGAGATTTTTCACAAAGTTAGAAAAAAAGTGTTTTTTTCAGAAAGCCGTAGCAAGCTTAGTAATGAGTTTAGAAAAACGTTTTTATTAGGAAATTTGTAGAGAATTTAATGCTCTTTCTTTTTGTGATTGCGTATGGTACACAAAAATTTTATAATTTTCAAGTTATAGGCAAAATACTGAAAAAAGTCCAAAAATTTCGTGTTTTGGCTCCAAAAAGTTTAGCCTCGAGATATTTTGTTGGAAAACAATTAATTCCTGTTATTAGCATCCCCATAAACACTTTAAAAACATAAAATCTTCTAGCTGAATTTTTGCCTTCTATTTTTGACAATTTGACTGGACTATTATGAAAAATATTTACATCTATTTAATAGTATCAGTTTTTCGAAATATTTTGACTTATTTAACCCTTAAATGCGTGTTTTTTTTTGTTTTTTTTTTGTTTTTTTTTTCGAAAAAATTACGATGATTATATATGATTCTCTGAAAGGTTTATTACACAGGAAAAATAATGAAAAAAAAATCAGAGATACATTTTTCATATAATACGTCAATCTTTTCTTCTGTTGCACATCTGCAATACAAGTAAAAACTATTGTCATGTGGCTGTTTTACGCTAAAATATTGCAAATTAGTAAATATTTTAATAAGTATGTTTCCAAATACCTTATTTTATATAATTATTTATTTTATAAAACTTAACCTTTAACCCTCTAATTCCCATGATAGAATACGTTTCTAGAAAATACATAGTTCAGAGAATCTGACTTTACACCAGAAAGTTTCTATGGTTAATTTCGCTTTATTTAAATACGAAAAGTCTTTTATCAGTTAAAGCAAATATTACTATTTTCTGGTGTGAATTAGATATATCGAATAAAAAAATCTATTGAATTCAAAACACTGTTGTTTACATATATGCAAAGCTGCGCATTAAAGGGTTAAAAATATGCGATTTGCGAAAAATCCTGACGTAATGGTAAAAAATAAAGGTCATTTTCAGATTCAACAAAATACATGAGAATCATTATCAAAAGCGAAAACAAACAAACAAACAAAAAAAAATGGCACAACCCAAATTTTGCAAGCTAGTGTTATTAGATCAATTAAAAATAAATTCAAATGTTCTCTATATTAGTTTTAATATTTAGTTAAATGTTTAATTTTTAATATAAATATATTTTTTTCCTTTTAGATACAGTTCCTGTTCAATATTAAGAAGTCCCTCTGTTCAAGTTATTATGATGTCATTTGACAGTTATTTTCCAAGTCTTAAAATTAAGGAACTACATGACACCTGTTCTGCATCATATATATTTGAATGAAAAATCTTTCTTTAATCATAGAGGATTATTATTATATTGTGAAATATCAGTTTAAACAAATTAAAAGATCTTTATCAACTACTTTGGTACTGATTAACTATCTTCTGCCTACGTTTAGTATTTTATGATAATCACAGGAAATCTTGTAATAAAGTAAATTCGATTAAAAATTCTTTAGAAGAATCAATTTGTTACTTTTAAAACGTAAGCAGTCATAAAAGCATAGAAAACAAGTACAAATGAGATTTTAGAAAATGATGAACAGTTAATAAAAAATTCCAATTTGAGTATTACTATTTACCGATATTGTCGTTTAACCTTTTTTTTTCTCAAACTTTTTTGCAAATTTTTCCGTTAAAGCAACACAATGAATAATGAAAAGACTGGTTATGCTGCCTCAGAAATCCATATCAGTCAAAAACATTTTACTTGTGACATATGCCAGAAAGAATTTTTTTCAAAAATTCAGTATCAGGTGCATTCAATTATTCATTTGTTGCCAGAACATTTTAATTGCCATGAGTGCCAAGAAGGATTTACTCACATCTTAAGTTTGGACAAACATCTGGACACGCACAATACTCCACTGTGTATTGTTTGCCATGTATGTAAGAAAGAGTTTTTTGATCCGGAAGCCCTAAATGAGCATGCTAAAAAACACAACTGTGAATCTAACAATGAAATAATTGTTCAACTGATCACAAATAATGGAAAAATTCGTGATGATGGAATACAGGCCCCATGCGCGAAAGGCAGCAATGAAAAATCTACGTCAGAAAAGTACAATCCAAGTTACAATTTGCCAAATCTTTTCAGGTGTGACAAGTGCAGACAAGAATTTCCAGAAAAGCATCATCTTGATGAGCATCATCAAAACCATTGCATCGAAAAAGAGTTGGATTCTGATAAAGGTGAAGAATTGCAGTCTTCGACCATTACTGTTGTAGATAGTTTCCATGTTTCTGATCATGATAACGACAGTGATGGTGACGATGATGACGGTGGTGGTGAACCTCTTGTTTCTGATGCTTTCACTGCTACTGAAAATGTTATTGCATCTGAAAATTCTCAAAAATTAGAAGGTGTAAAAACATTTACACCTAAAGTCCATGAAAGGCACGATGAAGTTACAAATGTATGTTCACAAAATTCCCTCAAAATGAAACAGTTTGTTTGTGAAGTATGCCAAAAAGTGTTTCAAAACGAGGACTCGTTAACTGATCATTTTTCGACTCACTCAGGGAAAAAAACCTTCGCCTGTCACCTGTGTGACAAGATATTTCCTTTTCTGAGTCTTTTTAATGCCCATTTTCGAACCCATGAATTAAAAACATTTTCCTGTGGCCTATGTGATAAAAAATTTGATTCAAAAGACAAACTCTTTGATCATATTCATGTTCATGCCGCAGTGGAATCTTTTACTTGTAAATTGTGTCAAATGACATTTTCTGAAAAGATTTTACTAGAAAAACACGTTCGTACTCATGCTTCTGAAACATGGTTTGTTTGTAGCGTATGTCAGAAGGCATTTTCTGATAAGTCTTTAATAGAAAAACACCTTCTTGCTCATATTTCTGAACAATCTTTTACTTGTAACGTGTGTCAGAAGACATTCGCTGAAAAGTCTTTATTAGAAAAACACGGTCTTACTCATAGTTCTGAAAAATCGTTCACATGTGAAGTATGCGATAAGCTATTGTCTAGTAAGAAAGCGTTAGAGGTCCATAAGAATATTCATTTTGGTGTGCGCCCTTATGTTTGTAAGATTTGCTCAAAAGCATTTCATCATTATTCAACTTTAGGCGCGCATAAATTACTCCACACTGGAGAAAACGCACTTAAATGTGAAGTTTGCGATAAGCAATTGTCTAGTAAGGCAGCGTTAGAGATTCATAAGGATATTCATTCTGGTGTGCGCCGTTATGTTTGTAATATTTGCTTAAAAGCATTTCCCAGCTATTCATGCTTAAACCGGCATAAATTTATCCACACTGGAAAAAAACCATTTAAATGTGAATCTTGTGGAAAATGTTTTACACAGAAATACAATAGATTTAGACATCAGCTGTCATGTCAACTAAAGAAATCAAAGTATGATGCTTCTGAAGAATCATTGACTTGTGAAGTATGCCAGAAGAAGATGTCTAATAAAAAATATTTAAAGTGCCATAAACGTATTCATTCGGGTTTGCGCCCTTATGAGTGCAACGTTTGTTCAAAGAGATTTACTTGGGCATCAAGTTTACGAGAGCATAAGTTTCTCCATACTGATGAAAAACTTTTTCAATGTGAATCTTGCGAAAAAAGTTTCAGACAGAAAACCGGTTTAATCAAACATCGGTCGACACATCTACCAGAAAAATTAAAACCAGAAAAATTAAAACCATCAATTCGTGCCCCCAGAAAAACATTCCAATGTGACGTGTGCCAGAAAATATTGTCTACCAAGGTTTCATTACAAGAACATAAGCGTATTCATTCAGGGTTGCGACCTTGTGTTTGTGATATTTGTTCAAAGGCATTTAATTCACGGAGAAATTTACACCGGCATAAACTGATTCACTCTGGTGAAAAACCATTTAAATGTGAAGCTTGTGGAGCGAGTTTTAATCAGAAAGTCACTTTGACAAAACATCAGGAGACACATCAACGTACTCAAAAACATGATGTTTTACCATCATGTAATCTATGTCCTGATGGGGTTATGTTGAAAAGCTCTGGCAATTCTAAATTCTGTATTCATTTAGAAAAAAAGCCTTTTAAATGCGACATATGTGAGAAAAGTTTTGCAACTAAGGTATACTTAAGGGATCATAAATATTTACATAGTGGACAAACTCCTTACGTGTGCGAGATATGTAATAAAGGCTTTAACCAAAAGGTTAAGTTGAAGTTGCATCATCGTAAGCACTCTGGCGAGAAACCGTTTTTGTGTGAAACATGTGGCAAAAAGTATTCGACTAAGTCAGGTTTGCAATCTCATTCTTATACTCATAAAGGGAATGCACCATTTACTTGTGAGATATGTCAGAAAGGGTTTGCTCTAAGAAGTTATTTAGATCGACATCTTCTCAAGCATACCGGGGAAAAACCTTTCGAGTGCGATATGTGTGAAAAGAAGTTCGCTCAGAAACCTCATTTGAACTATCATTTACGAAGTATCCATGGAAAAGGATCAGCATCTGTAGTTTGAATAGTATGTTATTGTCATCTAACAAACATTATTTTTCAATTTCTGTATTAAAATGAAAATTATTTTAAAAATAAATTTTGTGTTACAAACACATTTTGAAGTGTTTATTTTGTACTTAAATATCTATATCTACAGGGTGTCCATACAGGGTGTGTGTGTGTGTGGTGACGGCGGTAGTAGCTAGTAGATGGAAACCGCTGGGTGGGGCTTGTGAGTGCTTAAGCCATTTGGTAGGCCTCCCCACCTAGCTGACCCCTTGTTATTCTCGTGATTAAGAAATGAGATATAGTTCATGCTAACATTCCTAACTTAATATGTAACCTTTGCTTATTAAACTAATATTTAACTTTAAATTGTATCAGATAGTACTCTAAGATGCAGCTGTTATGGGCCGGTTGCAATTTGCGTCCGCTATGTCGTTCAGGCATGGATATATGAAAGATTTTTAGAAATAACAGTAGTCGATAATTCATGTGGATTGACATTGTACGAACTTATAAGATCAAAATTAGCCAAGTGTGATATTGCTACATCAATTACTATTTCTTGTTCATTTGACCGAGCAACAAATATGAAAGGCTGCTATAATGGTGTACAAATTTAGTTTAAAAAGGAAAACAAAGATTTTATTTACACTCACTGTATAGGACACGTACTGAACTTGGTAGTAGCTGATTCAACAGTAACGTTGCTCCTAGCAGAAAAGTTATTTAGGTTGGTGTAAGAATCTGTCGTTTTTCTAAGCTCATCTCAAAAAAGAATATGGGGGAGGAAAACAAAAAGAAAACATATTACACATGATAAACTGCACAGGTTGCAATAAATAGGAGCAACAAGATGGAGGAGCAAATATAAAGCTCTTTCTTCGATTATCGATGAGGGAATTTTAAGATGTGAGGAAAGTGTAAACACAGGGAAACTATTCCATTTTATTACCGTTTTAAAAGAAATATCAAATGGAAGTTTTGAATGCAAATCTAAATTCATGGCAAAAAATTTGATTACTAAATAGTCTAAATTTTAAAACCTATTTATGTATATTGTTTTGTTAGATTTATTTCTTGTTACATCTCCTAATGTAAATTATTTACAAAGTAAAACTATTATAAGGTAAGGGATAAAGGGTAGCGGTACAAAGTAAGGGATAAATACTATAAGGTAAGACTATTCTACAACTTGGAACTTGGTACAGCAGCTGCTTCAACAAGTAAGGGATAAAAGGAATGATAAACACTTTCAGGTTCAGTATTCAAAAGCAAAATATTATGCAAGTAGAAGTAATAGCAAATTTGAAGATAACAATATTTATGTAAAA
Source organism: Maratus speciosus (assembly GCA_963932465.1). Lineage (NCBI taxonomy): Eukaryota > Metazoa > Arthropoda > Arachnida > Araneae > Salticidae > Maratus > Maratus speciosus. The sequence continues at coordinate 135,800,868 of OZ010798.1, forward strand.
GTAGGGAAATGCCTGTTGAAAAATCAATAGACGAAGCTCCTTGAATCTCAACTGCTCAAAAGTATAAATTGGCTTTTTCAGTGTTTTAGATTGTTCCAGGACAAGTGTCGAAGGAAGATTTAGTCGATTGATTCCAAGTTAGAACCAAGGAAAATTAATGAAATCGTAATGCTTTATATAGTTTTCCAACGGAAGTCCTTTGTAGTATTTTTAAACTTTGTAAAGTTAAAAGAAATCAATTATTGATATAGTTTGTAGATCAGTGTGAAAGTTTTACAATGGCTTAAAAAACTAACATTGAAAGAAAACAAGACAATCTTTGAATGGAGCTGAAGAAATCTGTGAATATGACGATGTAGAATCTGAATTTGAAGAATACAAGAATTTTTATGGTTATTCCTCTGGCAAGAAACAATGTTTTCTGTGCTTTTATATTCTTTTTGAACTCTCACACAATCTTGAATGTTTACAAACCTGTATGTAGCTTACAAGTTTGTACCAACCATATCTTGTGGGAAAAGTCACCTGTGAAAGGGTGTTTTCTAAACTTAAATAGTTAAGAATCGACGTAGGTCTACTTTAAGCCAAGACCTTATGTCTAATCTTCTTTTCATGAATGTAGAAAGAGACTTATAATTTGGATAAAGATGTTATTATAGATGACGTAGCCAGGATCAGTGAAGAACTGACTAAAAAGCTGTTAGGTTAGTAAACAGCCATTCACAATCACATAACCTTTCTTAGTTCGCTGTATCTATACCAAGGTATAATAGAGTCATTTTTCTCTTTGTTATAAAATCTATTTTACAATTTGTAACAATTAAATCAAAATTAAAGAAGACATTATTTTTTTCAATGCGCTTGTTTTTTTTTTTTTGTTTTTTTTTTTTTTTTTATTGCCGCTGTGTCCCTTTTAACACTTTCCAAGGATATTGAAATTTATGTATAACACTGAGGTATACTACAAAGCTCTTATTGTAGAATCGGGTGTGCATTTAATTTATTGTTCATTTACAGCAGTGGTTCCCAACGTGGGGCGTACGCCCCACCGGGGGGCAATTGCAAATTTCTTACTAACTCATTCGCTATCAGTTCCTTTTGTCTTTTTGGGGGAAAAGTAATGTTGTAGACTAAAAATAAATGAAATACAAGCAAAATTTAAGAAAGCAGATTTTTTATTGAATTTTTAAAATGTTCTCTATAGAAATTTTAAAATAGATTAGAAACCAGAATAATTATTCGAATAATCTTTCAAAATATTTTGATATCTATAAAATTATTAAAACTCACTATAGTTTTTCTGGTGGTAATTTTTTTAATTTTTCGTAATGTTTTCTATTACTTATTGAATGAGTTTTCTACTTCTATTCGCGAAGACAATTAACGCTTTGAATGCCAAGTCTATTTTGTCTGTTTTCCCGTTTGGGCCACAAAAAAAGATTCCTGTTTCACAATCTATAAGTGTCAGTCACCGATGACTGATGTGGCACTCAACGTGTTAACGATATTGGGAAAGGGAAAATAGAGGGAATATGTTATGCGGAATAATGGCTACTGAAATTTGATAAAGATGATAATTTTGAAATACGTATTTCTTGTGTATTGTGTTATCCATAGCAAGAGAAGTCAATGTCCAAAGATTTTACACCAACTCTTAATAAGTTACAAGAATGCATTATAAAATGTATGAATTTATCATTTTTAACGTTAAATGTAAATGTATTTTAAGTTATTTTTTTGAAGATAAAAATGCAGACCGTACACTTTTCTTAACATTAAGTTAAGTTGGAAAAGTACAAAAATCTCGTTTTGGCATATCAGGAAAGATGTATAATCTCTTTGCATTTTTAAAATTATGTAAAAATACATTTGTGGTAAAAGATTCACCTCTTTGACAAGTTAAAAAATGTGAAATGAATAGCTATTGTAACTGAACTATTACAGTCCCACCGTAGAGGTCTGCACGGGCCGGAATTTCCAGGCCCGGGCCCGGCCCGGCCCGAAGGAAAGCTATTTTGGCCCGGCCCGGCCCGGTGTAAAACTTGAAAGTTCGGCCCGAGCCCGGCCCGGCCCGGCCCGTACAAAAATCAGCGAAAACAGGCCCGGCCCGACTAAATGTCACAAAAAATTCCGTTTTTTCTCGACATACAGTTAAGATTCTTTTAATGAATACTACATGCATATTTATGGGAACATTTTACAGTATATTTTAAATTACTATGTGTTCGCAAAATAGAAAACACACAATAGTAAACGTTAACGATTACTTACACTGTTTTAGTCAACGTCTCTACAGACGTTTCAAAATTTAAATAAGGGTTCATTAAAAAATTATTGTAGTTTAGAATAAAGGGTTAAAAAACATAACTTTTGAAGCTTATAATAAAAGGTAGATTTGTGAAAATATTTCTGTCATTTTTAAGGCTTTTCTCAAATCCAAAGGAGCTACATTTTGATACATTTATGAATTCATTTCTTTTCGGAAACGCATGAGATTGGCAGGTATTCTTATTCAGAAACCATGTAAATGCCGTTTTTTTTTAGATAAAAGTAATATATCTTTCAGAAAATACTGCCAAAGTTAGCGTTTTGAATCGAATTTCCGGAAGCGATAGCACAGGAAAGGAGAAAACGTACAGTCACGTGACAAGAGTTTCTTATCAATGTACGTAATTTATGAAAAATGGAAACGATATTTGATCCCAATTGCCTTCAATACTCAGCCTGTCAATTTTATGCCTTTATAGTTAAAAATGAGTCAGAAAATGTGTCTGAGAGTTTTGCATTGTTGAGCAGTAAATATGAGAACCACCTTAAGGTACATTTCCAAAGATACTGTTAACAGAAGTTCATTATCGCTATTAATACTTTTACAAAACATAATGCCTGTCTACACATCCTGAGAACGATTAAGACCAGTTCCGTCCCGGCACAAGTCTGCCGAAAAAAATTAAACCCGGGATCAGGCATCATGTAACTGTACGATGCCGATCTCTACGATGGACATGTTACATTTCTGTATTGATGTTGTTAAACTCGCATCAGCTCGTAACGCACATTTATACTTCTCGAAAAAGTCATATTCATTGGAAATGACCTCGTATTTTATCTGCTCCTCTCAAATTCTTATATCGGGCCGATAGGCCCGATTAATTTTTTTTATCGGCCGAAACCGGCCCTTCAGGCCCATTCAATTTTTTTGCCGGCCCGGCCCGTTTATTTTGTCTGTCGGCCCGGCCCGTTGAAAAAATTGTCCTAATTCTGCCGGGCCGGGTACGGGCCTCGGGCCAAGCCCGGGCCCGTGCAGACCTCTATCCCACCGTGTGAATAGAGTTCACTTTTTAAATAAGAGACATAATTTACAGATTACGGGGGGGGGGGGGGGACATAGTGACTTTACGGATGCTTTGGTGGGGCGTGGACTAAAAAAGGTTGGGAACCACTGATTTACAGGGACACACAAAAATATTTGGTTACAGTACTGAATATGAAGAATAATTTCTGTAAGTGTGTTTTCAGTTATGGTACGCGATTTAAAATGTAACTATTTTTTTGCATATTATTTGGTGAATATTAGTTCTATAGATCATATACAGGGCTACACAAAAGGTCTCAAGTATATTTCCATTTATTGGCAGACGTTACTGGCTAGAAATTTTTAACTGTACTATGCATTTAATTTAATAGACTTTTAGCATACAACGTAATATACATACAAATTTATTGATCATATAGAGGGATGAAAAAAAATTCTGATGTTTTTTAGATTATTGATCGTAATTTCAGTAATTGTAGAACAACTGGGTTATGCATTTTCTAAATTGTTCATTTAGACATCTTTCATCTTAATAAACTGCAAAGTTTTATTATAATTGCTGAATGTGTTGGAAAAATATTACATAATCTTTGCAGGACGCATGATTTTTCGCTGTTGTTAATATTTACTTAGGTATTACAGTAGGATTTAGATTATTATGGCTTCAAAACAGTGATTTGGTTGACTAAAACTAAAGACATTTTTCCCACTCATTTTTATGTTACAAACAACTCCTAATTAGCATATTTATTTTTTTTTTAACATGGAACTAGTTTAGATACTGTATATAAAACAATATAAATATTTATTATGAAAGTAGGCAAACTACAACAGAAGCAGATTATTTTTTAAATCAAGTGTTAGGGTGTATCAAAAGTATTTTCGTTTTTAGGATACCTCTATATCTATATGAAAGGCTATAGATGGCACTACCTTATAATTAACGATCAGTGCGAAATGTTATACTAAAGAGTATATGTTCCTTCAAATTATATTACGCTAATATCTATTCTTTTATCTATTTATAGGTTACATAGTGGTTGATACAAATATTGAAATATTATCCATCTTAAGACATTATTTTAAAATTGCTCATAAAGTTGTTGAAGCATCTCGTAAAATTCGAGAAGTTGAAGGGGATGATACGATCAGCAAATGTACAGCCCAAAACTGGTTCAAACTTTTTAAGGGAGATAACATGTCACTTAAAATGAAACTCAGAAGTGAGAGGTTAATCTGGATACTTGTTAATCTGGAAGGTTTGAAGCAAAGAGTGGAGATTAAACCAACGACCAGCACCCGGAAACTTTCAGAGGAGATAGGACCGTCTAAGGACATGATATGCCAAACTTTATATAAACTACAGAAAACATACAAGAACTCTAGGGAAGTCCTTTATGAACTGACTATGCAGCAAGCAAATCACAGAGTGGAAATGTACAAAACTCTTCTGGAAAACTTACAGGATTTGCGGTTTTTCAAACGCAAAGTGACATATGATGAGAAATGGATGTATCTACAGAACCTAGATAATCGAGAAATAATTGTTTGATGTGGGACAATCAGTCCAACATGTTACGAAACAAGCGCGGTTTGAAAAGAAGTTCATGATCAACGTCTGGTGGAATTTTAAGCATGTAATTCATTTTGAAATCATTCCACATGGTCGATCGGTCAACTAACTCTGAAACTGAAATTTACTGTGAACAGATGGACACGATGCATGCTTATTTGAAAAGCAAATGGTCTGCATTAGTCAACAGAGAGAGACATTTTCTCCAACAAGACAATGCAAGACTGCACACGTCTCGCAATAAAGTAGAAGACGGAATTTACCTCATCTCCTACATAGTCGGGACCTTGCTCCTTCGGTCTGCCACGTGTTCCATTCTATGGTATCATTTTTTTTTTTTTTTTGGGGGGGGGGGGGGGGCAGGTGCTTGTGTAATATTGACGATCTGCAACGGGGTTTTCTAGGCTTTTCTGCTTCCAAATCCAAAGATTGGTATCAAAATGGTATTGTTTAACTTTCAGGAAGATGAAAAGAAGCCATAGAATTTCATGGTTTATGTTCTGATTTGTGATACGTTTATTTTACGTTGAAATATTGCAACAAAGATTTCATTGTGAAAACGAAATTACATTTGATACAACCTAATATTTTACAAGCAACAAAATAGCTAAATGTGGTTTTTAGGCACGTAAGCCTAATTTTCAAAAAATAAATATTCTAATATTATATTCCCTGTAAATTTCTCGGTAAGGGGCGCCTTTGGGGGGCCCTCGGCTAGAAATGGGGCCCCTTTCCAATTTTTCAAGGGCCCCTTTTCCATTTCTAGCCGAGGGCCCTCAAAGGCGCCAGTCCGGGCCTGTAAACGACCCTATTTTACAGCTGTCTACAGACAAAACTAAAATTTAAAACATAAAAAATCGCACGGAGTTGATCATACATTACGTACGCCAAGAATTAAACATTAATAGTGTTATTACACGTAAAAATTCCAAGCGACAAAAATCGCCTGCGACTCGTATTTGGTGTGAAATATTTATATGTATTCATTCCTGTCCTATTTATGTTTTTTAATTGCCTTATTCCATTTTTCTTTTGCGCGTGAAAATCTTACAAATTAAAATTAACTCTTTGGCAGAAATTATTATTCATTTTCTTTCATTTTCATTAGTTATTATGCACCTGAAACTTATGTATTATCCAAGCATTTCATTGGCTGTTCGGGAAAAGGCTTTTCCATCGTCAGATTTCCAAGAAATCTGACGGCCCATTTTAAATGAAATTTCATTCTTAAACTTCTAAACATCCGACACTATTATTTTTACACCGTCGTGTAGAGAAAAAAATGTACTTTTAAATGCAATTTGTTTGAAAGCTGTATCTCAATTTATTTCTGAGTTATTAATTTTTTTTTGTAGTTTTTATTACTTTTTGTCATAGTGGCAACAGAAGGTATCCATTTCTGTTGAAAATAAAGGGAAATACACATTACTTACTGTATAGACCCATCAGAATACGAATAAAATGCGGATTAAACCAATAAAACCTTCAGATATGCTTTTGATTTCCTACCTGGCGAGAACAATAACCATTTTTCCAAATGGTTAAAAAAAATTCAAAATTTCGCCATCAGAGGGCGTGCTTTAATAAATTACACATTTAGCATTACGATAGTTTAGCAATTTTATTTGTTAATTTACTCTGATTCTAAAGACAGCATTTCACGACATGTTCCCAGCATTTCCCAGAATACACTGCGGTCAGCTGTGGAACATGCTATCTTACGATTCCAGATGATATCTGAAAATAAATAAATACGTCAATAAATAAATACGTCAAGAAATATAGCAGATCATATTCAGTTACTTAATTTTTCTCTGCTTTGAACACCGCCAAAAAGAAAAATTTTATGATGATGATGTTTGCATGCTCATCGGTCATAAAAAAGAATCTATCCTAAATATTTTTGTATGAGAACTAGGGGGGCTCCGCCCCCCTGCTCACTACGCCCACCAACCCCCCCGCGTAATCGCTTCGCTATTCCATTCGCAGGGGCGCGCCAGCAGTATCCAGCGCCTGTGTGCAGAACTTCAGTTGACGCCCTATAACCTCCCCCCCCCCCCCTCCTCCTCCGAAAATAAAACTTAAAAAAAAAAATGAGTATTTATAAATGCATAGCTGCCATCCTTTTGGAGTTTTATCTTCAGATCAAAGAAAGTTTTTTGAACCAGACAATTATTTAATGAAATGGGTCTTGTTTCTATAGCGTTCGCATTTTATTTCATTTATTTAATAAAATTTCTGGTTTCAAACATGTTTAAAATACTTGAAAAATAAGGAAGGTTGACACAGGGCCGAAACTAGGGGGTAGGGAGAGGGGGCACGTGCCCCGGGTGCCGCTTTAACAGAAGGTGAAGGGGGCGCCAAAATAAAGATTTTGTTTTACATTTGATACAAGAATGTATATATATACGAAATTTGCATAAAAATGTCTCGGAGCCGGAAAATTTAAAAGGAAAACTGTACCAAATGTATTAAACTTTACAAATACTAGATAAAAAGATTCATCTGCAGTACAAAACTGCAAATGAATAATAAAAAAAAAAGAACTGTTCTCTTAGACTTTTTTCATTCTCCCATTCCAAAAGTATCATGTCTATGCTTTTGCCTACTATCTTTTAAATCACTTCCTGTGTAGGAGACCGTTTTTCAAGGTCAGTCTCTATTGTGTGACACTGTCCACTATTGGTAACTACCCAGCGCGAAGCGACCCTCAGTCTGACTTTTCTATTAGATAAAAAAATTCCATGAAAGCTGTTTGTTTGTTTTCCTGTTTTTCGCTGAGCATCAGCTTCCTTTTTTTTCTTTTCTGCCTTGCCATGGGCGATGACTGCCCGCGACAATAAACAAACGGGAGGGGGAATGCACAAAGTAAAATTCTTAGTAAAACTTTTTTTTTTTTAGACATGGGGGCTCTGCCCCCTACGAGCTACGCTCGTCAACCCCTGTTCAGACACCGCAGACTCTAACAGCACGCTAATTTGATCGGCTTTAAAAAGATTTCGGAAGATTGAATTATAATTTGAATCTGACAATTATAATCTGACGTAATTTTCACCAAACTTTTCTTTCTCTTTTTAATATTCAAGTAAAAATACTTTTGTTAGAAATGAAATATTATGATCACCTTAAAATATCAAATTAATGTCTTGCGCAATTTTTAAATTTAAACTGTTTTGCAATATTATTTTTTGTTCATTTTACGTAATAAGTGTAATGTGACGTAAATGTGACGCAAATCCTCTTATTTAAGCTTCTAACGCATGTTAATAAATTTATTATTTTACAATATTCTTTCTCTTTTAAAATTCACGTGTAAGTATAGTTTTTATGACGTAATTTTCAAAGAGTTCCTGCTGTTTATATATTTTCTGTTTATAATAGTCACGTGTAAAATAAATTTTTTATTTGAAGCAAACATTATTGTTTGCGCTGTTTATACAGTTGGCAACAGCTTAAATTAATACAATTTTCTAAATTTTGTAAAAAATATCTCTCGAAATGCTGAAAATTTGAATTTAAAATAGAAATAAAACCTCAAAAAATGAGTCAAATTAAAATACTAAATGCCGTCTGCACACCGCGAAATTCTGACGCATAAAATGATCTAAAAATGATTAAATTCCTATGTACAGTTTTTGCTCCTATAAAACTTTTTTAATGGAAGGATTTTGTCCAACTTTGGCATTAAATATCTCTTTAAATAATTCTTCGATTTGAAAACTGTCTGCATCAGCGTATTTATCAAACATTTCTCTATAATACTACCGATTTTCATATTTTTGTATGCAACAGTTTTTTAATATTAACGAAGAAAAGCCATGATTAAGCATTCAAATTAGATGCCGATCTGCCGGGAATATCTACGCAGATTTTCATTGGTCCATTTCCAAATCAAAACTTTTTTTTTTATATACTAGGGGGCTCAGCCAAGGCCATCTTGATTATAACAGGCCTGGACAGCGTTTTCGCCGCTAGGGGAATGGAGGGAAGGTTGAAACCTAACGCCTACCATGCTACAATATGAAATGAAGTTTATATCTAAAATAACATGCATAATTTTTTTACTCTCGTTTATTTCATAAATAAAAATAATTTTGTTTCTGAATACTTATTTGATTTTGTTGTTCTTATCTAAGAAAAATACAGAAAAATATAAACTTACTTCCCTTCATCAACATATAGGAAATCAATTTGCAGGAATTATTACAGAATAAATAAATGCAAATTTCATAAGAAAAAAGATCTAAAATTTACTGTATAATTATTGTAAAGTATACAGCTTCAAAGTTCAAAGATATTAAATATCACTCCTGTCATTTAAATAATAATAATAATATTATACAAATATTAAGCCATCATAAAATCATATCCTTGATTTATTTTTTCTCGGTTCAGAGAGTAAATAATTCATATTATGAATACAATAGATTTTTATCATTTTTAATAATGGAACAAAATTTCACATAAATTCTAAAAAGATCACCTAAATGAATGAAAATATGTAGTGCAAGGGCGGCGCCAGAGGGGGGACCGGGGGGGGCATATGCCCCCCCGTCGGGCATGTCTGTCCCCCCCGTCGGGGTCAAATTTAATCGTCGTCGGGGAAATTTTTTTGACTTGAGTGTAGAGTTCTGCATCGGGTCGGGTAACCCGATTTTTCCTGCACACGACCCGAGTCTTGTCAAGTCGGGTGCAGGTTAGTTTTTTAAAGAAGATCTTAGGTTAGTTTGTAGAAAACCTGACCCACGGATAAGTCTGCCGCTGATTTTTAAAGAGTTTAATCTAAATTAAAATTTTTTTCCTTTGTCTGCGACCAGAAAATTTAAGAATTTAACCACATGTCGGTTAAAGTCTGTCGTCACAACGGCCGGATATTACCGAAAAACTTATACATTTTGTCTATAACTCATGCGCACTCCTGTTCAATGTTTATTTGATTGACCGCAAACTTAGACGCCTAAAAGAAATACCATTTCAAGAAGAGACAGGACGTGGAAATTCATCTGCTCACTTTGATCTTCTTATTAAAAAATTAAAAAGCGTATGGAAAGTATATATATATATATATATATTTTTTATAAATGAATGAGTAAATGAAAAGAGAGTTTTGTATAATTATTTAAGCTAACTTAGTATCAAACTAAAAATTCCTTCTTTGTTCATTAATTTCAGTATACAGTAGAATCTCAATTTATAATAATATATGGATATTAATCTCTATTTAATATATAGAAGAGAAATGGAAGGTGTCAGAGTCCAGCATCGGGCCGGGTTACCCGCTTTTAACCAAATCCGACCCGACCCGGGGTCGGCGCTATATTTTTCCGTTAATATTCGGGTCGGATCATGTTGACTTTAAGTTTTTTTGTTGCGGTTCGGGTGGGGTTGGGTTTTATTGTTTCGGGTTCGGGTTGACCCGATTTTTTAAAAAGAATGTGGAAAATATTTTTTCACGTTAAAAGCCTTTATAAACCGCAGATCAAAGTTTCACCAAAACAAAATGTGAGCCTGTCTGTTTTGTCTTTAGTCATCCTTTCACCAGTCTTTGAAATAACAAACTGCAACTGCATTATATTTTTATCGTATTTTAAAAATACAATGCGCAGCAAAACGCTAAATGGTCCTTCCTGTCTAATGTATCAAATGAATAAATGAATAATGAATGTGATGATACACGATGGCAAATATTAGACGGCAAAATTTTCAAAATAATAACTGCTGATAAAGTAAAGGAAATTAGATGGTCGGTTGTGTAAAACAAGGTGTATCATTATGTGGAACTTTTGAAACCGCAACTAATTTTAAGGTATATTTAAAGATTAGATTTTTAGTTTTATACCGTTTAGAGTCCTGCATCGGGTCGGGTTACCCGCACCCGGTTCTAGACTTTTTTTTTATCGTGAGTCCCGGTTTTTTGGCCCGAGACCGGCCCGGCCCGTTTATAATTTTATCGGCTTCGTCTAAATATTTATATCGGAGCTGTGGACCCGCTTAATTGTAGTTATCGGCCCGGCCTGGCAGGTCCGTTCAATTTTTATGCCGGCCCGTTTATTTTGTGTATCAGCCCGGCCCTTTGAAAAACTGTCCTCATACTTCGGCCTGGCCCGTTTGAAATTTTGCCGCACCGGCGCGGCCAGTTGACCGGGCTGATGCAAACCTCTATTAAAGATACAATTGTAGATTATTTTTCATAATGGTATTAAAACATGATAAGCTTTCCTTACATTGCAGGTTCGGGTCGGGTTGCGGATTAAAATATTGCGGGTTCGGGTCGAGTGCGGGTTGAAATACCTCGGGCTGGGGTCGGGTTTCGGGTTGCCAGAAATTATTTTTGCAGGTTCGGGTCGGGTTGGGGTTACCGAAAATTATTTTTGCGGGTTCGGGTCGGGTTGCGGGTTGACTTAAAATGAAATGTGCGGGTACCCGACCCGCGCAGGACTCTAGAAGGTGTAAATGAGAAAATAATTATATACATAGATAACTTCATTGTAAACTGCGGGAAGATGTATATATAGCAACAACTAAAATGTTGCTTCGGGTCAGATAACCTGATTCTACCCGAACGTGTTGACCACTGGCTCTAAAATTTTGCTGCGGATCGTGTTGATTAGTGTTTCCATTTTCGAGTCATCTGAGATTCGAGTTTTTTTTTTCTTGGGAGTCAATTCGAGTTCGTCAAATTTTTCCAAAGAAAAGTCCAGATTATTGTTTCAAATTATAAAAAAAAAATACTTGTATATGAATGAGTATTCATTTACATATTCATATGCATTCATTTTTCGAAATATAAAATTGATTTTAGAGATATGATTGCAGACTATTTTCCTGAATTATTTTAAATTATGGATTGATTTTTTTTTTCATTTCATGCTTTCATTTCATGTCGATTTCGGGTCGGGCATAACTCGAACCATGCAGGGTTGTAATTAACAATTCGTGTTTAGGGTCGTAGGTTCGTATTTAGGAATTTAAAAAATTCGTGTAAATCAGAATACCGACTTTACTTGATAATTTAAACTTGATTGTATTATTAGACTGAAAGATTTTAATTAATAACTTTAAAAGTTCGGCCCGATATGTAAGCTAAAAGTTCGCCCCGAGCCTGGCCCGGCAAACAGTTAAAATCTCGGCCCGAGTCCGACCCAGCCCGACAGAATTTCTACAAAACATGTATTTTTACTTTGATTTTGTTAAAAGGAAGAGTTCTGACCAAAAATACTTATTTTAGCTTTTTTTTTTTCATGTTTATAATCTTCATTTTTAAAGATGCGCAAAAGGTTGCGATATACATTTTTTAAATAAATCTCTATTTGTATGTAAACGTTTCAGCTATTATTAATATCGTTAATCAAAAAATTATGTATTGAAGACTTAAAATCTGAAAAATGCTATACTGTAAAATCTAGTAAGAAATCTAGTTTCCGTCTCGGAAAGAAAAAAAAATGCGTTATAACCCGTAAGGCATGGTGACGTCACAGCGACGTCGTTGTGAAGTCACACTGTGATTTTGTGACAGTCGATGTGACGTCACGTGACGTCGATGTGACGTCATAGTGACTAGAATGCGAGGTCGTTATGGCCGTTTTAGAGGCCGTTTGTGACGTCACATTGTGACCACTATGTGAAGTCACGGTGTGACAAATTTGTGAAAAGTGTGTCATTTGTGACTATTTTGGCATTAACTTTGTGACGAACTTGTGACGAAAGTGACAATGCTTTGAAGTCACATTGTGACCAATTTGTGAAATATGTGTCATTTGTGACGAACTTGTCATAAACACTGCGATGATTTCAAATGAAAATCAAATTTCAAATTAATTGCTTAAAAGGCGCAAAGGCGAACATAGTGAAAAAGATTCCATGCTGGCACTCGAACCTGGGCCATCAGTATAGCGCACTGACATTCTACCGACTAAACCACATGAAACGATACCCGGCCTGGAAAATTTCTCACTATTACATGTTGACAAGGCTACAAACGCAGCCCAAGATGGAATATTTATCGTGAGCCACCGACATGGGGCAAACACGAAACTTAATTAAATCGAGTATCGATTGAAACTATATTAATACTTGGAAATTTTTCCAGAGAGAACCATTTGCCTTGCAAACAATATTTCAAATGAAAATCAAATTTCAAACTAATTGCTTAAAAGGCAATTTTAATTTGAAATTTTGATTTTCATTTTAAATACTGTATGCAAGGCGAATGTTTCTCTCTGGAAAAATTTCCAAGCATTAATATAGTTTCAATCGATGCTGGATTTAATTAAGTTTCGTGTTTGCCCCATGACGGTGGCTCACGATAAATATTCCATCTTGTGCTGCGTTTGTAGCCTTGACAACATGTAATAGGGAGAAATTTTCCAGGCTGGGTATCGTTCCATGTGGTTTAGTCAGTAGAATGTCAGTGCGCTATACTGATGACCCGGGATCGAGTCCCGGCGTGGAATATTTTTCACTATGTTGACCTTTGCGCCTTTTAAGCAATTAATTTGAAATTTGATTTTCATTTGAAATATTGTATGCAAGGCAAATGTTTCTTTCTGGAAAAATTTCCAAGTATTAATATTGTGATGATTCTTGTCATAAACACTATGATAATTTTAAAGTAAAGTTTTGTTTGAAATATAAAATTTTATCTTTTTACCGTACTTTTTAGCAAGATATCCCTATTTTGGAGTCCTATTCTTCTAAAATATTTTTAATTTTCCATTTAAAAAACAATGCTTATCAACTGACATCTTTTTTTATTAAGTTCTAAGCTTGATCTTGAATTCAAGCTTAATATTAAGAATGTGTAAGCTTTTTAATTTTTTGTGATTTGTCATTGCTTTACTAAATACGAACAGGGAGTCTAACGGACATTAATACAACTGTTATTTATGGAACGACATGATAGGCCCTATTTATTTAAATTTTTTATTCCCGTATATATTGTGTTTTGTGAATATGAGCTAATTAGATTTGGTATGTTTTATAGAAAAAGACTGATCTGGGAAATAGATACAACAAGTAAGATATATCATGCGTTAAGCATAAATTATAAAACACTTTCCACCTCTTTCTGAATGTTTTAACAAGACATCGGGGAAATAACGTAAACAAGATAACTAACTAAACATGAAAACGCATAAAACATTTGAAAAACTGATTTCAGCAGTTACCATCCATAGCCAAATATGTTTTCCAATTCTTTTAAACAGTCCTGTATTTGATCTGTAGATTGATATATATACTATATAATGGAAAAATTTAGTTTATCAAGGAAACGCATAACAGGTTTAAATTCTCTTTCCCAAATTTGTACTAATATATGGAAACATACTTAAGTAATTTTGTACAACCCTGTAGTTTACCTACAACCTTTATTACACGCCACTATTTAGTTAAAATTTAATTCAAGCTAAAACACTCTTAAAACTGCTGAAATCACATTTCCAGAAATTATAATTTATAGAAGGCAATGTATCCAATTCTTTGCGTGACCCTGTATATCATTTTATCTATATTCTACAAACATTTCTTAGTAAATTAAATACAGTGCAGCGTAAAAATGCATAACTTATTTAAAAACTACCTTTACGCAATACCCAGTAGCCCTTACGAATACTTTTGTATAGTCCTGTATATGAATTATAGCATATATATATATATACCATATACTATGGATAAATGTAGTGGATCATAAAAGCGCATATCATAATTAAAAGTACATTTCCAGCAATCATCGCTAATGAACAGTACTTCGGATACAATATAGTATCTGAAATATTTTGTGTGTCCCTGTAAATGCTATATACACTTCGTATTATACATGAAATAATTCATAGTACGTAAACCTCAACGACGTATATCAATTTCATTACATATCAAATAAATTAACATAAATATAGTACTCCGCAAACAATTCCCTCCACCCCTATATCATGTATTGGAATTCCTTTTTTAGCCCTGTAAATAAACAATAACTATTCTCTGCATTGCATATTTTACGGAATGCACATTTTAGTGCGCTTCATAAATGCATATCAATTTTATTCTGTTTGAAAGCGTGTAAAATCATTAAAAATCATTTGAAATGATTTTTTCCCCACAGGCCGTAATGTAATGGAATACTTTTGACTGTCCCTGTAAATGAACTAAACATGCTACAAACTTCATTACAAATAGGGACCTTGCTACGGTACAATAACATCCAAAAATTTCAGGTCATTCCGAGTATATTTACGCGAGTTAGAGCGCGGACAGACGGCCAGACAAACCGAAGTCGTAAACACTTTTCAACTTTATCGGGCCTGAAAAACACTTTATTTCAATGCTTAAATATTATTATTTTTATTTTTTTATGCTAATAAAATAAATGTATCGAAAACGTAGAAAATGAGTTTACAATCAAAGAAAATTTAATAACTGATTCTGAATGTCTACAATTAAATGTTTGATTAAAATCACAAACAGCAAAAAAAAAAAAAAAAAAAAAAAAAAAAAAAAAAAATGCTTAAATACAATTTAAAAAATAAATATATCAATTTGAAAAACACTAAATAATTAGTGTTTATAATTGTACTATTAAACAACAACAAACTACAATAGATGAATTAAATGCATTTAACAATTTCTCAAAAATCTTTCCATATGTTATAAGGAATTCCTATTATTTTATAATTTTGGCAAATATTAAATCTGAAAACATTGGTATGAAGATTTAAGATTTTAAATACTAATTAAAAATATTATTAGCAATGAAAAAAAATTCTTTCAAAAGTAAAAAGACTTTTTCCCAGTATAATGTTAATTTCAAAATTGAAACAGTTTCCTAATATCATTATAATCGAATATCATATTTAACTCCAAAATATTAATGACGATAAATAGTGTTAGAACCAGTCTCTGCAACAGCTTTTTTTTTCTTCTAGCGATGGCGGATTAAGATATTTTAAAGCATCGAATCGGAAACGAATTCTAGATCAGTCTCATTGCATATAACATACTACAACTATTTAACTCATGTAATAATCTATCAAACGGAAATAAAAAAATTAAATTAAATAAGACATACCTTTTAAGTTCCATAAATAGTTTAATAATATCCGTGTTTTATCCTAAATTGTCTGACATATTTCTGACAAAATGACAAAATTGTCAGACATACTTCCCGCGTCAAAAGTTCTGATCCTTATTTTATTCTGTGGTTTTTAATCGAGCGCAGACGATATTGACAAGCAGATGTTGTAGACAACAGATTTTTAGAGTTTAAATGCGCAATCATTTTATCTTTATGTGAGTGTAATGAAAATTTTCTATTTGAATGAAACACCTGCCTTTTTTCTTTCTTTTCTTTTTTTTTAAAGTAAAGTTTGTTTTACACGTAATAAATAAAAATTAGGCATCTTCTTAATAAATGAAAAGAGAGTATACAGGATAAAAAAATTTTCTTTGTCAATCTGTCATTTTTTTATATTCATTTTCTGTAGAATAAAACAATTTGTAAAAAAGCTTTTTTTAAAGTCGTATCTCTAAAATACGAATCATTATATCATGGGTTTTGTATAAATATTTTTTCGTAAAATGCTAATTTTATTTTAAAAATCTGAAAGAAGTAGAATTTTTTAAAAAAATAGTTAAACACTAACAGGAAAAAATATGACTTGAATGCAAATTCTAAAGCAAGAAATGCATATATGACTAAACTCTGAATACTCTTTCTACGTGCTCATTAAAAACTACAGACTTAACTGTAATAGAAAATTTTAGTTTGAAACCACAGAAGTGTTTTAAATACCACTAGTCGAGAAAAAAAAAAAAAAAAAAAAAAAAAACTTCTTCCCTGCAAACTAAATATGTAAAGTGTACAGATTTAATATTCCTAATTCTGAATATGTTATCCAAATTGCGCCAGTACGTACCATTTTTCCGAGAAACACTTTTATAATAATAACAATCAGTGAAGGATTAAATTGCAATGGTAGATAAAATTGAAATCATAAAAAAAGTATACTTTCACTGTCTTAGATAACAAATTGATAAAATACAGCATGAAAATCTAGTTTGTTGATACTTGTACCGTGCATTTTCCTTTTTATGCCCCCCCCCCCCCACCTCTTTTTGTGTCCGAATTTACTATTTCCTATCCACTAATATGTTTTCATTCCTTATGTTGCTGTAACTCGGGCATGTTTAAAATATTTCTGTTCATTTTCAAAGATTTTTGATGTTCATATTTTTGTCACACTGTGACTTACAATATGGTGGTTTTTTTCGTCACATATGTGACGTGACGTACGTTACATGCAGTAACATAACAGTGACGTCACAATTTTTTTTTTTTAATTGCCAGAAAATATAATTTTACATAAATAACATGCTTTGAATATTTTTTGTAATTTTTTAAAGTTTTCTAAGAAGTTCACATCTCAGTCACAATGTGACATCACTGAGTGGTGGCATTTTGGTCACAGATGTGACGTGACCACAGTGACTCACAGTGACGTCACAACGACGTCACCGTGACCATGCATGCTATGAGGGAAACAAGTTTCCTTCTTAGCAAGTGTAAATGTATTATATTTTTTTCTCATGTATTAGTATATTAATTTTGCATGGATCAATGATTTTTTCCGTGTAAGACAGGATTCCGTGATAGGCTGGTTCATTTTCACACGTTTTATTGTATTTTAATATTATTACCTAGAAATCTACTATTCTTTAAAACGAATAAATTTTAATGTTTAATTGTAGAATGTCGATTTAAAAATATATATACTTTTTGCAATTTTTTTTGGGCAGGGCCAAATTTTACTGATTTTTGCACGGACCAGGCTATGCTGAGACAATGATTTTCATATGCGCTAGATCTAGACTGGGACTGAAAATATCGGCTTATGAAGACCTAGGAAGAATGAAACCTGTCCCGTCTCGGTACGGGAAAAAGAAGTTAGGCCCGGCCCGATTCTTCAGAAAAAAGTAGGGCCCGAGCCCGGCCCGGAAAGAGTAATTACTGTGCCCGGGTACCATGAATGAAAATAGGCCCGGCCCGTGCAGACCTCTAAAATTTGGCTGTATCAAAATAAGCATAAATTTAAAGTTTTTTTTTTTTTACACATCAACAAGATTTTGTTTTATGCTTGAGCTGATAAAAAATAATGAACTGTTACCTTCTAAGCTATTTAAAAGTTTTCCTTTAGCTTACATTTTTCTTGAGAATTTTGCATTTCAGTTTTAGTCTCAGATTTAAATTCTGTATCTTATCAGAAGTTAGAGGACCACGCTGGCTGGTTTCGATCAATATACACTCTAAAAAAAAATACGTGAGTTGCAGGTGTTTCTTCAATTGCTTTTATTGTTATTAATATTGAAACACGAAAATTCCTGTTTTGATTTGCCAATTTCCCCCCAAAATACAGAAAAATCATTAATCTAACGTAAAAATTACCTGAAGTTGCATTTTCGTCAAATCACAGGGGTGTTTCCGTAACTGTGCTGCATGTTACTTTTTTGTGTTAGAAACTGATTTTTTACATATGTCTCATTTGCTCCAAAACACAAAAAGTTCGCGAACTGAAGCTCAATTTTTTTCAAATAATAGAAACTTGTTGCCTGTGCTTTTTATGTTTGACGAAATGTTTTCTTGAGAGTGTACGCAATAAATACGTAGTGTAGTTTTTCGAAAACGACTGAAATGCAAAATAACGAAAAAAAAAAATAAAACGCGGTATTTATAAAGTGAGCATTATTGTCATAAAATTACTGTTAATTATTTAAAAAACTCTAGTTCGACTAATTAATTTCACACCATTCCTCTATGGTTAAAGTACAATTCACATACATTCAATACGAAGAAAGGAAACTATTTAATACAGCAACCTGTTAAAATGGAACGATAAAGAATCGGGAGAACTTTCCAATTTAGACAGGTTTTGATCTTAGAAAGTACATTATTCCGTTATAATTGCATAGTACTGTTTTAGCGACATCGCGAAAATTTTCAATTTAAAGCATTATTCCATTACACTGGTTCCGTCTTAACAGGTTTTATTGTAGTGTTTAGGATGTCCCGATTTTCAAGCGCCTCTCCCCCTTATTTACTCTCCCTGTCCCGCTTTTTTGCGATACTAGACCTGACAACACTACTTACCAGCCAAGTTCAAGTTAGCCAGTGTTGTAATCATAAAAAAAGCAGAGAGTATACGCTATAGGCAGAGGGTATACGCTGACATCATGAACGTTCATAGGTAGGGTATACGGACGCTGATGCTTTATTTGAGAAACAGAGGGAATACGGAGCTTCTTAAAAAAATCCGCTTAAAAAAAACCACTTTAAATGTTTATTTTTTACATAAAAGACAGAATTCATATTAGAGATATGATTGCAGACTATTTTTTCATAACTGTATTACGTTATATATCTTTTTTGTGTCGAGTCGGGTTCGGGTTGAAGTGTTTCGGTTTAGGGTTAATAGAAAATTTGTTGTCGGGTTCAGGTCGGATTTTGGGTCAACGGAAATTTTTTGGTAGGTTTCGGATTGACTTTATGTTGAATATTTGGGTCCGGTATAACACAACCTGCGCAGGAATTTATTTCAGATGAAAAACTACACGTATTTGAATACACTATATGGCCAAAGGTGACCGGTCACTTGCGATTTTTGACGTTTTGTTAAATATCTAGAAAAATACATGAAGAATTAACCTGAAATTGCAAGTGTGTAAACAGTATAGTATATAGGTCATATATTTCCGCGAAGATTTTTCCCCGAAACCGCATAAGGGACCGTCAAAAAATTGAAAAAAACGAATATTTTTTGGATAACCCTGTAAAAAATAATGTAGCAAAAGCGTTTAAACTCGCGATTATTAATAAGTGACTTATTGTAATACACTGTGTTCATTTTTATGAGGATAGCATGTATACTCGTAGAGAAATTAAGGTTTTTATAAAAACAGTCCCAAATTTCGCCAAGTTTTTTGCTTATAATTTGCAGAGTTCTTAATATAAAAAAAAGTTCTTTCAGAAAATATGATGAACAACATTGTACACAATACCCCGCAATCAGAATGAAAAAATAATAAAAATTGGATGAAAAATGAGCAGGTTTACTAAAAAATGTTTTACTATGCATGCACGAAATCAATCAAAATATGACGTGCATAATATGTTAGCTAAATGTATAGAGCAACTTTTGTAAAAGTCTCAAAAACATAGTTTGAAAAGTCTGATAATAATCGTTTATAGAATAAGCTCAAAATCCGTTGTTCCCAAAATGAAGCAAAAACATAAGGGGTTGTATCCATATATCCATTGATTAGTGCCAATTTAGCATACACAATATTGCACGTAATACTGTATTTGGATACAATCCCTCATCATTTTGCTTCATTTTGGGAACAACGGATTTTGAGATTATTCTATAAACGATTATTATCAGACTTTTCAAACTATGTTTTTGAGACTTTTACAAAAATTGCTCTATACATTTAAAGCTAACACATTATACACATTATATTTTCATTGCATTCGCGCATGCGTAGTGAAACATTTTTTAGTAAACCTGCTCATTTTTCATCCAATTTTTATTATTTTTTCATTCTGATTGCGGGGTATTGCGTACAATGTTCTTTGTCATATTTTCTGAAAAGTACTTTTTTTATATTAAGAACTCTGCAAATTATAAGCAAAAAACTTGGGGAAATTTGGGACTGCTTTTATAAAAACCTTAATTTCTCTACGAGTATACATGCTATCCTCATAAAAATGAACACAGTATATTAGAATAAGCCACTTATTAATAATATTGAGTTTAAACGCTTTTGCTCCATTAGTTTTTACAGGGTTATCCAAAAGATTTTCGTTCTTTTTCAATTTTTTGACGGTCCCCTATGTGGTTTCGGGAAAAAATATTCGCGGAAATATATGCCCTATATTATACTGTTTACACACCTGCAATTTCAAGTTAATTCCTCATGTATTTTTCTAGATATTTAACAAAACGTCAAAAATCGCAAGTGACCGGTCACCTTTGGCCATACAGTATATGAATGACTTCTTACATGTTTATTTTTCTACATAAAAGGTAACATTAATATTGGAGATATGATTACAGACTATTTTTCTATAATTGCATTATATTTTTGATCAATTTTCTCTGATTCCGGGTTTCAGGTTGGATTTGGAATTATTTTGGGTTCGATCGGGTTGCGAGTGGACTGAATATTTTTGATTGGGTTCGGTTCGGGTTGCAGATTGGTTTTAAATAAAATTTGTAGGATTGCAAATTTTATTTGTTACCCGGGACGGACCCTAGTTAGGTGTAACGTTTAACTGCTAGTTTTCACGATGATACTTTCACTAAAAAATTTAAATATTTATAAATTAATTTTTGATCACTTCATGCGTTTTCGATATAGATTTGTTTGCTGATTTTTTTTTTTTCAGTTACGCCCGCCATTAAAATACATGGTCAACCCGGCCTGAACACGAACCGTGTTTCGAAAAAAATTGGTTACCGCCTTACCTGATGTGGGACTCTTTGTTTCTAGACCTTTGCATTTTCTTAAGGGGTGGGTGGTCCGCAGTGGTTCGACTCATAACCGGAGAACTGTTCCATACTTTATCGCTCACACACTGCTGTGTATGTGCCATATATGTGCAAGTAAAATCTGTAATATTGAATGATCTCTTATTGGGACATTGCTGGGTGGAAGATGAAGAAGGGTACGAAGCAGAGTTTTTCCTTTCGGGTAATACTCGAAAGTGTGGAAACTTTCTCTTGCGGATTCGTCCGCCTATAAAGATTAGGTGACTAGTGAGGTGCTTTAAAAATAACTTTAAAAGCTTTTTTTCACTTTATTTATCTACAATATTCTTTGACAGGCTTCGAAATTCATATTACGAATAAAAATCTTTTGTCCCTCTGGAATTCATCTCTAATTTAAATCGCACTGTGAGTGTTAGAGATCTGCGTGTTTCAGGATATGCCAAAACGCGAAAATTTTATGTTTTTCTCGTGATTAACCAACGTATTCCATCTGTTATTTAAAAAACGGAAAAAAAGAAATGTTTTGTTGTTCATTTACTCCACTAATAGAGGAGAAAAGTTACCACGACATTACCGTGCGGAAAAAAATTCTGAAGCCCAGTGAATACAGCCCGGTTCGTCCCGAATCTACAGAAAAAATTTAAGACCCGGATATGACCCGCGAAGAATGAAGTTCAGGCCCGGACCAGCTTTTTAAAAGCTAAAATTTAGCCCGAGCTCGTACCGAGTTTTCAATTAAAATTAAGCCCGGCCCGAGTTTAATGAAATAAACTTTTACCGATCTCGGGCTTAGGGACCAGTGTTGAATTCAGGGGATGGCCCGGGGGGTGGACATTCCCCCTCAGAACAATGAGATCCCCCCCGGAGCTACAGAAATCCCCCACGGAGAAAAGTGCCTAAATTTAACACTGTTCGGGACAGGCCCGGGCTCGTGGAGACCTCTAACATATATTATGAATTCGGCCCCCCTGTCGGGGATACTGTGCCCCCCCCCCCCCGTCGGGCAAGTTCTGGCGCCGCCCCTGATGTAGTGTATTATATATATATATATATATATATATTTACTGTATGAAACATCCTCAACAGAAACATTTTTAAATCTTTGCTTTGCAATAGATGAAGTACAGTTCATTCCATTAAAAAAAAAAGAGGGAAAAAATTATAAATTTACAAATATGTTTAATGTATAACATTCTTTTTTTCTTGGTTCAGAGAATAATTAATTTATATTGCAAATGATGGACACAAATCATCGAGATGAATAACTGTGCTAAAAATAAACTAATTTCTTCAGTTACATAAACAATATAACGTTTCAACTTAGCCATAAATCTCTTTATAGTGCTAATGGATTTAACCTTGAAATTCCTGTAAAGATAATGACTTGTTAAGTTGCTAAATTATACTTATAAACTACAGTGAACTGATTTATTATTATTATTATGTATCTTGTAATGTAAACATTTTCTTTTATTCTGAAAAATGTAGCTAACGAATTAAGAGCATATAAAAAAGCTCTCTTATTACAACGTAAATAAGTGTTAATTAAACAACATTTAAATGTCACTGCATCGTCATTTAATACTGAAATAATCTAGAATTTCTTTACTTAAGGGAGGCATAAAAGTCATTCATTGGTGAATATAAATACATCATATTGCACATAAAGTTAATAATATCTTCAACTAATACTTTTTGGATAAAGGTAAAACCTGGATTTACACTATTAATGGATTAGTATCCTGAAATAGAGTAAGTCCCAATTCACATTTCTTACTCACGCCTATTTAATGGGATTGAAAATCCTATCAACGAATACAATTAATTTTATTATTATTATTATTAATAGAGAAAACATGATTTCTTAATTTTAAAAAAAGGAAAGGACAAAGAAAAGAAATATATGTATTAATTAAAGGGAAAAATAGTGAATTCTAGATATAGTATGTATAAAACAGCTCTAACAAAAACTTTTGAAAATCTTTGCTTTTCAATTGATGAAATACAGTATTATTTAATAAATTTACTTACCTCTATCAACGTACAGCTAATCAACTCGTAAACTTCTTCACAATTGACAAATGAAAATTTCAAATAGAATATTAATATTTTATTCTATAATTTTTTTTTTTATTGAATTCAGCTATAATACAGATTTGACTTTTTTTTTTATCCTAGCTTTACTGTGAAATACAGTATCGTTTTTATTTCCAGAAAAAAAAAAAAATATGAATTGACAATATATTGTATACACATTAAAGAGTATACCAAATAATATATAATGAAGTGCAACTAATTAAAAAAATTATGGCTTTAGTTTTTTAAGTTTTCTTTGATCTTTCATACAATGAATATTATCATTACATTGTTTTTTGTTTCACATAGTTACTTAAACAAACATTAGAATTTTTTTTAACTATTTGATGCACTAGAGAAAGAATACTTGAATGGCATTTAGGACAATTACTAATTGGAATTATATCAGCCATTTCTATACCTAGCATTGAAAGCTGTACAAATGTAAAAAATTGATTATTACATTTTTTAAATTCACTTTCATAATCTTTTGATACAATTTCTTTGAAAAAAAGAAAACACATACTTAATACATCTACGACAAAAGCAGTTGGATATTTTAAACCACCTCTATCCAATTCTTTAAGATAACTGTATTCCTCATTATCAATTTCTATACAAATCAAGGTATTCAACATAAATAATTCCTTACATATTTCGCAAGCTAAATTCAGTTTTTTTACACAGTAACCACCAATATATACAATAACTTTAATATAATTTTCTAAAATACTTTCAGCATTTATATTTTCTAAGATTGGTTCATAAAAAGATATATCAGTATCCTCTACATTATTATCTGTATGAGCAGGGCTTAATTTCTAAAAAAAAAAGTACCGGAGCCCTAATATTCTACGGTACCGGTACAACAATCGTACCCCCCCCCCCCCCGTCACTCCAATCTGCCTATTTATATTTCATACATTATTTGCAAAATTTAAAGCATTTTTTTTTTTCTTTAGCAAAATAAAAATTTTAAATATATTTATCAGCATATACTTAGCTGTCAACTTTTCCACTTTTTAGTTATCACTCCTTCTGAATAGTAATCTTTACCTAATTTTAAAGTTAATTAAATGCAGAATTCCGCGATTAAATATGGTAAGGATTATGAGTAGCAAATAGTGTTCACACAAAAAAGTATAGTTCGC
The DNA here is from genome assembly GCA_963932465.1 of Maratus speciosus. Taxonomy (NCBI): domain Eukaryota; kingdom Metazoa; phylum Arthropoda; class Arachnida; order Araneae; family Salticidae; genus Maratus; species Maratus speciosus. Next base: position 135,825,522 of record OZ010798.1, read on the forward strand.
AGCTATGCGTTTTTAAGAAAAAATGAATGAAATTTACAGAAATTAATATTTATATACTGAAGAATGGTACAATGTTTTACAATTTCTATAAAAAGGTGCGTATCTTAAACTTTAATCGATTCTTCCGCCTAACAGTCTTTTGTGGTGAGTCTCTGAAAATCAGATTAAATTAAAAATTTGACACCGTTATCGGAAAGAACCGATGCTATTATAGAAAAAGGGGAAAAATTACTCGATTGCTTTCTATCAGAATAACAATAACGTGGCAATTATATTATATCTACTTACAAATGAAAGTAAATTTGTAAATGTGCAGAACAGAGTCTTAGCATGCCTACCTTTCATGATAGAAAATAAATAGAAAAATCACTAACGAACGTGATTTTTATACTCGTACGCAATAGAAGACAAAAAACCTCAAGCTGATGCTCGTTGGCTAAAACAGAAAATATTCTTTTCAGGTTAGATATAAAAAAAAACAGCCAATAAAAAATTATCTAACTGTTACAAAAGAAAATCGAACTGAAAGCAAATTCATTGTTCAGTCTCTTGAGTGGCGTCGTATCAACACGTCGTCGCCGACATAAATTTCAAATAGAAAAACATGATTTCTGTTTCCCCTTCATTTTGATCAAAATAGCATTAAAATGATTTGAAATAGAATAGTAATAAGTAATTTTAAAGAAGGAAAAGCTTTTTTTATATATATACATGAATAAATAAAATTTTAATTGTAATACAGATTGAGCTCGAGTCAGTCCAATCCCAAAAACTGATATAAAAATTTAATCCATTTTTTCTCCATCTTCTACGTGTGCAACACATTATGTCACATATAAGTGTTTTGGTAAAAAAGAAAGCAAAAGCTTGGAAATGGGAAGGAAAGGAAAAAGTAATTTCAGTTTTTCGGAAACGCTATTGTGCCGAGCTCCAGAGCCCTGTATCTTTGAGCTCCGGTGAATTCCGACCAATATTTGAATATTTACTAAAAACAGAGAAGTACCGGAGCCGGGCTCCGGCGCAAATTAAGCCCTGAATGAAGCTCATACAGTATGAGCAGATATAAATTCTTTAATTCCAATTTCTCCATGTGATTCAGAATGGAATTTTAAAATGCTTTTAATTCTTAATTTTTTCTCAGCCTCTAAAATTTGCTGAACCGATATGTAATAATTTGAACCAGACATTTGCCTGTACTGGCCAAATCTGCCTTCCAAATTATCTGTTTGAAATTTTCCTGTTAAGACATATTTTGCTTTAACTTCCGTAAGAAGGTATTTAATTAGTTCTATCAACGTCTTAGTTGTATGTGAAAGTGCGAAAAATGTTTCTGGGGATAAACGACCATGTCTAGGCTTTTGATTTAAATTTTGCCATGAATCAACCCACTCTGAAAACATTTCTAAAAAATGTATCTTATCGTCATCAATTGATTTGAATGGAATACCTTCCTTTAAACGAATATTATAACCTTTTTTGGTATGTTTTATATTCACTATTTCCCACCATGTATTTATCAATTCTATAAATTTTGCCGTTGTTAAATACTGGAAATTATTTAATTCGTCACCAAATGATTTTAAAGAAACTGAATTCGTATTATCAAAAATCTTAAGTGCCAATGCAACATTTTGTTTTTCAATACTGGTTGGATGGAGGCATTTGTAGGTTAATTTTGGCTCAGATTTTACAACAGCATTTTTTTCATTGTTATAAATATTTTCCAGTGCAGTGAAAGAAGCTTCTAAAATTTCGGTACAGTCATGAGGATTAGGAAAATAGAATGTTTTATTTACTTGTGATAACCAGTTATTTCTAATACTTTTAACTAAATGGACAGTATCAAACAATAAGAATAATTTTTCTGAATCATTATAAGGATGTTTAATATAACTTTTTAATTCATTGTTTCCACATAGTTTTATAAACATATTTCTATTGATACGGTTACTGTCAGATATTATGGATATTACCCTAAAACCGATATTTTCCATTAATAATAGGACTTCATGCGTCATTTGGAAAAGATTTTCTGCATTTAAACTATTTACAGGCACTAATGAAATAATTTCTTTACTTTTAGAAAAAAGTGATTTATACATAAATGCCTGAATAGTAGTTGCTTGATCTTCCGAATTATTTGCAAATCCCACCATTTTAAGAGCTTTATAAGAAATACTTTGTTTAACATATATTTCATCAATTAACAAATTGACTATTTTTTCATTTTGTTTCAAATTATCACATTTTTCTTTCAAAAATGATTTATTTTCAACTGTTGCTATTCCTGGTGAAACTTTTAAATTTGCAGACATTCTTCTTAAATGCCTTAAAGAGGATAAACAAAGTAATTTCGAATTGTATAAATATAAATAGCATGGAGTAGATCTAATGTAAATACAATAAACAAATATTATTAAATTACTGCTGTAATTTCTTCCATGTATAGATTTTTTTACTAATAATATTTGCTCCAAAATAGATGCTATTATATCACTAATTTCATTATCAGAATTTTCCTCTAAAAACAATTTCCAACATTCAATAGCCTTGGAATAATAATCTATTTTCTTTTCATTTGATTCAACAATTTCGTAATTTTTAACATTGGTCAAAACATTTTCTAACTCTCCCCAATAATTCAAAGTATTGTTAGTTAAAATTATATCAAAATTGGGAATTATTTGCTTACCTTTGAAGACTGTTACTTGTAAATTTTTATTGATTTGCACAGATTTTACAATTTCCAAACATTGATAGTAGAAGGAAAATGGGGGTTCTGCCCCAGCAGGAGCCAAGAGCTGAGGAGCGAGGAGCAAGGATGATTGACAGGTGGGCGGAGTCGAGTGATTGACAGGTGAGGGGAGATAAGAAAGTGATAGACAGGTGGGCGGAGTCGAGACAGACAGGCGCCAGCGCGTCATGCTATAGTAGAGGGGTTAAAACAAAGAAGAGAGAATGAAAAGTGTACTGTAAGAGAGGGGTTAGAACAAAGGATAATGAATGAAAGTGTACTGTAAGAGAGGAATTAAACAAAGGAAAATGTTTATGAGGATGATTAATGAAGGAAAGTCTGTTGTAAGAGGAAGGTAGAACAAAGAAAAGATAATGATTAGGAAGGATTAGAAAAGATCGCATGCAATTAAAAAATACTTACCACGGAGCAGCGTCGAGGCACGTCCTACCTGTATGACATCCACCGGGCTAATGAATGAATGCTTGCTCGGAAACCGGTTTCATCTAGATAAGGAGCTTGCTTCTGATTGGACGAGAGACGAACCTAGGGGGCAGCACCATCGATTCCGGCGACACCAGCGCCCTCTCTTGAGAGGATGATTCACTTGCCTGCGATGTCGTCATCCTATTTGAACTGACAGAAAGAAGTGAATACATTTTATGAGTTTAACGAAAGAAGTTTTTGTCATTTACTAATTTCCGAAACATGTTTTTAAAAGCCGAATGAGGGAAATGATAACGATGTTTTTGTTTAATCATTATCATTGGAGACTTTTAGCCAAAACATAAACTTAGTTCACAAATAAATTATTCATTTGAGTGAACTAAGCTTACATTTTGTTTCCCAGAACACACGTCGCGGACGTAAGTCTCCTTTGTGTTCCACCGCGCTCTAACCTATTTACAAATTCTCGATGAAACAAAATAAATATATACACATTATCTTAGGCAACGGAAATCACGCACATTGTCCATAAGTTGAATAATAAAATATATCTTCTCTGTACACAATAAAACTTGATAAAATATATACAAAATTCTTCACTGCACACAGTAATAAACTTGATAAAATATATGCAAAAATTTCTTTTGCAATGGAAACGGTACACATTGTCCAAAAGTTGAATCATAAAGTAAATCTTCACTGTACACAATAAACTTGATAAAAAAATATATATATACAAAAATTTTCTTTTGCAATGAAAACGGTGCACATTGTCCAAAAGTTGAAAAAATATATACAAATTTTCTTAGGCAATGGAAAAACCACGCACATTGTCCATAAGGTGATATTTACATGTTCTCGATATCGCAGTGCCCATATGCGAGACTTGTGATTCCATCTTCCAGGATATATCTTTTGTCGTCGAATGGACTCAAACCAACCTGGTTTTGTTGCATTGTATACAACTGGTGGTTCTCTTGCCCAATTCGAACTTGTGTGACTGTGCTGGTCTTGAGTTCTTGAAGACACTTTACATAATCTTCATGTTTCATTTTTTTTCTGACGATATGTGTTGTGACACCCTTCGCTCGTTTTTTTTCTTCTGTTTCGGATTTCAGGGAGTACATTTTCGCCTTTAACCCGACAAACTCCAACGCTAATTTACCGCTAAGTTCATCTGTGAATTTCCCTAATACTTTTTTGTTATCAGTCGAAAACAAAGGATGCGACTACGGATAATCAGAAAAATCGAATAAATCCTTTTTTTCCTCCATATCCGCAATAATATCATTCGTATAGATCTGATAACATAGGGAATCCGTGTCGGTGAAAAGCAAATGAGCATTATGCTTATATGTTTCCTTCACAAAACCATAATGGAATTGATACATTAGAAGCTTCGAAAGCTCCAAAATGCAGAAACCAACATACATAGGACGATTAATTAATAACGATAATTTAGTGCGCTCCACCGCAACAAGATCTTCAGAGAAGATTTTGAAGGTTTTAAACGCAGGTGAAGCGACTAATTTTTTCGCCCTTTTCTCGGTATTGCACAATTCCACATTTCGACGCTTTCGAAGGTTTTCTAACGTTTTTCCATATACAGCGTTGTTCAGGAGTTTAAAGAAATCTTTTTCAAAAGCAGATTTCGCCAGTTTTCGTTTATCGGTGTTAAAAGCGATATACTCCCTTAACCACGGACTTTGCTGAAATTGAATTACACGATGAATTTCTGTTAGTTTCATTCCTGATTGGATGTAAAACTTCAATGTTCTATAGTGAACGATATAATTTTTCTTATCTTAAAGGTTCGGGATTAGTTTTGGCGTGCCCTTGAATTTTTTATTACCTAACATCTTCTTCGCGAAGGGTGACAACATATCTTCTTCGACAGTGATTCTTTCTGGTGCGAGAGGATACTCGTTGTGCAAGGCGTGGAGTTCTTTAGGATATTCCAGATCCACCTCGAAAATATATCCTGTAGAGGAATCGTCTGCCAACTCTAATATACTATTTGCTGTAAACTGTTTCGGGTCTTCCCATTGAAAGGAACCATGGGGGAGGTACTCAGACATGGCCCACCCATACAAGTTATTGGCATCCCAGTACATAATGTAACTGGGAGCTTGATCTGGATTATGTGCAGGCGTGTTGGGGATGTTTGCTTTGGCATAGCGTTGACTAATCATGCTGATACCTCCCCGAATCCCATTTTCAAACATCAATAGCATGTCGATATCCGTTAATAGTTCCAAGTGGATGTTCGATCTCTTCAGGCAAGCTTGCCATGCCAGACTTGGTAACGTATACATATGGGCGCTATCGATATCATAGAACTGCTGACACAGTTTGCGATAGCTTTCAAAGGCGTCTGCGAGCAATAAGACATCCGTCTTCAAATATAGGTCATGATAATCTCCTAAAGTTTGGAGATTGAAGGATTTCCAGACGTTTTGTGCATGTTGGTAATCGCTTTCTCTAATAGGTTCATCCGTTAATGTGTTGATGAATGCAGAGGCAGGTGGGAGAACAGTTTCATTAAATTTATTGACATCGGTTACGTAATCATAAGGATATACCCCTTTTCGTGTGAGCAGGGATATATCATAATTTTTAAAATAATGATTCAAGATTTTAAATTGATCATTATGCAGGTTGCTTTCTAATTTTTCCAGTGATGCCGAGAGATGCTGTAAACTATCTATGAAATTTAGATGGATGGGACAGTTCTCTTTCACCATTCGAAAGCCTATATAGGTTTCTAATGTGGATGCAATCACTTCTATCGAATATTCTTTAAATTTTCCAATAGCCATCATAATGTGATGGGCACCATAGTGTCGTAAATTGTGGAAGACGACAGGAATGTTTCGAGTTTGCTTGTAGTTTAAATTAAATCCTTTGTGAGCAGCCCCTCTGTACGCACGTGTCACGTGATCATGGTCTCTCGTTCTTTTCTTGAAGAGTTCCCTCTTACAGATATGGCAGTGGGTAGCCGTTTGAAAATCCAATTCCTGCTGTGGAGAAAGTTTCATTGGCTTTACACTCTTCAGTTCTTCTCGAATGTCTTCTGTCTCTGTTATTAGCTTTTTAAGAAACTCTTCTGCAGCATTTTCTCCTCGATACAATGTGAATCTGTCCTTGAAAGGTTTTCCGTCAGCATCAATAATAACAAAAGCAAAACTACATGCTTCATAAAAATAGCAGATAAAGCCTTTATGCAACAATATTAAAAAGCAGAAAAACCAACGTTTGAAATGCACAAATAATATATGAAAAGCAGCAAACAGCTGTTTCGAATCTACTAGCGAGATTCTTCTTCAGTGCAAAAGGAACAGCGTGCTAGAAAAAGCAAGGCTGAAAAGCAAGGCTTGGCTCAGCCTTGCTTTTTCTAGCACGCTGTTCCTTTTGCACTGAAGAAGAATCTCGCTAGTAGATTCGAAACAGCTGTTTGCTGCTTTTCATATATTATTTGTGCATTTTAAACGTTGGTTTTTCTGCTTTTTAATACATGCTTCATGTTTTGAAATTTTTTCACAATGAGAAGTTTGAGAAGCTGGAGTTAAAGGTTTTAAGATGCTTTCAAAGTCTGCATACACAATGTAGGGGATTGGATGTTGCAGATGAGTCCCCGTAAAAGATAGAATATGTTTGCCATCTTTTGGTAAGTTGATCCTTTGAGCAGTATGCTGCTTGCAAAATTCTGTGTGAGATGTTAGTAAATCTTGTCTACAAAATCGATGTAAACATCGATAGCAGTAATAGGCAGCAGCTCGATGTTTTGTGACATTCCCTAATAATCTTGAAAAGCTTCTAATAAGCGTGTAGTGAAACTGCTCATCCTTTTCTAACACTAAAAGGTTAATGACATCAGGATCTTCTTTGGGTGATACATATAAAGGATACACTTCTTGGTCATCAAGCCCAAATACGTTGATTCGCAAATTGTTCAAATTTTCAACTTTCGGAATGCTTTTCACAGGGACTGGGTAGGGTATCTTTGCCATTTTGATGGTATGTTCTAATGCTGTATAATGGGATACACGTTCAGGATGTTGAGATCTATCTAACTTTAATTGGTGTGCGATTAAACACCATATTAAACATTTAGAATCGTTAAAATTTTCTATATTGAGAACAGCTTTTTTCTTTTGTATAAATTCTGGGGATTTAATATGGCTGCTGGGTGCTAGAGGATGATAATCTGCTATTTTAATTTCTATATGTTGGATCCGTTGGAAAATCCAACCTGATCCCAAATTTACAAATTCATCTATTAATTTTTTAATTTTCTCAAATGCTTCATAAATATGCTCATTTATTGTATCGGTAGTTAATTCAGTATAATTCGAACTTCTAAAGTAGGTGGAAATAGCTTGAAGTTCGTCTTCTGGAGTCTTCCTTTCGAACAGACATTTTGCTAGGATATGCCATTTGACGCCTCGATGTGTATCCAGTTTTTCTTCAATGATTCGACGAAGGTCTGCTCCACGTTTTTCCACCAAAACGTCCATGTCAAATTTCTCATCTTCATCAGGTGTTAAAAATGTTGAAGAAAATACATTTAAAGCTTCGGTATATGTTTTCCTTTTTTTGGAGGATGAATTTTTCGTACTAACTTTCCTTTTTCTATTTTCGTGGGATAGGCTGGTATGCTGGGATTGCATGTGTTGATTCAAATTAAATTTCACGTGACAGGTGGTACAGGAGTAATTTAAACTTTCGTGGCCTCTCATATGCACTGTTAGATTATCTGCTCTTGTGAACTCGATATCGCATAATGGCACTTGAATGATTTCTTTTCTTCGTTATGCGAAATCATATGCCTCTTCAAATTTGCTTGCTTCGAAAAGGTTTTAGAGCAAACAGTACAGCTTAAACTAGTAGGAGTAGATGAATTTTCGTCAGGATTCTTCTTGTGTGTTTTCAAATGTCTAATTAAATTTTCTTGGCGGCTAAAGACTTTCGAGCAATGAGTGCAAGTAAAAGTTTTTGAATCTGTGTTTCCACAAATCTTCTGATGTCGAGTCAAATTTCTTTTCACAGTAAAGCTTTTACCTCAGGTTTCGCATGATAAAGAATCCTAAAAACAGAAAAAATTCTGTTTCAAAAACACGCAACTTGTAATAGACTTTCACGAAAAAAAAAAAAAAGAACTTAGAAAACTATGTCTGTCTACATTAAAAGTTTTACTAAAAGCATCACAAATTTACTTTAACGAGAAAAAAAGATTTTTTTTTTAATTATACACTTTGCACCTAAACTAGTATTATCCTTCAAAACCTAATTTCAAATAATGTATCATTTTTGAAAAGTTTAACTAACATTAGTTCTTATGTTAAAATCAAACAATCCCCCAAAATAATAAAGAATGTTTCAAAGTGTACTTTTACTGATGAAGAATCAACTTCGCTGCTAGGATCTTGCATCCTAGAAGAACTTTGCTGAGAAGGTCCTGGATCTGTTAATTCATCAATTGCAGTCATGCGCTCCCATACATTCGTTGTTAAACCGAGATCTTCAACAACCTAAAAAGAAAAAATATTTGCTATCAAACATAGGATAAATTCTTAGTGTATTGTTTTAAAAACTCTTAAACATGTGATCGAATACTTTTAATAAGTGTTTAATCTTTTTAGAAAAAATCTCTCAAACTATACGTTTTCAATAACATGCATTTTCGATTAAAATTTTTGAATAGTCTACAAAATTAATTTAACAGTGAAAAAAAGAAATAACATTTTTTTTCTATACTACACTTACAAAATTAATTTGGTAGTGAAAATAACATCTATTCATTTCTAAGTAAACGAAAACATCCAATATATTTTTTAACTACTTTTGTATAACAAGAAAAATAGCATGCGTAAATTTGTTAACTTCATTACACTAATAAATAATTATTGTATAAGAAAAACTTTGAATCTATTATATATATATAATCCAAACGGAAATTTCGTTCCGAACGCCGAGATTTCGAGTTCTACCGCATGGATTTTGACGGAACTTATACCGTTAGATAGGTATCGTTTCAGGGAAGGTTTTAAACTATAACACATCATTCTACCTAGATTAGTTATAGAATTGTTACGGAAAATTCTTTTATATTGAACTTTGTAACTTCATATTTCCTTAAATATCTGGGCTCCTATTGGTCGTAGAGCTTAGATCTCGCGCCAAAAGTAGCTCCGAAGCACCCAAGCAAACTTTTCCCCGCGATTATTTTGCCGTCTTCCGATTTCCTCTAACTCTATTAGGGGCCCGCGTAGGGCCCCTTTAACATATTTTTCGTAGTAATTTCAGCAATTATCTTACATTATTCGTTAAGACCGCCACCCTCCCGATTCATGTATCTACGGAAAGGTTGCACGAAGGAGTTTCGTTTGGATACGCTTTCGTTAAGAATAGAGTGCGCTCCCTGGTGGTGGAATGTGGAACTAACATAACGCGATATTGTTAAAATTGGGAAATCTGACAATGCGATCTGTTTTAAACTTTGAGATAGTTCATAACACATAATCTATTATCTATTCTATTATATATATATATATAAAATCTATTATCTATTCTATTATCTATTATATATATAAAATCCAAACGGAAATTTCGTTCCGAACGCCTAGATTTCGAGTTCTACTGCATGGATTTTTACGGAACTTATACCGTTAGATAGGTATTGTTTCAGGGAAGGTTTTAAGCTATAACACATTATTCTACCTATATTAGTTTTAGAATTATGACGGAAAATTCTGTTATTTTGGGCGATAAGGTTACCATTTTATTTCTTGGCGAAATTCATCGTTGATAAAAAAAAAATTGAAACGGCTATTAAACCTCGAAAAATAAAAGAAAAACTGTTACTAATTTTATTTAAATGAAAAAAAAGGAAAAAAAGAAAAAGAAAATCCGTTTCAATGAGTGATAATATTAAAAAACGGAAACATTTAATCAAAACCTGAAAGAAATATTTGTAATGCTTAAAAATTAATTTAATAAGAAATATTACACTTGATACGCAATATTTGGCTCTTTATCGCTTGCGTTAGATATGGAAACGAATCAGAAAATTTGATTAGATGAAATTTTAACGACATTTTCTTTCTGTTCTGCTCTTTTCTTTTTTCTTTTATATCTAATTGTCCCATCACGTGACTTAAAGAAGAAACAAGCAGATGTAATTGTGAGTCACATGTGTAATTACTATTTGTTTCTTTACAATTTTTTATTTTTCTTTTGTCGCCAAACGATGTGATTTTAAGCCAAAAATGCATAAGCGTGACATTAGCTTGAGGATGTTCTCACAAATGGTGTTTTTTTAGGTGAAAGAGATCATTTTTTGGGTACATTTTCATATTCAATTGTAACTTATATAGATATCAGTTAATATTTTAAAAATGGAATCGAATACTTAAATTTCAGTGTGAATTTCTGCCACACATACATATTGTAAAATAATTTCATACTTTTTAAAATGTTTTTCGCCGTAATTCCGAAAGCATGTGATATTTATAAACTCGAACTCAGATCAACGAATATTACCCATTTTCGCAAATATCATCTAAGCAAATATTATCTATTTTCTCAAGTCATATCGCCAATTTCATTTATAGGAAAATTCACAGATTCGAAATCTAGGAAATAAAGATAATTTTTAAGGAAATTTATGTTTTAATACGTTATTACTATCGAAAAATTCAACATTTTGAAAAAAAAAAATACAAGTCTTTTGTAATTCGTCATTTCTTCTTCGTCTTTCTTCGTACTTCATCCTCTGTTATGTAATATTTCAAATGATATTGGACTAATTTTCGATCATCGATTCACCGCAAAATCGCATATCTAATATAGTATATAAAATAAAGTCTGGATTAGGGGACTAATTAACGCACAGCGCAAACTACTGAACCTAAATTCTTGAAAATCGTGGTAAAAATACTTCTTATGACATAGACTTCTGCTAAGAAAGGACTTTCTAAAGTGTCACCCCTAATGGTTTTTGCACGTGGAGGGGGAAAAAATAGAATATAAAAATTATGCGTCAAATGATAGCATATTTTAATGTAGTTTTGTATGCTGAATCGAATGCTACCAAATAAATTTTTATAAGCCAACAGTTCATGACACATTTCATATTTTTCTAATTTGGCGGTGTCTTTGGCATCTAAACCTCAAAATATCTATCATTACATCCGTTACTCTAGCAACGGAAAAAATTCAAATCAACCCTTTTGGCTAAAAAATAAAAACGGCTCTATGAGTTTGAAATAAAAATGCAAGCATCTTAATTTAAAAAAAAATAGTAATTTTATGTAAAATAAAAGGGAAAAAATTACTGAGAATTTCGCGTTATAAAACAAAATTGGAAAAGGTACTACTTAGATATTCCGTCGACCACAAATCTATCGTCAAACTATAAGATTGAATGCCAATAATGGTTGATCGTAAATATCAAATTCACTTGAATTTAAACAAACTACACGTGTTTACGTCATCAAGTGATTTTAATTTCGACGTTTTATTTGTATTTTTATTAATGTTATACTAATTTATTTGTTATTTCGTTATTTAAAATAAAGATTATGTCAATTTATATAATTTGGCGAATGGATTGGCGATTTATATAATTTGGCGAAATTGGTCGACGGGATAACAAGTAGTACCAATGAAAATATTTAAGTATGAAAGCAATGTTTGTAATGACTTAAAAATTATTTTCATATATATAAACTCGGTTTATGGCGTCAGATGCCGTCATCCGAAGAATCTACAAGAGTCTTTTTCCATTTTTTCCGGTCACAGGTTCCTCAATGAAAGAAATTGGCATTGGAATAATACTGTGCGATTTATAAATTGCTCCTCGATAAGAAGAAAAAATGGTTACATTTATAACAACCGTGCGCACATTTCGCTGATAGCATTTTTAAAATTCCCAGTAGCAGTAGTTACATTTTGCGTATGTAAATTAAAAATATTTTTTTGTTTTTAATTATGGCATTATTTCCTGCTATTGTTTATCTTTTCAGTTTTTTAAATGAAATTAGTATAAGGCATGCATTTTAAATGAAATGAGTGAAAGGTTTGTGTTTTAAATGAAAATAATAAAATAAGAATATGCTATGAAAACAATCTTTATTGATTTATTATCTGCGCCCGGCTGACATAAAAATATCACAAAAGCCACATATTCACTTTTCTTTGAGTAGTTGCTCATGAGAATTCAAGTTAACCTTCCGTAATCGGATACTTCACATATTGGTGTACTAGCTTTAATGCTGAAAGCATCGTTTTTGTTTGAAGCGAAAACTCTACTATGAATTCTATTACACAAAAGCGCATCATCATCATCTACTATATATTTACAACGGAAATTTGTATTTCATTCCGATTGTTTATAATACTTTCGTAGGATATACCACAATTAGTTAGGTAATAATTTTGGAAAGGTTTTAGTGTATACATATTGTTCAAGGATACTTAGTTATAGAGCAACAGTAAAAGTTCAAAAATTAAGTGAACCTGATTATGAAAGTTTAGCCTTTTTAAAAAAATCTACAGAACATATTTTGTTACAAGTGGCCCTGTTGCATGACTTTTAGGAATGGTGTTAGTATATACGATTTCATTATATGTTGATTAGTTACAGAGGTATTAATTCCTGTTGTCATAACGGTCTCATTACCCGACCATAAGTGCGCTGTTTATAATCAACTAAAACAATTACTTCTTAATTGCTAAATTTTGTCCAACGCTTAAGATGACATTATATCGCAATGGCGTTCGCATCGTTTTCAGTAATGTGCAAGGTCAAGCTGAAGATCCATATTGTTTAAAATACAAGTTCAAATTCACCATTTACTTTAATCCAAGGTTCATTTGGAAATATTGACCAGCGCAGCGGGCATAGCCTGCTAGTACTAAAATAAAATTTCCGTGTAAAAAAAAAAAAAAAAAAAAAAAAAAAAAAAAAAAAAAAAATCTTTACGCGTTATTTAATTTAAAACATACAGAAAATAACATCTATTCATTTCTTAGTAAACAAAAACAGCAAATATAATTTTAACTACTTTCGTATAACAAGAAAAATAGCATACGTAAATTTGTTAACTTCATTACACTAATAAATAATTATTGTATAGTAAAATAAACTTTGAATAGTAAAATAAAATTTCCGTGTAAAAAAAGAAAAAAATCTTTACGCGTTATTTAATTTATAATATACAGAAAATAACATCTATTCATTTCTTAGTAAATGCAAACATGCATAAATTTGTTAACTTCATTACACTAATAAATAATTATTGTATAAGAAAAACTTTGAATACTAAAATAAAATTTCCGTGTAAAAAAGAAAAAAAAATCTTTACGCGTTATTTAATTTATAATATACAGAAAATAACATCTATTCATTTCTTAGTAAACGAAAACAGCAAATATAATTTTAACTACTTTCGTATAACAAGAAAAATAGCATGCGTAAATTTGTTAACTTCATTACACTAATAAATAATTATTGTATAAGAAAAACTTTGAATAGTAAAATAAAATTTCCGTGTAAAAAAAGAAAAAAATCTTTACGCATTATTTAATTTATAATATACAGAAAATAACATCTATTCATTTCTTAGTAAACGAAAACAGCAAATATAATTTTAACTACTTTCGTATAACAAGAAAAATAGCATGCGTAAATTTGTTAACTTCATTACACTAATAAATAATTATTGTATAAGAAAAACTTTGAATACTAAAATAAAAATTCCGTGTAAAAAAGAAAAAAATCTTTACGCGTTAATAAATTTATAACATAAACTACTTTCAATAATTGTATTACACTTACAAATACTTTAACAGTAAACGGAAAATAATCTCTAGTCATTTTCGAAAAAGAAAACATATAATATATTTTTTTAACTACTTTCGTATAACAAGAAAAATAGCATGCGTTAATTTTTCCAACTTTAATAAACTAATAAATAATTGATTGTAAAAGAAAAAAAACATATATTTACTTTAATTTAATACAAAAGAAAAAAATAGCAAAGATAACTTGAAAAATAGGTAAAACAACATTTGAAATTTAGTAATATCTTGAAATATAGATATTGTGTTTAAAAAAACTTACTTTTTGAAAATTATCCATCACAGATGAGTAACAGTTTCCAATAAATAGTAGCACTTAAAAATGTAACAGAGTAAGGTTTTTTTCCTTAGAATTGTTTATTTATACTGTTTGTTTAAGAAGTGACATCATATAGTGGCTCTATGATTAGTCGAAAATTCGACCAACAAGAATTCAGTAAAATAACGTCGCTGTTCTAGACCTTATTATTTCATCATATATTGCAACGCAGTGAAACAGTTATCACGACATCACCCTTTTTAGAAATTTTCTTCACTGGTGAAATCGAAGATGTATATCGCGTTTTGCAGATTCGGGAAATATCGCGTTGATAAGATGGAGACAGCGTTGTTAGTGAAATGCAGATAACCATCTCCCTCTCACAGGTGGAAATTCCTTTTCACGTTTAAAATTATTGCAAAGAAAAGGGAAATAGAGATTGAAGGGTGTTTGAACAAAATAATCTATTAACAATTGTATTTTATCTTATTATTAAAAGAATGTTTAAACAATAACATGCTTCATTATTATTATTAACAGACTCTTTTAATAAATGAAACAGTTTAAACTAACTATTTTATTCGAGTCTATTTTAATACTTTCTTTTAAAGAATAGTTTCAAAGGTTTAACCCATATAGAAAATAGTGCAGGTTTAATCAGTTCAACATTATATTTTCTATTAATGCAAAAAATCTATGTGTTTAGCATTAAAAGTTATAATTTTCAAAGAATACTTGTGTATTCAAAGAATACTTGTGTATTCAAAATAGGTTTTAAACTCAATACGTACTTTGAGTCTTTTTTAATACTTTCTTTTAAAAGGTTTGATTGAAACAGAAATAGTGAAAGGTTTTAACCCATACTGAAAATAGTGAAGGTTTTAACAGTACAACCTTATATTTTCTTTAGTGTAAAAATATGTGTTGAACATTAAAAGTTATAATTTTCAAAGAATACTTGTGTATTCAAAATAGGTTTTAAACTCAATACGTACTTTGAGTCTTTTTTAATACTTTCTTTTAAAAGGTTTGATTGAAACAGAAATAGTGAAAGGTTTTAACCCATACTGAAAATAGTGAAGGTTTTAACAGTGCAACCTTATATTTTCTTTAGTGTAAAAATATGTGTTGAACATTAAAAGTTATAATTTTCAAAGAATACTTGTGTATTCAAAATAGGTTTTAAACTCAATACGTACACGATGAGTCTATTTTAATATTTTCTTTTCAAAGGTTTGATTGAAACAGAAATAGTGAAAGGTTTTAACTCTTACAGAAAATAGTGAAGGTTTACATAGTACAACATCATATTTTCTATTAGTGCAAAAGTTTGTGTTGAGCATTAAAAGTTATAATTTTCAAAGAATACTTGTGTATTCCAATAGGGTTTTAAACACAATTTTTTATTCGAGGATAGATTAATTAAAATATTTGAAACAGGTGGTAATAAATGAATATTTTATCATTGAAAGAATGTTTAGAAAACGGTATGAATCTTTCGTATCCTTTTGTTAGAAACATACTTAATTCAACGAAACAATAAAAAAAGATAATGAAAACATACTTACTTTTTTAAAAGAGGATTCCTTTTCAAAAGACATTTTCTTCAAAGATCTTCTAATCGTTTCTACTGGTTAGCAATAAAATGATGTCGCAAAGCAAATTAGCTAATTGGCAGACACTGTTTTTTTTTAAAAAGGAAGTGATAAACATGTATCACAATTAATCAAAAATACTATGAGCACCTAAAACGCACTAGGTGAAACGTATAAGTATTTCGACGGTGATTTTACTCAGCAGGATGCCGAAAATAGTAGGGATAGATGCCGCAGAACTTAAAGCCAAATGTCCGGTAAACATGAGCTACGAAACAGACGACCTTCACCTACGAAATCCAAGACACGAATGATGTGTGCGGTGTCTACACCCGTAGATGAAGGTTACTGATAAGAGATCACGTGACCGCTATCAACCAATCAGAAGCGAGCTTGTAGGTGTGACGTCATCGATTTATGTTAATAGTATTTATGTTGAAAAGACAAATAATGAGACTTTGTTCCAAGTTTAATGAATTAAACAAATATATTCAAATCACTTTTAAATTTTTTCGTTAGACTTCTTGAAGTATTTTTTCAAAGTATAACCTAATCTGTTAATTGAAACACTTAAAGTTATTTTGCAAAGTTTTTCTTTCAAAGTATATCCTAATCTGCTAATTAAAACACTTAAAGTTATTTTGCAAAGTTTTTTTTTTTTTTTTTTTTCAAAGTATAACCTAATCTGCTAATTAAAACAAAACATGATTTCACTAAAATTTTCTCTGCTAACAAATAAATTGTTTCATTTAAAATTAAAAAATTGTTTTAGTTTCAAATAAATTTTTCAAAGACAAAATAAAGAGAGATTCATTTACAGAAAACAAAAATGTTTATTTAGGTAGAATGTACAAAACAAGGTTTTTTTCATTCAAACATATTTTCAAAATATACATCAAAGAATTGACTATCGAAACATTTGAAAAATGTCTTTGTAAATTGACAAGTACAATTTCGACAAATGTTCTTCACTAGTTCGAATGTGTTTAGATTCATCAAAGCAGAATCTTTATACATTAAAAAACTTTTCCTTAGTGTCTATCATCATACAATCGTGCTTAATCTGTGAGTTGCATCTATATTTACAACCGATGCACTGAAAGATTTTACATGCTGAAGACCCAAGTTCTTGTTCTAAACAGAATAAGAAATGTGACTTAGCACTATCAAAATCCATATGGTTTAGACAAACAGGTAACTTTTTGAAAACAGCATTTGGTATCACACGAGTTAAAAGAATATCAATCATCGTTTCGGTAATTTGAGGAACTAATTCAGTCAGTTTCAAAATTTGATCTATACTTAGACGAATGCCAGAATTTTTCAAGTAAAAACCTGAATTTTTTAAATTAAACAGTTGTTGAAGGTAACAATAATCTTCGTCGAGACACATCATAAGAAGCTGATTATTTGATACAAAAGAATCATCAGTTGAGTAAAAACTGAAATATGGTAATTTCCTACTAAAATTGTCCCATGTAGGAGCAGTCATTACAACACCTTGTTTTGTTGGATATTTATCTCCATTCTTCATTTCTTTAAAATTTCTAATATGAAGTCGTAACGAATCTTGATTTTCCAATCGAATTTGAAGAAATGTACTCTGACATAGATTAAATTCAGCAAGAAGTGGATCACAATCTTCTAAATTTTGGAAATGTCTATCAAACCAGTCTTGATGATACATAGTTAAAGAAGATTGATCATCTAGGTTTTCAGGTGAAGGTTTTTCTAGAATCACTTGTTGTGAAGAGGTTTGTTCAGTCGAACCCTCTTTAGTATGCATTTCTTCAGACATTGGTGAAGACACATTATCTGATGAAACAGGGAAAAAATCAAGTCTTTGTTTCTTGAAAGCAGTAGACTTTGAAACCATTTTTAGAAAAGTTAAAGTTATTGTAGGTTTTTGTATCTCAGGTTCTGGTAAAAGTTGACGAAAAAACAGTTCATTTGTAGGCTTAAACATGCAGATTAGAGAACCATGATCCATACCAATGCGAATCTTATCACAATGGGGTTTTTTAAATTCTAGAGTTCGCTTTTCTCCAAAACACAATTCGACAATTGGGGAAGAATCATACAAAGCATTCACATTAGTCTTATGGTGAAGAAGGTAACTGTTTCCATTCGGATAGCGATTCAAAAGCACAAAGTTAAACGAACATCCACATTGCTTTTCCACTCGATCTCTTAACTCTATCATCGCAGGTGTCCATTCTAATGCAGAAATGGTGGTTCCACTAAAAGAGTAAGACAATTCAGAATCACCGAAAGCTAAAACCTTCCTTTTTAACTTGATTTCTTCACCTCGAAGTTTTAACGTAGGAGTATAAAAGGGCAAGGCTTCAAGTTCACAAAATATATGATCTGCTGAGTTTTCTTCAATAAAATCACGAATGAAGTGCACATTGAGTTCATTTTCGTCGAAAACAGTGATAGCCATTTTCGCAAATTAAAGTTCCAAGTAAGCTTTCAAACAGAAATTAGATGTGATGAAATAGGATAGCAACAGCAAAGAACGAGGCAACACGGAAGGCAGGATATCAGCAAGGCAACACTTAAGATAGGAGATCAGCAAGGCAACACGAAGGCAGGAGATCAGCAAGGCAACACTTAAGATAGGAGATCAGCAAGGCAACACGAAGACAGGAGATCAGCAAGGCAACACGGAAGGTAGGAGATCAGCAAGGCAACACTTAAGATAGGAGATCAGCAAGGCAACACGAAGACAGGAGATCAGCAAGGCAACACGGAAGGCAGGATATCAGCAAGGCAACACTTAAGATAGGAGATCAGCAAGGCAACACGAAGGCAGGAGATCAGCAAGGCAACACTTAAGATAGGAGATCAGCAAGGCAACACGAAGACAGGAGATCAGCAAGGCAACACTGTAGGCAGGATATCAGCAAGGCAACACTTAAGATAGGAGATCAGCAAGGCAACACGAAGACAGGAGATCAGCAAGGCAACACGGAAGGTAGGAGATCAGCAAGGCAGCACGCGAAGACAGGAGATCAGCAAGGTAGTAGTGAACAGCGAGGCAACTCAAAGAAAACAGTGACGAGAATACTGTGCATGCTTCTTTTATAGAGGATTTTTATCTTGCAAGGACCGTGTGCAAAACCGGATATGACAGGAATAGGAAAATCACTCTGATTGGTTCTTCACATCTAAGGGGAAGTGACATCATGCAACAGGTGCGCCATCTGTTTGAAAACATCTAACAGGTTCGATGCGTGCGCAACTCGGAAGCGTCACTTGCAATTCAACACAGGAGTGAAAACGAAGGAAAGATGAACTTGGAAAAAATAATAGGTAAGCACTGTTTTGTTAAACTTTTCTAAAAAACGAAAATTGTTTTCTTTCTTGAACCCAAATTTCAAAGTTTCTTTAGTTATTCAAAAACATTACACAAATGATTATTAAAAAAGTCTATAGTCATTCTATCAAAAAATGTAGGAGTATAACGACATGAACATTTCTGAAACAGGTTTTGAATGAATTCGTCCACATTGAAATTCAATAATGCACTTTCGCTATACAAATTATATTGTTGACATAAATTGTATAATCCACACGAATGAGTCGATTTTTTAACTCGTCTTTTTGCACAGGCAGAACAGTCAAATGTTCGACGAACTGATCTTTCCAACTCATGATCAAAACAGGTTAAAAAATAACCTACAGCTTCTTCATCACTGAAATGTGTAAAAGAACATTTTTTCAACCTTTTCATCTTTTTTAAAACAGAAAGAGGTATAAACTTTGTTAAAAAAACTTTTATCAAATATTCTACGATTTCAGAACAATTTTTCTGAAGTTTTTCAAATTGAGCTTTGCTTAACACTAAAATTTTAGACTTTAAACAAAATCCTGGTTGTTCTGATTTGGAAAGTTTTTGCAGGACACATGAATCGCTATTCACATAAAAGGTTATTAAATCGTTGTTGCATATGAATGTATCTTTTTTAGAAAAAAAATTAAACTTACTAATTTCCTCGGCAAACTCGCAGACAGTTGAGCAGGATATCTTGAGTGCTTCTTTTGTAGGAAATAGTTCGCCACCACTGTTCGCTAATTCCACAGATTTGCCAATATGAATATACAACTCACAGGTTTTTCTTCTCAGTTGAATGTCAATTGCTACCCATTCGCCTAAATGCCAATACGCAGGAGTATAAATACCACACTCTGGAAATAATGAACAAAAATTCGAAAAAAGTTCTGAGTTGTTTTCAGATGAATTCATTTTCAGGAAAGTAGGAAACGTCAGATAAATTGAAACACACAGCAAAGCGAGCAAGTAAACAGGTCGATAACTAAAAGAAAATAATCACTGTGTGCTTCTTTTATACTGTTTCTTATCGAGGATTAACGTCAGAGATCACATGACTATTTCTCATCCAATCATATGAAAGCATACTGTTTCAACCTGTTCTGATGCAAGAAAGAAAGACAGCTATTTCACCTGTGGACTAACACTGTGGAGGATATGCGAAGACAACTCTTTTGGTAAGATAGTTTTATTTCATTTTCTGTGCAGTATAGTCTAATCATGTTTAAACAGTTCAGTAAATATAGTTTCCACATGAATATTATTCAAAAACTTTTCACTAACACATTCCACTTCGTTTAAAAACGTAGAAATTATAAAATCAAAATCGGTAAGCATTAACAAAGCTTCACCTAATTGGTTAAATTTTTCTCTGTTATTAAATGCAAAACAGGAGTGTAGACTTTGACTTGCTTGTCGCAAAACACATCCCATACATTCATACAATCGGTTAATAATTGTTAACATATTGTTCTCGATACATGTTTAAGTTTTGATTGAAGAACCAATTCCTTTTCCACAGAGAGTTTTCTCACATTACATTTCTGTTTTAAAAGAAAGGGTATTTGTTTTGAATACACATGTTTCAAAAGTGCATTATTCAAGTTGAAGATATTTTCTTTTAATTTTCCGAGTTGATGTTCATTCAAGTAAATTTGAAAATAATTCTTCAAACTTTTAATACGCATCATAGAATTTTGATTCAACACGAGAATCATGTTATTCGCAACAAATGATCCGCTTTTATATCTCATATTAAATGCAATTATTTTATATTGAAATTCATACCAGCTTTGAATATCCATATAAACACCATTTTTAGATGCAATTTCTTCGTCGGTGAACATATCATGTTTAAATTCACGAATATGTACGAAATATTGTCGATTGTTCAACTTTAAACTTAAATAGATGTTTTCACTAAGTTCTTTATGAAACACAGTCAAATTTCTCGAGTTTCCACTTTTATTATTATCCACAGGCATATGATTCTCGCTACCTGTGAAAATGTTTTGGATAGGGTTTTGAAGAGTAGAATCTTCCAACGCCGAGTTTCTCGAAGGTTCTAAAGTTTGAAGAAAAGAATTCAAATATTCTTGTGCAGAAGTCGGTTCATAGCAGGAATCAGGGAATGATGTCGTATCTTCACCAAAACTAATAAACATAGGAGTTGAAGAATCCATCTTTTGTTTTTCACTGGTTAAGTCTTTGTTAGCAAAATTAGACTCGTTAAAACGAAAAACTGAATGTTCATCAGGATTTTCCAAACGTTGATACTTAATTGATGAAGTCATATCTTCCTGAATAGGTCTTTTATACATATTTCCGTTAAACACAATTTTCAAACATCCACAACGGTAACAGGTCCACACCCAACGAAAGTCCGAAGCAAACTGAATGAATAATTAAAAACGGTAGCTGAAAAAGGTTAAAAAACAGTGATAGTTACAGTTTTAAACAATATTTCCAATTTAATAATGAAAAAAAGTTTTTTTTTCGTTGATTAGACAGTTAAAAAATAAAAGTTCCATTACATTCAGTAATAAAAAAACTCAACTCATCACCTACTTTTAAAATAGTATGACGACATCCTATAGCAATATCTAAACAGAGTGTAACACCTTTCACCTGTGAAAGCGAACATATCGAAGCATGCACCGTCACGATGGCGCCAGTTGATTGACAGGAGGCGTGATGGAATGCAAGAATGCAGACACAATGGCGTCCACCACCTGCAAGAAGTAACCCTGTCGAAACATGTACCGTCTCGATGGCGTCAGTTGATTGACAGAAGGCGTGAAGGAATGCAGACACAATGGCGCCCACCTCCTGCTCTTTACATAAGTCATGTGATCTTCTTAACCAATGAGAGAAGGGTACATAACATTCTGGTTCATCTCCTCAGGGAAGTAGACAGAGTGGAACCCTCCTCCACCGTCTGCTCCTAACACAAGTCAGGTGATTCTCTCAAAAAGTTTTATTAGCAATGACTAATTAAAAATGAATTAATTATTAAAGCTTTATTTGCAAGTCCTAAATAAAAAAATAATGATTCGAAAATTAGCAAATGACAAAAACTTATTTCGTTAAACTCATAAAATGTATTCACTTCTTTCTGTCAGTTCAAATAGGATGACGACATCGCAGGTAAGTGAATCATCCTCCCAAGAGAGGGCGCTGGTGTCGCCGGAATGGATGGTGCTGCCCCCTAGGTTTGTCTCTCGTCCAATCAGAAGCAAGCTCCTTATCTAGATGAAACCGGTTTCCGAGCAAGCATTCGTTCATTAGCCCGGTGGATGTCATACAGGTAGGACGTGTCTCGACGCTGCTCCGTGGTAAGTATTTTTTAATTGCATGCGATCTTTTCTAATCCTTCCTAATCATTATCTTTTCTTTGTTCTACCTTCCTCTTACAACAGACTTTCCTTCATTAATCATCCTCATTAACATTTTCCTTTGTTTAATTCCTCTCTTACAGTACACTTTCATTCATTATCCTTTGTTCTAACCCCTCTCTTACAGTACACTTTTCATTCTCTCTTCTTTGTTTTAACCCCTCTACTATAGCATGACGCGCTGGCGCCTGTCTGTCTCGACTCCGCCCACCTGTCTATCACTTTCTTATCTCCCCTCACCTGTCAATCACTCGACTCCGCCCACCTGTCAATCATCCTTGCTCCTCGCTCCTCAGCTCTTGGCTCCTGCTGGGGCAGAACCCCCATTTTCCTTCTACTATTGATCATACTTGATAAATAAAAAATGAACGCATTCATCACAATAATGAACATTTACATTATTAGCTTCAAGAAATGCCCCAATCCTATTATTTTCTCGTTTTAGTTCTTCTTTAATATCAGAAATACAGTTAATTTTTTCCTTCTCAAGAAAATTATCCAATAAATCATCATCTAGTTTTTCCATCTTCCTTTTTCTTTCAATCGTTGTATTCCTCACTGGAATTTTTTTATTTAGGTAATTGGGATAGTTCGGAAAGATTGTTGGATAAGCATCATCTGATAATTTTGGGTATTTCCTTTCATATACTGTCAATGTTCCGTCCTTTGATGTGACTTTATCAACCGAAATGATTGAATCTTTCTCAAAATGTTTGATGCAAACAACACTATTATTATTTGGAGTAAAATCCCTGTGGATAATTTTCATCCATTTTCTCTTCAATATTTCATCTTTTGGAAACCGAAATGATGTAATGTATTTTTCGCCAGGCCTATTCGGTGTGCAGTTCGGAGTGCAGTAATATCGGGGCATTTTTTCAGTATAACCAGGTACGCATTCTCTCACAATTTAACGAAAGTTTTACACAGGATATTTTTCATTTTCAATCATTTACAGAATTAATCATATCGTTTTAAACTACATTAATCCAAATTTTGCATCTAACGAAAAAAACATACAAACTATCAAAGCCAAAGCACGTGTTCACTGCTCACACCACAGCAATACACAGAACAAACAGAAGAGGAATCGGTGCGAGGTTAAGATTTCAAATCTCCTTCCCTCCTTTCATCACGTGATTCTCACCAGAGCCAGCTCTGTCCAAGCCCGATATAATCAAGAAAGCCCTGGCTCAGCCCCCTACGAGCTACGCTCGCCAACCCCCGTCCAGACACCGCATACTCTAATTGCACGCTAATTTGATCGGCTTTAAAAAGATTTTTTAAAGATTGAATTATAATTTAAAAAACAGTGGCGATCTCCCTATAAACGAATTTCTATTCATTTCTCTTTGATTCTTGAATTTTAACGCCAAATCCGCTGCGGTACTACTTGATTATCCCGTCGACCAATTTCGCCAAATTATATAAATCGTCAAACCACTCGCCAAATTATACAAATTGACGTAATTTTTATTTTAAATAACGAAAGAACAAATAAATTAGTACAACGTTAATAAAAATACAAATAAAACGTCGAAATAAAAATAACTTGATGACGTAGACACGTGTAACAACATTTCAAAATAAGCTAATATAAAAGGAATTAAGTAAACAGAGTCTTTGTCTCCTGGTATTTTTTAACAAAGCGAAAAGAAAGTTCTTTTAAATGAGACATTTTAAA
Source organism: Maratus speciosus (assembly GCA_963932465.1). NCBI lineage: Eukaryota > Metazoa > Arthropoda > Arachnida > Araneae > Salticidae > Maratus > Maratus speciosus. Next base: position 135,849,833 of record OZ010798.1, read on the forward strand.
TTAATCGTTTTTAATCTGACATAATTTTTACCAAGCTATTCTTTCTCTTTTAAATATTTACGTGAAAATACTTTTGTCAGAAATGAAATATTATTTGCGCTTTCCTAACAAAAACAGTTGAAAAGATCCTCTCAAAATATCAAATAAATGTCTAGCGCAATTTCTAAATTTAAACTGTTTTACAATATTATTTTGTGTTCATTTTATGTAATAACTGTAATGTGACGTAAATATGACGTAATTTTTCCTATTTAAGACTTCTAACGCATGTTAATGAATTTATTATTTTACAATATCCTTTCTCTTTTAAAATTCCCGTGTATACTTTATATGACGTAATTTTTAATAAGTTCCTGCTTTTTGTACATAATTATTTAATTCTAATTCCAAATGATTTTTTCTGTTTATAATAGTCACGTGTAAATAAATTTTTAATTTGAAGCCAACATTATTGTTTGCGCTGTTTATACAGTTGGCAACAGTATAAATTAATACCATTTTCTAAAATAATGTAAAAAATATCTCTAGAAATGCTGAAAATTTGAATTAAAAATAGAAATAAAACCTCAAAAAATGAGTCAAAATAAAAAAATTAATGCAATCTGCACTCCGGCAAATTCCAAGGCATAAAATGATCTAAAAATGATTACACTGCCATGTATAGTTTTTGCTGCTATAAAACTTTTTTAGTGGAACGATTTTGTCCAACTTTAGCATTAAATATCTCTTAAAATAATTCTTCGATTTGAAAACTGTCTGCATCAGCGTGTTTATCAAACATTTCTGTATAAAACCACCGATTTTCATATTTTTGTATGCATTATTTTTCTTAATATTAACGAAGAAAGACCTCCGGTCACAAAAAATTCAAAACCGGCGGCGCGGCGGTGACAGCGGTAGTTACTTTTTTTTAGAATAGAGAGATAGAAGGATATCGACCTCATTTAGAGTATACAAAAAAAAGTTTCAAATGATTAATTTAGTTCCTTTTGATTCCGTTTTCAAGGTTTTAATGAATCAATGTTTGACAAAGCTGATTACGTTGTTCAGTTTTATATATTTTCTCTCTATTCTAAAAAAAAGTAACTACCGCTGTCACCGCCGCCGCCGGTTATGAATTTTTTGTGACCGGAGGTCTTTCTTCGTTAATATTAAGAAAAATAATGCATACAAAAATATGAAAATTGGTAGTGTTATACAGAAATGTTTGATAAACACGCTGATGCAGACAGTTTTCAAATCGAAGAATTATTTTAAGAGATATTTAATTCTAAATTTGGACAAAATCGTTCCAATAAAAAAGTTTTATAGTAGCAAAAACTATACATCGGAATTTAATAATTTTTAGTTCATTTTATACGTTATAATTTCCCGGTGTGCAGAATAGATTTATTTTTTTAATTTGACTCATTTTTCGAGGATTTATATCTATTTTAAATTCAAATTTTCAGCATTTCGAGAGATATTTTTTACAGATTTTAGAAAGTGATATTAATTTAAACTGTTGCCAACTGTATAAACAGCGGAAACAATAATGTTTGCTTTAAAAAAAAAATATATATATATATATATAACCAATAATAAAACATAACCTACCACCATCAAAAACCGTAATATTATGAATTAAAGCTGTAAGTACCGGGTGTCCCAAAAAGGACTGACTGATTTTAAAATTCAATAACTTGTAAACGGTGACAGATATTTAAAAAATTCTTGCAGGAGGGTTATGCATAAGGTCAAAAGTTTTTTTACAGTGATTTTCAATTTTAGTTCGAATTACAAACAATAGATGGCGCTGTAAGCAATAGTCGCTAAATACAGGCTCGATTTTTGGTCCTTTTTCTTGTTCTATGCGGAAAAAGGAGATGGAAATGTATTATCCGGGCCACGAAGTACCAAAAATCGAGCCTGAATTTAGCGTCTATCGATCGCAGCGCCATCTATTGTTTGTAATTCGAACTAAAATTGAAAATCACTGTAAAAAAACTTTTGACCTTATGCATAACCCTCCTGCAAGAATTTTTAAAATATCTGTCACCGTTTACAAGTTATTGAATTTTAAAATCAGTCAGTCCTTTTTGGGACACCCGGTATATATATTAAAAAAAAAAAAAAAAAGATTAAATTAATTATAAGAATTATTATGGAAGAAAAATAAGAAAGTGGACACCGACAAATAATGGAAATGCTTATATATTGAATTACGTTTTCAAGGGCACAGAATTCAATGATATAAGCAAAATGGTTGTTTTCTGTGGGAAAAATAAGCTAAAGCTAAAAGTTATTTTCCCCTGTGCCCTAACAACCATTAAAATCAAGTGAATTGATTAAAAATGAAAACAGAATAGAAACAAATAATATGAAATGGAAAAAACAATAAAACCTATTTAAATATTTATAGGATATAAAAGGAAATAATAAACACCATATATATATATATACGTGTAATAAATAAAAAAATTATTTACACGTGACTATTATAAACAGAAAAAAACATTTGGAATTAGAATTAAATAATTATGTACAAAAAGCAGGAACTTATTAAAAATTACGTCATAAAAACTATAATTACACGTGAATTTTAAGAGAGAAAGGAATTTGTAAAATAATAAATTTATTAACATGCGTTAGAAGTCTTAAATAGGAGAAACTACGTCATATATTTACGTCACATTACAGTTATTACATAAAATGAACACAAAATAATATTGCAAAACGGTTAAAATTTACAAATTGCGCTAGACATTTATTTGATATTTTGAGAGGATACTTTTCAACTATTTTTCTTAGGAAAGCGCAAATAATATTTTATTCCTAACACAAGTATTTTCACGTGAATATTAAAAAGAGAAAGAATAGTTTGATCAAAATTACGTCAGATTAAAAACGATTCATTTAAAATGTCTCATTTAAAAGAACTTTCTTTTCGCTTTGTTAAAAAATACCGGGAGACAAAGATTCCGTTTACTTAATTCCTTTTATATTAGCTTATTTTGAAATGTTGTTACACGTGTCTACGTCATCAACTTATTTTTATTTCGACGTTTTATTTGTATTTTTATTAATGTTGTACTAATTTATTTGTTCTTTCGTTATTTAAAATAAAAATTATGTCAATTTGTATAATTTGGCGAGTGGTTTAGAGATTTATATAATTTGGCGAAATTAGCCGACGGGATAATCAAGTAGTACCGCAGCGGATTTGGCGTTAAAATTTCCCCAATCAAAGAGAAATGAATAGAAATCCGTTTATAGGGAGATCGCCACTGTTTTTTTAAATTATAATTCAATCTTTCGAAATCTTTTTAAAGCCGATCACATTAGCGTGCATTTAGAGTCTGCGGTGTCTGGACGGGGGTTCGTAGGGGGCCGAGCCCCCTAGTAAATTAAAAAAATAAGTTGTCTATTTAGTCCAGGCAATAGAGACCGTATAGGGACTCCACCTAGCAAAATTAATGGTAGTACTGGAAATCGGCTTTCTAGATGTTTTTGGGGTCGCTGAATCCGAATTTGTAACTTCCCAGCAAAATTTCCCCCGGCAACCCCCCCAAATTTTGGTAAAAAGCCCCCCAAAAAAGGTTTTTATTAAAAAATTCCATTTTTTTTATTGTTTTAGGGGAAAAGTAGCTAGAACTTTAGAAAGTAGACAAAATTTGCAACAAATTAGATACATGACATTATGACTTAGGATGAAGGGGAAGGGGGGATCTGCCTCGGAACATGCGTTGCAGTGCTGCGTGAACTAAGTTGCGCAATTCCACTTAACCACTCACACGTTTACATTAGCCCTCCCATCTTCCTTCAGAACTTTCTCTATAAGGTTTACTTTAAGTTTTTTGGGTAGCTGAATCCGAATTTTTAACTTAACCCCAAAATCCCCCCCCCCCCCCCACGAATAGTTTTTTTTTAACCTAAATTTCTTATTGTTTTAGGGGAAAAGCATTACGAAATTCAGAAACTAGACAAAAATTGCAACAAATAGGATACATATGACATTATGACGTAGGATAAACGGGGAGAGAGGGGGCTGCCTCGGAACATTCCCCGCGCGCTTTTCTCAAACACCAAATTTTTTCAAAAAATCAATTTTTGGGGGGGGGTTGCCGGGTGAAATTTTGGTGGGAAGTTACAAATTCGGATTCAGCGACTGAAAAAACATAAAGTGAGTCGAAATCCAGAACTAGTATTAATTTTACCAGATAAAATCCCCTATTTCCTGGACTTCATAATTTAGTGCACGTAGCGCGCAGTGCATGTTCAGAGGCAGCCCTCACCCTCCCCGTTCATCCTAATTCATAATGTCATATATCCTATTTGTTGCAAATTTTGTCTAGTTTCTGAATTTCGTAACGCTTTTCCCCTAAAATAATAAGAAATTTAAGTTAAAAACAACTATTTGGGGGGGGGGGGATATTTGGGGGGAAGTTAAAAATTCGGATTCAGCGACCCAAAAATCTTAAAGTAAACCTTATAGAGAAAGTTCGGAGGGGAGATGGGAGGGCGAATGTAAACGTGCGAGTTGTTAAGTGGAATTGCGCAACTTAGTTTACGCAGCACCGCGCGCATGTTCCGAGGCAGATCCCCCCTTCCCCTTCATTCTAAGTCATAATGTCATATATCTAATTTGTTGGAAATTTTGTCTACTTTCTGAATTTCTAGGTACTTTTTCTCTAAAACAATAAAAAAATTGATTTTTTTAATAAAAACCTTTTTGGGGGGGCTTTTTACCAAAATTTGGAGGGTTGCCGGTGAAAATTTTGGTGGGAAGTTGCAAATTCGGATTCAGCGACCCAAAGAACATCTAGAATGCCGATTTCCAGTTCTACTATTAATTTTGCTAGGTAAAATTCCCTATTGCCTGGACTATATTAGATACTTAGTAAAATTCTTTTTGAAAATTTACTTTGTAGTTGAAATAAGTTGTTTAAAAATAAGTTGTCTATTAGATAGTTTGTGAAATTCTTTTTGTAAATTTACTTTGTGGTAGAGAGGGGGGGGGGGGGCGCCAAAATCCCTGTTTGCCCCGGGCGCCAAAAATTCTAGTTTCGGCCCTGGGTTGGCAGATATGTAAGTAAAATACGGAACACAGTAAAGCCTGTTAAAATAAAACCTGTCTGTATCAGAATCCTGCATTAAACGGTAAAATTTCATTATCTCGGAGAAAATAATACAACACAATAACAATAGATTGCATCCATACTAATAAAAGAAAGTTCTTTGTCATCTCTAATTTGTATATCTATATTAATAAAAGAAAGTCGTTTTTCTTTAGTGTGCATGTGTTGGCGATGGCTAAGAAAATCTACCGGACGTAGAGGTCTGGAGATAGACGATGGCGGATCCAAATGCACCTGGGGCTGAGATTTTCATTTTTTATAATTAGCCGACATATTAATTAAAAGCCATAATGATAATAGCAAAAACAAAATGGCGAGCTTTTTTTTTCTTCAAGGCAATCCTGCCTGTGAATGTCTTCAGGCGTTAAGCGGTCCTTCACACTGACGAAAGCGTGACGTTCGATTTTTACTGCAGTTTGAAATTGTGATGGCCGGGTCCCTGTAGCGTTAGAAAAAAAATATATCGTCTTATCTTTTCGATTCCAACGGCATCTGTTGTTACTAGTATTTTTTTTTAAACCTTTTTATTTAGCCGCCATTCGCTTCAGTTTGCAAGTTTTTTCGTTTTTCTTAAGTTTTAAAATTTCGAAAAAAAAAAATTATCTATTAATACATTCTCGATATTTTTCAAACCTAACTATATCTCTCGTGTGAAAATATATTAATATTTACTATTTCAAAAAAAAAATTTTTTGAAGTCATTTTAAGGATTCGCTAGAGGTTTTTTTTTTTTTTTTCTCATAACGTGCAAGTTTTCTCAAGATTTTGTTTCCCGTCTCAAAAATATGTGCTTTGGATATCATTTCGCGTTTTAAAAAAGTGAGGGGAGATGCGCATTTTATATTATTTATGTTTTATCAAGAATTTTTGGTCAGAATTGGAAGTTTTACGTATCTAAATGCCAGAAATTAAATACAAATTCGAGGTTAGCTTGAAAAATCAAACCAGAGCATGGACATCACCCCGGTATACGCTGCAGAAGGCAGTGGGACCCTCAACTCGAGTTTCGTGTGGATTGATTTTTATTTAAAAATGACAAATTATATAAATCCAAGGTTGTCCCTGCAAATTGGCAGTGTTTCTGACAGTATTAAGTTCGTTTGGAAAGATTTTCGTTAAAAAATATAAAATCAAAACAAACCGGACTATGTCCGGTCCTATCACGTCCGGTGTATGCTGCTGATGCTGAAGACATTGCTCCCCTCTCCCCATCGCTAGGTTCTTTTGGATTTTTTTTTTTTTAATATAAAATCATTCAACATTTGATTTTAGGCGTATTTAAGGTTCTTACTGCTATCATTTGCCCGGGAAATGCCGGTCGGGTCGATTAGAATGACATAGCACGGGAATTTAAAACTCTTTTTTAAAAAATCTGTATTTTTCCGTTCATATTACAGCGAAGTAGCCCCTAACTTACTTATGGTTAAATTGATTTTTTTTTTTTTTTTTTTTTTGTCATTTTAGTTTCTGTAGCGTGTACATGCAATGCTAATAAAGGCTCATATTTCAAGACCTTCCATTTTATGTTCTGAATTAAAATGAACAAATCTTAGAATCATAACCAGTTATTTATCCAGTATGTGATTAGACACAATCGTACGCAGCGGGTGCAGGGAAAGGCCGACTCTCCCAATCTTTGTAAAAGTAAGAATTTTTGGTTTTTTATGGCCAAATTTAGCCTACTTTCACCATCCCCCCCCCCCCCTTAACAAAAATTTTGGTTCCGCCATGATGATAGGCCCAGAGAACAAGATAATATCCTTCTATACATATCAAAAAGTTTTGATTTGGAAATGGACCAATGAAAATCTGCGTAGATATTCCCGGTAGATCGGCATCCAATTTGAATGCTTAAGCATGGCCTTTCTTCGTTAATATTAAAAAAACTGTTGCATACAAAAATATGAAAATCGGTGGTATTATAGAGAAATGTTTGATAAACACGCTGATGCAGACAGTTTTCAAATCGAAGAATTATTTTAAGAGATATTTAATGCTAAAGTTGGACAAAATCGTTCCATTAAAAAAGTTTTATTGGAGCAAAAACTATACATGAGAATTTAATCATTTTTAGACCATTTTATACGTTATAAGTTCTCGGTGTGCAGATTGCATTTATTTTTCTTATTTGACTCTTTTTTTTTAGGTTTTATTTCTATTTTAAATTCAAATTTTCAGCATTTAGAGAGATATTTTTTACATATTTTAGAAACTGTTATTAATTTAAACTGTTGCCAATTGTATAAACACCGCAAACAATAATGTTTACTTCAAATTAAAAATTTATTTACACGTGACTATTATAAACAGAAAAAAAAATTAAAAATTAGAATTAAATGATTACATGTTAAAAGCAGGAAAATTACGTCATAAGAACCATATTAACACTTGAATTTTAAAAGAGAAACAAAATCTTAAAATAAAAAAATCATTATTATGCGTTAAAACTTACGAATGGAAGAAATTACGTCATATTTAAAATGGCCAAAAAATACTGCAAAACAATTTAAATTAAAAAATATATTTGAGCGAGATATTTGGAGATAATCTTTTCAACTATTATCGTAAAATCGAAGACAGCGCAAATAATATTTCCTTCTAACAACAAAAGTATTTTTACGTGAATATTAATAAGAGAAATAAAACTTTGGTGTAAATTACGTCAGATTTGGAACGATACATTTAAAATGAATTATTTAAAAGAACTATCTTATAGCGCTGTTAAAAATACCGTGAGACAATGACACTGTTTAATTAATTCATTTTACGTTAGCTTATTTTCAAATGTTTAACTATTTTTTTTAATTAAATACGAAAACAGCCATTATATCTCTTAGCAGCAGCAGATTTGGTCTTAAAAATTCCCAATCCAAGGAAAACGAATGGAAACCCGTTTACAGAGAGATCGCTACTTTTTAATTTTAATTCAATATTTTTAAAGCCGATCAAATTAGCGTGCTTTTTGGATTTTGGTGTGCCTGAACGAGGGGAGGGGAAGGGGGGTTGGCGAGCGTAGCTCGTAGGAGGCAGTGCCCCCTAGTAGATAAAAAATATGTGTTTTTCTCGGAGATCTGTGGTCCTAAAAAGCCACAATTTTTGTCCAATGATTAATAGTTTTCACAGAATGATCATTTGTAGGGGCGCTAAAAAAAGGTATTGCTTCGGTCGCAGAAAGTAGACTTTACTCTTATCAGCGCAAAAATCACGTATTAAACCTACGACACGGAATGATAAAACCTTTAGAAATAGTTGATGCTTCATTTTGCCAATTAAAATTTGCCCCATAGCTGACGCCAGTCTCTTCAATTTAAAATCTCTATATTGAAAAAACACACTTATACAAGTTCTAGTTTTATATTGTTTCTCTATTCAGGGTAGAGATCTGCACTGGCCCGTACCCGGCCCGGAAAAATGAAGGCAAACTTTCAAACGAGTCGGTCCGAGCCGGCAGAATAAAGACAATTTTTTTAACAGCCGGGCCGATAAAAAAATAAATAAATAAATAAAAATTAATAAACGGGCTGGGCCGACAAAAAATTAAACAGACCGGCCGGGCCGAAGAAATAATTAAAGCGAGCCGATAGAAAAATTTGAACGAAGCCGATAAAATATGAACTATTTTTAATGGATAAGACTATGAATAAGTATAATGCACAGTTTGACAACATCATTAAAGAAATATAACATAGCCAGCATAGAGATCGGCATCGGACAGTTAACATTGTGTCTGAGCCCGAGATTAATTTTTTCAGCAAATTCGTGCTGGGCCGGGGTGGGGCTTACATTATTTTTCAGCAGCCGGTCGGAACTAGACTTAATTGTTCCCACGACGTGCTGGGCAGGCAATATGTTCTGTAAAAATAGTAATAGCTATTATGAACTTCTGTTAACGGAATAATTGGAAATATTGTTTAATAAATTACGGAGAAATATTTTCAAAAATCTACTTTTTATTGTGCAGCTTCAAAAGCTATGATGCTTTTAACCATCTTTTTTTTCTTTTATTCCTAACTATATACATTTTTAAAATGAATCTTTATCTGAATGTTGAAATGAAAAGTGTAAGAGTAAAAATAATCATTAATGTTGCTATTGTGTACTTTCTGTCTTGGGAACACATAGTAAACTAAAATATACTGTATCATTTCTTCATAACTATATGTATATGCAGTATTCTTTGAAAAGGATTTTAATCAGTATGTTAAGAGAAATCGGAATTTTTTATAGAAATTGAGTCGGGCTGGGCCTGGCCTGATTTAATTAGTTTTTCAATGGGTTAGGCTGGGTCTATTTTCCCTCATTTTTGTACAGGCCTGGAAATTACGGTCCGTGCAGGCAGACCTCTAATTCAGGTCTGTCCAAACGTGTCTCCCGCGGACGACATGGTGGCACCCTTTGAAGGTTTTCTTGGCGCCCATTCGAATCTTTCCTATTAAAAGCTATTTTTTTAATTAAAAATTCACTTTAAAATAGGCTTTCTTTAAAATTAATAATATTTGGATGGGGTCCATTTAATTGTTACCAGTGGCCGTTATTTAATGTTAATTATTTAATGTTATTAATTAGTTATTTAGTGATTAAGGTTTCTGACCCTTCACATACAAAACCTTCCTTTCATATAAGTTAGCCGTCTGCAAAATGAAATTTAAATTTATTATGATTTACATTATTTCTTCAAATTATTTTTAGTCGCAAGGGACTTATTAAGGCTATAACCATGAGATGTATGCGCATCATATAAGACGCTTGTGACGCATGTCTACCAGTATTTATGACCTGATTACTGCTGAGGAAACTTTTACCAGTATTTCCGAATAGTAATTTTTATCTTATTTATGGCAAATTCTTCAGTAAGGAGAAGATTGCTATTTTAAAATAAAAAACAACTAGAATTTATCCCCTATACTATGTAATAAAACTGTATCATTCTCTGCCACAACTAGAATGAGATTATAGTGCTGTATGTTTCCAGTCATGTGAATTACAGTGCCTTTCATTTTTTGAAGCTGCATGAGGTGCGCCTCTGTTTATTGAAAGTTTGCACAAATCTACGTTTAAATCACTTATTAGGAAACTGAGAAATAGAATTAAACGAAATTAATTCTGAAGTCAAGAAAATATATATATATATATTTAATTAAATTACGTCCTCAACTGAAATATTTGGCGCCTGCACACTTTGGCGCCTGCACTCTTTGGCGCCGCACACTTTGCACACTGGGTCGGCGCGCCACTGTCCATTCAGTATCGCGAAGCAATCCTGTTTTCTAGCCAACCCCAGACATAATTGTTTCGCGTTTCCATTCTGGCTCGCTTCGCGATCCCTTATTTTCTATCCATTCAATTTTTAGATTGCACTTGGTAAAAAACCGCTCCTCCCCAACTCCTGACTATTTTATTTCCTTATCTCCAAGCGCATAATTATTAGAGCTTGCAGAGTTTCATAATTATAAGAATTATTCAATATAAAATTATACGTATATATAGTGTTACGAATATTGTAAATAGTTAGTGTTTGTGCTTAAAAATAAAGTAAATAGTTCAATTAAGCTCTATTCATAAGCTAATATTAGTTTTTGTTGCATTGAAATATCTCAATTTGTTGATTTTCTGCAATCAAGTAAACCCTATTGGATTTCAGTGGGAGTCTATGGAAATTGGGCGAAATACTGGAAATAGTGCCAAGTTCGCGTTATTTTGGCGACTAATTTCGATTGCCAAATTTGGCGATATATCGCCAAGTTGGCGACAAACTTAGCGATAGAGCCCCCCTGTAGCCCCTCCTTATAGCGCCAGAAAGCTCTGACTAATCAGATGCGTTTTGCGGTATCTACGCATATTTTCATTGGTCCATTTCCAAATCATTACTTTGTTTTTATATATAGAAGGATTTGACATACTTTTTCTGTTTATTTTATTCCGAGTCTTACATTAAGAGTATGAGAAGGATTTCTAATATAAAACTCCAGACTAAATTGTTTTGACCAGACACCGATCATGACTAATTGGGGCCCTGGGCAAAGATAAATTAGGGGAGCCCCATTTGATACGTTGCAACATTCATATGCGTCATAAACAATATTTTCACACCTTGGATTTTAAATAGAAGAAAATTCTTAGTTCCATCCATTCTAAATTAAGTACCATAATTAATAAAAATGCTCTTTTTTTCTTAGTACAGAACAAAACTCTTTTATATAATTTTAGCAACTTGTTATATTGTTTTAAGTTGAATATAATAACTTCAATTTATGGAAGAGTGTCAAATACTCTAACATGTAAATATGAGTTAATCAAATTACTCTCTTTTACGTCTTTTTAAGTTGTACTGCACACAACATAATATCAAATCAAAATCAAATACATTCTACTTCACAAGTAGAAAGTGTTTTTTTAATAAATCTAAAAAGATGGCAATTTTGGGTTTGTTTTTCAATTCCTACTATTAGCTCACACTCTCCCTATATTTATTTATATATTTATCTTGTACAAATTTTCAATCGTTAATAAAATACTCATTATTCATCCTATCAGGTTGAAATAAATTTTTTTTAACTTGTACTGGATGACAATTGATGTTAATAAAGTTTTTTCAAATATTAATTCATTAATTAAATTTTAATTAATTAATTTTAGTTTTGCATGGGAAACAAAATGGCCGTCATTGGTTATTGAATTTCAATGAAAGTATTTTCAATAAGGGTTACCATAGGGGGGGGGGGCTGTTCTGTTGCCAAATACCGCCAAGTTTGTCGCCAACTGGGCGATATATCGCCAAATTTGGCGGCCAAAATGATTCGCCAACTTGGCGATATCTGTAATATTTCGCCAAATTCCCATAGAGTTCCATTGTAAACCTACTTGCCTATAGAAAATCAACAAATTGAGATATTTTAATGCAACAAAAACTCATATTAGCTTGATTATATTAAATTTTATATTAAATTTGATGGCCTAAGTAGGAATTGACTTTAAAAACAAAATTTTTATATTACTTGTTCATATTTAACTCAAAGTTAAAAGGGAAAACTTTGAATATGGAAATAAAATTGTCCCATGACAATTAGAACTGATTATTTTCAACCATTAATGTTTAGATATGATTTAAGTTCATTGTTAATAATATCTATTAAAATCACAATATTATTTCTTATTTAATAGTGGTTGAGGTTTAACTTTGCGAAAGCATTGAGCTCTGTGAGATCAAAATGAAATTTGTTTTTCAGAAAGTTTTGGAGAGTCTTGTAATTGAGATGAAATTTGTATTTGAAAATTTCCAGAGTTGGAATTGGGGAAAAAAAATTAAATATTTTATAAATTAATACAGTGAAATCTCCCTGAGCGACCACCTCCCTGAACGACCATTTTTTCCAGGAACGAAATTTATTCCCATAGGCTCAATACTAATTTTACCTCCATTTAGAGACCGCCCCAGTTGAACTCAGCGACACATTTCTTTGAAGAAAATGAAACAAATTCCGTTTTTTTTCTGGTCGCTTGAAGAAGGTTTTATCAGAAAAATAATTCCGGCGAGCGCATTATTCATCAAACTTCTAAACCAGGTTTAGAATTTTTTTAAATTATTATTCCGGTTACTTTTAAGTGTTTAAACCCCTTTGTGCCTTTTTAAGGCAATGAATCTAACTCTGATGACAAATTAAGAATGACGGTCAATTAACTCCCCTGCACTATTCTGTCACGAAACTCTCAAAGAAATAGATAAATTAATGAAATCGTCGCTATTTGTTCCCGTCCAAAAAAAAAAAAAAAAAAAAAAAAAAAATTGCATTTATTTACTGAATTTCGAAAGGACTTGGAAATAAAAGTTATAAAAGATGAAACTGTAAAATCCACAACAAACGTCAATGTATTCATTTTTTAAACTGTGCAGTAATTAACTTATGTAATTAACTCAGGGCCAAAACTGGCCTTTTTTGCACCCGGGACAAATATGGATTTTGGCGACCCACCCCCCTCGAACGCAAAGTATATTTACAAAGAGAATTTACTAATTTTCTAATAGCCGACTTATTTTAAAATATGTAATCATAAAATATGTTATATTGAACTACGTAACCTACAATGGCGGATTCAAGGGGGAGGTCACGGAGGTCATGACTGCCTCCTCTGAACACCAACAAAAATATTCTAAAGATCATTTTTAAAATGCAATATACAGTAGAGTCCCGATTATCCGAGTTTCCGCTTTAACCAAGTTATTTTCTTTTCATGGACTGATGTCTTCCATTATTATGAAACAGCCATTAAAAATGAAGTGTTAGGTGAAGATGAAAGAGCAGTCGTAAAAAGTTAGAACTCTGATTTTCTGGTCAGAATGGGAAAAAATGGGCATACAGAAGAAAATGATCCATTCCAAAGGCATAATCCTTCATTTGGCGCTCCTTCGTTCTGGCGCCCGCGGCACATGCCCCCTCTGCCCCCCTTAGTTTCGGTCCTGAATTAACTTTTGTTTCGATACTTAAATTTTCTTATTTATTTCCTAATGTGAAAAATAGATTTTAGTAACATTACTTGTTACCTTTTTTCAACAATTAAAATCTAGATTTAAACATGACCTCCATTAAGAGACCACCTCCCGGAGCGACCCATTTTTATTGGAACGGACCGTGGTCGCTTTAGGAAGGTTTTACTGTATATGGATGTGGGGGCCCCTGGGCAAAGTTCCGATTTGTCCGTGCGATAATAAGGGCCTGATTTTCACGCTTATCCAGGACCTGATCAAACCAAAGAGAGGCCCGGTGCGATTCCATTTAGTCCCAAGGTAGTAAACTAGTGTGAGAAAAAACAGGTTTTGAGTCCCTCCAAAATTTCTAGTACGAGCGTAAGAGGACAACTGTAAATGCAACGTGACTTCAAAAATCCGGCATCAAAATCATATTTCCTCTCCTTTTTAGGGTTCCTTACTTAAAAAGTAAAAGCGAAACCATTATAAGATCATTCCTTGTGGAAAATGTAAATATGTAAGTCAATGAGATAAAATTGTAAGAAATTAAATTCGGGTATTGTGTTAATTTATTCACATCGAATACAATTTTATCAAGTGTAATATTAGTATCTCTATGGTTTGCTTTTTTTTTTAACTTTTAGCTTTTGTTCGGACCTTGTGCGCATGCCGAACGAGCTCCGTAGCTTTGCGGTCATGTGACCCAGTTCAGTTGTTGCTTAGCTGCCATTGCGGCACGTTGTGTATTCGAGCGGGTCTTATCCCCAAGTATATAGTTGTTCTTTAGCTGCCATTTCGGCACATTGTGATATCGAGCGGGTGTTATCCCCAAGTATAGTATGTTGTTGCTGAGCTGCCATTGTGGCACATTATGCTATAGCGGGTCTTATCCCCAATTATTCTGTTGCTTATAGCGGGAGTATTCCCCAAAAGATGTTTTATGAACGTCACTTGTTCTAACAGCGGGTTATTACCCCAAAGTCACCTCATCATTCTACATGTTTTTCAGTGTTTGTGATTGTTTGTAACATTTGTGTGCTGTGTGATAAAAATGTGAAAAAGAAAACTATTTGTCTTCAATCTTAAAGTTACACACAGTATTCACATACATTCTAGTGGTCCGTCGATTTCGCAGCGAAATAGCTGCTATGGAAAAATTAAATAGAACAAAAGGTGCTCTAAAAGGCGCTATAACGAAATTAGAAAATTTCGTAAAAGATAATACAGACGAAATTAATTACTCGTACCGAGCTCGAAATAAAGATTCGAAAATTACCTGAGCTGCAAGCAAAAGTATCGGAAATACGGGATAAATATTATGATATCCCTGATATTAAGGACTTACCAGAAATCGAAAACGAGTTAGATGAACTCGAAGATCGTCTCGAGAAACTTGAGGTAAGTCTCAACATATTTCTTAAAAATCTTAAAGTTTCTGAAATAAATGTGCATGCTGATAGTATTGAATCTATAAGTTCGAATAATATTAAAGTTAAGTTACCTGAAATCCCACTACCAACATTCAATGGTAAATATGAAGAGTGGTCAATCTTTAAAGTACAATTTACAAATTTAATCATAAATAATGCTCAGTTAAATGACGCTCAGAAGCTGTTTTATTTGCGAGCATCGCTAAAAAATGAAGCAAAACAACTAGAGAGTCTAGACGATTCCTTTGAATCATTGTTTACAGCACTTACTGAAAGATTCGAAAATCAACGTTTGCTCATTGACACTCATTTATCGGCCATAATTAATTATGAAAAAATACATTACGAGTCTTCTAAAGAATTGAGATCCTTTATTGATTGTGTAAATAAAAATTTGAGGGCCTTAAAAGTATTACAATATGAACAAAACAATCTGTCTGATGCTATCCTTATCAATATTATATTGCAAAAGGTAGATAAGGAATCTCGAAAATTATTTGAATATTCGATTAAAAAATCAGAATACCCGCAATTTAATGAATTAATGTCATTTTTGGAAAACCGCAGTTCTACGTTAGAAAGCGTAAATAGATACTCTGCTTCAAAACCCTTAAACAAAAACATTCCTCTTTCGAACAAACAAAAAAATTTCATGCTAAATTCGAATGATAAATCGAATGGAAAAACTTGTATTCTGTGTAAATTGGCCTTTCATAATTTGAACAAATGTTCTCAGTTTCGAAAAATGAATGTTTCTGAACGATACGATTTTGTGAAGAAAAATAAGCTGTGTATTAATTGTTTGAATAATTCTCATTGCGTAAATTCTTGCATTTCAAAATATAACTGTAATACCTGTGGATTGCGACACAGCTCATGGCTTCATCGAGAAAAAGAAAATAAATCCAAAAATGAATTGGCTTCCCCCCAAATTTCCTCCCCTCTTGCAGGTGCGGTAAATAGAGAAACGAAGAACATTTCGGTAAATAACGAATCATTAAAGACCTTGAATAATATAAGTAAAGAAAGAAAATCAATTTTATTGAGTACATGCTTTGTTTTTATAGAAGATAATTTCGGAAATAAACGAAGGTTTAGAGTCATTTTGGATAATGCTAGCAATGTCAATATTTTAACTAAGGATTGCGCTGACATGCTGAAATTTAAAAAAGGGATAATTAATGTATCCGTTACAGGATTAAACGGTTATACTTATAATGTAAAACATAAAATTTCGAGTGTAATTACAAACGAAGATGGCTCTTTCAGGGAGAATATAGATTTCTTAATTGTTCCCAAAATCACGGATGTAATTCCATCAAAGCAATTAAATGTATCGGACATTAATTTACCGAATATTGTGGAATTGGCAGACCCCACATTTTTCAAACCGGGAAAAGTTCACGCATTGCTTGGCGCTGAATTATTTTATAGAATTTTAAAGCATAATTCAGTTAAGATAAATGATAAACTTTTTCTGCAAGACACTGTTTTTGGATGGATCCCAACTGGGGCGCTAGAGGAGAACACGCAAACAAACAATATTACTATGTGCAATTTCGTTAGAGATTTCGATGAAATAAATGATAATTTAAAACAATTTTGGGAGCTTGAGTCTATAGGCATTAAACATGGAGATCCGAAAATATCGGAAACTGATCAAGCACAACAAATATTCGATAAAACTGTCAAATTTGTAGGCGATCGTTATGAAGTTCAGTTACCCTGGAAGAGAGACTGGAAGGATTTAAATGATAATTTTAATGTTGCGAAACAGCGTTTGGAAGGTCTAAAAAGAAAATTTTATTGAAACCCAGAGCTTTTTCGACAATATTCTGAAATAATCACGGAATATTTAAAGCAAGGAATTATAGAGCAGGTGCAAGAAAATGAACCTGTTTTAGACAGGGCAGTTTATTATTTGCCCCATCATGCGGTCTGTAAAGAAGATAAACTTACTACAAGGGTCCGAATCGTCTTCGATGCCAGCTCTCATGATAACAATGATTTGTCCCTTAATGATTGTTTATGGCCCGGCACCAACTTAAATCCACTTCTATTTGATATTTTAATCCACTTCAGATTATACGAAATTGCCTTTTCTTCTGATATCGAGAAGGCGTTCCTTCAAATCTCACTAGCTGAAAAAGATCGGGATTCTGTCCGTTTTCTGTGGTATGATGATGGTTTAAAATCTTTCAAGGTCTTCAGATTCAAACGTGTTATTTTTGGAGTCAATGCCTCTCCATTCCTCCTATCTGCTACAATAAAGGAGCACATCAAGCGGTTTATGAACCTACACCCAAGAACTGTTCACCTACTCGATAAATATATTTATGTGGACGATTTTATATCTGGCGAAGATACGCTGCGAGAAGCTCTTGATGTTTCCCTGAATGCTAACAAAATAATGTCTGAAGCAGGAATGATTCTTCGAAAATGGATAACAAATGATGAAGCGTTACTGCAGTGCTGGCAAAGGGAAGGTTTAAATATTCAAGCAGAACATGCTGCAATAAGCCTAGGAAGCAATCTAAGCAAGGTATTAGGAATGTCCTGGAAAACAGAAGAAGATTGTCTGACATTCGAAGTCAAAAGTTTAATAGAATTCTTGTCATCGCAAAAAAGCTCAAAACGTCTACTATTGCAAGCAGTTGGTAAAATCTTCGATCCGTTAGGCATGCTGACGCCATTCACCATTAGAATAAAATGCCTGTTCCAAGAACTATGGCTAAAGAAGACAGCATGGGATGAACAGTTACCAACTAATGTGCACGAAAAATGGTTAAAGTGGCTCGAAGAACTTCCAAATTTAGCAGAATTAAAAATTCCGAGGAAAATTCTTGGTTGCTTGAATCAAGTAATAGCTGTAGAAATACACGCCTTTTCTGATGCTAGTAAAATAGCGTATGGATCTGCAATTTATCTGAGAATAAAAAGAGAGAGTGGTGTGGAAGTCAATCTCGTGACTTCAAAGAGTCGTGTAGCACCGATAAAGGAGATAACTCTGCCTCGGCTAGAACTTCTCGGAGCCTTACTAAGTGCAAGACTGACCAATAAAGTAAAACCCATCCTAGATCAAAAAATCACATCGAAGGTGTACTATTGGACAGATTCCAAAATAACCTTATTCTGGATCAAAGGATCATCAAAGCGATGGAAGCAGTTTGTGGCAAACCGTGTCATAGAGATTAATGCACTTTCAGATTCGAACTCTTGGTATCACTGTTCTAGCAAGGACAATCCTGCCGATCTCTTGACCAGAGGTGCGAGTGTTAATTCTCTTGTAGAGAATCCAATGTGGTTTAGGGGACCAAAATTCCTAGCAGCTGATGACTTAGTGACTGAGCAAAAAACTATTTCTGTGCCAGAAACAGATTACATTCCAGAGACTAAATCAAAATATAAAAATAACTGTAATGATTTCAATTCTAATATTTCTCTTTCTCTTTTCAGGAATCCTGAAGAAGTAGATTTTTTTCTCAACATAAGTGGTAAATACTATAGTATTCTTCGCATACTGGCATATGTTTATAGGTTTTTTCACAATTGCAAATGTAAGTTAGCAGACCGGCACAGAGGCAGCCTCACAACCCCAGAAATAAAAAATTCTGAAGTTTCTCTAATTAGATTAGTACAAAATGCAGAATTTCAGGAAGAGATTAAGGGTTTAAAACGGGAATCAAGGGTTCCCCCTTCCAGTAAAATTAAATGTTTATCCCCCTTTTTGGATCAAGATAATATCTTAAGAGTTGGCGGTAGGTTGGAAAATTCAGATTTAAACTTTGATAAGAAGCATCAAATCATTTTGCCGAAAGGCCATAAGCTCACAAAACTCATATTTGAGCATTTTCACAGGAAGTATTTTCATATTGGTCCCCAAACTTTAATCCATTACGTACGAATGCGGTTTTGGCCCGTAAGTGGAAAAAATTTAGCGCGAAAAGTAGTGCATGATTGCGTTGTCTGTTTTAGGAACAACCCGGTTACTGCTAAACAAATCATGGGTGACCTCCCATCGGAAAGAGTAACTCCAAATTTTACGTTTAACCATACAGGAGCCGATTTTTGCGGCCCTTTTGAGATTAAATATAAAAATCAAAGAAAAGGGATTTTTCATAAGGTTTATGTCGCGATTTTCGTTTGCTTAGTAACAAAGGCTATTCATTTAGAAATAGTAACGGATCTAACTTCTGATGCGTTTATCGCCGCACTTAAACGCTTTGTTTCAAGGCGAGGGAAATGCGCTTCTATTATGACAGACAATGCTACGAATTTTAGGGGTGCTAAATCAGAATTGCACAAACTTCATGAGTTAGTTCGTAGACCGGATGAAAAATTAGCTAATTACCTTACTTCAGAAGCTATTGAATGGAAGTTCATTCCTCCTAGATCGCCCAATTTCGGTGGTTTATGGGAGGCTGGTGTAAAATCTTTCAAGTATTATCTTAAACGAACATTAAAAGGTGCTAGATTGACTATGGAAGAATTCCAAACAGTCACCACCCAAATCGAAGGGGTACTAAATTCGCGTCCCTTAACTCCGTTATCGACCGATATAAATGATTTTAATGCATTGACACCAGGCCATTTCCTAATTGGTCGGCCTATCGATGCCATTCCAGAACCTCAATTGATTGATATCACAGAATCGAGATTATCTAGGTGGCAGAGAATCACTAAATTCGTCCAATTAATTTGGAGAAATTGGCAATTAAATTACTTGAGTCATCTCCAAAATCGTTCAAAATGGCAGGTAAAAGGGGAAAACATCAAACCAGGGGCGATGGTAGTCATAAAGGAGGACAATTTACCTCCCTGTAAGTGGATGCTAGGACGAATCTTAGAGGTTATACCAGGAAAGGACGGTAATGTTAGGGTTGCAAAGGTAAAAACAGCCTCGAATATCTTTCTTAGATCCATATCTAGATTGTGTGTCTTGCCCATTAATGAAATCTAATGTACATACCTTTTCTCATTGTTTACTTATTTTAAAGTGCACCTAAGATTTACATGTTATTTTACATTCAACTTTTCTTAAGAACAATATAGAACTATTTTTAGAAAATAGCTTAAATTTTGTAACAAAGAATTTAATTTTATTGTATTGTATAGTCCTTGTTATTGCAACTTATTATTATTGTATTTGTATTGTAATATTATTTTATGGTATTGGTATTTTATTTAGTTCTTGTATTTATAGTGTATTTTTTAATATTTTGAATGTGCTACGCACATTGCAACGCGGGGCGGCATGTTCGGACCTTGTGCGCATGCCGAACGAGCTCCGTAGCTTTGCGGTCATGTGACCCAGTTCAGTTGTTGCTTAGCTGCCATTGCGGCACGTTGTGTATTCGAGCGGGTCTTATCCCCAAGTATATAGTTGTTCTTTAGCTGCCATTTCGGCACATTGTGATATCGAGCGGGTGTTATCCCCAAGTATAGTATGTTGTTGCTGAGCTGCCATTGTGGCACATTATGCTATAGCGGGTCTTATCCCCAATTATTCTGTTGCTTATAGCGGGAGTATTCCCCAAAAGATGTTTTATGAACGTCACTTGTTCTAACAGCGGGTTATTACCCCAAAGTCACCTCATCATTCTACATGTTTTTCAGTGTTTGTGATTGTTTGTAACATTTGTGTGCTGTGTGATAAAAATGTGAAAAAGAAAACTATTTGTCTTCAATCTTAAAGTTACACACAGTATTCACATACAGCTTTATATAATTCTAAAAATTTGTAAAGGAATTTTTCCCTATCTGTAATTTTATTATTATTTCTTATATGTTAATATCATAAAAATTATTGAACTTATTGTACATTATTTACATTAAAAACAATCTTTTTATTTTATCTGTGAGAAAGTGAAAACGTGTAAATTTTAAAAGATTATTGTAACTATTGTTTAATTCATTAAACTTCATAAATTAATAAAACATCGACTTTAAAAATTTTTCTACCAAATGGGAATATTTATGAAATTTTATGGGACTTGTAGAGTGCAATATTTCACATATTTTTACATTACACCGTCGCTTTATGTAACTTTAAATCCAATTATATCATATTTACTTGACGTATCATATTCAAGACGAAATTTTTTGCTTCTTTTTCGTTGCACTTAAATCGTTCACTCGTCATGTAAAAAAAAAAATAATAATTTAAAAAAATGCATATATTCGTGCATGAACATAGAATAGATATTAGATATGTAAAATAGAATATCTATTCTATGTTCACGTATCGGTGTCATTTTTTGACATTTGAAGTCCACCGAAGTGGAGAATGCTTTGGGGCCTATAGCTACAATGGCTGTCGCCTCGAATGATCCTTATTATACATAGAAACAACAACAAGTCACAACAATTTTTATTTTTCCATTACATATATTATATAACTACAATGGGACATTCCCAATTACATCCATGTCTTACCCAGGGACTCCAACCCGGGCCCTTGGAGTGACAGCAGCCTCCGCTTACTGACCACGCCATCAGGCGACCACGTATCGGTGTAAAACATTCTGTTGAAAACGTAAACATGCAACATTAAAAAAAGAAAGATCACGATAAGGTAGACGCTCAATAACAAAAATATTACAAGGATGGGAAGTTTCTTCCCCATTGTCACTAAAGGCGCTGCGATCGCAATCTCATTACCATTACGCTATAGCATCTGTGTGGAAATATACTCTCCAAACAACGCAAAAAATGGAGGATATTCCATCTCCGTTTTGATCACGTAGTCAAGGTAGAAACTTCTAGCGTAAAGAAGGGAAGGCTCCGTAGACGTGTAATGTAAATCCCCGCTAGCCAATGAAACAGTTCATGAGGCAAAGCAGTAGTATTTTTCCTTCTTATCAGTTAGAAGTTCCTTGGGTAAATTACTGGTATCACGTGACTTTTTCCAGCCTCGAACCCATATTTGGAATATCCTCCATTGGTATTCCCTTAAATGTGCGACGATACTGCTAAAATCTCAAGTGTCGATCGCAACGACATCTGCGGGATTGTCGTATTACATTGTATAGACTAGCAATAGATGTCACTGCGATCTGTATATTTCAGCAGCATCGTTGCACATTTAAGGGATACAATATATTAGCACTTTTTAAAGTATTACAGGGTTAGCCAGTTTCCACACTATATATTCTAGGCGCTATAATTACGCTCTATGGAAATGTCCTATCTTGTATGTTAATCTATGTCCAGAGTGGCAACAGCCACGCCTCTGCCTCTGTGGGTATATATATTTTGACTCGTATTTTGAAAAACACTGTTTATGGACTTTACCCACGAATGGCAACAGCCAAGCCTCTGCGGGGAAAAACCCTCCAAAAAAGTCTTTATCAGGGGCGTAGCTACAGATATTTTTTCGGGGGGGAGAGTTCGAAAATTTCCCAACTTGAAACAAATTCCTCCAACATTCAACTAAAGTGATATGCACAAAGTGTGTAATAATGATAATGAAGCTTATGCATAAAAAATTCCTTTCCAAAGAAAAATTTTGAAACTAGAAAGATAAAAATTCTAATTATTGGTTTGTTTAATAAAAAAACAAACACGCGTTTTACTTTCTTCTGTCTTTACAAGACAAAAGTATTGAATTCGTAAAAAAAATCTACAACTGGTTTTCGACGATTTGATACGTTTTAGAAGGTCCTGAACATGATTTGACTGATTTTAGAAAATGTCTGTCTGTGTGAATGTGACACAAATTTTGTTGGTGCTCTATCTCAAGAACTAATTCGCGGAATTTTATAAAACTTTAGATTCAGTTATACCTTGATAAAAATTAATGCTGATTAGTTTTTGGTGTAAATTACCCAAAAGGTGGCGCTGCTATGCTGTATTTTTCACGATTTACATGATTTTAGCGATAGTTATATCTCAAAAACTGTTGCACAGAATTTAATCAAATTTCATATGCTATTAAACCTTGACATAATTTAGTGCTTATTAGGTTTTTGTATATATCTGTGGCATTGCTGTATTGCAGTTTTCACGATTTTCGCGTTAGCTATATCTGAAAAACTAATGCACGGAAATTTAGTCAAACTTCATATTCGGTTACACTTCCATATTGGGCTTGGGTGTATACTGTCCAAAGGTATCGCTTTTGAGCTCTTTGGGTTTGGAATTTTGGTTGCAGACATCTAAGAGCATAGGTGTCGAAATTCAATGATTTGTTTGAAAAATGCGATGCTTCTATCTCCTTTTTAAAGGCACACAATTAAACGAATTATAAATTAAATGCACACAATTAAACCTTTAGAATTCATTATTATGGGCATAGAATTGTTATTTAATTTTAACATTGTGATTGCAAATTTTGAAGTATTAACATGTATGGGATAGAATAAGGTTTTGGGATTGGCACATCCAAATAATTTTCATTTAACATCAATTCTTTTGATCTTCAATCAAGCTAACTCTGATGAAGCTAACCTAACATCGTCCAGTTTAATAAAATTCACTATTTCAATTTCACATTTTAAAAGCATTAGGCTGTCAAGTCTGTCAGGCCTCATTGTAGCTTGCAATATATATTTATTAAATTTTTATTTGACTAAAGATTCTTTCATTAGATGCAACGCCATAAAGATAAGCTGCTGTGAATGTTAAGGTACGAGTATATAGTTTGACAGTGTGACCCAAATAGTCTTTGGATTTCATGGCATCAGAAAAGATTTGTTAAGTGAGTTGGGATTTGGTTTATTTCTATTTGACTCTGCAAGTCATGTACATCCGGTTTCTCATATCCAGGGGGAAACATTATTAACTTTTCTCAGTTAGTGATACTCAAATTTGCCTTGCACAATTGCAATTTAAATATGGAATGTATTGGTGCAATATTCTCCTGATATAGGGAACATTGTCATTTAAGCCCATTACTAAATTGCCGAAATTTTCTTGTATTTCTTATAACTCTTCCCTGTAAAACTTATGTCTATCAATGTCCATTGCTATGCTATTATTTTTATCTATTCCATTTGGTGAAACCGTTTTCCCACGGCACTTTCAGAAGCCAGCTTATTCAATCACATCCTAATATTCATAATTGTTTATGAACTTGTCTATAAGGAAATCTTTATTTCTTCAAAATTTTATTCAAGTGCAACCTATCAGTGTTTATGTCAACCTGTATGTCGATTTTTTTCTTCAGTTGATGGACTGCTTTCATGGTCATATTTCTGTTCCAAATTCAAATCATCCACTTTTTTACCTTTTTTATCCTCGAATGGATTTTTAGATTCTCCAAAATCTTGCATGAAAACTCTTTTCCTATTATGAAGGGTTCTTTCGTGCTAAGATTTATAGTCATTTTTTAGAACAGCTTTAAACACACAACACTGGACTTTTGGTTTAAAATTTACTAAACACCTATAAATATAAATGAACAGGACATATATATATTTCCGCATACAAATAAAGGTAAAATGTAGCAAATGTATCTAAACTAACGACTTCTTATATTCACATTTGCTCATATAATGCTTTTGTCATGACAGCGAAGGGTTAACTAATTTTCGGAGCAAAAAAAAAAATCACGAGAATGAGTAAAATATTGTCCAAAAATCGCAAAATTAGTGGAATTTGTGAAAACTCATCAAATCTTCTTGCCCAGCTGTGTTTCAAGTAGGTGACTACATTCCTTTCTGTTGTGCTACAAGTGATCTCCAATTTTCAAAAGAAGCTGCAATCCCTTTGGATTAAAATAGCTGGATTCTCTTTTGGGAGGGTGAAAATTTTGAGAAAGAAACAAAGTTTTGAAGGAAATAACGGAACTGGATAGTCAGCTATTGGTGGATAGGAGTAGAGAAATTTAGGTCTGGTAGATGTATAATATTTTTGTAGAACTGAAAAATACAATGATAGATTGAGTGTGTCTGATTTCTTTTGATAATTTAACTTGCTTACTGTTACAATACTCAGTCAGAAACATAATCACCAAAACAATAAAAATTTCATAATGTCTCAAAAATCCCGAATTTCCCAACTCTAAGCTAAAATTTCCCAACTTCACAAATATTGGGGGGGGGGAGGCTCCCCCCCCATACCCCCCCATGGCGACGCCCCTGGTCTTTATTGAGCAGTGTTAAAATATTCTTCACGTCTATTGGTGTTTTTTTTCTACATATCCGCAGCTGACGTGACATGGGTAAAGACCATCAAAGAAAAAAGAAAAATGTTTTGCTGAAATCATATGTATTTTATTAAAGAAAGATCATTCCAGTTAGACGCGCAATAATAGAAATATTCCGTGAATGAGAAGTTTCTCCCCCTTGTCACTATACGCGCTGCGATCGTTACTTGTGTGCAAGTATTTTTTTATGTGAATGAATTTGGCAACGCCTACGGAGAACTGGACTTTGGACTGGAGTTTAGGAAAATGTAAATATTGATGTTGTTTCTGTATTCTTGCTCATTTAACAAAGAAAAAAATGTTAATTGTGTGTAATTAAGTATTAATTATTCTCATAATCTTCTAATAGCCATCCGAATAACGCACCTTTATAAATATAACTATTTTATGGATTAGTTTTTCTCTCATCTTTTGTCTCGCCTTCTCTCATCAGTGTACCTACCTTAAATTATTACTTTGCATTTTAACAAATCTAAGATTGCATTTAAGTAAATCTAAGATTTTAAGGAATCAAAATATTTTGAGTGGTGTAACGTGACACTTCTGAAAGAAGGCTTTGATTTTCCCTTTTCACTTTTAATAAATAAAACTTACGTAGGGTGAACTTCCAGTAATTGACCACATGCCAGTAATTGACCAAAAACACATTTATGTGTTAAAAACAAGAATCAATGTGTTGATAAAGTATTTTTGAATGCTGAATAAAAATATCTAACATTCAATGAATTGCATAGGAAAAAATACTTCTGCTATCTATATTCTGATTGAATGTAAAAAATTAAAGAAAATGCACCTTCTAACAATATCAAAAATGAATACATTCTGTAATAGTAGTGTTGTTTTGCGAGTTGTTTTATTAATCTTGCAGCATCAAGTTTAATTTAGTTCCATTGGTTCATCAAATGAGGTGTGTAGTTCATTTTTGTTTGTTTTAAGTTAATCATTATGCATTTAATATTAAATTCATAAATTAAATGACGTTAAGGGGGGTGGTCAACTACTAGATGTGTGAATGTTGAAAGCATTCAGTAATTGACCAAAGTGGTCAACTACTGACTTTTTGCTTGTTTGCATCCATTCCTTTTGATACTTAAAAAAATACATAGATTTCTATTATGAAAGCAATATTCACCAATTTTTTAGTTAAAAAATGAGTTCTTTCAGTAGTTGACCAGGGTGGTTAATAACTAAATATGCTTGGTCAATTACTGATCAAGCAAGCACACATTTGTTATGTTAAGAGGGTCATAACACATTTATATAATAATAATGTAAGAAAAGTGTAATTAAAATGTAAAGATAACAAAATTAGTATAGTGACGCTCTAAATATCGTTAGGGTTTGTCACACAAATCTTATAAAAAAAGTTTTACCACCATCAGCTCCAAACATAGTTTGTGATAGATTTCTATTACAATTGTTGTGAAAGTATGCTGTTAAAATTGCTATATAAAATGTTTTTTATGCTAATTTTATCCATGACAAAGTTCAACCCTAATTAACTGCAGTTGTATAATAATAAAACATAATAACAATACAGAATTTACATTAATATTACAGTAAGTTTTGAGGGACAAAAGTAGAGTGTTGATTGCCAAGTGCTTCAGAAATGTATGCAAAACTGTAGCACAAATAGGACTACAACTAAAAAAAAAACTTTTCACTAAACGAAAATGGCATTTAGAATATTTAAACATAATTTAAAATTAATTATAAATAACATGACAGATTTTGTCATCCCACAAAAATATAAAGCAATAGGGAAAATCTTAAATATATTTTATGCATATATCAATTTTATAAATAGAGATTAATGATTATGTATCTCGGGCCACAAGTAATAAGATTACTGGGCCATATGTGGCCTACAGGTTGAGCATGACTGCTTTAAAGCATGACTAAATTATTGGGAAAGTAAAGAAGAGAAACAGAAGAAAGAAGACAGGAAGTAAGGCAAGTTAAAAAATTAAAGAAAACAAAACAAAAAAAAAAAGTGAAAAAGCAGCAATAAAGACTTCTACATATAAGCAAAGTCTGATAAATGATTGGGTGTGAAAGGCATGTGAAGAAATCTAGATGGAAGAAGATATGATGGGAATAAAAGAAATCTGGTATGAGCCCTATCAAACTAAAATGTGCGTCTACGAGACACAGGCAACAATTTGCATTGGATGACAGAGTGACAAAGAAGTTGACTTCATGTGTGTCAGTTGTTTTGGTGAAACAGATGAGAATTAAGTTTAATTTTTGTGTTAACTTTAAATTAATGGATTTTTTTTATAAATAAATTTCGAAGTAGTAACTATTCTTTTCTTGTCTATATTTACATATAAATATCATGTTTTACTACTAATTTCAATCTTACAAAACATTGTGGAAATTCACTAATATGTTTTCTGTTCAGAAACAGTTTTAATTTTTTTACAAAAAATCTCTTGACTAGTTTTTTAAAATCAAATCATAATGTGCTCTATATAGAATGTACATCTGTTTTCCATACAGAGTGACTGACTAGCCAAGTTCAGTGATGAATTTCCTTTACTTTTCTAGGTTTTCCATGCCAATAAAAACAATTGGTACTTTTCGATTAGCCAGGTGGCAACAATTTTTCAGGTGTCGAGATTGTGTGATGTTACATATCAAAAACCTTAATTGCCAAGGAGAGTAAAAGAGGATAAGCAAAAAAAAAAAAAAAAATCTTATAAGAGGTTCAAATAGTCCTTATAAAGAGCACAGCTACATATTTTGCTACTACTGCAATTTAAAAATCCTTGGCTTTATGATTGAAATTCATTTTCTAAAAAAATTCTCAGAAATTTCAAATTCGTCAGTTTTTTTAGAAATTTGAAATTTCCCCGATTTTTTTCTGGCTGTCCAGGAGGCTAGACATCCAGTTTCTGTAGAATAAAACTTGGCAAACTTCCCCATTTTTTCATATGATTAATTTTAAGAAGGTTTATCAGTTCAACTTCAGAGTGGTCAATTACTGACACAGTGATGGTCATTTTCTAGCATTAAGTGGTCAATTACTGGCAAAATCTCACTTGACAACTATTATATTTAATAAAATAAAATTGCAAAAAAGTAGACAAAAAATGTTTATTTATTATTGATCCTTATAAGTGATTGTTGCTTTAAAAAAAAAAGTTTCAAGAAATATCTCCTTAAATTTAGCACAGAAAAAAAAATTGTGAAGAAACTTTCACTAAATGGTCAATTACTGGGTAGTTCACCCTAGTTAGTAGTTATATATCGGGGTTTGTCCAGACTTTTTTCCCAGGGTCCTGCTTTTGTGAAATTGTGAACATCTTTTTACATTTGTGTAAAATCTAGTTATAACTTTGTGAATTTGAAATAATCATTACATTAAGGTTCTTGTTTATAAATTTTTAAGAAGGTAATATGTAATGTAAAACACACATATTTTCTTTATATGTATGGGTAAAAGTGACAGGTCAGATTTTACTTTTAAATGATTAAATTTGTGAAAGATTCAGTTTAGCGATAGAAAATTTTTCTAAAAGACCTATTTT
This sequence comes from Maratus speciosus, assembly GCA_963932465.1. Lineage (NCBI taxonomy): Eukaryota > Metazoa > Arthropoda > Arachnida > Araneae > Salticidae > Maratus > Maratus speciosus. The sequence goes on from OZ010798.1 coordinate 135,878,524, forward strand.
TTTTATAAAGAATTTTGTGAAGGGTTCTGTCTTAAGGCGAAAAGTTTTGTGAAGGGTCCTTTTTTGAGATAAAAAAATTGTGTAGGGCCCTGTTTTGAAATGAAAAATTTTCTGAAGGGTCCTTTAAAGGACCCAATGTCTTCCTAAACAGATCCCCGTATATCTACATATGCAATAAGAAGTGTATGTTACTGCGTTAATGACTGTTTGTTAAAAACACACAGTAGGTACATATGGTGTCGATGTCAATTCAGGCAGCCAAAGAAAAAATCTTACCTTCATAGTCTCAGAAGTTTTTGAATTGAACATATGTTAAAATTCTGGGAAAAATAAGATAACTGTATATTTTTGTTTTGCTGAAAAAAATTCCTGGCCAGAGATTCAGGCCACCAAAGATGGCATCCCGGGCACCGTTTCTCATTCGCGATTTCTGATAAAAATTTTAAAGTGCTAGTGCTCTATCTCTATAACGGTGTAAGATATTTTGTTGCTTTTTTTTTTTTTTTTTTTTTTTTTAAGATGATATTTTTCTGTTTAAAATGATAATGATAATACTGAATTTTGAAATATGTATTTAACTTTTCTTGTGGCAGCCTTTTGACTTTTTTTTTTCTTTTTATCAAAAATATTATTTTTTTCAAAAATGCCAATCCCCAAAAAATTTGATTTTTTTGCTGTAGATTAATACCATTGAGTACAACCTTCTCTGTAAAGGAGAACTTCCACTTTTGATTTTGACAAGTTATACAAGGTGCGTCTAAAAAGTTCGGTGAATGGAAGCGTAAAACAAAACATGGAAACAAAAAATCTTAACTATGTGCTTAAATGAAAATATACATTCTGTAAAATATGTGGTGCAAAGAATATTAATTATTCATTTACAGATCCACACAAAAGAATTCCATTGGATAATGGCACAAGGGGAATATTGTTTGTGACATTTTAATTATGCTAAACTCTTTCACATATAATGAAATTGATATATGTTGCTGAGATTTACAACAAGTTACTTCCTGTGTAATAGAAAGTGCATAGTATTTACAGGTACACACACAAGGTTTTGGATACTTTACTGTATATTAGCAATGATTGCTGGAAGTGCCTTTTTAGTTGTGATATGAGTAAGTTTAACTAAATTTTTCAGGGGTGCAGAATATGTCCGATCCGGCGATCTAGGATCGGGGAAAATTTTAACCGCCTGGGGAAATTTTGCAGAAACATATACAACTGATTTCGATTTTAACAACGAATTTTCGTAATTCCCCTAGATAGAAAAATTTCACTACAAATAAAAAGATCCGTATGACGACCTTCACAAAATCGGTCTCAGAGTAATATGTATCGTATATCAGGGGTTATTCTGCTCCGAATTTTCCGAAAATTTAAGGCATTCAGTTCCGAAAATTTAAAAAAAAAAATCAGTTATTAATCTGAAAATTCGGCCATAAAAATACCGCAAATTTTGTCCAAGAATTACGGAAAAAACGTGAATTTCGTCACAACATTGCAAAATAACCGCAAATTTCGTCAAAGGAATGCAAATTTTGTTAAAAGATCACGAAAGAACCACAAGTTTCGTCAAAAGATCGCGAAAGAACTGCAAGTTTCGTCAAAAGATCACGAAACAAACGCACATTTCGTCAATAATCGCAAAAGAACCGCCTTTCGTCAAAAGATCGCGAAATAAGCCCACATTTTTTCAAAAAATCGCGAAAGAACCGCGTTTTGTCAAAAGATCGCAAAAAACCACAAATTTCATCAACAGATCACGAAACAACCGCAAATTTCGTCAAAAGATTGTGAAATAAACGCGATTTTTGTCAAAAGATGGCGAAAAAACCAGTGACTTTTGTCAAAATATCACGAAATAACCACAAAGTTCGTCAAAAGATTGGAAAATAACTGCGAATTTCATCTAAAGATGGCAAAACAACCACGAATTTCGTCAAAAGGTCGTGAAATAAACGCACATTTCGTCAAAAGATCGCGAAAAACTGCAAATTTTGTCAAAAGATCGCGAAAGCATCGCAAATTTCGTCAAAAGATCGTGAAAGAAACTCAAAAAAATCCACAAATTTCCTCAAAATATCGCAAAACAACCACAAATTTCATCAAAAGATCGCGAAACGACCACGCATTTCATCAAAAGGGGTGAAATAACCGTAAATTTCATTAAAAAATCGCAAAAACCCTGCAAATTTCGGCAAACAGTCATGAAATAACCACAAATTTCGTCAAACGATCGGAAAATAACTGCGAATTTTGTCAAAAGGTCGTGAAATAAACCCACATTTCGTCAAAAGATCGCGAAAACCACAAATTTTTTCAAAAGATCGTGAAAGAATTGCAAATTTCGTCGAAAGATCACGAAACAACCACAAATTTCATAAAAAGATCGCGAAATGAAAGCAAATTTCGTCAAAAGATCGCGAAATGAAAGCAAATTTCGTCAAAAGATCGTGAAATGAAAGCAAATTTCGTCAAAAGATCACGAAACAACCACAAATTTCATCAAAAGATCACGAAACCACCACAAATTTCGTCAAAAGATCGCAAAACAACCACAAGTTTCGTCAAAAGATTACGAAACCATTGCAAATTTCGTCAAAAGATCGTGAAACAACTTCGCTTTTCGTCAAAAGAGGTGAAATAATTGCAAATTTCGATAAAAGATCGTAAAACCCCCGCAAATTTCAGCTAAAGATCACGAAAGAACCACAAATTTCATCAAACGATCACAAAACAACAGCTAATTTCACTAAAGATGGCAAAATAGCCGTGGATTTTGTCAAAAGGAAGGCAAAATAACTGCAAAACTCATCAAAAGATCGCAAAATAACAGCAAATTTCATCAAAAGATCGCAAAAAAATGCGAATTTTGTCAAAGGACCGCGATAAAAAACATAGTGGTGGAAGTGGATTTTCGCCCCTTCCCCCACTCTGCTGTAACCTTTCAGAAAATATTCTGTGAATTTCTGAAATTTTTTTTTCACTCAGAATCAGCCCTGTGCATAAGTTGAGAAATATAGGAAAAATAAATTTTCTATACCTACGGTAATACACCAATTCACCTATAACATACCGAAGAATTTTGGGGAAATTTTCATGTGGATTGGGGTAAATGTTGGGAGTAGAAACATTTTCTGCACCCCTGAATTTTTCCATATTACGTTGTGTGTATAAATGCTGTAGATCATATACAGGCTACACAAAAGAAATAAGGGTTACTGAGTATGGACAAAAGTAGTTTAAAGTAGAGATGCAACGAATATTCGGCTTCGGCCGAATATCAAGTCTATTATTCGGCCTTGGCCGAATAATACTGTAATAAATGTTTTTATATTTACACAGTATAACGTTTTAATTTGACAATTTATATTCATCATATATAATGAAAATTTTATTTGAAATTAACTAACACTTTTTTTCCCCATTAACTTTCATACTCCGAATGGGTTTAATAATCTTGTTTATGCAAGAGGCTATATATAAGAGTTTATATAAGGCTATATATAAGAGTTTATATAAGAGGTACTCTTGTTTATATAAGAGGCTAATTTAGGAATCATGTTAAAAATTTTTTATGCTGTATCAGTAAGTACAAAAAGTATCTGTAATAAGCTAACATAATCTGTTAAATTTAAAATTAATCTATTCAAAATTGTTTTAATACAGCTGTACAAGCTAATTCAATTTTTTTTTTTTTTTTTTTTTTTTTATCCTAATGGGAAGTTTAACATTTAACCTTTGTTACATAAAAAAATATTTCTTTCAATAATATTTTGAATTATACCTATAAAGAACATAAATATATGATTGATTAGATATAGATGTATTATATGTATAAGATATTTAAGTCGTATATGTTCCAATACTTAAGTTTTTTTTTTTTTTTTTTTTTTTTTTTTAAGTAAAATACCCTTAAAAGTTAAATATAATTGAAGTGATTTTTTTAAGTCTGTTACTATTTCTTATCGAATAATGAAAGAAATGTAAATACTAAATTCTTTTAATTAGTATGCATTTACGTTTTAGATATTTTTTTCAAGAATAGCATTGTAATGCCTTAAAAAACAGTTAAAATGTTTTCAATAAACGTAGATTGGGATGCAGAAATAATAATAATTCAGCATTCTCAGGTGATAGTCTATTTCTTTTTCTTTTTTTTTTTTCGTAAATGTTACCTGCTTCTGAAAATAATCTCTCACTGTATATGGTACTTCCTGGAGCAGAAAGGTACTTTTTGGCTAATTGTGAAAGGTTTGGAAAGTCTTCTGAGTTTTTACGCCCACCACTCCAAAGAACACTGTTGTCCTTCTAGTAGTGGCTGGGAAAGAAAATTACTAATTTCTTTTACTTCTTCACATTGAGGGGCACTTTCTATAGAGGCTTTTCTGCTGACAGCAAAGAAAAAAAAATAATAAAGATAAATAAAAATTTTGTTAATTGTGAGCTTTATAAAGTCTACAGTGATTTCTTTCCACCATTTTAGAGGATATTCCTTTGACCCTTTCTATCAGTGGTTTTTCTTAAGATATTAAGATTTCTTATTTTTATTTTATTTCATCTGAAAGCTGAAACTTATGTTTCCTAGTACTTTTAAATTTTTTTCATTATTTTAAAATGTAACAACACACATAATATCTATTAAAATGTAACTAGACAGTACCTGATGAGGAACTTTTGCTAAGAATTTTTTTTTTTTTTTTTTGGGGGGGGGGGGGGTTGAATTATATTATTGAGGCAATTTTTAGGCTGAATATAGCCGAATATTTTTTCAGAGTAAAATAATGCTTTAAAAAATTAAAAATTTGTATATAAATAATTTTTTAAAAGAAAACAATACATTTTAATTGTGAAATATACAAGAATTGTGCATATTGTGCATACTATATTTTGTTTTTAGGCAAAAATAAGTTCATTATTCGGCTGTAACTTGGCCGAATATTCGGCTATTCGGCCAAACCACTATTCGTTGCATCACTAGTTTAAAGGTGATTTTTAAATGATGCATTTTTGCACTGAACTCCATTTAGTATACTAAGATATGTTTGTAGAATATAGGTAAAATGATATACAGGTCCATGCAAAGAATTAGATATATGGCCAATTATGGGTGATAAACTCCGGAAGTGTGATTCCACTAGTTTTAAGTGTGTTTTAGTCTTAATTAAATATTACCTAAATATTGGCATGCATAAAGTAGTAGGTAAAATACAAGGTTGTATGAAAGTATACAAGTATGCTTCCGTTGATATAAATTTCTAAAAGTCAAACTTGAACCTATTTGTGTGTTTTTAACACTTTGTAACATAGTTGAAAGTCTTTATGGATTCGGTTTGTCTGCCCATCTGTCTGAACTCTAACTTGCATTAATATGGTTGTATTGCTGTGTAATTGATATACGTTATTGAGATTGCTTTACTATGCAATGTTCGGTAGTGAAAATAAAGTAATGTATTACTTCAAATGTTATGAAAATTGAATTAAAACTTAAAAAGATATTAATAAAAGTTTTCTTCATTCTATTTAAAAATCCTATAATTACATACTTGATTCAATGATATACCATGATAAGTAATGATTCTAGATTGAAATGGTGATTAAGCCCTTTTTAAGATGGATTCATATTACTTCCGTATTACTGATATTAATATATAGATTATAGAATCATAAACTTTGTATTCATACCTTTTTGCTCAAGAGTGTAACACTTATTGCACCAAGATCTGAATATTTATAAAACTAGTTATAGTACGAACGCACCTCATTTGCCACATTTGATATTTCAATTTCCAACTTGTTTAGGATATATAGTAGGCTTACCCTTACAAATATGATACAAATAAGCAAAAATTCAGTAACTTTTACTGGAACTGTATGTATGTAGTTCCTGTAAAATTCTCTGAATTTTTGAAATGTTTCTAAAACTTGTTAAACTCAAAAGTGGAAGTTCTCCTTTACAGTGAAGGTAGTTTCCAATGGTATTGATCAACAGCAAAAAAAATCAGAATTTTTGGGATTGGCATTTTGGAAAAAAAATTTTTGAAAATTTTTTTTTTTTTTAAAGGTTGCCACAAGAAAAGTTGAATACATATTTCAAAATTGGGTATATTATTTTAAACAGAAGAATATTATCTTTAAAATAAAAAAAAAAAAAAAACGCAACAAAATATCTTTCACCGTTCTAGAGATAGAGCATTTTAAAATTTTTATCAGGAATGGGAAATGGTGCCGGGATGTCATCTTTGGCAGACTGTATCTCGGGCCAGTAATTTTTTTGGACAAAACAAAAATATACAGGTATCTTATTTTTTCTTAAATTTTAACATATGTTCATTTCAAAAACTTCTGAGACTATAAAGGTAACCCCCCCCCCCCCTCCCCTGCCTGAGTTGATATGGATTCAACCATATGCTATATAGAATATATTTATAGCATAGTGAATTAGAACTAATGTAAAGTGAAGACTTTGAAAAAAAAAATGGGTTTATGTAAAAAAAAGGGTGTATAAAAATTCAGATGTGTGAGTCCCGCTCATTAAAATTAGAATTCATGCTGTGCTAGTGTTTCATTGTGAGCCGAGTTAGAGATTCTCCCAGTACAGAGTGCATGTCAAGTTATATTTGACTCAAAACTCACAAATTTTCATTGACCTGAAACTAAAATATAAGAAAATTCTTATTTTATGGTAATTAGACCACATTAGTCTAGTTACAATTTTTTATGAGAAATTTTTTTTTTAGATTTTAGAAAAATCTTATCCTGAACTGAGGTCTGCACAGGCTGGAATTTCCAGGCTTGTTGCAAAAACTGAAAGTTCAGCTGTGTCCGTCCATTTGCATTTTTCAGGGCTAGAAAAATTTGAAAATTTTTACATGTCAGTCGCTAATGTGGTATAAAAAAATAGATGTCTGAATAAAAAAAATTACATGCCCGGCGTTTTGCAATTCTAAATTTAATGGCTGTAATTTTAAAGCTGGTAAATATAACACCAGGGGTCAATCCAGGCAGAATTTGGGGCCTATTCAGGGCCCTTTCATTAAAATCTATTCAATAAAATGGGCCCCTTCACAAAAATAAATTTCATAAAACAGGCCCCTTCACAAAAATAAATTTCATAAAACAGGCCTCTTCACAAAAATAAATTTCATAAAATGGGCCCCTTCACAAAAATAAATTTCATAAAATGAGCCTCTTCACGAAAATGAACTTAATAAAACGGGCCCCTTCATAAAATTCCTTTTAATAAAGTAGCCCCTTTGTAAAATTCTTTTTCATAAAAAGTGTTTTAAAATGTGTAATTTGTAAATAAAACTAGATCACGAGAAACAAGCTCTAGCAAAAGGATTTAAAGAAGTTTTTGTTAAGAAATACTAGGTACAAATTTGAGTAACTGGATTTTAACTTTCGTTACAAAACGTTATTTTTCACAAAAATATAGTAAAATTCACAAAAATAACTTTTACTTTTCACAAAATCGGCCCCAAGTATAAAAACCTGCATTGAACCCTGAACATAATCTATAAAGCAATAAAGAATACACCGATTATTTTTTAATCAAGAGAATATGAAACTGTTATAATTAAAAATTTTTTAAATAAATGATTCTGATTTAATAAATAAAAATTACATCACAAAACTAATTAAACATCGTTTCATTACATTATAAGTTACATTCTCTACATTCGATTGCTAGTATAGAGAATGTCCACTAATGTGTTGTATGCCTTTGGCAATGTCCACTAATGTGTCGTATGCCTTTGGCAGTCGATTGCCAGTGAGGGGTCATAGGTACAAGTGTGAGACCAGTTTTGTCCTTCAAATGGCTAGAATGAAGGGAGGTTTTGACTCGATTCATACAGCTAAAGCCCCTTTCACATGCAAAAGACTGGGTAAAAGAACAAAATATTATTTCAACTCAACCGATAAAAGTATAGTGTTGATGATATTCTTGTTTGACTAATAGCTGCGGATAGCTGTATTAGATGTCTTTTCTAACTTTCACTGATCACAGATAGCATCTCAAAAACTCGCTACATTGCATCTCAAATGCCATCAAAAATACATCCCTGTTCGGGCATGTCAGGCAATAGATTTTTCAAGCTCTGGTATTTTTGTGGTTCACGGGCTGACCTGTGCTAAGTTTAATGAAAAAACAGTCTCAGCCCCTTCAAAAATCAATAAAATCAGACCAGACTAAAAAAACCCCCCGAAAAGCCAATTTTTCTTAGCATACATTTAAGATATTTTTCTGAAATATTCCATATACATATTTATGGGAAAATGTAATGTTATAGATTACTTTATGTTCGCAAGCCATAGAATGCAGAATAGCATCAGTACCGGCCCGTCTTGTAGGCCCAGTATACAGGGTGTCCCTAAACTCATGTTACATATATTAGGGGGTGATAGAACACAACTAGACAAGCACAAATCACCATACAATCCATGTTCGGAATGCAAGTCGTAAAAAGCTAGAGTGCGAAACGCACTGTGGCACAAAATGAAGAGAAAGAAGATAGACAGCAATGGAATGAAAGGAAACCCATAATATGAAGAAAAACATTTTATTCAACAAAATGAAAGTAAACAACGCGTACGTCCCGCATCACAGGAACTGCTCAAAAGTGCGGCTGCCAACAGTAACGCAGGCTTCACACCGTCGATGGAATGACTGCCATACATTGGTGAAAACACCAGGCATCTCTCGTATGGTGTCAGCAACTACAGATATCTGGGCAACAAGGTCTTCAACGGAATCTATGGGATCATCATCATAGATGAGGCTCTTCATGTGTCTCCTGAAGAATGGACAAATCAGGCGAGCATGCTGGCAAGTTGATTGGTACAACTTTTGGGCTTCTCTTGTATTGCTGTCTGCTGCAAAATACATGTAATGCATCGCAGCCTGCTCCTGATTTGACTACGCATCCATCTCATTGATGATCCACAGAGACACATGCCTGGGAGATCGCTGGGAGGTGCCCTCTAGTGCTTTATGGCTTGTGTTCTGACCATGGAGTTTATGGTGATTTGTAGGGATGCACCGAATAGGGATTTTGGCCGAATACCGAATATTTGCCCAACAGGCGAACCGAATACCAAATATTCGGCTAGCCAAATAGTAACTGCTAGGCCGAATAGTAACTATTCGGCCGAATACCGAATATTCGTCTTGTCGAATACTTTTATATTTCAAAGTTTAAAGGCATTAAAATTATTAAATTTTAAAACAATTTTGCATAATATTTAAAACAGAAACTTTTATTCTGATAAACAAGAGCTTTTTTCAAGTAAGCTTTATGCTGAAAAAAATCTGCTTTGAGTTATTTAAGAAGAGGATAGTTATAAAACTTTTTTAATTAATAAAATTTTAAATTTCATTGCTTCTTCTGAGAATTAAAACAAATGAATAAAATGTTCTTAAATTCTAAAGCAAACATTTGAAAATCAAAGAGAAATTGCGAAAAAATTGGAAGAAAAATTGTACAGGGTCATATATTATTTGTTTGTCAGGAAGAGACTAAAATAAAAGTAAATAAATAATACAATCTATGCAAATTTTATAGGGTGGTAACTTAGAAGAATAACTGTTCTACTCCCTTTGATTAGTAAGCAAGGAAGTTTTTAAATGCATCCTAGCTCGGTGTCTGGAGTGGGCAATCATTTTCAGAGATTGTAAACGTTGTTCTTAAAATCTTAGCAAGAAACATATTATTTACTGGACAATGTTCAGGAGCTTGCATTTGTACATAATTAATTAATTTGTATTATGAAAATCCTCGCGATTGGTTAATTTTCTTAATTAATGCTTAACATATAGCAAATAAATAATGTAAAAACATTCTCTTTTATTTAAATATGATTCTGTTTCTAATTATTCTGAATATCTTTATAAGTTGACTGTTAAACATAGAAGTTATATAAGGTTTTAAAAAATATGTTTTAAAAGTTTTTTTCAGTATTCGGTTTGGCCGAATATTTCGATATTTGGCTAAACCGAATAGTTTGCTATTCGCCCAAGCCGAATATTCGGCATACCGAATAATTTGGTATTCGGCCAAACCGAATATTTCGTAACATGGCCGAATACCGAATATTCGGTGCATCCCTAGTGATTTATGATTGTCTAGTTATGTTCTATCATACCCTGTCGTATGTACCATGAGTTTAGGGACATCCTGTATATAATAAAAATGTAAGCCTGATCCTAGCTCGAAACCAATTTCGCTGAAATAATTCATCTGTGGAATGGGCTATTTTACTAAAAGGAATTTTGTGAATGCCTGTTTTGTTAAATTTTTTCTTTCTGAAGTCCTAACTTTTGCCTGGATCAACCCCTGTCATTGCTTGATGTTTCAATTCTGCGACTGTACAATATTTGGGGCAAATTTTCACTTTTTAAAGGATAAATTATGCCCCAAAGAAATGTCATATCATTTTGTTGCTTACTTACTTTATTTAGACTGGTGGACGTATAAAATGAGATTTTATGCAAATTTTGCTACTTTATAAAATACACAATTTGAACTTTAACAAATGTTTTACTTAAAAGGCGACGAAAATATTAAAATAGATGTACAAGTTAAAAATATATATTTTATTTTAAACTTCTTGGTAAGATATTTGATGATGACTGCGAGAAATGCAAGCCAAAAGTACCAAGAAGTTTTAAATAAAATATATAATTGTGAAATTTGTCAGTCAGATGTGAGGAAAAATCACTGTCGCAAGAAGAAACCATGAAATATGTCAACTGGTCATGGAAAAATATAAGAAATTTCATTAATTGGTCACTGTAAATAATTTGCTAAATTCATCAATTGCTTGCAGAAAAATATAGCCAAATTCATCAGACGGTCACAGGAAACAACTTGCAAAATTCATGAATGGACATCAGATTTCACGTGTAACATCAGCTAATGTCAAATGTAAGAATGTTCTAAGTTGATTTTTTTCAAGCTTTCATGTTGTTTTCTTGATTGACTCTTCCACTGTCATTTAAAAATTCAAAATTTTCTGAAAAATAGTAATTCTTTGGGTTGAGAGCAGCAACATGGAAAAGGGGGGGGGGGGGGGCGCTCGCTCCAGGTGCAGAAATTCAGAGGTTGCCAGATTTATATTATCTTTTCGATTATTTATTTTGGACGTTGATTTTTTTTTTTTTTTTACCAGGGTTGGTCATTCTTTACACATTTACAATAAAAAATGATTTCAGTGGCAATTTAGCATTAGTTAAAGGGACAATTTTCCTGTACCGAGGGCTGTGATCAGCACCCAGCATATTGGGACTTAAAACGGCCTATAGGCCGCTTTAAGTTCCAATATGCTGAAGATATTTACAAAGAGTTAAAATGTAAAAACAGATTCCTTTACATTATTATTATAAATTTGGCAGCTTATAGTTACAAAATTTAGCTATGAAGTTTAGCTGTACCAAATTTAGCCATGAAGTATTTAGTTTTATTTATTTTAAATTGAAACTTTGCACCGGGTGTGGTTTTCTTTTCACATGGCCCTGATTGAGAGCCCTCCTACCCTTGATATTGTGTTTATTATGTACATAAAGTAACAGTAAAGTTATTTTATCACAACTATTTTCCATATTTATTTTATGTAAGATAATGTTGGTATTTTTTTTGCCTTACTTAGTAGTTGCATTTTCTATATATATATATATTAAAAAAAAAAAAAAAAAAAAATATTAAATCGATTCAGAATAATTTCAGAAGTTTTCTGGCAATTTTAAGTATTAATATTTATATGATAGCTTAATTTTTTATTTCTTTCAGATAAAAGTATCTGTTTAGAGTTGAGAAGTCAATCTTGTCAAGCCATTATATTTTTAATTGAGAGTAGTTTTTCAATGCTTTTAAAAATCTCAAGATTAACAGGCATCGATTCTGGAATATAAATTGGAATGAAGACTCTGTTTTTTAATCACAGGTAAGTTATAAAATTGTAGATTTTGCGCTGAATAATGGTTTTCTTCCTACATTTAAGGCTGTTCTCAAATCCAAAGGGGCAACTTTATGACATAAGTTTAATTCATTTTTGTTTGGAAACGCATGAAACTGGCAGGTGTTTTCGTTCAGAGACTATGTAATAGAAAGACGTTTTCCATTTTTTTGTAACCACAATAGATCTTCTAAAAAATGCTGTCAAAGTTGGCGTTTTGAACTGAATTTCCCCACGAAAGCAGAACCAGTCACTGAAGGGAGAAAAACCAATGTTGAATTTAGACACTTTTCCCCGGGAGGGATTTCTGTGGCTCCTCGAGAGGGGGTGGGGGGGTGGCATCTCATTGCTCTGTGAAGAATGTCTTCCCCCCGGCCACCCTCTGAATTCAACAATGAAAAAAAAGTCTTGTTACAGGGTCAAAAACGCTTATAACTTGATAGGTAATTTATTTATAAAAAAATGGAAAAATCATTTTGATTCCAAATTGCTTTCATAATCAGATCTCGCAATTTTATACTTTTATCTAAAATAATGTCATAAAAGTTTACGTTATTGTGTTAGAAACTTTCACGCTTATTGAGCAGTGAACTTGAGAACAGCCTTAGCATTTTATGATTTACATGAATTTATACATCACAAAATTAATGTTTGTATAAAATATGTATTGTAATTGTAACCTTTAACATTTTTAACAGAAATCAATTATTAGGAAATTTAAATATAAAAATTTGTAATTGCAGCTGATTCTAACAAATATTTTTTTTAGTTATGCTTAAAAAAACTACATACATTGCACTTTGTTAACGCTTTCTTTAGAATCCAAATATGCTGTCAAAATTAAATGCTCATATTAAAATTTTCAAAACCTGTTGCAATTTTAATATTAAAATGGCCTACTAAACTTTTTTTTTTTTTAAACATACATTTAAAGATGGCATAATTTCCTATTCACTCATTTTTATGTGTTTCTATTTTGTGATAAAATAGGAATGGTTTTTTTTTTTTTTTTTTTTTTTTTTTTGACTGACTGTACAGTCTGAACAAAAATAATCATTGTTTTATGAAATATTTATCATTTATGTGTGTAAAATTGTGCAAAAAGTAATAAATTACAAACAAAGTATTCAACACTTTTATTTTTTAGTTCTAAAACTTGCATATAATGTGTTTAATCTTTTTTATAGCAAAAAATGTTTTTCTTTTATAGATGTATATATATAATTCTACATATTTACACAGTTTAGCTATTTGGCTGAAATAATAGCACTTGTCATACCACCGCTTCACTTTTTGTATTATTTTGTAGACCTCTACCACATGAAATCAGCATGGCAGCTACTTACTGTAAGAATACTAATTGGGCAGGAATTTCTTGAGATTTAGTGGGAAATGGTAATCACATGTTTTATGTATTTTATAAATAACTATTAGACTGCTATATTTTGAATGCAGTTGTTAGCTATATAAAAGATAAAATTGCTTACAAACTTTTATTACTGATCAAGAAATCCTGACTCTTAAAAGGCTTCAAGATTAAATAACAGAGCAAAAAGCAAAAACTACAAAGCAAACCACTATCACTGCAATGTTTGATAGATTTAAAAATAAGTAGAAATGTTTTTTATTAATTTTGTACTATATCATTTAAATGAATTTCTAATATTCAATATAGTTTTGTTTTGTTTTTTTTAATTAAAAAAAAAGCATTTTTTTCTGTGTTATTTATTAGCAGTGTGAATACTATATTTGATGATAAATTTCAAATATTAGAATGTAAACAAAGAAATAGCCTATAATCTGCAAATCCCTTGGTCCCGCCCTGTGCAGATTAGAGGGAATTGTGAGACTGAGACAAGAAAAAAACTGATAAGTTTTCTTACTTTCGAAGGTTCCAAAACTTGTAGGGAAGGAACTTCGTCTGTAAGTGGTGGAAGGACAAAAAAGACTGATAATTCTCAGAATGACCGATTGAACGGCAGAAAAGAAGCCAGACTTCTCTAAATTAAAGTTAACTGACCAGTTATAATTCTCGGAATGACCGATTGAACGGGAAAAAAGGAGAAACCGCACTTCCCTAAAATAAAGTCGACTGGCTAGTTACCCTGGCAACAGGACCGAGCCAAACCTGTCCCACGGTCTTTCTTGTCTGGGGGGAACGGTACAGTTGGACACTTGAGGCAAAATTTGTAATGGCAACAGCTCTAACGTCACTATCGACTAGGGGGAAGAATTAACAAGCCTCCAAAATTTACCTATGTTGATGAAATATGTTTACGCTCATGTTTTGAATATTTATTCTTTCTTAAACGAGGCAAAGACAGACGATATTGTATTTATGCTTGATTTATTTAGCTGCTTTTTTTTTTTTTTTTTATCATACTTGTATCTTTCATCCTTTAACTTACAAAATAATAATTATAATAGTAATATAAAAGAAAATCGCCAGAAAATTCTGTTTGGAACCTAAATATGTAAGTTTATGAGATTAAATGGTACTTTTCGGTTAGCTGGGCGCCAGTGTTATATATTCATATATACAAGGCTATTACAAATGATGGACCTGATTTAAAAAAACCATATTTTCAAAACTACTGCACATATATTACAATACGTGATACACGAATCTGAAGGGAAATATACCAAGTTTTTTTCAGTTACAAATGTTCGATGTGTGACCCTTTTGTCACACGGCATACGTCCAATCTGTAATCGAGTTCGTTCCAAACATTTTGTAGCATCACTCTGTCAATGGTTCTAAATTCTGTACAAATGCATTCTTTAAGTTCTGACAGTGTCAAAGACATTGTTTATGTACCACAATTGCCGAAAACAAAGTATTCAGAACTTAAAGAACACATTTGTGAAGCTTTCAGAACCATTGACAGAGTGATGCTACAAAATGTTTGGAATGAACTCGATTACAGATTGGACGTATGCCGTGTAACAAAAGGGTCACACATCGAACATTTGTAACTGAAAAAAACTTAGTATATTTCTCTTTAAATTCATGTATCTTTTATTGTAATATGTGCAGTAGTTTCAAAAATATGATTTTTTAAAATTCGGTACATCATTTGTAATAGCCCTGTATATACATACATATATATATATATATTGTATATTTACACACATATATAAATATGTACATGTATATGTGTATATATAACAATGGCACCCGGCTAACCGAAAAGTACCGATTAAATTGTAAAAAATCAAATTCAGGTACTGTGTTAATTTATTCACATCAAATGGAATTTTATCAAGTATCGTATCAGTATCTCTATTTAATTTTAACTTTTAGATTTATTAAAAATTTGTAAAAAGGAGTTTTTCCCCCATCAGTAATTTTATTATTATTTCATGTATGTTAATATTATAAATATTATTAAACTGATTGTACGTATTTACCTTAAAAACAATACTTTTATCTGTAAGAAAGTGAAAATGTGTAAATTTTAAAAGATTATTGTAATGATTGTTTACTACTTTAAATTTCATAAATTAATTAAAAATCGGCTGAAAAAATTTTCCTACCAAATGGGAATATTTATGAAATTTTGTGGGGCTTGTAGAGTGCATTATTTCATATATTTTTATAGTACATCATTGCTTTATGTAGAATTAAATCTACTTATATCATATTTACTTGATATATAATATTTAAGATGAAATTTTTAGCTTGTTTTTCGTTGTGCTTAAATCGTTCACTCATCATGTATGAAAAAATATATACATCCATGCATGAACATAGAATAGATATTAGATATATAGAATAGAATATCAATTCTATGTTCATGTATCGGTGTAAGATTCTGTTGAAAATGTAAACATGCAACATTAAAATAAGAAAGATCCCAATAAGGTTGATGCCCAATAACAAAAATATTATAAGGATCGGAGGTTTCTTCCTCATTGTCACTAAAGGCACTGTGGTTGCAGTTGCATTCAGGGTTGGCAAGTTTTTGACATGCGACGGTTTAAACCGATTTTAACCATGGTTAAAACCGTCGTGTCAAAAACCTTTCTGTCAAAAATGGCCAAAAGTGTCAAAAACCTAGTTTTAATAAAAATCATACTAAAAGAATTATTTAGCAGAGTTAGATGGGCTTTAAACAATAAATTCTAAGTAAAACTGCATAAATACATTAAAAGTGTGGGGTATAAACTGCAGAAATGCATTCTTGAAACCTATTTGTATAGGATATGGTAAACTGCAAATTGATTGTTGTATGATTTTTTTTATTATTATTTGTGAATAAAAATTACCTAACTGGTATTTAATGATTTAGTTTATCATTAATGTATGCTTTTAAGATGAACAGTTAATAAATCCTTAATTATTTGTAATCATTAAAACTAGATAGGTTTAATCTAAATTTTGCAGAGATAAATAAATTGTTTAGATTTTTTCATGGCTAGAAGCACAGAGTAATCTATCACAATTGGTATCTAATGAGGGTATTTACTTCCTTAAGATAGAGCAAATTCAAAGATTCCCTTCCAGTACAAAACAGCATTGCTATTGCAACAAAACCAATTTTTCTTGCTTTCCCCCTATTATGTTCTTATGGATGGGGTTGTTTAAGGAGCTACCTTCACTAAAGTTAAAACACCCGCCTGCTAATGTTAATCCTACAGAAGAAATTTTTTTTTTTTTTTTTAATATCTTGTTCGAAATTTCATACTTTTAAATGATTTTTTTCAAAGTAGAAATGAAAACCCCACTCAATAATGTCAATTCTATGATAGAAATTTTGTTTAATATTTCAATATTTTTAAATGTTTTTTGCATTGGATAACTAATGTCGATCTCTACAAAGACCGATTTTTAAATTTTCGATTTTGCTTGCAGTTATTTTTGTTATTAGGATACTTTCACTTTTGGAACAGGTTTCAAACTAAGTTAAGCATTTTTTTTTCTTATTGGTATGCCAAATTATTCATTTGTCCCTAATTTTAGGAGAAATTCCACAAATAAGATAATTTCATCAGTAAGAGGTGATTGTCAGTCACTAACAAAAATTAATATTGGGATAAAAGGATTAAAATATCATATTTTATCATTTTATCCTAACATTTCATTCTTTTCTCATTTGTAAAATAAATGTTATTTTTATTGTTCTGCGTTTGTAAAAGAAAATGCTGCAGAGAAAATATTTCTGTTAAGGGTATATTCCGATACAAACTGCTTATTTTCTGATTCATTTTAAAATTCATTTTTGCTCTCAAACGCATCAAACTTGGAAATTCTCTTATTTAGAAACTATATAATGTGCGGTGCTCCTTAATTTTTTGATAAATGCAGAAAATACTGTGAAAAACGCTGTCAAAGTTAGCGTTTTGAACCGAATTTTCCGAAGCGGGCGAACTGGGAATGAAAAAAATGGTCATACTGAGAAAATAATTGTTTAAAAATCAAATTCTAATTAATTGAGCTGAAAATGAAATCACGCGGCATGTTAAACATATCTTCAGAAATCACCCCAGCAAGTTTCATGTTTTTACTTTTAAAAATGAGTCTGAAAATGTCTCGGAAAATTTCGAGCTGTTGAGGGTGGAAAAATATTTTTTCGAATACACCCTTAAAGACTGTGTTTATATAGGGCAGATGTGCCAGTAATGGACACCATTAAGGAATTTCTTTAAAAATTGTTTTTTAATTAATAGTTATTATATTCCAGTTTTTTCAATATTATATTAAACTATCAGGATTGATTTCGTTTGTTATAATGGCTTATTATTAAAAAACGTTTGTCTATATATATATATATATATATATATTGTTTTTTAAATAAGAAATGCAACCAAGTATGCTGAAAAGCCACAATAAAAATACATATAAAAAATTTGGCAATTTAGTCATAAACAAAGAAATAAATTATAATTTAATATTTGATTACAGTAAAATAAATGCTAAAACTAAAGTGCACAATCATTAAATAAAAGTAATGTTGTATCTTGCTATAACAGTATTTTTTTGTTGTTGTTGTCCTGACCATATTTAAATATTGGTGTTTTTGACGGTTAAAACCGCTTAAAACGCGGTTTAAACCTATGTCACGTCAAAAACTGGTTTTTGACGGCTTAAACCCAACCCTGGTTGCATTACCATTACGCTCTATAGAAGTGTCCTGTCTTGTATGTTTATCTATGATGCAGACCTGCCAACCTTTGAAAATGAGAAATAGTAGCACAAAAAATTCAAATTAATCTGGAGGTTGGTTGGTTGGTTGATTTTTTAAGTTTCATGGCCATTTTTTGACATTAGTAAAAAGAATGAGGTTTGTCTTTCAACTCTATACAGTAATTTTTTTTCTTCTGAAATTTTTATACAATTTTTAGAGTTTCTTCTCGTTTCATGGTGTTCTTTTGACATTAGTAAAAGGAACCCGGTTTCAGCCTTTTATCCCTATACAGTAAATTTTGACGAAATTCGCGATTCTTTTCTGTGATCATTTCACGATATTCACAATTTTTTCTCTCACAGTTGTTTGACGAAATTACCGCTTTTCTATCACGATTCTTTGTGGAAATCTGCACTTTTTACCACAAACATTTGACGAAATTTGCATTTTTTTATAGCGATTCTTTGTTGAAATTCGTATTTTACTATAATCCTTTGACGAAACTGGCGTTTCTTTTAGTGCAATCCTTTGACAAAATTCACGTTTTTACTGCAATCCTTTGACAGAAATTTATCTTCTTCTGCGACCAATTCAATCAGTTGACGAAATTGATTTTTTTACTAGAAATTCACGATAGTGTCATGTGACTGATAGGCAAAGTTAGCGATATTTTCACATGACCAACTAACAAAATTTGCTACTCGTTTCTGTGACCTTTGGACAAAATTTGTAATATTTTTTTCCTCAATTGTTTATCGAAATTCATGTTTTTTTGTGCAATCTTTTAATGAAATTCCTTTCTGCTCTCTTTTAAAGAAATTTGCAATGTTTTACAGCGACCAACTGAAGATAATCGCTATTTGGTTCTTCTTGTATAGCATTACCATATTTCTTATTCCCTGTACACATTTTTATCATTTCTATATACATAGTATAACTTTTCCTTTATTTACATATTTCATATACTTTTATTCATAAACCTTTATTTAAATACGCCAATATAAAACCTTTACTTACCTTTCAGTAATATCTATATATCCTCTATATATCACCTACAGTTCAGCTTTATAATTATTTCTTTCTTTGTCATTCATGGGCACCGAAGATAATGTTGACATACGTATAACATTTAGATTTCAATTACATTGGCTTTGTTTTCCCGACTGCCACAAGATGGCATCGTCTGTTTAGATGATTACATCAAGCTTTGACATTCAACGGCACACCCCATTATTTGTTAGCCATATACCCATATTTTCTTATCACCTATAATATTTTTAGCTAATTTATTTATTGAAAGCCTTTTTATTTTTACTTACTTTCTTTTTTCAGTTTCTTTACTTTAAAAGTTTAATCATACTGCCATTTTCTTTTTGCATTCTTGGACATTGCGCTCGCAAATCTTATCAGCCGGGTTCGACAGCAAACTTTCCAGACTGACACGTAACTGAAACTTTGCTTGTCTACTAGCTTGCTTCGGTGCATGCGATTGTCGTAACTTCTTCTGACGTTATCCGGAGCAAGAAGAGATCCTCACTTCCGACATTCACCTTGCATCTCTCAATCCTCCCTTAAACTACAAATAGATTTGCGGTGGATTCAAAGTCGCTTTTAGTTGTGTGCTTGTACGCCTTTTCCCCATCATGTAATTTTTGTTTTTGCTTGCAGCTGTTTGATGGATGAACTTGTTTTGTGAGAATATCATCTCAGTAATAAGTATTATTTTCTGACTATGATTATTTTTAAAGCGTTTATGGAGCTTTCTTTTCCTTACTCCAGCTTGTTTATTTCACAAAGTATCTTATCCCATCTTTAAGTATATAGGTTTTTCAAATGTACAGCTACAGTTTATTCAGTGGTTTAACAATTACTTTATTTTGAATGAAAGTTTTGCATTCTTTTGGATGAGCTCCTGAGTGACAAAAGTTTTTCTAGTCTGCGGTTTTTTGAAATGAAACATTCTTTGAGAAATACGAAATGTCTTGTTTACTTGAAAATCTAAATGCAATATATATTTTCTACACTAAATGATTTTTAATAAAGCTGGTATTTTATCTTAAATCTTTTTGTCATCATTTAGTTTTTTTTTTTTTTTTTTTTACACTTTATTACTGCCGAATGCAAAATTCACTCTGCTCAGTAAAAGAGTGTAACAGAAATAATGCAAATGAAGAGATGCTTTTATTTTGACTTGAATTTTTTCTTCTCTTCACAGCATTATAGTTATATGTAGAGTCTCATATAACATTATTCACGAATCAGCTCTTTCCATTTGGAGGTGTGTCTGGTATTATGTAATGGAAGTTTCTCGACAAGTCCGATTAGAATAACACTTCTTATCAGTTGCCTCGTTTCCATTAGCTTGTCGACTGCAGTCGTCAAGTTATTGATTAGCAATGTTTCGGGAAGCATTTTTTTATCAACTCCATTTTAATATCAAGTAAGTTTTAAAGAAGTTTGCTTTGATAACTCATGTTATGATTTTAGTATATTTTTAAATGACATCGTCGTCCTTTTTAGCTATTAGTTCAAATATCGAGACATTAGTCTATCTACATTTTTGTTATGAGGAGCATATTTACCTTTTCTGTTGAAGAACATTTTAAAGACCGCACCATGTTTCTTTATCTTCCAAATTGTAGCAACTATGAATTTTTCATATCAGTTGGCAGGTCTTAGTATATGCTGTAGGCAGAAGGTGCATGCTTGAAACAGTGCTTAATTTGTGCTTGAGGTCATAAGAACTCAGCTCCAATACTTCTTTGCTTTAAGTGATTATTTCAATATTGGTCGGAATTCTGTAGAGCTCATAAATACTGTGTTCCAGAGACCTTCGGAATAGTGTTTCTGAAATACCAAAGCATCCAAACAGCAACAAGGAATGCCAGAATTAATCGCGACCATATTAGCTGTTTTTACTCGTCATCCTGTTATGTTTATTCGCTGCTTTTTGTTCGTATTTGCAAAATATTGTTACTGATCAACTTATTAGCTCCACCTGGTGCTTCATGCATTGAAGCTCACAGGAATGCAGCTCCAGAGCCTTTTTTTTTTTTTTTGTGAATACTTAATATTAGTAAGAACTCTTCAGAGTTTATAAAACTGTTCTCTGAAGCCCTGCAGAGGCATTAAAAATATTTCAGCTCAATATTTCAATTTCTGCTCTGTGCTTGGATCCATGTGGCTATGACTGTGAAAGATAAAAAGATTGATAGCTCTTTAATTACAGCCTTTTTTTACTTCTATATTCATAAGATGAAAGTATCATATTTGTAAAAAATGTTGACTTCTGGTTTTTGATTGATTTATATGTTTTAAGATGTCCTAAATGCGATTAATTTCGGTCTGTCATCTGTCTTTGTATAGCTGGTTCAGGAAGCAAAATATCGCTAAAAAATCTTCCGTATTGGATAATTTTATTCTAAGTTCAGTGTTATAGGTGCAGATTCTCAAAATCTGGAAAGAGACAGTGGTTCCTAAACCCAAAAAATCCAGTCGCCACATTGTGAAACATATAAAAACAATGACATTTATATGAGAAAAACACTAAACAAAAAAATCTGGAATTCAAAGTGAAAAATAATTTATTTAATATATACTCATGTGCAACAAAAGACTAAATATGTATCAAATGTATATATTTAATTTAATCACAAAATTCTTAAAATTTGGATATTAAGTATAATATAAATAAAACTGTGTAGTACTCAGAAGATACAGTTGGGCAAGATACTGTTAAGAAATATATAACTATAAGCTAGGCAATTGTGAGTGTGGGCAAGATAAAGAAAACAATATTTCGTGTTTTGATTTTATACAAAAATACATTATTAAAAAAGAAATCTGAATGTGTGCGATTGTTTTCACTGTAAAAATCAAAGTACACTTCAAACATTTGTTTTTCTATAAGAAAAATTATCTTAAAAAAAAAAGACTTAGTTACTGAAAGTTAGTGGCCATAGCAAATAATTTAGTTGCCACATGGCGACTGCAAATCTGCTCCTATATTCAGTGTCCTGCAAAATTTTCTCTTTAAGATCTTGATATACCATGATATATGATTTTGTCCTCTATTGTTCTGGGGACTGAACTGAAAAAAAAAAATGTCTTCCATATTCAGAAGCTAGTTTATTCATGTGTGATATATCCCATGTGTCTGGATCCAAGCGAAGGTGATAAAACTAACAATACTAAAAAAAAATAGTTGTGCTAACAGTTCAGCACACTCTGGAGAGAATAAACCAAGCCAAACTTCTGTCAGTTCATTGTTACTGCATAGTTCAGGCATAACACCCAGTGCACCTGATTCTACACGAAAAATCTGGTGAAATAAGTCATTTAATTTTTCTGCACAATCAGGACCAGAATAATCCAAGCCAAATCTCCTACAATTAGTACTTAGTTTCAGAACAACATTTCATGTGTCTAGTCTAATTTTAATGGAATTAAATCACATGACCTATGCTGCACAATCAATATAGAAGAAACAGAGACTGTGATGGGATATATGGAAGAATTATTGTATCATTTAACAGATTTTGAACTGGTACTGTACTTTTAAAATTGTTTGTTTGTGTACATAACTGGTTATTTTTCAAGGTATGCTTTTAAGTGTATTGGTGTTTGCTAGGTTTGTCTTTCAATTTCATTTTCAGTTTTGTGATTTAAAGCTACTTCATCAATGAATGCCTTTCAAAAGATAATTAGATCAGTTAAAATTAATCTCAGAAGTTTTCTGTCATTTTTAAGCATTAATGTTTAGATATTTCCTTAAATTTTATTTTCTTTCAGATAAAAGTTCCTGTTTAAAGTTAAGAAGTCAGTGTGTTCAAGTTCACTCAACTTGCACTTTCATTTGACAGTTATTTTGTGATGCTTCTTAAAATTACAAGAAAACAGACATATGTTCTGCTTTATAAATTTGAATGATAAACCTTTCTCTAATAACCATAGGTTATGTAATTATAAAATTCTGAGGGATTAATTCAGTTGTATCATCATTATCAAAAGTCAATGAATCATCATTAAATAAACTCTTCTTATACTTAGTATGACACAATTGTTACAGAAAATTTTCATAGCAAAAACAAATTCAGCAAAATAAATGCTTTGAATAAATAAATGATTGTTATGAAAAGAAAATAGTAATAGTTAAAGCATAAAAAATAAGTAAGCAATAAAATTGTAGAAAATAACTAATAGTAATGTTGAGTTTTAAGGTTATCTTTACTTAAATTTTCCATTTTTCCTCATAGTTTTTCTAAATAATTCTTTAAAACGATACAATGAATAACAATAGCGGTGATTATGTTGGCTCAGAAACCTATAGCAACCAGAAACAATTTTTTTGTGACATATGTCAGAAAGAATTTTTTACAATAATTCAGTATCAGGTTCATTCAATTACACATTTATTACCAGAGCATTTCAACTGTCATGAGTGTCAAGAAGGATTTACTCATATTTTGAGTCTGGATAAACATCTGGAAATGCATAACAAACCTATGTGGATCATTTGTCATGTGTGTAAGAAAGTGTTTTTTGATAATTATTCCCTGAACGAGCATGCTAAAGATCACAGTAGTGAATGTACCAATGCATTGATTGTAAAACAAGAAACAGACATTGAAGAAATTCCTTTAAAAATACATAACAACAGAAAATATGGTTCATCTCATCATGGAAGGGATAAACAATGTGCGATAGAAACGAGTATTTTAAGTGACAATGTACAAAGTCTTTTCAAGTGTGACAGATGCAAAGAAGAATTTCATGAAATGCATCATCTTGATGAGCATCGTAAAAGTCTTTGCATTAAAAAAGAGTTGGATTCTGATAAATGTGAAGAATTAGAGCCTCTGACTTTTACTTCAGTAGATGATTTTCATGTCTCTGAGGATGAGGAAGAGGATGAACCTCTTTCTTCTTACAGCAATGAGAACAGTGAAAAATGTGCATTACAAAATCCTATTTCAAGTGATAGTTTACAAAACCTTTTCAGTTGTGACAGATGCAAAATAGCATTTAGCGAAAAACACCATCTGGAGGAGCATGAACAAAACCTTTGCATTAAAAAGGAATTCAATTCTGATGAAGATCGAGAAATTGTGCCCAATACTTCAGTACCTTTACTTTTCCATGTGCGTGATGATGGTAAAATTTCCTCATCTCGGATTTCTCAAAAACAGAAAAATGTAAATATATTTTCAAAGAAAGTGCAAAAACAGCAAAATAAAGGTACAAATGCATGTTCTCCAAATTCCCCAAAAATAAAACAGTTTGTTTGTGAAGTATGTCAGAAAGTGTTTTCTAACAAGTACTCTTTAACTATTCATTTTTCGACTCATTCAGATCAGAAAACATTTAATTGTGGCTTGTGTGAAAAGAAATTTGCTTTAAAGTGTCTTTTAAATGCTCATCTTCGAATTCACAAAGTAAAGAAAGTTTTCTGTGATGTATGTCAGGAAGGTTTTGCTTCAAAAGAAATGCTGTTTAATCATGTTTATATCCATGCTGCAGCAGAATCTTTTTCTTGTAATGTTTGTGAGTTAACATTTTATGAAATGCCCTTATTAGAAAAACATTATCTCAGTCATCTTAACAATGAACCACCTAAAAAAGAATTTAAATGTGGAACATGCTCAAGAATATTGCCTAATGTGATTCTTTTAAATGTCCATGAACGTACTCATTCAACATCGTCCCCTTATGTATGTGATGTTTGTTCAAAGAAGTTTACTAGATCGGATAATCTGCTCCGGCATTATCTAATCCACACTGGGGATAAACCATATAAATGTGAAACTTGCGGAAAAAACTTTAGACAAAAAAATGATGTGACTAAACACTTCAACCAAGTACATACGTACAGAAGAACAAAGTTTCCCCATTCTATTAAGTGGAGAGAGAAGAGATTTAGATGCGAGACATGTGGAAAAGGATTTACATCCAAGCAAAGCTTAATGGGCCATCGATTTCAACATACTGGTGAAACTCCTCATGTGTGTGAGATCTGTAATAAAGGCTTTGCAAGAAAATTTCAATTAAAGGATCATCTGCCTTTGCATTCTGGAGAGAAACCATTTACGTGCAAGACATGTGGGAAAAAATTTACAACAAAGAGTACTTTGAGAGTTCATTCTGCTATTCATGGAGAATATACACCGTTTGTGTGCGAGTTCTGTCAAAAAGGGTTTGGCAAGAGGGGTTTGTTAACTAAACATCTCCGTGTACATACTGGAGAAAGGCCGTTTGCATGCGAATTGTGTCCAAAAAGGTTCAATCAAAAATCTCATTTGGTAACACATTTACAAGGGGTCCACAAAAGCAAACTTTAATGAACAGTACATTGATGTTATCTTGCTGTATTTTTCTTTCTTTCTTTTTTTTTCTCTTTTCTTTATATATATCTATATACGAGGCATGTTTTTTAAGTAAGTACCGTTTTGGAATTAAAAAAAGACGTGCAAAGATATCGCAATAATTTTATTTTTACATGAAAGCCTGTACCTTCATCTACTTTTCTACATAATTTCCGTGATTATTGAGGCACTTGTCATAACGTGGCACCAGTTTTTGAATACCCTCCTCATAAAATTCTGCCGCCTGACTTTTTAACCACTGTATCACAAATGTTTTGACTTCGTTATCGTCTTGAAGACGCTGACCACCCAGGTGTTTCTTCAAGTGCAGGAACCTCAGAGTAAAGATAAGAAGTAGAGGCCGAATCCCATTGTTATTTCGGTCAGAACTTGAGGCACGCATGTTTCCCGCTTTCATCGCCAAAAGGTTGTCTTTTATGACAGTGATCACCTTATTGGCAACTGTCTGATTTGATTTATGCGAGAGAAACGCCGATGCAAGAAAGTTTCAGCGGGAACCAGAGGAGAAAAACCGGTTTGGTACGTTTTCTCTGCCCACCATCACGTGACGGTGGGTAGCGATCCCGGCGTCAAGAAAGGGTTGCTATTTCTGAGTCCAGTTATATGAGAAGTCTATGGCAGGAACAAATGGTAGTCGCTGGGTGCCAGATCAGGGCTGTATGGAGGATGATCTAGAGTTTCCCATTTAAAAGATTTGATGAGATCTTTGGTCCGATTAGCCACATGTGGACAGGCATTGTCATGCAGCAAAACGATACCCTTACTCAACTTGCTACGTCTTTTGTTCTGGATTGCACAACGCAGATTGTTCAATGTCTCACAATAAGACGCTGCATTGATTGTCTCATTACGAGGCAGAAACTCCACTAGCAATACTCCTTTTTTGTCCCAAAAAACTGTGCACATGATTTTCTGGGCAGAAATTGTTTTCTTAAACTTCACTTTTTTGGGTGATGATGAATGTCGCCATTCCATGGATTGTTGTTTCGATTCTGGTGTGACATAGGCCACCCATGTTTCGTCACCAGTAACAATTTGGTCTAAAAAATCTTCACCTTCATTGTGGTACCGCTCAAGGAAAGTCAATGCACTGTCTAAACGTTGGGTTTTGTGCAAATCCGTCAACATTTTTGGAACCCAACGTGAACACAATTTCCGGTAATTCAAGTTCTCGGTCACAATGCGATACAAAACACTATGAGAATATTGAGGAAAGCAGTCGCACAATGATGAAATTGTAAAGCGTCTGTTTTCTCTCACCTTTTCGTCCACTTTCTGCACCAAATCTTCATTAACGACCGAAGGACGCCCACTCTGTTCTTCATCATGCACATTTGTGCGGCCATCTTTAAATGCTCTCACCCATTTTCTTACCATTCCATCACTCATAATGTTTTGTCCGTAAACTTCACAGATCTCACGATGAATATCAATCGGTTTTACGCCTTTAGCACTAAGAAATCGTATAACAGCCCGTACTTCACAATCAGCGGGACTCACGATTGTCGGAGGCATCTTAAACACTCAGTAAACAACGTATACAATGAAGAATCAGACTGTAATGGCGTCAGTGCGTAGACAAGAGATGTAGGTAACCAGCGCGGAATGCCGACCGTAGCGCTGCGGCGGCGGAATCGCAAAACGGTACTTACTTAAAAAACATGCCTCGTATATATAAATTTCTCGTTCTAGATAACTTTATAAGCAAATTTTTTTTATATTTTCATGAAAATTGTAACATTATAAAAATTAGATGAATTATATTATTAGAAGTGAACGTATTAAATATTATTTTATGTTAATAAATTTCTCAAACTGTGAGTAAAAAATAACTATATCATGCTACCAGTTTAATGTTTACTTTGCCTTCAAATTATTTACATACATACACAATGGTTCTGCAACCTGTGAACAATTTTGAACTCCCTTAAAGTGCTATTACACGAGGTATTAAAGTTGCCTCAAATTTTGGGCAACTCTATGTTAACTTATGGCTTTAAAAGAGTTGCTCGAAACCAAGCAAGTATCTCTTGTAAACAAAGTGAGTTGCCAGAAACAGCCAATCAAATGCTTGGAAAATTGACTAGGAAAAAGCCTTTTCCCGAACAGCTAGTGAAATGCTTAAGTGACAAAAATTGCTTTGCGACTTGTCGGTTTTGTCAAGGAAAACGATAACTCTCTTTTCCAAGCATTTTATTGGCTGTTTGGGAAAGGCTTTTCCCTAGTCAGTTTTCCAAGCATTTGATTGTCTGTTACTGGTGATTCACTTTGTTTACAGTGACAAAATTGCTCCGACAAGGGAGATTTGCTTGATTTCGAGCAACTCTTTTAAAGCCATAAGTTAATATTGAGTTGCCCTGAATAGGCAACTTTGACGCCTCATGTAGCAACTCTTTTAATATACTTCGTCATACTTTCTGAACTCTGGCCTTTAATTTATAATTTGTAATGTGATTTTGTGCTAGGTCTTTCTCTACCTTTTCTAACCACCCATTCCTAGGTCTACCCACACTTTTTCCTATTAATTTTCCATTATATCTTTGTGCCTCTGTCACCCCTCATTCTGATTAAGTGGCCTAACCATTGCATTCTTCTTATTTTAATGGTAATTTTTTTTATGTCATTCTCATTATATAGCTGTTCAATCTTCATATTTGATCTGATTCACCAAGTATTGGCCTCCCTTAATTGGCCTGAAAATTTGTCTTTTTTTCCCAAGTAATGAGTAACTTTTCATCTTTTTGTGTAGTGGTCCAAGTCTCACTACCATAAATTACTATATGTTTTATAACTGTTTAATAAATTTTGAGTTTAGTTGCTCAGGAAATTAAAGATGATTTCAGAATATTTTGAAGAAAAAAAAAAAAAAAAAAAAAAAAACCTTATTCCTATCCTACTGTAAGTCAAGCTTTAATCTCTTCTGTCACCATATTATCGCAAGTGATCATGTATCATAAATATTTAAACTTAGATACTTCATTAAATTGTAATTCATTATTTACTACTAACTTTGCTGTTGTCTATGAATTTTTTCTGTCCATTTTGATGCAGTTTGTTTTTTCTCTGTCAACCTCAAGGTCTAGTTTATTGTATTATTTCAATCGAGGTTTCCTGATTTCTGACAATTATGTCAACATCATCAGCAAATGCAAGAATTTGTAAGGAATGATTTATAATAGTTGTTGTATTTGCTTCTAATTATTTTCTCCAGGTATAACTTAAAAAGGTTTGTCGAGAACATCACCTTATTTTAATACTGGTTTCACTGTAAATTCTCTTGAAAGCCTTCTCTGTTCTTTAGCATTTGTGTTATCCAATATCAGTTTAACAATTTTATCAGGTATTTTAAATTCCATTAATATTTGAAACAACTTCTTTTTGCTTATACTGTTGTAGGCCTGTTTAAAATCAACAAATAACTGGTGTACATTAATATTTTGTTTAAAGAATTTTTCAAGGATGTTCTTAATGCTAAAAATTTGATCACCCTTTTTTAAAACAGTAATCGCCTATTTTAACATATCAGTGTACGGATGCAATTGCTTTACAGTTGTCTTTGCCAACACTTTATGTATATCATTTAATAAGGTCTCTAAAATTCTGGAAATTTGAGATAGTTTCCTTTTTGTATATTGGGATAATAACAACACTATTTCATTCATTTGGCATATTTTCATTATGTCAAATCTCTATACTATTACATCTACGTCTTCAAAATTTACCCAAGACAATATTTTATGGAGAAGGTTTTTGTGGAAAATGGGTAATTCTGATAATTTTCAAATCATCTTTAGTATCTGCTATTGTAATGTGTTCTGCTCATTAAAGAGAAATACTTGGTATTTTTGTGGCAAAACCCCTAAAAACTAAAATAAATGTTTTTGACATAATGAAAACTCTTTATAAATTCTTGGCATGGCAACTTTTTCACTTGCATTTCTTTTTCAATATTAATGAATTTTGAACTAAATAAACATGTACATATAATCATAAATCACATTGCCGTTTCAATGACACTGCATATTAGCTAGCAACATAGACTAGTCTAGTAATAACTGCAATAAGTTTTGCATATTTTTATATTTTCAGTTTTATTATTAAAAGTAGCAGTATAAAGTTAACACTTTAACTATTTATTTTTCAACTTGCTCAAGTCGATAAACATTTAATTGCTGCTTGTGTGTGTGTGTGTGGGGGGGGGGGGGGGGGGAAGGGACTTTAAAGCAGCGTTTGAAATCCTTGGTGGTCTGCTGGTCCGAGAGCACAGAAAAATCAATCGGGCCACTAATTTGGAAAATTTAGTGTAAATTTTCGAGAAAAAATGAAGTGGTGGAAAAAAGTTTTTTTTTTCCAGTTTTTTTTCTGGAAAAATTAATTTCTCATAAATGTTCCCCAAAAATAAGTTATATTTTCTTAAAAAATATATAATAATAAACTTTTTTAATATTTATGTACACTAAAAAAAATTATTTTCCCTTTACATGAGTACATTATTAAAAAAAAAAAAGAGAGAAAGAAAAAAAAGCCAGCTTTTAAAAGTTTTTCCTTTCAGTCTCAGAATTCTGACAGTAGCTTTTCTTGCTTAATTCAACACCAGTGTTTGTAATATATCATGTGTCTGTTGATTTTTCAGTAGCACTTGTTTAATTATATCAGTAGAGCTAATTTAAAAAATAACAAAAGAAAAAATCTCAAGTTTCAACCAATATCACTGCAGTTTGAAGGCAGTTTTAAACTGTATAGTACATCTCATCTACATAGTACTGGTTTTCAAATACATAAATGATGCTAGTGTAAAAGAAATTATAGTAGTTCTGATATTATAAATACTATTATCATTTTCAAATCTTCCATTGTTTAAAAATTGGTGGTATTTTACAATATTACATTTTTTCTCCCTTACAGTTATAATTTTAATTTCCTGTATATTTAGTTTTGGTACAGCTTTCCAGTTTAAACCCAAACTATGTTTTAGTAAGATTTAGATTCTTAATATTGAAAGTGGTATATATATTTTTTTAAATGAAACTTTTAAAACAGGTGGATTTTTCCATATGTTTAAAAATTGTTTTCAACTAGATTTTTTATAGAGATTTGTTTACATTTTTTTTTGCAAAGTTTGTTTGTATGGATTTATATTTTTTAAAAATGCATTTAGACAACTCTAAGAATCTATATTTCAAGAAAAGAAAAAAAAGAATTTCAGTTGTATGTTATTATCAAAAGAATTTTTCTAACAATAGTGAAAAATTACAACTATGCGAATAAAAATAAATGCATGTTTCAAATTTTACATTGAATTTTCCATCTTACCATTTTCTTTAATTGGTATAATATTAAAATAATTTTGCTCATAAATTTTCATTTTTAACAAGAAAAGTTGCATTTAATAATCTTACCAGGGATTTGTTTGGATTTTTTTTTTTCACATGATCAAGTTTTTGCGAAATTGTGAACTTGTAAAAAAATTATGAATTTATAAAAAAAATGTGATCGGAATTTTGTAAATTAGAAATTATGATATTTAAGTTCTTATTTAGACATTATTGAGATGGTCCTTTACCTTTGTACATATATACATCTAGATAATAGATTCAATGGTTATTGCAGCTATTATATACAACAGGTTTTTTTAAATTCTAAAATCATTGCATTTGTGAAAGATTTAATTTGGAGATCGTAAAAAATTTCTGAAGTGTCTATTTTTAAGAGAAAGAATTTTGTCAAAGGTCATATGCGTTAAGGTGAAAAAACTATGAAGGATCCTTTAAGGGACTCAAGTTCTTTCTAAAGAGATCCCTGCTTACAGATAAGATTTTCCATGTTAAGGTTTTCATGAGGGACACTAAACATGAAAAAAATATAAATAAAAGTATCAGAATGCAGCAATTATAAAATTTTGACTACATTATTTTATAAACGAAATTTCAATTTTTCGAATTAGGAAAAATTGAAAAAAAGCCCTTTGGAAAAAAAACTGAAAAAAAAACTGTTTTTGCAATGTTTCCGTTTTTTTTTCCAAGTATTCCTATCTCTAGTGGTTTGCAGGACCAGTAATCTTTTTTTTTTTCCTCTGACAGGCAAGCGTAAATTTTCCCGGCCCTGAAAAAGAGGGCATCTTTATTGAAATCTGTTTATGCCAGTACAAATGAATCTAAGAATGGGAAACTATAAATTCTGAATTCCATGTTGGACACAAAAATATTTTGGCTGTAATTGATGTACAGTATGGAACCATTTATCTGGAAACCAGTTAACTGGAAAACCAGTTATCCGGAATGCTATTTCTAATAGACTGATTTTAGAATATTTGCAGAAAAAAGTGTCATATACTGCCAGTTTGACATATGCATTACTTGAAACAATTGTATAATTTGATGACAACATAGTATTTGAAATGGAAACATATTTAGTTGTATTTTAGATGTTTTAATTTTTATGCAGAAGAAACAGAATAATTTTTGTTCCTAAGGGATTCCCATAAATTACCTTCTTTCAAACTCTGATTAACTTTTGATCTTTCTTGCATCTGATTTTTAATCCAAGTAATCTAATAATTCAAAATCAGAAATAATGCCACAACCACATATATTCCACAAAATTTATCAAATGGATGCTGTTTTAATGTCCAACCAGTTAACCGGAAAAACCAGTTATCCGGAATGCATCTGACCCCAACCATTCCGGATAAATGGTTCTGTACTGTATTGCATTCCATTCCTTTATACCCGCTGAAGAAAAAAGAGGGCTTTGGAACTTAGGGGAAGTTAAAAGTGACTGTAGAAACCAGTTAAACAATGAAACTTTTTCAAAATCACCATTCGGTGCATCCCTATTCATGTTATATAAAAAAAAATCTGAAAAAGAATATCAGTGTGGTGTATGCCTGAAGAAATTTTGTAATAAGAAATATTTGTAATGTCCGTGAACGTACTTATGTTTGTGATGTTTGTTCGAAAGAGATCTGGTTATATATTTCGGCATTATTTAATCCACATTGGAGAAAACCATTTAAATATGAAATTTGTGGAAAAAGTTGTAGACAAAAAAATAAATAAAAGATGTATCTAAACACATCAACCAAATGAAGCAAAATCTCCGCTCTGTGTTAATTTCAGGGAAAAGTTTTAATTCTGAAACATGTGGGAAAGGTTTGTATTTAATCAAAGTCTAAAAGTGCTATTACACGAGGCGTCAAAGTTGCCTCTAATTCCAAGAAACTCGATCTTAACGTATGGCTTCAAAAGAGTCACCTAGAAAGCAAGCAACTATTTTGTGTCGGAATGATTTTGACCCCTGAAATGAAGTGAGTTGCCAGAAACAGCGAATCAAATGCTTGTAAAACTGGCGATGGAAAAGACTTCTCCCAAACAGCCAATAAAATTATTAGAAAATGAAAAAAGTAGTATGTTGGAAACTGTGGGAAAACTGATGAGTTGCAGGCAGTTTTTGTCGCTTGAAATTTTTACTTGTAATAGCACTTGAGGCCATAGATTTCAACATACTGATGAAACTCCTTATGCATGTAATATGCTTTGCAAAAAAAAAAAAAAAAATTAAATAGGATCATCTGCTTTTGCATTCGGGAGAAACCAATTATGTCCAAATCATGTAGTAAAAAAATTGTGACAATCTACTTTGAGAATTCATTCTTCTTTTATGAAGGACATATGCCATTTATTTGTGAGGGGGGGTCAAAAAGGGTTTACCAAGAGCAATAATTAAAAAAAAATCTTTATACACGCTGGAAAAAAACAATTTGTTGTGTTTTTGTCAGCAAAGGTTCACTCAAAAATCACATTTGAAAACACATTTACAAAGTGTCCGTGAAAATAAATCTGCACCTTTTTGTGTTTGCTGCATTAATATTATCTGACAAGCTTCCTTTTAATTTTATGTATTAAAGTCACTGGAAATTATGAAATAAATTTGTAATCACAAATTAATGTTGAATTGTTAAGTGTGTTTTCTTAATATTTTCATGAAAACTGTAACTTTAAAAATTATATTAAATATTGGTTTATTGCAATCGATAAATTTTGTACACCCTGAGTAAATACAGTAAACTCCCTCTAATCCGCACAAGTCGGGACCAAGGGTTTTGCAGATTATAGAATTTTGCAGATTATAGGTCATTTTTTTGTTTATGTTCTAATATTTGGAATTTATTAACAAATGTAGTAATCATACTGCAAATAAATAACACAGAAATGAAAGAAAATGCTTTTTTATGCATAAAAAGCTATATTCAATATTAAGAAAGCATGTCTATTTATTTTTAAATCTGTCAAACATCGCAATGATAGGGGTTTGCTTTATAGTTTTTAATTTATGCTATACAGTTTTATTCTTGAAGCCTTTTAAGAGTCAGAATTTCTTGATTAGTAACAAAAGTTTGTTTTTCTAAAAAACTAAGATATTTATCTTAAAGAGCTAAAACCCCTCTTTGAAAGAAATTTTATCTTTTATATAGCCAGCGAATCTGTTCAGAATATAACAGTCTTAACAGTTATTTATGAGATACATAAAACATTTCAATGTAATGAATGCAGAAATGCATTAAAAATTTCTTAATGAATTCATCAGGGCAACCAAATTTTATTATGGTCAAAAGTGTATATTATCTTGCTTTAAAAAAGGAGATTTTAACTGTTTGTTTACATCTGAAATATAGTGCGGATTATAGACGTTTGCGGATTAGAGAGATTGGACTGTAATAGATATTTTTAGGGCTGAGCATTTGTCGCTGAAAATTGTGTCAAAATTAGCACAAAATTTTTAGTTTTTTGTGAAAAGTGAATTTAATAACATTCAATTTTACTTATTGTAAGCTTGCAAATAATAAAAATATCATCTGTAAAAGTAAATAGAAATGTAATATTTGCCGTAGTTCTATTTATTATCCTTTTGTATGATACTTTTTATTTAAGGCCATCAAATTTGATTACCATCATTTATAGTGTAAGATATTCGGGATTTGGTTCAATAATTTTTATTTAGTACTCTCCTTTCATCCAGTAAAACATTTTTCTTATTTGAAAATGATTGTTCAGTGACTGCACTGATTGTTGAAACTAGGGAGTGACTGAAGCAGGAGTTTCGCAGAATACCGAATATTCGGTCCAAGTGTATGCCAAATATTTGATATTCGGCAACTGAATACTTAAAAATTTTTAATAAATATTTTTGCATATACAGTAGACTCTCTCAAATCCGCACAGCTTGGGACCAGAGCATAGCTGCCAACTCTTCCGATTTTTTCAGAATTCTTCCGAAAAATCGGCATGTTTTCCGATTTTACGCGCGTAATGCATTTTCTTCCGCTTTTCGTCATTTTCTTCAGATTTTCGGCCTTTTCTTAGGCTTTTTTATGCGAGTTTGGTCAAAGGATCTTGGAGAAACCCCGCAATTTCGCCGAATGTTCGCGGGAAAGACGCAAATGTCGTCGGAAGATCGCGTAAAAAACGAGAATTCCCCCCAAAAAAGTGCGTAAAAACAAGAATTCCGTGAAAGGATCACGATAAAATGCGAATTTCGCCGAAAGATCGGGTAAAAAAAGTGCCGTCAAAAGATCGCGTAAAAACACTATTTCCGTTTTAAAAAAACGCGTCAGAACGTGAATTCCTTTAAAGAATCGCGGAAAAAACGCGTGTTTCGTCAGAAGATCGTGGAAAAAAACCCAAATTTCACCGAAGGATCGCCGGAAAAAACCAAATTTCGGCGAACGATCGCGGGAAAGACGCGAATTTCGTGAAAAGATTGCGTCTGTCGGGGTGATTCTGGTCCAAATTTTCCGAAAATGTAAGGCATTCATTTCTGAAATTTGAAAAAAAATCTCACCAATTCGAAAATTCGGATATAAAAAATATCACGAATTTCGACAAGTGTTCGCCGAAAAAAATAAATTTTGTCTATCGTTTGCAGAAAAATCGCCAATTTCGTCAAAGAATCGCGTAAAAAACGCAAATTTCATCAAAAGACTGCGAAAAAACGGCACATTTCGTCAAAAGATCGCGAAAAAACCCACAAATTTTGTCAAAATATCGCGAAAAAAAAACACAAAATTCGTTAAAAGATCGCGAAAACCCCCACAAATTTTACCAAAAGATCGCGAATTTCGTCAAAGGGCCGCGGAAAAAACGCATAGGTAGTGTCGTAGTGGATTCCCCCCCCCCCCCCCCCCCCCCCCACCCACCCACCCACCCCCTCTGCTATAACTTTTCAGAAAATTTGCTGTGAATTTCAGAATTTTTTTTTACTCATCACCCTCAAAAAAAAAAAAAAAAAAAAAAACTAGTTGGATGTGCCAATCCCAAAACTTTCTTCTATCTTATACATCTTAATATTTCAAAACCTAGTTACACATGTTAATACTTCAATATTATTAGTTCAATACTATACCAACTTTGATTTTCATCTTAAATTTCTGCTCAAGTCAATTAAACGGACTAAAAACGAGTTAATCTATATCATGGTATTTGTTAAAATTATTAATTTTTCCTTATTCTGTCATTATCAGCTGTTTGCGAATAGCTGGCATAGCAGGAAGCGAGTTCCCGCCGCTGCATGAGCCGCCGATGCACAATAGAACTACGAAAAATCTAAGAAAAGTGTACAAAAATCGTTAGCACGGAGCCCCTTTACCGCGCAATATTTCCAAATTCAAGGAGAACCTGTTGGCCAAAGCCAAAAACAAGCACAAACATTTTGGTTCAATTGTATGCATAATTTTATACGCTGTTCGATGGTACAATAATGAAAATGGCACAGAGATCGGAATTATAGCGCCCCCTTCTTTCGGAATTTTTTCAAGTTCAGGGAGGACTTGTTTGCCATAGCCAGAAACATGCACAAAAAATTTGGTTCAATTATATGGATAACTTCATACACTTTTCGATGGTACAATAATGAAAATGGTACAAACATCGCAATTATAGTGCCCCCTTCCGGCAGAATTTTTCCAAATTCAGGGAGGACCTTCGTGACATGACCAAAAATAAACACATAAAATTTGGTTCAATTCTATGCATAACTTCATACACTTTTCGGCGGTACAATATTCAAAAATCCCTGCCGGCTCGGGCCTACAGGCGGAGGTAGATTTCGATGTTAAGTACTAAATTCTCCAACAAAACTTAAATCATGATTAGAGATAAAACCCAGTTTCTTCACAAAGAGCGAGCTGTAGGGAGCTAAACTTTTTGTGAAAATTGTAATATACACGAATACACACACACATATATATGGAATAGGTTTAAAAAATGGCTACAAAAAATTCAGAGAAACTTAAAGTGTTAAAATATGTTAATATTTCCATAGTCGGGTTTTTATCATGTTTTAATACGTTTCTTCAAACTTACATGGCGTTACATATTCACCTGCTGAGGTCCATTATATTTCCAATATGACGCAATATACATATTTTTTTTATTCGTCAAACTATTTATTTTGAGTTTTCATGTTGAAATCTTGCTCTAGGAAACTTATGACGTAATATTCAATTCGTTTTCAATTTGTCAAACTATTTAATTTTACACGTGAAAATTTTGCAAAAGAAAAGTAATTGTTGTGGTGAGAATTTTATTATTTGTTTTTTTTTTAATTGTTGGCAACTGCTATAACGAAAAACTTTTATTTTTTTCCTGCCATTGTTGTGTAAGAGCTGGTTTTATCAGAATCATGTTAAGACAGTATTCAAAATTTTGAACCCTCCCCATTTCCACCCTCTTGGGCCGATTTCGCCCATTTTCAATCCCCGCCGAGATATTAGCCATCTCAAAGTTGTTGGCGAGTTTGAAGATGATTCATGCATAATTGCGACTTTTATCGTGCGGACAAAATTTAGTACATACATACATACATACATATATATAAACTTTTTAGGTGGGGGTGGTTTTGGGTTCCTGGGGTCCTATAATGAAAAGTTATGAAGGAATTTTTCAAAAGTCGCACCATGGTAACGACTGCAATAGGTAGTATTTCATAAGAAATCTACCTAAAATGGCTCAAAAATTGTACAAAAATCGCTATTACAGCGCCCTCTACGAGCGATTTTTTTACAAATTAAGGGAGGACCCCCTTGCCATAGCCAAGAACTTAAAATTTTTTTTTGGTTCAATTCTATGCATAACTTCATACACTTTTGGGCGGTACAATATTCAAAATTGCACAAAAATTATTATATCAGCGCCCCCTACCGGTGAATTTTTTCCAAATTCCGGGAGGACCTGCTTGCCATAGCCAAAAACTTATAATAAAATTTTGGTTTAATTCTGTACATAACTTCATACACTTTTTGATGGTACAATGGCGACAGACAGACAGACATTTTCTATAAACGTGTTTTTTGGAATCTCTGACCCCTAAAACATGCAAATCCGTCGAAAACCGGAAGTCGAAAAAAATTTCGATTACAATACTTTCTTCTATTGAAGATAGAAGAAAGTAAAAAAGATGTTAGGAGGCAGAAGTTTTAAGTGTCTTTTAATGTGAAAGGTAGGAAATTATGAATGTTCAAAAGAGAAAAAAAATAGTAATTTTTAATATATTCAAGTTATTTTTTTTTTATCATAATATATATATTGTGTATAATTGCAAATTAGTGAATATTTTATTTGAGTTTCTCTTTCAAATTTGTTTCTTTATAAGGATTCAGTTGTTTTTTAGTCCTTACTGAAAGTGTTATAAAACTTAAAAAATCTTCTGATTTCTCACGAAAATCTTCTGATTTCTTCTGATTTTTTGTCTAAAATCTTCTGAGTTTTACCGAAATTTAGTTGGCAAGTATGCCAGAGGTTGTGTGGATTTTAGAATTTTGCGGATTTCTGGTCATTGTTTAAATTTTTGAATCATTAATTCGATTGGTAGTTAAGCAAGGGAAATTATAATGAATACTTACAGTCAAGTGAAACATTAAAATAAGTAAAATATTAAAATAATTTATTAGTTTAAAAGTAAGTAATTATTAAAATAAATATGTAAAATAAAAATGTAGAAAGATATAAATTATTACCGATGAAATCGATTCAATTTGATTGCAAAAGTTCTATGCTGCCATCTAGTAGTAAAGCGATTGTAAGATCGGTACGCCAAACCCTGGAATTGTTGATATAGATATGCCGATTTATATCAAAATCAAAAGTAATGTAAATTTATTTAGTAATAAATCAGCTGTAATAGCCAAAAGAGAATGATTAACAAAAAATTTAGTAAAAAAAACATTGCGGTAGTCGCTGATTTCGGCACCATCTTGAATTTTGTTTCTGCAACTTACCTGTAAATTTCATTGTTTACATATGAAAAAAATACGCGAATTTTAGGCGTTCGTGGATTTAAGGGAGTCTACTGTATTAGCTTTTTTCATAAACTTTAATTTAAATAAAATTCTTAATATTTTAATTCAGTTACATTTTTATTCTTAAATCTATTTACACAAAAAATTTAATGACTTCTTTCCACTCCCAAATTCCTTAATCAATCACTTATTTTTTATTATTTTATCTCTAGTCAGTACCCAAAATAAATTATGAAAATATTAAATTTTACAGACTATTATTTAGGATAAGGATTGTCAGATAAACACAGTTTGTTCAAATAAAAAGAAACTGGATGTTATCATTAATCTGATTTACTGATTGTCTATGTCTAATTATAAACACATTGAATAGAAATGGTCTCAAATACAAAAGGGAACATATCAATTTGTACATTTAACTATTTTCTAGTGAATTATTGCTTTATATTTTTAACTGTTTAATGATGAAGAAAAAAATTTGAGCGATTTTAATTTAATGGATATAAAAGCTATAGGATATACTATAGGGGCAGATTCACGGTCATCACGTGGCGACTAAATTTTTTGCTGTGGTTCCACTAACTTTTGGTGTCTAAGCCGCCATGCACTTTTTTTTTTACAGATAATTTTTCTTATAGAAAAACAAGTGTTTGAAGTGTATTTTGAATTTTATAGTGCAAAATAATCTTGCACATTCACACTTTTTAGGTAGATTTCGTATGAAATACTACCTATTGGGATCATTCTTATGTTGGAATTTCTGAAAAAATTTTGCAGATCTACACCGATCATGACCCCTAGAACCCAAAACCACCCTCAGTAAAAAACTTTATCTATCTATCTATCTGTCTATCTATCTATATCACTTTCTTCTGGACACGATAACTTTCGTAATTCTGCACCAATCTCTTCCAAACTGATACATAAAATCAATGGGCATAAAATCTCGGTCAAGTTCGTTAATGGGCAAAATCAGACCAAGGGGATGGAAATAGGGAGGGGTTTTGTGAAAACCGAAAACCCCCCATAACTTGTTAATTTTTGTACATATCAAATCAGTTTAAAGTTTTTATTACTTCTAAAAATAGGGCAAAAATTTTATGTCTCACAGATTTTTGATAAAGTTAAAAACGGGCTCAAGGGGCACAAAAATAGAGTTTTTGGGAGAAAAAAATTCATAACTTCGTCAATTCTTAAGATATCAATTCCAATTAATTTTATTATACATCTCCTTAATATTATCTACAACTTTTATATTCACAAGTTTTTGATAGGATCAATTCGTACCGCAAAAAAAAAAAAAATTAAAAACAAAAACAAAAAGGAGGTTTGAAGAAGTAAAAAATCCATAACTCCGTCAATTCAAAAGATATAAAATCCCCATGAATTTATCATATATCTTCTTAATATTGTCTACAATATCTATATAGACAAGTTTTGAATAGGACCAATTCTTACGGCAAAAAAAAAAAATTAAAAATACATAGCGGTTGAAGAAAAAAATCATCCTATTAAGGGCGCATTCAAATCCAAACTGCTTATTTTCTTACTCATTTTTAAATTAATTTTTGCTCTCAAACGCATCCAATTGCTAGATTCTCTTATTCAGAAACTATATAATGTACAGTAATGATCGATTTTTTTATAGAGGCAGAATATATTTCAAAAAATGATCTCAAAGTGGGCATTTTGAACCGAATTTCCCGAAGCAGATTGTGTTGGAAAAATCATTGCATTAAGGATGCACTCAAATCCAAACTGCTTATTTTCTGACTCATTTTTAAATTCATTTTTGTTCTCAAAGGCATTTAATTGGTAGATTCGCTTATTCAGAAACTATATAATGTACCTCAATGATCTATTTTTTGATAGAGGCAGAATACAATTCAAAAAATGATGCCAAAGTGGGCATTTTGAATGGAATTTCCCAAAGCAATTGTGTTATCACTTTCTTCTGGACACGATAACTTCCGCAATTCTGCACAAATCTCTTCCAAACTGATACATAAAATCAAGGGACATAAAATCTCGATCAAGTTCGTTAATGGGCAAAAGCGGACAAAGGGGACGGAAATAGGGAGGGGTTTTGTGAAAACCGAAAAAACCCCATAACTTCTTAATTTTTGTACATATCAAATCAGTTTAAAGTTTTTATTACTTTTAAAAATAGCACCAAAAATTCTTGCATCACAGAGTTTTGATAAAATTAAAAATAGGCTCAAGAGGCGCAAAAAATAGGGTTTTTGGGAGAAAAAAATTCCTTATTTCGTCAATTCTCAAGATATCAAATCCAATTAATTTTATTATACATCTCCTTAATATTATCTACAACTTTTATATTCACAAGTTTTTGATAGGACCAATTTGTACAGCAAAAAAAATTAATAACAAGAACAAAAAAGGGGGGTTGAAGAAGAAAAAGTTTCATAACTCCGTCAATTCACAAGATATAAAATCTCCATGAATTTATCATATATCTTCTTAATATTGTCTTC
Organism: Maratus speciosus; assembly: GCA_963932465.1. Taxonomy (NCBI): domain Eukaryota; kingdom Metazoa; phylum Arthropoda; class Arachnida; order Araneae; family Salticidae; genus Maratus; species Maratus speciosus. The sequence goes on from OZ010798.1 coordinate 135,919,784, forward strand.
AACATTTATATAGACAAGTTTTTGATAGGGCCAATTCTTACAGGAAAAACAAATTAAAAATACATAGTGGTTAAAGAAAAAAATTATCTTATTAAGGGTGCATTCAAATCCAAACTGCTTATTTTCTTACTCATTTTTAAATTCATTTTTGATCTCAAACACATCCAATTGCTAGATTCTCTTATTCAGAAACTATATAATGTACAGTAATGATCGATTTTTTTATAGAGGCAGAATATATTTCAAAAAATGATGTCAAAGTGGGCTTTTGAACCGAATTTCCTGAAGCGGATTGTGTTGGAAAAATCATTGCATTAAGGGTGCATTCAAATCCAAACTGCTTATTTTCTTACTCATTTTTAAATTCATTTTTGCTCTCAAACGCATCCAATTGCTAGATTCTCTTAAAATTAATCTGAAAATGTGCCAGAAAATTTCAAGTTGTTGAGCATGGAAAAATATTTTTTTTTAATATCCGCTTAACATGATTCTGATAAAACCAGCTATTTTATAAAAAGGAAATAAAAACTCGTCAAAAGCAGACAGATAAAACTGTTAAAGTGGATTTATATCTAATAATGATTTAGTTTTTGTTGGTGAAATTAGTACCATACTTAATTTCGAAACCTACCTCTGCCTGTAGGCCGGGCCGGCAGGGTTTTTCTTGTATATGTAGTTTTGTATCACAAAATCAAATAAGAAATATTATTTTCCTAATATTCACTATTGTATCATGGTTGCTTAACTGTATCTTGCCCAACTTTATCTTCTGATTGTAGATAGTTAAGGATTCATATTATTCTTAATTAATATTCAAATTTCAAAGAAATTTTATGATTAAATTAAATATACACATTTGATGTAATTAGTCTGTTTTATTGTACATGTGTATTTTTTTAATAAATTATTTTTTAGTTTGAATTCCTGAGTTTTTAAAGTTTTTTCTTCATCTTATAAACACTATAGTTTTTATGCATTTGTTTCACACAATGTGGCCACTGGTTCCTTCCCGATTTTCGTAATCTGCACCTATAGGATATACTTATTTGATGTGTATATTAAAGAAAATACACATTAAAAAATTTTAAATAATAAAAAAAAAGCTAATGTGGAATTAAAGAAAACTAAATGATAAGAGGAAGATGCCTTATCTTCCTTACTTTTTTTTTTCTCTCTATTGTAGACAGTTGTTTTGATTTTATCTCTATATAGACTATTTTAGGAAGGAGAAAAGTTCACTTTTTTTTTCTTTATTTATTTTTTAATTAAAAATGGCCTTTGACTTGTTTTCTGTTGTGCAACTGAACTATGAACTCATGTACATAATATTCTAAACTCATCATTTAGCCTATTTTACTTCTAAGTAAAAGGGAATTATTCTACTTCGAAGAAAATACTTATCCGCACCTGCCAAAAGTGTTTATAGCGAAAATTTATTTTCTGAATCTGTGCAGATTTATGAATGGGAAAGAAACAGATTACAATGAGATAATGCCAATAAACTCTTTTTTTTACACTTTAATTATCCGATGTTAAATTTTGATTACAAATAGTAATGTGTCTGTTTTAATAAATGATCACTTATCTCTGAAGCATATTAAACTAACATCAAATGAGCATCGGTCATCATGTATTTTTACAATTAGTAATAATTTACCTATTGTTTTTCATAAATTAATAGTTGGAAAATTTGGCCAAATACTTAAGAGTATAATATTTGGTTTACATGCCGAATACCAAATCGCCTATTCGGCATTTGGTTGATCCCTAGTTGAAACTAACAAACGTTGGATTCAGTGCCAACCTTCTCTTTATAAATTTGATAACATTCAATTTTTCTTATTGTAAGCTTGTAAACAGTTAAAATATCACCTGTAAAAATAAACAGACATGTAATATTTATCCATACGGTCCTGCTATCTACTATATATATAGTATGGAACGATTTATCTGGAAAACCAGTTATCCAGAATGAAATCTCCAATTGACTTATTTCAGGAAAATGAGCCATACAGTGCCAATCTGATATGTATATTGCTTTAAACATTATAACATGCATGATATAACTTGATCCCAACAACTAAGGTTTGAAATGGAAGCATATTTAGTTATATATTGAACATTTTGATTTTTATACAGAGGAAACAGAGGAGTTTTTGTTTCCAAGGTATTTCTATAAATTGTCTTCTTTTAAACTTTGATTAATGTCCGATCTTGTTTAGACCTGATTCTTTCTGAGTAGCCTCTTAATTTGACATCAAAACTTTGCCCAGTCCACTTCCAACTTGATATAGTACTCTCAGTGTTTAAAGTAACCCAAACAAGCTTGGTACCCTTTTTTTTGGGTACTCCCAGGGATGAAAGATTGTGTGAACTTTGCCCAGCCCACATAACCACATATCGCTCACCCGCAAGAAAAGTGATGCATCTTGCAAAAAGTTTCATAAGTGTAGTTATACGGAAAATCACTTTATTACGCTATTTGTCCATTCATGACCACAGAAGAGGGGTGGATTATGTAGGGAGGTAAATTTATCCAACCCTCCAAACCTCATCATATGCCTTCATTCTTAGGGGTTTTATAATTTTATGCACGTTTTTACTCCTGCATGCAGAGCTAAGTACTACAATTTCATTTTATGGTAAAAGCATGCAAATTTTCTTTTGCCTCTCCTGTGAAATATACTTTTGTCGAGCTGTGTCACTTTTCTTGTGGGTGAGCGATATATTCTACAGATCTGATAAAATTTATGTTGGTTTAACGCCCAACCAATTATCCAGAATACATCCAACCCCAACCATTCTGGATAAATGGTTCTGTACTGTACAAAGTTTCAAAAGAATTAGTTTGAAAGGAAATACACTTTTATTTTGGTTTGGTGATTAATCCAATTGGCAATTATCCAGAATACATCCAACCCCAACCATTCTGGATAAATGGTTCTGTACTGTACAAAGTTTCAAAAGAATTAGTTTGAAAGGAAATACACTTTTATTTTGGTTTGGTGAAGGAAAATCTCTCACTGAGCTTGAGCTTATAAATCGTAAGATGTAGCAACAGCTCTGTTTTCTTCATCATAGGCCCTGAGGTTCTATGTAGCATATGTCGCAGCCATGTGGTTGGCTTGATATAGTACTCTCAGTGTTTAAAGTTCCCAAACAAGCTTGGTACTCTTTTTATCGACCCCAAAGGGATGAAAGGTTGTATGAACTTTGCCCGATCCACTTCCAGAATCAAACTGGGGACCTGTAGCATGGTAGACAATGCAGTGTTGGCTTTTTACTGATAAAAACTAGGTATTTACCTGTAAAAACCTGGGGAAAAGTAGTAAAAACCTAAGGATACAATAAACTCTCTCTTCAAATTGAATTTGCTAGTGCAGTTTGAGTACTCCAGCTCCAAGCACATAGATTGGTATACAGTACTAATATTTGTACAAACTACATTATGTGATAATTAATATTTGTAACGGTTTGGTTTTTATTAAAATGATTAAGGTTTATTAAGTGTGATAATTTTTCTTTAAGTAAAAATTAGTAAACTAGTCACTATTAAGATAAATATAATAAATATTGTAATGCGAATTCTCATAATAACAGTTATATGACAAATATACAATAATATATTTAAAGCTTTGAATTCTTGTAGGAGGAAAACATGGATGAAAGTTTTCCGGTGCTTTTTATATTCCTTAAAAACCACTATTCTCGTACAGCATTCTTTTACTAACCTAATCAGAAACTAAATTAGGTGAATATTTTTATAGTGGTATTAAATACTCAGAAAACTTTCATCCCTGGAAAAATGAAAAATTAATAGATAAATTTTCATAAAAGTGGCAAAAACAGTCAAACTAATAAGTTTTTTCAAAGAAGGTAAAAACCCTGGTAAAAACATGTTTTTCCAAAGACGGTTAAAACCAGTAAATATCGTCCAACCCTGGATGTACTGACCACTACGTTACTGGGCTTCTTACTGGCCAATTACTAGTATGAAAATTCAAAAATGACTTTATCATAAAATTTATTTCTCATGCATTGAAAACACGATTCACAAAAAAAAAAAAAAAAAAAAATTGTGTATTTTAACTTGCAATTGGTGAATGGTAGGTTGTGCAGGATGTGCTTATACAGGGATGAGATTCTTCCGACTTTTATCGGAATTTCCGACTTTTCGTAAATTTTGCAATTAATAGACAGACAGCACAAGGGAGGTGTTTTTTTACTATCACAAATAAATTAAAGATATATCATAGTAATTTCAGGATTGGAAACCAAAGGGGAAATCTTTGCATGCAATTGAAAGAGGAAACATGCACCCAACGAGAGCTTTAGTAGCCATGGCGCCCTGGACGGAATGTTTTTCATCGCTTCTTTGAATGATGTCTTTTAGATTTTAACCAAATATTTTGCATATTTTCAGACCTTTTACTTTTAGTACCTCCCCCCTCCTTCCTTATAGCCGCCCCTGAATACTTCCCTGTACTTTTTGAAAAGCAATTTGAGAAAAAAAACAAGAGAAGTATCAGAAGGCAAAAAAACTTTTTATATGTTTTTTAGTCTTGATTGGAAAACATGATATTTCTTTTCGGGGAATACAAAATTGATCATACTTTTGGTTTCAATTACAATCCTGCAAGTTGTGAGATCTCCAAGGGTGTAGTGGAGGGTATACGGGGTATACGCCGTTTACCTTCTGTATTTTTTTAAGAAGCTGCGTATACCCTCTGTTTCTCAAATAAAGCTATAGCGTATACACTAGCTGTGAACGTTCGTGACTCTAGCGATTACCTTCTGCCTATAATGTATACTCTCTGCTTTTTTTACGACTGCAACACTGGAGATCTCGCGGACAGCGTTTTCTCATTCACAAAATCTACCATCATTTTCGGATAGTAATCCTCGCTTTATTTAATGACAGATTTTTCACGCTTAAATAACTATAAGGATATTCTAGTATGTATTTTGAAAAAAAAAAAAAAAAATAGTGAAATTTAAGCAATCGAAAAGTCTATCATTAAATAAAGCAGTGACTACTGTTTAGAAACTATAATAGGTTTTTTGAATAAAATAAACTTAAAAAAAGACATGTGAAATATTAAAATGTTTCATTAAAAATGTTTTTTTTTTTTTTATGTTTTAAAAAGATTTATTTATTTATTTTGATTTGTGTTGAATTTCTAAAAATGTACTGAACCAATTTTGCTGATAGTTAAATGGGGCCAATTACAGAGTATACTTTTTCAATAATAATAAAGAAAAAAAAAACTCACATGAATCGGTCGCATAGTTTAGGAGTAATCAGTGAAAATGCATAAAAAAATTCATATGAGTCGAAATGAGAACATCCACCATTTTTTTTAAGTCGGTTATAAAACACTGGCTAAGGGGTCCTGCAGTTTCTATGAATACAATCAATGGGACACTTCTCTCAATTATGTAAACTTAAATATTTCCTTTGATTTCCAGCAATGATAAAAGTTTTACAAATCGTGGGAAGAGTGTGCTGAGACTAATAAATTTACTCAATTATTTTAGCGATTTAGATTAACAAAGCGACTTTTTTAGGATGTACTTTTTCTGTAGAAATTTTTTTACAATGCAATATCAATTCAGCCCTTTATGGATGCAGAAAGTCATCTTTTAAGGATACAAGGTACAGTCGTGGAAAAAAAAAAGTAAACACCCCCTACTAACTCCTCAACAAATTATTGTAGACGAAAGTTACTGGTACCGAACGATTGGAAATAAAGTCTACTTTTAAATGGTGTATATAAAATTTTCTTAGGGGGCCATCTACATATCTAATATCTAGGGGGCCATATACATTTACGAATCTAAACTTCATTTTTTTCAATGGCAATACCTAATTTTAACGAGATGTTTCAAATTTTCAGTTCAAACTATGCCTAGACACCAAATTTCAAGTCATTTGAATGATGAGTTTTTGAATTATAAACATTCAAAATTTAGTGCTTCTATTGTTAAATTACATTTTCATACTTTTATTTATATCTCCTGAAATTATGCTCCTAATTTCCTAATTTTTTTTTGTAGCAATAATACTAATATACCCAAACCCAAACATAAATACGCTGAATTTGCAATTTTTATAATTTTATGATATAATTATGAATTATGAAATTAATATTCAAAAAAATTATGAATTGCAACCTAGAATTTTTTTGATGGATTTAGATTTATTAAGTCCTTCTTTATTGAAATCCAAAATTTCACATTTTTTTTTTTTCAAGTAGTTTTCAAATTATGCTTAAAAAACGGTAAAATGATGTTTTAAGGGGCCGTGAGTAGGTATTTTGAAATTTATTCTGCTGTTCTCTAATCTAACAGGCTTCATTGACTCCTTGAGTGGCGCGACAGGTGCCTTGATCAAGAAGGGGGCTCTCTCGGTTAACAATCGAGTACTTCAATTTGGATACAGTCCTTAAAATACGCTCGTTTTAAAATAATTAATTTCTCAGAAACTTATGGTACGAATTGCATAAAAATTTGTTCTTAGGCTAATTTTAGGGTGTAGCGTTCATTTATGCTGTCAAAATTGTGTATTACCATTGAAAAAAAATAAAGTTTTGGTTCGTTTTAATATGTAGATGGTCCCCTAAGCAAATTTTATATACATCATTTAAAAGTAGACTTTATTTCCAATCGTTCGGTACCAGTAACTTTCTTCTATGATAATTTGTTGAAGAGTTATTAGGGGTGTTTATTTTTTTTCCACGAATGTACTTATTATTTTCATATTCAAATAGCCTTATATTTCAGCATTTTAGGACCCTATAATATGTGGTACTTTTATAAAAGAACCAAAGAAGGATGAGATTAAGTTTTCAAAATTTCTATCTGAAATTTTTGTTCTAAAAATAAATATTTTTTAAACAAAGTTTGTACACTGAATTTTTCTGGTGTGTGGTGAGGGAGATATCTGCAGATACCACATTTAAAAATGCTATTTTGTTAATAATGTTAATAAACATTAGTAAATAAAAAGTAATTGATGTAAGATTGTAACAGAAATTTAATTTATGAAATTTTTAATTGACTTGATAACTAATTCATATTACGTTAAAGGAATATATTAAAAAAAAAAAAAAAATAAGTCGAAGCCCTTAGCAGCACCGTAACAACTTTATTTGGCGGCTGCTGCAAAAAACCTTGTTAGCTTTTCTAAAGATCGTCAGTACATCAATGGTGATAAGTGGGAAAAAATGTGGTTACTCCTTACTAATTCCACTAAAACTTGTGGTAAAAAAAAAATATGTACGTACCAATCGACTAGGAATAATATCTACTAATTATTTTTATGTATAAATTACATTTCCGAAGTCATCTTCTTATTAAGAACTGTACAAACTTTGAATTTTCAAACAATAACACCCATTTTTGACATCTGATCGAGACAGCCGGAAAAAGGCATAATTTATATGCATTATTTTAAATCTTGATAGGGTTAGAAGAGTTTAAATTTGAGGATGTTAAAGTTAAACCCATTTGAGAAACTTAATTTGTATCTTCATAAAAATTATCTGATTGATTTTTCATTAATTTATTGAAGAGATATGCTGAATAGAACCAAACTTATTCCAGACTTCTTTCCATTTAAAAACTATTTTTAATTATGAAAACTATTAATAAAGTCATATTAAAAAAGTATAAACAAACCACAATTGTTAAAAACATCGATGTGTACAGCTCATTTGAGCAATTAGTTTTTGAGATATAGAGAAACCTTTCTTCCATTTTTGAAGGGGGCCGTATTCTATTATCAAAGGAGCAATAGAAAAAAATCTTAGAAACTTACCTGAAATATTTTGTAGTATTTTCTTTGATCTAAAGCAAGTTTTTAATAAATTTATAATACCTGTGATTTTACTGGTGATTAACTGAGTGCTTTTGGTACTTTTTCTTGTAAAATCTTCAATTTATTTTCCGAAATTTGGGGATAAACCCTAACACATTTTGTTTTATAACTGTATTAAGATTTAAGAAAAGCAAATATAAACTTTATCAATTTCCTGGATTTTTTAATATATAGAGAGCCTCCAAAGCAAAATTTATATAAAGCATTTAATAGTAAATGTTATTCCAAATCAATCGTTACCTATGTTCTTTTCATACGGTCATTTTCAGGAAAATTGTTAGGGTGATCACTTTTTTCTTCCGAGGTATCTATCGATAAAAGAAGAAAGTAAGTAAGCCCTAGTCTTGATATCAGTCATCTACTATAAGGTAATCTGTGTTCAACTTGCTGGAGTTTTTAGATCTTCATTTATTTGTTTTAAAAAATTGCGTAGTATTGTGTAGGTTTGATGGAACTTTAAACATGCACGGAGAAAATAGCCAAGTCTCGTATCAAGAGATACAGATATCATTTAAGCTATTATCATTACTTGGTGCTATATGAGTGTGACAAACCTTGTCAAGCCAGATGCAACACAATCAAATAAAATCGACTTGAGTTCGTTAAAATTTTTGCACCCTCTGAAAATCCAAGGTCTACTCCCTTTACACTGACCCTGTTGGTACCAGCACTTCCCATCCCAGATAAAGCATTGGTACTAACATTCTACTAATATCCGGAGGATATCATATTCCAGAAAGAGAATATTCATTAGGGGGTTGAAATTTTTCCTGTAGGAAGTCGCAAGATATCAAAATGTCTCACCTACAGGCATCCTGCAACTTTTCTGGGCAGTTATAGGATAGAAAGAAAGAAGGAAGATGACTAATTATGCATATACATCTGATAAGATAATCCACAGGCTTTTCTAAGGAGAATATAATTGGATTTTTCCAATTCAATCTCCTCATCCTCTGCACATTCAGTGGATTACTATCATCATATGACAAATACAGTATGTGCATCCCTGTTTCTATCTCCATGATAAAAGAGTTAATGCATATTTAATTCTCAAACTTTTTAAATGTTAGATACCATTCAGTTACAGAAACTGATTGTTTGAGTGGAAATGGTCAATCTGCTATTTTTCATGTGGCTATAACTCATTTTTCTATCTACAGTAAAATACTGTTAATCTGCAAATGCCGTTTACGAACACATGCTCACTTTAAATAACCAGAATTCTTTTTATCGGCACCTTAGGCCACTCCGGCATCTTGACTTCACCCAATGTACCTCTGAAATGAAACCAAAACTGGTTTCTCACTTTGTTTAGTGACAGAAAAGCACCCTAAAGTGAAAAGGAGTGCCTGAAAAATTTGTCAAGCAAGAAAGTGTTAGATCAGCACTTATGAACAAACATTTAAATATGAATCTTGTGAAAAATGTTTTAGATAGAAAAGTAATTTAACTAGACATCAATTGTCATGTCAGCTAAAAAAAATCAAAACATAATGTCTGTGATATTTAAAAAAAATTATTTAAATGTGAAGTATGCCAGAGGAAGACATCTAATGAGAAAGTGTTACAAGTCCATAAGCATATTCATTCAGTTTTGCACCCTTATGAGTGTGATGTTTGTTGGAGGAGATTTACTTAAAATTTACGAGATCATAAATTATTCCATATGGAATAAAATCTATTTAAATGTGAATCTTGTGGAAAAAAGTTTAGTTTAATTAAACATCAGACAATACAGCTACAAAAGGAATTAAAATAATCCAAATGCAGCCTTATTTGTACTTGAAAGATCATTTACCTGTGAAATGTGCTAGAAAAATTTGTCTACCTATAGCGTGTTAGATCAGCATAAGTCTATTCACTCGGGATTGCAACCTTGTGTTTGTGATATTTGTTCAAAGGCATTTAATTCACAGAGAAATTTACATTGGCATAAACTAATCCACACTGGAGAAAAAAACATTTAAATATGAAACTTGTGGAGCATGTTTTAAGCAGAGTCACCTTAGCTGCACTTCATCAACCAAAAAAATGCTTGTGCATGTTCAGATCAGCTGAAACCAGTCTTAAGATATCTGCTTTGAATTTTAAATATGAGTCTCAAATCCCCAAGTTGCATTGATTACTGGTCTTCTTCTGTACTTTTACTAAAAAATTATATTTAAATAGTATAATTCTAGAGAGGAACCATGAAATAATAATTGATGAAAATTAATGGAATTCGTCAGTTAAAGATGCTGTGTAATTTCTTTCTTGTTAGATATTTTAGTCAAGCTGTGATGCCATAAGGTAGATGAGCAACTGTTAAGTCTACTTTCCAGTTTCTTTTTTAGTCAGTGATTCATCTTGATGAGTGAATGAATGCCTTTGAAAAGATTAAGATCAATTAAAAATTTTTATCATTTGTAGGCATTAATATTTAGATAATTATTTAGCTAATTATTTTTATTTTCTTTCAGATAAAATTCCTGTTTAAAGTTACGGAGTCAGTGTGTTCCAGCCATCATAACACATTCACTTCATAATTATTTTCCAATTGTACTACTTAAAACTGCACTGGTTCTGCATTCAGTGAAAACTGTGAGACACTTTTTTTAATCATGCCTAAAAATCCTTAAACTGGCTTATTTTGCATTGAATAAACATTTTTTTTCTACATTTAGTCATTGCATAATTTCAGAAAATTTTGATAGTAAAACAAATTCAGTTAAAAGCTATTTAGATCTACTGATTAGTATAAGAATATTAGCAACAGTCAAAGCATAGAAGATAAACAGAACAAAAGTTGTTGAAAATGATACGTAATTAAACATAAGGCTCAATTTTAATGCTATCTGTTATTGAAATTATGTTTACCATTTATTTTTCTCGTGGATTTTGAAGTTAATTTTGAAGGAAAAATGAATAATAAAATCACTGATACTTTTGAAACAGGAGCCTGCATAAATCAGAACAAAATTATTTGCAGCATATGTCAGAAAGAATTTTTTACAAAACTTATTTATCAGCTTCATTTAGTTGTCCATTTGTTACCAGAGCACTCTAACTGCTTAGAGTGTCAAGAAGGATTTAATAACATCTTGAATTTGGATAAACACCTGGAAGTGCACAATAATCCTATGAGTATCATTTGCCACCTGTGTAAGAAAGAGTTTTTTGATATTGATTCTTTAAATAAGCATGCAGAAAAACAACACAAAAAAATTTCCAGTGAGTTGATTATACAACAGGCCACAAGCTATAAAATGAGAAAAATCCATGATAATAGAATACATGGTTCATGTCACAATGATAGTGGTGAAAAATGTGTTTTAGGAAAGCATGTGTCAAATAATAATTTACAAAACCTTTTCAGGTGCGAGAAATACAAAAAAGAATTTCCAGAAAAGTATCATCTCGATGAGCATCATCAAAAACAGTGTATCAAAACACAGTTGAATTCTGATAAATGTGATGATAGAGAGTCAATAACCTTTACTTCTGTCGGTGATTTTCATGACTCTAATAACGAAGATGATAATGATGCTGATGATAATGACAGTGATGGTGATGAAGAAGATAAGGATGGTGATGACAACAACAATGATGATAATGATGAAGGAGATGATAATGATGGTGATGACAACAACAATGATAATAATGATGAAGGAGATGATAATGATGATGAGGACAACAACAATGATAATAATGATGAAGAAGATGATGATAATTATGGTGATGATGACAACAATGATGATGATGATGATGACTCTTTGGGTAATATTGAAAATTTCAACTCATCTAAAAACTCTCAAACATATGAAAGCGTAAAATCATTTACCGCAAATTTGGAAGACAGCCAAAATAACAATGTAAATGTGAGTTCTCAAAATATGAAAGGATTTATTTGCAAAGTGTGCCAGAAAGTATATCAAAGCAGGAAATCATTAACTCTTCATTTATCAACTCATTCAGTTATAAAACCTTTTTCTTGCAACCTGTGTGAAAAGAAATTCACTTTAACGCGTTATTTAAATAGACATCTTGGATCACATGAAATAAAAAAATTTTCCTGCGGTGTATGTCAGAAAGGTTTTGATTCTAAAGACAAACTATTCCATCATGTTCATATCCATGCCATAGTGAAACCTTTTACATGCAATGATTGTCAGATGACATTCTTTGAAAAGTCCTCATTCGCAAAACACCGTCTTAGTCATACTGCTGAAAAAAAATACACGTGTGAAGTATGCCAGAAAAATTTTTCTAGCAAGAAAAATTTAAATCAGCATGAGGTTATTCATTGGGATTCGAAACCTTATGTTTGTGATATTTGTTCAAAGGCATTTAGTTATCGACCAAATTTACGCCGGCATAAACTAATCCACACTGGAGAAAAACCATTTCAATGTGAAACTTGTGGAGCACGTTTTAATCAGAAAACCACTTTAACTGGACATCAGCGGACACATCAACCATCAGACAAAAGAGAACGCGTCCGCGCTGATAAACCTGATGTTGAACCATGTGATCTATGTCCAGAGGGGTATATGTTGAAAAGCTCTGGCAATTCTCGACTCTGTATTCATTTGGAGAAAAAGCCTTTTAAGTGTGAAATATGTGGCGGAAGCTTTTCAAGTAAACCAACTCTAAGAACCCATCAGTATATACATAGTGGGCAAACTCCTTACGTATGTAAGATATGTAATAAAGGCTTTCGTCAACAGACTTTGTTGAAGTTGCATCATCGTTCACACACTGGTGAGAAACCATTTTTATGCGAGTCATGTGGAAAAAAATTTACGCAAAAGACAGGTTTGAAAACTCATTCGTGTTCTCTTCGAGATCAGGCAGCATTTAGGTGTGAAGTATGTCACAAAGGGTTTGCCTATAAAAGTAATTTAGATCAGCACGCCCGTATACACAGTGGGGAAAAACCTTTTGAATGTGATTTGTGTGACCAAAAGTTTAGGCAAAGACCTCATTTGAACTATCATTTACGAAGTATCCATGGAAAAGGATCAGCATCTGTAGTTTGAATAATATGTTAATGTCTTCTAGCAAAATATTTTTTAAATTTCTATATGGAAAAAATAAATTTTGTGTAACAAACAAATTTTGAAATGTTTTTTCTGTATTTGAACATCTATCTATTTATATACATATTATGTTATGTTTAGTAAGTACAGTAGACTCCCTCAAATCCGCAATCCTAAAATCCACACATCATCACAGATGTAAACAATGAAACTTTCAGTTCAGATGTAAGGGCAAAATTACAGATTTTTTTTAGTTTTATATCATTCTGTATGTATTTTAATATGTAATTATCGATAATATGACTGAACTTGTGGTTTTTCATGAAGGAAGTTTAAATTTATTTCTGAAAAAAATCAAAGTATATAACTGATATCACTGGTAATCACAATCTTTTTACCCAATATATTTATGTAATCAAGCTTTTTCGGTTATTAAGAATGGCTAAACCTGAAATAAAAAGTCCATTACATTGATTTTGATGTAAATTAATAGGGTACCTTTATGAGGAAAGTTTCATTGAATAATTCAAGAAAAATGTACTTTATCTTTATTATGCATATTTAATTACACATTAGTTATTTACTTCACCATTACTTTTAATAATTTAATCATTTTTTAAATTATAGTACTTTTTATCATTTTAGTTTATTACTTTACTTATTTTACTATATTGCAAGCATTCATTATAATTTTGATTGCATTATTACATTCAAATTAATTTTTAAAAAACGTAAACAAAGCAATGATCAGCAATCCGTTCAACCTCTAGTTCCAAGATGTGCAGATTTGGGGGAGTCTACTGTATTTGGCAGATCCAGAATTTCACACCATAATAAACTGAATGTAAACAGCAAAACACCAAAGAAATCAGGGATCTGTTTAGGAAGAAATTGGGTCCTTTAAAGGACCCTTTACAAAATTTTTCATTTCAAAACAGGACCCTTCACAAAAAAAAATTATCTTAAAAAGGACCCTTAACAAAACTTGCCACCTTAAAACAGGACCCTTCACAAATGTCTTTGTATTAACAATAGGGATTTTCACTAAAAATTTTCATCTCTAAACTGAATCTTTCACAAATTAAGTCATTTAAAAGTAAAATCAGACTTGTCATTTCTACATATATAAAGAAAGTACATGTATTTTACATACACATATCTTCTTGAAAATGTATAAAGAAGAACCTTGGGCTTTAAAAAAAAAAACCACATAAAAGTGGGTTTTATTGGGTTTTTTTGGTTTATACAAGTTTTTTACTGCACAGTATCATTTATTTTTAATTACTACTTATTTGCTATGATTGTCATTCATTACCTAATATTTAAAAATGAAAATTTGTCCATCTGTAATTCTATACAAATCGATAGTTTGGAAGACAGGATTGTGAAATGTTACATATATGTGTATTAAAACACGGCCGAGGCAACTAAATTAATCCGGATCTAAATAATTTATTGTTAATTTTTAATTAATAAAACATCACCAATTTAACAGCAAGTCCCTATCAAATTTAAACATTTTACGTTATAGCAGTTGCTAACAATTAAAAATCCACAATAAAATTCTTATCACAAAAAATCCTTTTCTATTGCAAGATTTCTATGTGAAAAATGAAAATGAAATAAATAGTTTGACGAATATAAAAAAAGTTAATATTACGTCATAACTTTTCTATTGCAAGATTTCCACATGAAAAATGAAATAAATAGTTTGACAAATTTAAAAAAGAAGTTAATATTACGTCACATTGGAAATGTAATGGATGTCAGCAGGTGAATATATAATGTCATATGAGTTTGAAAAAGCCAATTGAAACATGATAAAAACCTGAGCATAAGCTCGATAAGATAATTAGCATTTTAACATTTTGAAGTTCTCTGAATTTGTTTTCGGCATTTTAAAATCTGTTCCATATACATACTCTTGTGTATGCATGTATATTAGAATTCCCACAAAGGTTTAGGTCCCTAGAGCTCATTCTTAGTGAAGAACTGAAATAAAGATGGCAAATTGCCATTTTTCTTTAATTATGAAAAAATTATTTAAATAACAAAATACTCGGAATTAACTTTTCATCAAAAGGTTTTAATCTCGGTCTCAATCCAGATCACAGATTATATTTACTAAGTAAGTAGGTAATCTGTCATCCACATTAAATGAATAAAAAAAGAGTGAAAATTACGTAAATTAACAGGCAATCCTTGATTTTTTAAAACAAACATTCTTAAAATTCTGTGCAACGCCGGCTACTTTAGCTAGCATTATATATATATATACTATTACATATCATTCATTAAGGTCCATATAATTTATCTAAAAATTTTTTTATAACAGTTGCTTAAAAATATGTTTATAATGTATTAAGTATTATAAAGTTGAACTGCATTTAATATTTCATTTTGTTTTACACTCAAAAATCTCCATTTTTGTTATTAAAAGGTACCACGTAAAATAACAGATATGATGAAAATCAGAAAATGATAAAGGAAGCATTTGTAGTCTGTACCTGTCTGAATAAAAAAACATTTTTTCTTTAGACACTCTGCATATAAGTAAAATTGAAATATTAAATACAGCAACAACTGCAAAAATACATAATACATTATGAACACATTTTCTATGTACTATTAAAAAAAGGAATTATAACCTATACACTATAGTCATTTTTCCTATGTAGTCATAAAAAATTAAAAATGCAAGTTCTTTGGATTATATTAATTTGGTGAGGGTTGGGTCTTGTAGTTCTTTCAAATCATTTTTAATTTTTATGCAAAGATGTCTGAAAATCTAAATTTAATTCAAATTTTATCTTACATATATAATAGAATCATAAACAAGTAAGTAATTAAACATAGTTGGCACTGTTCAAATAAATGCACAGCAAAAAACTCCAAAAACCTGAAAGAAACCAAAAAAAAAAACCCAATAAAACCTGAAAAGCCCAATAAAACCCCAAAAAACCCACACGGGTTGGGCTTTTTAAAAAAAACCCGGGTTTTTTTCAGCCCTGGAATCTGTTAACATTTCTTTGGTGTTTTGCTGTTTTTATTCAGTTTATGTTTATTTTGGTGTGAAATTCTGGGTCTGCTAAACATTAAACATGACATACTATATATATTTTGTGTGGTTATTTGCAGCTATAGTACTTATCACACAAAATGCTATTTTTATTTTTAATCTTTATTTAGCTTATATACAGGGTGTCCAATGGTTAATTATTAAACCATTAGTCATAGACATACAGTTGGAATTACAAAAATGTTTTAAATCAGGTAAAGAAATATTTTAAAAGCGATGTGGGTCAATAAAACATTTCTTAAAAAAATACGAAATTTAAATTTTTATATGGTCCCCCGGTCCTATAAGTTATATTTAGTAAAAATTTCCTTTCACACTGACAAGTAATGCATAAAAAGTCCCGTTATTCTATGATTAAAATTGACCGAGTAATAGCTGTTTAAAGTTGGAGCATATTTTTTGCTGCAAATTGGGGGTCATTCACAAATTTAGTCGAAATATAATTTCATCGGATATATTAAAAAATGGTTGAGCGTAAAATTAGCATTGCAATATAAATTTGAAATCTTTAATCATTCTGACATATTAATGCAAAATATACAATTTGTAATAAACATTTAAGAAGAAAGAAAAAACAGAATTTTTGTTAAATAAAATGATGCTAAATTAACAGCTTCAATTCTTTACAAAATGATACGCATTTTAAAATATTATTAGATTACACTAGCCTGCAAAAGTTGGGTTATGTCATGTTTTTTAGCTTTTGATAATTGAATTTATGTATTCTGTACTGCTGAATCTGAAATTGACCTTCATTTTTAACCATCACATCGGGATTTTTTGCAAATTTCAAAGTTAAAAAGTTCAAAGTTAAAATTGAATCTCCTCCCTCATCTCATCGGACCACTCAGCTATTTAGCTGTAAGAATCCCAGGATAAGCAAAAATATCGAATAAATTATTGAATAAAATAAAATAAAACAAAGTTTTACATATGTTTTATAGTATGAGATTTTCGCAATATTTTAACTTACACATTTACGATTTGCAAAAAAAATTCTAACGTAATGGTTAAAAAAGAAAGTTATTTTCAGATTCAGTGCTAAAAAGTATGTAAAAATCAATTATCAAAACTTAACTCTACTTTATAGTATCCGATTTTTGTTATTCTTTAAATTTGACAATTTATGATTTGCGAAATATCCTGACATGATGGTTAAAAATTAATATAATTTTCGATTTTCAGTGCTAAAAAATACATAAAAGTAAAAAAAAAACCAACAGTCGCAGTCTTGTATTATCTAAGCTAAAACTTTTTCTTAAACTTCTTGGCGGTAATCTATCCGAAATTTTTTGTGTTATCCTGTAAAATAAGTATAAATAGTAACCACCGAAAATCATAATAATATTAGATTGTTATTGGATTTGCGCCAGTATGTAAAATGTAATCTCGATCGGATATTTAAAAGTGAGTTAAAGTTTGAGTGCAAATTTTGAACTGGAAAAACATAAAAACTTATAAAAATGACATAATTTTTGTTAAAAGAAATCATAAAAGAAACAGTCTCAGATCCTGACAAAATAAAACATATGTTATTTTAGCCAATTTGAAACTTAATAAATGTTAACTTAATCGTAATACTTGTACGATTTTTTTCAAAGCGCAGATACACATGAAATAAGATTTTCAAATACTTTAAGCACTTGGTATGTGACCCCTCAAAACCAAGCCGAACTCATTTCTTTTCAGAGCAGAAAAGTGGCATAAGTCATGCATTTTTAAAGTTTCACAACTCGCTCAATTTTAGTGTTATATGAATGGGACTTTTTTTGTCTTACTTGTCAGTGTAATACGAAAATTTTACTAAATATAACTTATAGGACCGGGGGACCGTATAAAAACTTAAATTTCGTAATTTTTTTTTAAATGTTTTTATTGACCCAAATCGCTTTTAAAATATTTCTTTACCTGATTTAAAACATTTTTGTAATTGGAACTATATGTCTATGACTAACGGTTTAGGATTTAGCCATTGGACACCGTTGAGACCGGACACCCTGTATATGTATGTGTGTGTGTATGTACATTTATATACAGTGCTTAATTTGTGCCAAGCTCTCTGGAGTTCAGCTGCAGTACTTCTTTGATTTTAGTAAATACTATTTAAATATTAGTTGGAATTCACCGGAGCATATATTTTTTATAAAGTTACTTTCACTTTCAAAACTGGTTCTGAAAATGAAAGTGTCATTCTAGAAAATATCTTCGACCAAAATTGAAAAAGTAAAAAAGGTGCGATGTAGAGACGGACCTCAGCTATCCGATGCAAAAAAAAAATTATTTAAAAATGTCGAAATGCAAACGAGATATTAAGAAAATCCCTCCCCATAGGATTAGCATTAGCTTGTGAGTGTCCTCACAGGCAGGGACAGGAGACTTAAGAAAGGTTCGCACACCGAACATTTGTAACTGAATAAAAACTTGGAATGATCCTCTTTAATTTCATACATCACTTATTATAATATGTGTAATAGTTTTGAAAGTATAAATTTTCAAAATCCGCTCATTCATTTGTGCTAACCCTGTATATCTCGATAATGGGGAGACGAGGGCAAATAATTTATGCGTGAGCAAATGTGTTTCAGTATACTCTTTCGATTGCTGCTTACTCAGACTTTTCTCATTTTTACACTAAGGTGTAGTTTCCTGGTCAGTAGACCAGATTTACATCACCTACAAAAATTTCGAAACGTTCGGATGGGTAGAAATATTTTTTACAAAATAAAAGGTGTGGAAACTTCGACGAATTCAGTAAAAACCTGAGTATTTCATCACGGTTTAAGACCAATGTCAGACGGGCATCTTTTTTGCTGCTTTTTTGCTTACGTATTGTCCATTCACAATGCTATAGAATTGTGAGTGGATAATACGTAAGCAAAAAAGAAGACCGTCTGACATTGGTCTAAATACCAAGTAGCTTATTCAATATTTTTTCGTGATTTTTCCATTTAAAAATATAAATTCAGACAAAATGGGTGTAAAATCATACAAATTTGAGGTTCGTTTAAGGGGGCTAGTCACTCAGCTTCCAATTTCCCCTCACTAATGTAAAGTCTATGGGCATTGGATGCATTCGTCTATTTAAAATATCTCCTCGGGAAATTAATATTTTTAACTTCTATGTTTTGTGTACACTTCCTAAAAGGTGTCTCTTTTTTTTCTTAGTTCTCAAAATATTTTTAAAATATAGACTTAATTTTATAGGAAGTGTTATAATCTTACACACAGTTCGCCCGCTTTTAACACATAAAATATTAAATTCAGCATCGATTTTAGAAATATTTTGAAAACTGAGAAAGAAAGAGACATCCTTTAAGAAGAGTATACAGAACAAGTAATGTAAAAATTTTGTTTTTAAAGTCAATTCCTACTTAGGTCATCAAAGAAAAATCTAATATAATCCCTTAAGCTAATATCAGTTTGTGTTGCATTAAAATATCTCAATTTGTTGATTTTCTATAAGCAAGTAGGTTTACAATGGAACTCTATGGGAATTTGGCGAAATATTACAGATATCGCCAAGTTGGCGTCACTTTTGACGACTCATTTTGGCCGCCAAATTTGGCGATATATCGCCCAGTTGGCGACAAACTTGGCGGTATTTGGCGACAGAACAGGGTCCCCCTATGGTAACCCCTTATTGAAAATACTTTAATTGATCTTCAACAACCAATGGCTGCCATTTTGTTTCCCATGCAAAACTAAAATTAATTAATTAAAATTTAATTAATGAATTAATATTTGAAAAAACTGCATTAACATCAATTGTCATCCAGTACAAGTTCAAAAAAAATTATTTCAACCTGATAGGATGAATAATAAGTATTTTATTAACGATTGAAAATTTGAACAAGATAAATATATAAATATATAAATAAATAAATAAATATAGGGAGAGTGTGAGCTAATAGTAGGAATTTAAAAAAGATGTTAAAAATATGAATTTCCTGAGAAGATATTTTAAATATACGAATGCATCAAAAGTCCATAGACTTAACATTACGGAGAAGAATTCCGAAGCTGAGTGATCAGCCCCCTTAAATTTATTAACACGGAGCTGGGCAGTAACGGGCGGATCAGCTAGTTACAAATACAGTCAAACCTCGTTATCCGACACTCTAATGGCCAGGAAAAAGTGTCTTCATAAGCGAATGTCACGGTATCCAGATTTGGAGAAAAATATCTCTCTATTCTAAAAAACTACCGCTGTCACTGCCGCCAGCGGTTTTGAACTTTTTGTGACCGGAGGTCTTTCTTCGTTAATATTAAGAAAAATAATGCATACAAAAATATGAAAATTGGTAGTATTATATAGAAATGTGTGATAAACACGCTGATGCAGACAGTTTTCAAATCGAACAATTATTTTAAGAGTTATTTAATGCTAAAGTTGGACAAAATCGTTCCACTAAAAAAGTTTTATAGGAGCAAAAACTATTCGTGGGAATTTAATCCTTTTTAGATCATTTTATACATTTGAAGTTCCTGGTGTGCAGACTGTATTTCTTTTTTTAATTTGTCTCATTTTTTGAGGTTTTATTTCTATTTTAAATTCAAATTTTCAGCATTTCGAGAGATATTTTTGACATTATTGTAGAAAATGGTATTAATTTAAACTGTTGCCAACTCTATAAACAGCGCAAAGAATAATGTTTGCTTCAAATTAAAAATTTATTTACATGTGACTATTATAAACAGAAACAATCATTTGGAATTAGAATTAAATAATTATGTACAAAAAGCAGGAACTTATTTAAAATTACGTCATAAAAACTATACACGGGAATTTTAAAAGAGAAAGGATATTGTAAAATAATAAATTCATTAACATGCGTTAGAAGTCTTAAATAGGAGAAATTACGTCACATTACAGTTATTACATAAAATGAACACAAAATAATATTGCAAAACAGTTTAAATTTAGAAATTGCGCTAGACATTTATTTGACATTTTGAGAGGATCTTTTCAACTATTTTTGTTAGGAAAGCGCAAATAAAGTTTCATTTCTAACAAAAGTATTTTCACTTGAATATTTAAAAGAGAAAGAATAGCTTGGTCAAAATTACGTCAGATTAAAAACGATTAATTTAAAATGTCTCATTTAAAAGAACTTTCCGCTTTGTTAAAAAATATCAGGAGGCAAAGACTCTGTTTACTTAATTCCTTTTATATTATTTTGAATTATTCTTATTTTGAAATGCTTAACTTATTTTACTTAATCAAAGACGAAAACAGCGATCGTATCTTTGGTTCTACTTAGTTATGCCATCGACCAAAAATCTATCATTCGCCAAACTATAAGATTAAATGCCAATAATGGTTGATCGTAGATGTCGCATTAATTTGACTTTAAGCAAGTTACACATGTCTATGTCATCAAGTTATTTTTATTTTGACGTTTTATTTGTATTTTTATTAATGTTGTACTAATTTACTTGTTCTTTCGTTATTTAAAATAAAAATTATGTCAATTTGTATAATTTGGCGAAATAGGTCGACGGTATAATCAAGTAGGACCGCAGCAGATTTGTCGTTAAAATTTTCCAATCAAAGAGAAATGAATAGAAATCCGTTTATAGGGAGATCGCCACTGTTTTTTAAATTATAATTCAATCTTTCGAAATCTTTTTAAAGCAGATCAAATTAGCTTGCATTTAGAGTCTGCGGTGTCTGGACGGGGGTTGACGAGCATAGCTCGTAGAAGGAGAGCCCCCTGGTGTTTATAAAAAGCTGTATTTTAATTAAAGAAAGACAATTTTAAATTCAGAACTGTTCTTGCTGTTTTAAGCAATAAAACATTATTATTATTATTAAACAAAATGTACACAAAAACAAAACTGAAAAGAATAAAAATCAGATTTTTGATGACTTGGTTTTTTATTGTTACATGAAATACAGCCAAGGATCCATAATCCGCAATTTTCTGTAATTCGCATTGCTTAATGAATGTAAACAATTAAACAAATCTACAAATTCTTGATCCCAAAATGATTTTTCAAAAGAAATATCTGAAAATTTTAAATATAAAAGTGAATATAATCAATTTTTTAATACAGTATGGGACCCGTTATCCGGAAACCCCGTATCCAGAATGCTCCAAAATCCGGAATGCAAAATGATAACTGAAAAATAAATTGTTTCATTTCAAAAATATAAAAACCTGAAATATTTTTTAATGCTGTGAATGAGCATGAAGTTGAAGACTTTAAAATTTAAAAGGAGAAAGAAATTATTACAGATCTGCTGGACAAAGCTGAAGAACTTTCACGTTCAGAAGCTCAATTGTTGGATCAAGAACCAGTAGAAGATTGTCTAATTGCTGGTGACAATGCTCCTGTAAGTCATCAGATGACTGACTGGCAGTGAGATTTGTGACATAATGCCAAGGGATATGTCTAATGGAAGTGATGATGACAAGCAGAATGAAATGGTAAAAAGATTTAAAATGAGCTATTAATGTTTTTCAATTGAACAACTGATTTCTGGAATGTAACAAGCAAGCTACTTTCACAAACAGCAAATCATGTCAGTATACAGAAGTAATTAGTGCAAAAGACACACTATAAGCAACGAATCTTAATAAAAAGGTTATAAAAAACCAAATCAAAGAATTCTGCTTTCTTCTTATATGCTAATGTAATTTTTTATTTGAATTTTAATTTAGAAGTTTTTTTTTTATTTTGTGTAAATAAGTTATTAAATTAACTAAGTTATAATTATGTACTTTCATATATTATTCATATTTTATACATTTCATACCGTTATTTTATATTATTCTTAACATTTATACTAAAGGGTTCCGAATTACGGAAAAAACCCTTATCCAGAATATCTCAGGTCCCAAGCATTCTGGATAACGGATCCTATACTGTACAAGAATTTGAAAAATGCATTTTTAAAGATAGTATATTTAAGTATTGCGCGGCAGCGCAATACTTATTTATTTCCAGTGTCACTTCTCAGTGTTAATTTAACATGGAAAAGCCTATGGAGATCATAACTTTTTCATTTTTTCTTCCCACCTTTTTGTCCCTGATGCCACTCATTTTTTATTCTTTACTAATTTTAATCTACCCTATATATATATAAAATCCTAATGAATCGAATTGAAACGAATTTATGTAACGATTCTATGAAACGACTGATTAAACAACTGATTACGTTTCACGACGATTTCTCCTAAAATATGGAATACTTTGCAATGAAATTAACACCAAAAATCCGTATTGATCCACAGATCTCAAAACTGGTATTAGAATTTTAAAATTAGAATTAGTTTTCGAAATATTAATTTTTTTCTAATTTTAAATACTTTTTTTCTAATGATGGCAACTCAAATTTTAATCATAACAGATATTTTTTTTTTTCATATTTTAGAAAAGGTTATTTTAAATTAATTTGGCGACGAGTTTGGTCTCCCTTAAATGTATGCTAAGAAATGCATCATGTTACTTTTATTCAGAATTTAGTTTGTATTTCATTATCATTTTATTTAATACAAAACTTTCATTTAAAATTGAAACCTTTAAAATAAATGGCTTTTACTTCATTCTTTTTTTAAAACGAAACGAAAAGAAAAATATTAGACACAGATGTCATATACGCAACGGGGTACCTAATTGGCGCCAAAATGGCGTTATTTTGCTTGACATGGTAACCTGGCTATTGTTGCTTATTTATTAATAAATGTTTATTTGAATTTATTTTCTTTTTATTTACAAAAAATGTTATAAATTGTTTTGTTCTATAGTTATTGATTACTTGTTTTTTATTTATTGTTATTTCATTTTAAAAATAACAGAAAATAATTTAAAAATACATATCTAACAGGTATTTGAAAACGAGGTTTTCGCCAAATTGTCATTAAAAAAAAATCACGCCAAACCCGGTGCGTATGTGACAATGCAACAAATCATGAGATTTAATTTCCACTTCAAAGCAACGTTTTAATGTTATTACTTCTCCCATCGACCAATTTCGCCAAATAATATAAATAGCCAAATTATACAAATTGACATATTTTTTTTCTTTTAAATAACAAAAGAACAAATAAATTAGTATAACATTAATAAAAATACAAATAAAACGTCGAAATAAAAATCACTTGATGGCGTGAACATGTGTAACTTCCTTAAAGTCAAGTGAATGTGACATTTACGATCAACCATTATTGGCATTTAATCTTATAGTTTGGCGACAGATTTTTGGTCGAAGGATAACCAAGTAGTACCGTTTTAATTTACCCCTCGAAAAATAAAAAAAATGCTAACTGGCGAGTTAAAAAAAAGCTATTGGCGAGATTTTCACCCGGCTAACATAAAAGTACCAGGAATTCTTTGTGATCATGAAAACTTTTATGTAGTTTAATTCGAAAAAATAATTTTGATTCTTTAATCAAAATGGAAACCTTTCTTATGAAAAGCGAAGGAATCAGCCCGTTGTTTATGGCAGTTACATGACTTGAACTTTTATAATATAAACAAAATAATGGGGATAGAATAATATTCGGGGACTTATCACACCTGTGGTTGGCTAACATTAAAGTACCAAAATGGCCGCCTAGAATATAAAAAGCGAAGGGATCCGCCTGGAGCTGTTGATGATAGTCACATGACTTGGGCTATTATTATAGAGATTGTTTTCAATTTTAAAAACAGCGCAAAGAATAATATTTCCTAACGATTAAAAATTTATTTTCACGTGACTATTAAAAAAAGAAAAAAAAAATTTTAAATTACTATTAAATGAGTACGTGTTAAAGGCAGGAAAATATTGAAAATTATGTCCTGAAAATTGTATTTACACGTGAATATTAAAAGGGAAAGGAAACTTTAAAATAATAAATACATTAATATGCGTTTAACCCTTTCACGGACAAGGCACTTCTATTCGTAAAATCTTGAAATCAGTGAATGGCACCAGAATTTACAAACAAATTTCGAAATACAAAAATGCTTTTGTTCACTTACTTAATAAAAGGGAAATTTTCATCCCAATATTCTGATGCTAATGTGGCATTTAAGAATTAAAATTAAGTGGTCCAAAAATCAACCACCGCCCTTGAAGGGGTTAAAGCAGCAAATTTTAGTAATTGTATTGTGTCAATCGTTTTATAACGCTGTTAAAAAATACCGAGAGACAAAGACTCTGCTTACTAAATTCATTTTATTTTAGCTTCTTTTCAAATGTTTAACTTATCTTCTTTAACCAAACACGACAACAACCATTGGATGTGTTAACAGCAACTGATTCTACCTTGCAATCAAAGGGAATTGAATGGAAACCCGTTTACAGGGAGATCGCTACAGGATTTTTATGTATAATTCAATCTTCTCTAATCATTTTAAAACTGATCAGATTAGCGTGTTTTAGATTTTACAGTTCTACAGTGTCTGAACGGGGGCTAGCGAGCGTAGCTTGCAGGGGGCAGAGCCCCCTAGTAATATTATAAATTTAAAGTGTAAAAACGCTTGCCTGACGTCAGGGTCAAAACGAATGGTGAAATGCCTTTGCATATGGGTGAATTATAACCCAGAGAGAAACATGTGCCAATTTATTTTTACATTATTCAAATATTTTTCTTAATTCCAATTTTCACTTTTTTCATTGAAAATCAATGGACATGTTTCATAGAAAATGTAACATTTTTACTTCATTGTTGCAAAAATGTCAAAAGCCGTAATAATAATTAATTTCTTTTTAGTTGAAAGATTTTCACGTGAAATATTAAATTGAGCTAGTTTTTATTTTTTTTAAATTAAAAAGGTGAATATGGCATCATAGTGGAAATAAAAAGGATATTTTCAGAATAAGTTTTTGCCTTGATGAAGTTTATATTTTAGTAAAAATTTTCTAATGGATAGCTTATTTTTACGCAAGGTAGCGAACGTAGTGGGGAATTACATAACTTAAATTTTAAAATGTATTTTTTTTTTCCAGATGAGAACTATTTATACCCCAAGTTAAACTTAGGTAATAACTTTCTGATGTGTTTACATCACCCCTTGGGAGAGAATAGGATTTAAAAATTTAAGTAAAACTTTTATTTTTTATTTTTTACTGTATCACAGCTATAATATTGTTAAATATTAGCAGTAAGGATTCAACACAATTTACATTTGCATTCATAGCGTTCCTGAGTGGGAAATAGTGTATCTAAATTTAAATTAAGTTAATTTTTTATGTTTTGATTATGGATTTTTTACGTGCAGATTGAAAGTTTTTGTCCAAACTACCGCAACCTGCATTACTACAGTAGTGAAACATTTTGGATTACACATTGGTAAACTGCATCCCACATTGTGATGCAATACCGCATACATCAGCGCCTGATGATGATACTCTCCATTAATTTTGAAATGCGTTCGTCTGAGTGCAGTAGTTATTAAAAAACCTCACATATTAAACAAAAACATAATTTGAAGAACAAATTAAAAAAACAAAATTTATTTCCTACATTGTTTAAGACCGAGAAGGGACATATATTAAGATATTTCATTCAATTAGTTTTACATTTAATGTTTAATTTTTGTAACAAATTAGTTAAGCCAATTAAAGATTAAAAAATAAAAATAAAATTCATACAATATGATAGTTAAAACACCCTAAAAAATTAGATTCCGTTCAAATGAAATCGAAATAAATCTTAGACTTTTTTTTTTTTTTTTAAGTTTTGTATTTTGCATGCATCTTATCATTTTATGCACAATTGTCATAAACATAATGCAAAATCTGCAATACAAATATTTTCAATTAAAAATGGAAGAAGTGTAAGATTTATTTCGATTTCATTTGAACAGAATCTAATTTTTTGGGTGTTTTAAATATCATATTGTATGAATTTTATTTTTATTTTTTAATCTTCAATTGGCTTAACTAATTTGTTACAAAAATTTAACATTAAATGTAAAACTAATTGAATGAAATATCTTAATATCTGTCCCTTCTCGGGCTTAAACAATGTAGGAAATAAATTTTGTTTTTTTAATTTGTTCTTCAAATTATGTTTTTGTTTAATTAAATTAGTAATTATTATATTTCACATTTTTCTTTTCATGTTGCACTGAATATGGAATTAAAATAGTGTCCAGAAAAGTTAATTATTATATTTCATATTTTTCTTTTCATGTTATACCGAATATGGAATTAAAATAGTGTCCAGAAATAAGAAAATGACATATAATCCATAATATTCCATAATCTGCACAACCTTTGGTCCCAACTTGTGTGGATTAAAGAACTTTGCCTGTATTGATGAATTAAGGTTAATATATGTGCTTTCTACAATTCCTTTTTACAATATTATACAATGAATTGTAATCAATATCCGTTGTTTCAGAAATGGATGTTAGGTTATTTCTGATCGTTTCAATGCAATGCAATGCTTCGGTCTGAGTCAGATGAAAAAGCACTGTGTAACCACAGGAAAGTGCCGCCTGACCAGAACAAAAAGACCGTGAGTAGATTGCTAAGTCTATCTGGAGCTTAAGTGGATCATTCATAGTGTGTGGGTTTATTTATCCCGATTAAGGATTAAAGTAAAAATTCTCATATATTTCAATGGGTATTTTAGACACTTTTGTGAAAATGTTTGCTAAGACATTTCTTACCGCTTAATTGCCGTGCTTATAAGATGGATTCTGAAAAATGGACAATTTTCCTAAACCGTCGGAATATCCGGGGTTGAAAATTATTCAACAACGTAAAATCCGGAGTTTATTTTCATTAAAATCATATACAGAAAATCGGGAGTTTAAAAAACTGACATGATAAGAAGAGTGACATGAAAACCAGGTGTCGGCATAACGAGGTCTGACTGTATTCCTAATCAGTACCCATTAGGGCATGTCAACAAACCTCCTTTGACCCTGCCCTCCTCCCGCCCTCTTTAACTACTACTATATTTCAACTCTAACTTCAGCTTCTTTTTTGCATTCCCTTCCCTCTCTGCCTGCTTTTTCTCTTCTAAAGTTAAAGTTTCCACATGTAAGCTTGAAACTTTATTCTGTTATTTGAATCAATGCTCAATATTTAAAACACATTCACCTGCAATTTTCAGTTCTTAGTGAAATGTAAAATGCATGAGCATTTGATCTTAAAAAAAATCCCGAGGAGATATTTTAATATCTCCTCGGGAAATTAATATTTTTAACCTCTATTTTTTTGTGTACACTTCCTAAAAGATGTCTCTTTTTTTCCTAGTTCTCAAAATATTTCTAAAGTATAGACTTAATTTTATAGGAAGTGTTAAAATCTTACTCACAGTGCACCTGCTTTTAACACACAAAATATTAAATTCAGCATAGATTTTAGAAATATTTTGAAAACTGAGAAAAAAGGAGACATCCTTTAAGAAGAGTACACAAAAAAGATGTAAAAAATAGGAATTTCCCGAGAAGATATTTTTTTGAAATATTTTGAAAACTAAGAAAAAAAAGAGATATCCTTTGAGAAGAGTACGCAGAAAAAGATGTTAAAAATAGGAATTTCCCGAGAAGATATTTTTTTTTGAAATATTTTGAAAACTAAGAAAAAAGATATAATATTGCATATGAAAAAATGTCACAAGCATAAATTTCTTAAAATTTAAACAGTTTCTGTCCTTTTTCAAAGTGCTACGGAATTTAACTAACATGCATGACATTGAGTATTTGACTTATCAGTTTTAAAGTTTAATAAACAAAATGCCTTTCATTTTTAAACTATCCTTTTTTCCGCCTTATGCAAAATTTTGGATTCGGTGGGACCTTAAAATGCTTTCCGCGTTACACAGATTCCGCCTTATGCAGCATGAACCAATGTAATTTTCTATGGGTTCGCCGGTACTTGGAAAAACTTCCGCGGTAGACAGATTTCCGGCTTATAAAGACTCCGCCTTAGACAGAATTTACTGTATACAGTATAATGTTCCATAAATGGGGGAACTATTACATCTATGCATAAACAAGTCATTAATATACAAAAAAACATAAAAAGTGTATGAAGAAAATTTACTTTTGATTCTTGAATAATCTTTTTCTTTATACAATTGAAAACTTATGCAGATCAGCTACTTTTTTCAGCTGAAGCTTGGGGTACCATTGCTTCATCTAATGTGTGATTGATGAAATTATACATAATGAGAAAAACCTACTGTCCCATTCCTCCCACTGTCCCATTCCACCCCACTCTCCCCTAATAGACATTTGTAGATTACACATCCATGGATTTCACAGAGTTGACCGTACTTACATTTTGTTAATCAGCAATTCTTGATTCACAGTATGCTTTCTTCAACTTCAAAATACATATCTTCAGAAGCTCGTTCTGATTTATGAGCAGTTCTAGTTTCCTTAGAAGCATCCAGAAGCTCGGCGTTACTTGGAGCGGGCAATCCGACTATTGTCCCGTTGAATAGTGATGTGGTTAGCTTTGACGGAGTTTTATTTTAGATTTTGAAAAGAGTTAGTTATGTGTAAAGTTTTATTAGATGTGTGGTGTTTGTACTTAATGTAGTGTCGTGAGAGAATAAATGTTCAGATGTGGAGATGTCAAGCATAGTGCTGATTTAAATGATTCACACATGCAGGGGGGGAAGGGGGGGGGGAAGAGGGGCATGTGCCCCAGGTGCCAGAACGAAGGGGCGGGTTATTCCATGTGAAATCAACCAATTTAAAGAAAAGTTGTTGCACCATAGTCACAGATTTTTTTTAAAATTTTTATTACAGACAGATGTAGTAGTGAAACCATCAAATCTAAAATTTTAAGATAATTTGTGCAATATTGACTGACATATAGCCTTTTGAAAATTGATCATTTTTACCAAATGGCGGCCATCTTGGATGCTATCCCTATGTCTATAAATGTCCATAACTTGACAACTAATGACTCAAATTTTATATTTCTGGTACCAATTTAAAGCTATTTGTATAAAAAATGCATATATGATATTAAAACAATAGTATTTTTTTTATTTTAATACTGTTTATTACATTCAAACTGAAAATATCACCCTCAAAAAATGACTTACTGTAATGGGCCATAAAAAAAATGACCCATCATAATTTTTTTTCAAACTTGCTAAAAACATTGCTCCATATATGTACTTTAAATAGAAAAAAAATTGGAGAGGTAAAATTTTTCGTTTAAAAAAAATAGCTTTTTACACATAGGATGCCACTTACTAAGCAGTGACTATCTTAAAATATGTAAATATCCCTGATTTAAGAAATAATGGCCAAAACTAAATATTTTTTAATCCCTGAATTAAT
This sequence comes from Maratus speciosus, assembly GCA_963932465.1. Taxonomy (NCBI): domain Eukaryota; kingdom Metazoa; phylum Arthropoda; class Arachnida; order Araneae; family Salticidae; genus Maratus; species Maratus speciosus. The sequence goes on from OZ010798.1 coordinate 135,950,010, forward strand.
GTAAAACTATAATGAAATATAATCTCATAAGTTTTTTGTAGGACCACCCTCCAATTGCTCCCCCCACCCCAATCAAAAAAAAAAAAAAAAAAAAAAAAAAGAAGTCATTGCTAAAAGTGTATAAATGAAAAAAATTAACACTGAAGAAAATAAGAAAATAAATAAAGAATATAATGTATAATTGTGAAAAACCTTTAAATGCAATATATATAAATGAGATTTTACTGCATATGTATATGTGGAATCTATTCAAAACGTTTTCCATGCAAGAAATTCAATTTTTATACCTAAATTTCTATTTCTTACTTTAAAAATTGCTCACTTAAAAAGTTTTACATTTGTATGTGACTTTATAGAAAAATTCTGCTGTATGCATGTATTTACATCATTCAAGTTGCATTAAATATTCAGATATAAATATGTCTGTTTATGTATTTTCTATTTCAATAAATTTACATACTAAGAATGACAGAATTCATGAAATGAATGCTAATCTTGCATAATCTATTTTCCTTATTATTTGAATTCAAAACATGATGTAATAATGCATCATCTTCTATCCTGATGTAATATTGCATCATGTTATATGTTTATGCAATTTTATCATAATGTATCCAACAAATCTTTTGTTGAAAATTTTTGAAACCTTTTGTGGGTAAGCTTATTATAAACTGCATTATATATAAAATTTTAAACAAAAAAAATATTTGACATAATTTATGAATTATTGCATCATGTTGTATGCTGATGCAATTTTGGGAAAAGATTGCTGCTGTATCGTCATCTGTTTTCTAATTGGTTGTAATTAAAGTATGATGAAATATTACATCATAATGTACAAAAAAATTTGACTATCCCTTTTAAACATCATTTCTGTTGATGTTTTCAATGTAGTATGCACTGGCATAGAATAGTTATTTTGTGCTTAAGATTCTACAGTGGACATGGAGTGTTTTGTATGCAAGAAACTTGGTGTTTCATTGAGTACTGATCTGATTCCTGTTCTTCAATTGCCTTCACGTGATTTGCAGTTATTAAAAAAAAAGATTGCATTATGTAATCCCAGATGAAAAATGCTTTGTCCATGGAAATAGTATATGCAAGGTTCACAAGGATAAATATCTAAAATGGTATATTTTAAGACAGAGACGTGATCCATTTAATAAACATCCAAATAGCATCAGAGCAAAATCACTAAAAACAATATCATTAGATATGTCTAAAACAAATCCAGATATCCTCATTCCAGGAAAAAAATTGTGTGTTTCTGGTATTCATCAGTAAATATGAAAAAAAAAAATGTCTATTGTTGACAGGATAACCACCTCAGGAACAGAAAGCCCCTCTGATTCAGATTTTAATGAACCCACAGTAGTAATTAATTCAACAAAAGTTCAATTAAACAAAAGTTGTGAATTGTTAGAGTTATCGCCAATAAAGGTAAGTGGGCGTACCTCAAAGAGAAAACTTAATTACATGCAAAAGAAAGTTTAAAAAATAACTAAGTGTGTTGCAACTAAAGCAGCTACAGTATTAGGTGTTGAAACCATAAATAAGCCTCAAAATAGTAAAGACACAACTTGTCCTGACTGCACATGTATGATGGATAAATTATTCGAGAAGTTTACAAACGCATGTTTTAAAGAAAAAGTTCAAATTCTAACACTAGTTCCAGATTCATGGACAATACAACAAACAATGACTTATTTTAATACTACACAGTATCTTGTAAAAAAGGCTAGGAAGTTTAAAACAACAGAAGGGATGTTATCGATGCCTAGTGGAGGAAAAAGTGTTAAACTGAGTCCAGACGTTATAGAAAAAGTTATTAATTTGTATTATGATGATAATAACAGCCGCATGTGTCCTGGAAAAAAAGATTTCATATCTGTTCGAACTGAAAATGGCAGAATATTAAAACAAAAGAGATTGATTTTGCACAATTTAAAGGACTCATATATATATCATTTAAAGAACAACATGACTTAAAAATTGGATTGTCTAAGTTTTGCTCACTACGTCCAAGAGAATGTGTTACTGCTGGAAGCAAAGGTATTCAGTCTGTCTGTGTGTGTGTATACCATCAAAATATTAAACTTATGCTTCATGCTATTCATATCAATGACTACATATCACTGCTAAAAAAACTTGTTTGTTGCATTGCATCTGAAGAATGCATGTTGCACAGGTGTGATAAATGTCCATCTCCTGAAATTTTAAAGAAAGATTTAATGGGTTTAGATGAATTGGAAATGAGTAATGATATTATTTATAAACAGTGGGTAAAGACTGATGGAGCAGAATTAAAAAAAGTGATTGTGCCTGTTGATGAATTTGTTGATGATTTAATTACAAAACTTCTTGCTTTATGTTCACACCACTTTTTTGCAAAATCACAAAGTTTATATTTCAAGAAAACAAAGGATGAATTGAATACAGAAACTGCTATTATTTCAGCTGATTTTTCTGAAAACTATACTTGCATTGTGCAATAATGCTATTCAAAATATCCATCGGCAAAAAGAACAGGTTACAGTTCACCCCTTTCTTGCTTATATAAGGGACAGTATCACTGATACTGTGAAATCTATTCCTATGTGTGTAATAAGCGAGCATTTAGTTCATGACACTTCTACATTTTGGGCTTTTCAAAAAGTAATTGTCAATTATTTAATTTCACAAATTCCACAGATTAAATACATAAAATATTTTAGTGATGGATCATCAGCCCAATACAAAAATTATAAAAATTTTATTAATCTCTGCCATCATGAAGAAGACCATGGTGTGAAAGCTGAATGGCATTTTTTTGCCTCTTGCCACGGAAAAGGAGCTTGTGATGGAATAGGCAGCACCATAAAACGCATGGCCACCAAAGCAAGTCTTCAGCGTCCATTCAAAGATGGTATCTTAAATGCAATTGATCTGTATACATTTGCAAAAGAATATGTTAAAGGAATTGAAAGTTTTTTTATAACAAAATCTGAAATTGAAATTGCCAATAATCAGTTAGCAGATAGGTATGCAAAGGCAGATACAATCGTAGGAACAAGGGTTAATCACAGCTTTGTGCCAATAAATAAAGGCCAGATACTGGTTTCCAGGGTATCAGGCTCCTCAACAAATTTTATTGCTACTGTGAGATTTAGTGAAACCGACAAACCACAAACATTTAAAAGTGAACAATATGTTGCATGTGTATATGGTGTTAATTGGTGGATTGGTAAGATTTTAGATTACTGCGAGGAATTCAATGACTATAAAATTATGTTCATGCATCCTCATGGTCCTAGTTCATCATATTCATGGCCAAAATCTTCAGATGTTTGTTGGATTCCATATGAGCATATAATGAAAGTAGTGTCTACCCCAATGACTGCTACAGGAAGAACATATACTGTTGCTCCAGAGGAGCATACAGCAATTCAACTCTTATTCTTAAACTTCAAGACAGATTAAATCCTCGGTAATTTTCAACAACATATTATCAAGTTCCTTTCAACAATATATTATAAAGTTATATCCATGTAAGTATCCTGTTCTTATTTTATGTAAATATGTTTCATATAAGTTTTATCTAAGTCTTACTTTTATACATATTTGATGTTTTTGTTGTACATTTGTATCCCACAAGATTTGTGTACTCATTTTGTCAAGATTTGTTCATTTAAATTGAAATTGGCAGTGAACTTAACTAATGTCAACTCAATCAACTCATTAATATTAATTTTTAATCTTTTATTTGAATTCAACTGATTTACAGCTAGTATTTCAGCCATATTTCAAAAAAATATGTTTTATGGCTCTTTTTCCTTCTAAATATTTTCCATTATGTATATTTATTTGAGAATTATACATATTATCATTTTATATGAAATAAAAAGTATTGAAATGAAAATTTACTGTTATTTTAATATGTATGTGTTTTTAGTATAATTAACTGCTTGAAGAAAATTTCAAAGACAGTCGAACATAAACTCAATGAAGGAGGTGCTTTCTGGATTCTTTTCTTTAATTATTTTGATGAATATTTACAGATGCATGGTTCTATACATATATACAATAAAGATTATCAAACACTTGATCTGGTTCTTCGAAATAAGGGAGTCTTAGCCTCATCAACAAACTGTAAAAAATTACAGCGATCATGCTTTTAAAATAAAAAAAATCGCTTCGTATCGTTCCAGCCACAACAAAACGAAGTCGCATTCTAAGGTGGGATGCGTGCGCATCGCACGTCCTTCGTTGCCATGGGAGCAGAGAAAAAGTTTCTCTTCACACTCCCCACCTGAACTCTTACAGAGTTCACAAATTAAAATTCCATCATAAAATCATAAAAATTCAATTTTTCGTATCAGTGGTTCAGTGGTAATCTAATACAATTTTTAAAATTCGGATACAAAATACTAAATATAAGAATTCAAACAATATCTAATTAATCACTTAATTAGTCAAATTCAAACTATCAATAAATTCTAAATAAAACACTTTAAATTCAAACAAAGTAAATAATGACAGTTAAATAACACACACAATTTTTTTTTTTTTTTTTTTTTTTTTGCAGTTAAATCATATACTTATTTATACTACCAAAATTCAAAGATTCTATATATAAATAAGACTAAAAATCAAAAAAGAGAAAAAAAAATATTTAGAGTCCTAAATGCAGAAAAAACAAACTAAATAAATGTCTATAAAAGTTTATGAATGTTTATAAAAAGTCTGCAAAAAGTCATTTGTTAGTCATGTTGTATTTCAAAGGTATACAAGTGTTGGATGGATCTTTTTAAGATTCCACTCGCTGTTTTTATTTCGTATGAACGAATATTGCCATCTCTTCCAGGAATGGCAGTCTGAATCTTACCAAGTTTCCAAAGAAACTTATTTTTTGCATCATCTTGAATTAAAACAATATCGCCCACTTTCAGTGCCGTATGGGCATTAGGATTTTTAAATGAATGGGCTGTTTTTAAATCCATCAAATATTGTTTTTTCCATTTGGTCCACAATTGTTTCAATAGTAAAGATTGATATTTTTTTCTTTTCAGGAGTATTGATCTCTTTCAACAATCTTCAATTATTTCAAAAAAATTGATAGGAAATGAAAGTTCTTTTCCAAAATTTAAAAGTGCATTGGAGTAAGAGATTCTGGTTCATCGCTGTCGCTATATACATACGTCAGTGGTCGCATATTCAAAACTGCTTCCACTTCTGTCAACAGAGTCGCTAATTCATCATAACTTAAGAGTGCTCTACCAATTACTTTTCTCAAACAGTCTTTGACTGACTTTACTAGTCGCTCATAGAAGTCTCCCCACCATGCAGCTCTTTCTATTGGTAATGGTGCGGTGATCTGGTCTGCTGGTTTGGAGAAATATTTTTTACATATTATACAATTCTTGATAACACTCTTGACCAACTGACGACCTTTAGGTATCCAAAAACGAGATCTAATTTTTGCCAAAGTACTGGCTGTCCCTCCATGCATAATTTTCTCGTGCTCTTGACGAACTATTAGAGTAGTTAACCAAGAATGTGTGGGGAGAATTATTGGGTTTTTCTCTTCTGCGGACAGGTTAGAAAATTCGAGCCTTCCGCCCAACCTCATCAACCCGTTTTTGTCAATAAAGGGCATGAAATTTGATAAGGATGACGTCTTATCCACTGATTTACTATTTTTTAGAGATTCTATTTCTTCCTTATAAAATTGTTTTTGTTCAGATTGTATCAAAAAAATTTCAGCTTCGAGTAATTCTTCGGTTGTTACTACGTCTTGCACTTCAGTTGATTTTTTCAGCTTCATAATGAATTTCTTTACCCAAACGGTAATTCTCAAAAGTTTCTCTAAATTACTATATTTTGAAATGTTTATGGGATTTTCGAGTTTTTTGACTAAGCACTCGCTCTGAAAAACATCGTTAGGATTTTTTTTGTATTCTAATTCATCTGAGTAAGCGATTTCTTTGTTTTCTGATATTGGCCAACACTCAGGAGGTAAACTTAGCCATTCTGGTCCCTGTAACCAAGTTGTATCATTGATTATCCTAGAGATTTTTGATCCTCGAGAAACTATATCAGCTGGATTGGCAGTACCAGGACAATGATACCAGTTATCAGGTGAGGTCAATTTATGGATCTCTTCAATTCTGTTTCTGACAAAGGGTTTAAACTTTTTAGGGGATCCTTTTATCCAAAAATAGGATATTTTTGAATCTGTCCAGTAATAAGTCGGTACATTCAATTTTAAAGCTTTCAAAATGTTACTACTTAGCTTGGCCGACAACAGTGCGGCCATCAATTCAAGCCTTGGTAAGGTAAGCGCTTTCAGTGGAGCAACCCTGTTTTTCGAAGCAACAAAAACTGTTCGAACATTTTCGATGGTTGTTGCTACACGTAAATAAGCAACCGTACCATAAGCCTTCATGTTCGAATCGGCAAAAATATGTAATTGTAGGTCATAATCATGCCAATTGGTGATGTCAGAAAAATAGTATCTGGGTACTGAAAAGTTTTTCAAATGAGGGAGTTCGTTACACCAGCTACTCCAAACTATACGTAAATCTTCGGGTAAGGTGTCATCCCAATCTAGACCCAAATTCCAAATTTGTTGAATTATACATTTTAGTCTTAATGTAAATGGTCCTAGGAATCCAAGTGGATCAAAAATCCTACCTAAAACTTGTAGAATAAATCGTTTGGTGTCTATTCCTTTTAAAACGAAATCAACTAAACCTCGAACATCAAAATAAAGTAAATCTTTGGAATTATTCCAAGCGATTCCTAAAACTTTATAAGGGAGATTTTGTTCTCCAAAAGCTTCAGAATTAACTTCTGAAATTATGCCATTTTCTTTCCATAGTTCACTAAGTGGTAAAGAGTTCGTATGCCATTTGTGTAAATGCATACTTGCATTTTCAAATATATCAATACATTGTAAACTCGTGGATAGGGCTTGATTAATATTTTCATGACTTCCTGTAACGTCATCAACGTAGGTATTTTCATTTAAAAATTTTACTGTGTTTGGATATTGTTCGGTGTATTTTTTCAAGTGGTGTTTAATTGTTGCAGCCAATAAAAAGGGACTGCTACTAATTCCAAATAACACTCTGGTGAATCTATAAATTTCAAAGGGTTTAGAATTATCAAACAAATCTTGTGAAAATAAAAATCTTGTTACATCACGATCATTTTCATCTATAATTATTTGTAGAAATGCTTGTTTTATATCAGTTGTAAAAGCTATGGGATTAAATCTAAACCGTAACAAAACATCAAATATTTCAGGATACAAATTTGGACCTACATGCAGGCAATTATTCAAAGACAGTGAGCCTGTGTCATGAGCAGAGGCATCGAAAACTATGCGTAATCTGCTCGTTGCCCTATCAGTTCTAATTATTTCTCGATGAGGTAAATAAAAAGTTACATTTTGTTTTTCTTCAGGCTCTGTAACTAACTCAATAATACCTTGTTTCAAATAATCTGCTAACACCTCCTTGTACTCAAAAAATAATTCAGGGTTTTTAATCAATCTTTGTTTGAGTTTAAAAAATCTATATTCTGCAATTTTCCGATTGTCGTTTAAACATTCCCTTTCAAGCTTCCACGGAAATCGAACTGTATATCGCTTATCATTGTATTTAATTTCTGACTCAAACTGCTTCATAACGTTGTTTTCTGAAAAATCTGAATCCTGTTTAGTATTAAAAAGGCCAGATGATTCGATATTCCAGAATTTTTCAATCTGTTCAGAAATAAAATTTTTTTCTACTATTACATTAAATGCTAAGGGCGTATAACTGTCAGTTGTTTTTCCCTGTAGACACCAACCAAAAATGGTGTCGACAGCTACTAATTTTTTATTCAAATGTTTTATATTTCCAGTAACAATCTCATAATAATAGTCAGCACCTATAAGTAATGTAATGGGTTCTTTGGATGTGGGTGTGTCCGCAAGGGTTAAATTTTCAAATTGTTTACTTTTCATCAAATCATTGATTTCAGGTGGGGCGATTTCAGCAGCTGATATTTGATTGGCGACTAGCGCTTCTATATCTAATTTTGAATTAGGTACATTTTTATTTTCAATAGTTAGTTTAACTACTTCAAAGGTCTTTTCAATGGGGTTCTTATTTCCAAATGTAAAAACCGACAATTTTTCTTTTCTTATTGCCTGTAAATTCAATTTATTTGCTATTTCTTCAGATATAAAGGTTCGCATGCTCCCACAATCTAAAAGTAGCCTAATTAGAGATTGTTTTCCGTTTGATTTTATTTTTACACAACAAGTTTGTAGAAGAATTTTATTATTTTCTGTAGAGGAAATAGCCGAAATTACTTTTTCACTAGCTTCATTTTCATTACCTTTTAATTCGGGTGTAGTTACTTCTTTTATTAATTTAGATTTTAGGCATATCGTTTGATTATGTCTGCCTGAACAGTTCTTGCAACTAGTTTTAGAGTTACAATTTTTGATAACGTGTTTCCTGCCTAAGCAAAGGTAACATCTTCCTTGAGATTTCAACAAATTTCTTTTAGTGTTTACATCAACAGCCTCACACAAATCAGATGAATGCTTACTATCGTTGCAAAAAATACAATGAGCCAGCTGCCTATCTGAAGTCGATTTATCATTCGAAATGTTCATAAATTCACAAGTAGATTTAAATTCAGATTTTGTTGTTTGACTCTTAATTTTTGTTTTATTATTTTCAAATGCTTTCATTCTCGAAAAAAATGTGTGTTCTCTGCTTTTTATTTCAGCGTGCAGAAAATCTAATAATTTATGTATATCTGAATGTGTTAAATTATCTACATTTTGTCTATTATATTCCAAAGCTAATTCTGCCGGTATTAATTTTAAAATTATGGCGATAAGCATGGAGCCATAATTTGCTGGTTCGAGTCCTAATGTGAACAAACATCGAACATTTATTTCTATATCACTGTGCAATTTTTTCAATTTTTGAATTTCGTTAGCCTTATAAACAGGGGATAAATTAAGAAGCTTGTTCAGGTGATGATTAATTATCACGTCTTTTTGACCATAATGCGATTCTAAATCTTTCAATGCTGCATCATAATTAGCTTCTGATATTTCAAAACCTTCTACAGCATTAGCCGCAGCTCCAGATAAATAACTCTTCAAATAATGAAATTTTTCAATTTTCAAAAGCGATTTATTTTCGTGAATTGTATTTTTAAAGGTATTAAAAAATGAAATAAATTGCATACAGTCGCCATAGAATTTTTGTATATTGAGTTTTGGCAATTTAACAACTGAGTTTTCATCATTAATCACATTCGATTTTAAATCTTGACTGTTATCAACATTAACAATTTTTTTGTTTTCGGTTAATTTTTTCTTCACCCGGAATTTTGCAACTGATATTTTATCCATGTAATCATAAACAGAATTGATTTCAGTTTCATAGTCGTCTAACCCTAAAAGGGGCTCAATTTTCTCATCAACTGACTTCAATAATTCTGCTTTAGTATCTAACTGAATAAATAATTCTTCTAAATTATCAAAATTTATTGGACTATCCTTCATAACATTTTCTATATTATTAATCAGCTTTGTTACTGCTGTTCTCAAAACTGTACGGTTCTTTTTCAACTTTTCTAAATCAGACATTTCGAAATAAAATATGAAAAACTTATCTTACCTTTGCTGTCTTCTTATCACTTACTATGCTCTATTTGTGCTTTGAAGACATTAAAAAAGTAACAAATACTTTTTTTTTCTTTCTTTTCCGGCGTGATGCACCATGAAGAAAATTTCAAAGACAGTCGAACATAAACTCAATGAAGGAGGTGCTTTCTGGATTCTTTTCTTTAATTATTTTGATGAATATTTACAGATGCATGGTTCTATACATATATACAATAAAGATTATCAAACACTTGATCTGGTTCTTCGAAATAAGGGAGGCTTAGCCTCATCAACAAACTGTAAAAAATTACAGCGATCATGCTTTTGAAATAAAAAAAATCGCTTTGTATCGTTCCAGCCACAACAAAACGAAGTCGCATTCTAAGGTGGGATGCGCGTGCATCGCGCGTCCTTCGTTGCCATGGGAGCAGAGAAAAAGTTTCTCTTCATGCTGATTGGTGTTTCTAAATTGAATTATTTATATATTGATGCTCATACATTAATTCATATGCCAGAAAAAAATATTTTTAACCATTATTTGTTAAACCAAAGATACTTACGTGTTTTAAGATAGTCACTGTTAGGTAAATGACATCCTATGTGTAAAAAGCTATTTTTCTTTAATGAAAAATTTTACCTCTCCAATTTTTTTTCTGTTTAAAGTATACATATGGAGCAATGTTTTTAGCAAGTTTGAAAAAAATTTATGATGGGCCATTTTTTTTTATGGCCCATTACAGTAAGCCAATTTTTGAGGGTGATATTTTCTGTTTAAATGTAATAAACAGTATTAAAATAAAAAATTACCATTGTTTTAATATCATATATGCATTCTTTATATAAATAGCTTTAAATTGGTACCAGAAATATAAAATTTGAATCATTAGTTGTCAAGTTATGGACATTTATAGACATTGGGATAGCATCCAAGATGGCCACCATTTGGTAAAAATGACCATTTTTTAAAAGGGTATATCTCAGTGAATATTGCGCAAATTAGTTTTAAATTTCAGATTTGAGGGTTTCACTACTATGTCTGTCTACAAAAAAATTAAAAAAAAATCCGTGACTATGCTGCAACACCCATTGGTTGAATTCGTGTGGAATGACCCGGGTGCCAAATGAAGGATTATACCTTTGGAATGGATCATTTTCTTCTGGAAGCCATCAGTTCATCAGAAGAAAATAACTCTGTTAAAGCGGGAACTCTATTATATATTTCATTTTTAAAATTATCTTTAAACTATTTTTGTTGATGTTCAGAGGGGGGTCATGACCCCCGTGACCTCCCCCTTGGATCCACCGATGTAGATTACGTAGTTCAGTACTACATATTTTATGATTACATATTTTTAATTTTAAAATAAGTCAGCTATTAGAAAATTAGCAAAATTCTCGTTGTAAATATACTTTGAGGAAGGGGGGGGCGCCAAAATCCATGTTTGCCCTGGGTGCAGAAAAAGCTAGTTTCGGCACTGCACACATGGTTCCATTGGTGCCGCGTCAAGTCGTCATAATATAAAAAATTAGTGGGCTAAGTTGCTGCTTCACTAAAATAGCTATAATTATGTAAAGTATTGGAATTTAAAAATTTTCTCACGAAAATATATTCTTAAAGGTCTAAACTTTAAGAATTTAAAAAATATATGTATTATTTCAAAATCTTATCGAATTTAGGATTGAAACATTTATGCAATGCTGAAAAAGCTGATTTTATTGACTTGAAAACTGTTCACATTTTATGACTTAGTTTGATCCTTTTAAATTTGTATATCGGGCCGATTTTTTTTTATCCGCTCGACTCGGCCTGGTCTGTTAAAAATTGTCTTTAATCCAGCGGCATGACACCGTTGGAAAATTTCCCTTCATTTTGCAGGTCCGTGCTGACCTCTAGCCTACCTTTCACCTTACAGTTTCATTTTTAATTCACTGATTCAAGTGTACTTCAAGACTGAATTCCTTCCAAAATAGAATTTGATCGTTTAAAAATTATTTTAGAAGCTTTCTATCACTTTAAAATATTAAAATAAATCTTCAACCTTTAATTATTTTATTTTATTTCAGATGCATGTTCCTGTTTAAAGTTATGAAGTCAGCCTATTCAAGTTAATATACTTTCATCTGAGAGTTATTTTGGGATTCTTCTTAAACCTACAAGTCTTCTGCATTATAAATTTGAATGAAAAATCTTCCCTTAATTATAAGTGGCTTTATCATATAAATCTGAGAAAATACTTCAAACGTACCTGCAATCGTTTAAAAGTGGGACAGATTACTTCAATCATATTAAAAAAACATTAAACTTGGCTATTTCAGCGTTGAATAGATGTTTCATTCCTAAATTTGATATTATATTAATAATTACAGAAAATATTGACAGTAAAACAAATTGAAATTTATTTGAATAATCAACTGATTATTTCACAAATATTAACAGTAATTATAGCACAGGTAAATTATTAGTAAGATTTTTAGTATATCTTTTACTGAGATTCACATTTACCACTTTCTTATTTTTCTTAGTTCTTGTAAATAATTGAAATAAAATGACTGGCGAAAATAATGATTCTGTTGTCTCAGAAATGTGTATTGACCGGTGCCACTTTGTTTGTGGCATATGCCACAAAGAATTCTTTACAAAAATTCACTATCAAGTGCATTCTGTTACACATTTGTTGCGAGAAAATTTTAACTGTCATGATTGTGAAGAAGGATTTAATCACATATTTATTTTGGATAAACACCTAGAATTGCACAGTAATCCTATGAGTGTCATTTGTCATGTGTGTAAGAAAGAGTTTTCTGATGTTCATTCTCTGAATGTGCATGTTAAAGATCACAATAGTGAATCTACCAGTTTATTGATTAAACAACTGGTCACAAGCAATGAAAAACCTCTGATAAAAATCCATAGAAATGAAATACAGAGTTCAAGCCAAAAAGAAACCACTGAAAAATCTGCGTTAGACAAACATTGTCCAAGTGACAATTTACAAAATCTTTTCAAGTGTGGCAGATGCAAAAAAGGATTTACAGAGAAGCATTATCTGGATGAGCATCATCAAAACCCTTGCATCAAGCAAGAATCGGATTCTGATGGAGACGAAGAATTAGAGTCTGAGATCTGTTCTTCAGTGGATGATTTTCATTCCTCTAATGAAGATGATGAACCTTCTGATGCGTCGGATATAATCGAAAATGTTATCTCATCTGAAAACTCTCAAACATGTGAAAGTGTAAAATCATTTACAGCTAGAGCGGAAGAAACGCAAAATTCAAATTCACAAATTTCCAATAAGTTGATTATACAACAGGTCACAAGCGATGAAAAATCGGCGAGAAAAATCCATAATAATACAGTACACGACTTATGCCAGAATGATAGCGATGGCAAATGTGCTTCAGGAAAGCATGTTTCAAATGATAATATACAAAGCCTTTTCAGGTGTGACAAATGCAAAAAAGGATTCCCAGAAAAGCATCATCTCGATGAGCATAATCAAAAAGAGTGCTTCAAAAAACAGCTGAATTCTGATGAATGTGATGATAGAGAGTCTGTGACTTGTACTTCAGCAGATAATTTTCGCGACTCTGATAATGATGGTGGTGGCGACGACAATGATGATGCTCCCGATAATGATAGTCTTTTTTCTGATGCTTTGAATAATATTGAAAATGTAAACTCATCTAAAAATGCTCAAACGTATGAGAGGGTGAAATCTTTTACAGCAAATTCAGAAGAAAGCCAAAATAACAACACCGATGTGTTTTCTCAAAATTCTCAAAAATTAAAAGAATCTATTCGTGAAATGTTCCAGAAAGTGTGTCAAAACAAGAACTCTTTTACTCATTCAGATGAAAAACCATTTCCGTGCAATCAGTGCAAAAAGAAGTTCACAAAAAAAAGTCTTTTAAATGCCCATCTTCGAAGACATAAAAAAAATAAACTTGCTCCTTCATCAACTCCTTTAGATGAAAAAACATTTTCGTGCAATCAGTGCGAAAAGAAATTCACATTAAAGTCTCTTTTAAATGCCCATCTTCGAAGACATGAAAAAAAAAAAAATGTTCATTCATCAACTCCTTTAGATGAAATGAAATTTTCGTGCAGTCAGTGCGAAGAGAAATTCTTATTAAAGGATTTAAATGCTCATCTTCAAACTCATGAACCAAAGAAATTTTCCTGTGGTGTATGTAAGAAAGATTTTCCTTCCAAAGATAAACTGTTTACTCATGTTCATATCCATGCCATAGTGAAATCTTTTACATGTAATGCTTGTCAAATGACATTCTCTGAAAAATCCCAATTTGCAGAACACCGTCGTCTTAATCATACATCTACAGTATGTGACATATGCCACAAAAAATTGTCTAGTAGAAAACAGTTGAAGATCCATCAGCGTATTCATTCTGGATTTCGCCCCTATGTTTGCAAAATTTGTTCAAAGAGATTTACTATATCGGCAAATTTAAGTCGGCATGAGTTAAGCCACACTGGAGAAAAGCCATTTCAATGCGATGTATGCCTGAAAAAATTCGCTAGGAAGAAAAGTTTGGATCTGCATAAGACAATTCATTTGGGATTTCGACCTTATGTTTGTGATGTTTGTTCAAAGGCATTTTTTTCACAAGAAAATTTACGCCGGCATAAACTAATCCACACTGGAGAAAAACCATTTCAATGTGAATCTTGCGGAGCATCTTTTAATCAGAAAAGTAATTTAATGAAACATCAGCAGATACATCAACTGGGGTATCAACCAAATAGCGGTGATAAATCTGTTGTTGAACCACCGTCATGTAATCTATGCCCAGAGGGGTATATATTGAAAAGCTCTGGCAATTCTCGACTCTGTATTCATTTGGCGAATAAACCTTTTAAATGTGATATATGTGGAGGAAGCTTTTCAAGTAAAACAAGTTTAAGAACCCATCAGTATCTACATAGTGGGCAGACTCCTTATGTATGCGAGATATGTAATAAAGGTTTTCGCCAAAAGCATTTGTTGAAGGTGCATCAGCGTTCACATACTGGAGAGAAACCATTTTCGTGCGAAACATGTGGAAAAAGATTTAGATCAAAGTTAGGTTGGCGTCAACATCCATGTATCCTTCAAAATCAGGCGCCATTTAAATGTGAAGTATGTCAGAAAGGGTTTGTCCTGAAAAGTTCTTTGGATATACATGTCCGCAAACACACTGGGGAAAGACCCTTTATGTGCAATTTGTGTGGCCAAAAATTTAAGCAAAAACCTCATGTGCAATATCATTTACGAAGCATCCATGGATATGAACCAGCACATGTGGTTTGAATATTATGTTTATGTCATTTAACAAGATCTTTTTTAAATTTCTGTTTTGAAATGAAATCTATTTTAAAATAAATCTTTTATTACAAGCAAATTTTGAAATGTTTATTCTGCACTAAAATACCTATCCATTTATCTATATATATATACAATGTGTGTGTGTGTGTGTATGTGTGATTGTGAATTAGACCACAAATAAAAATATGTTAGAGTGTTTTATTTAAACCGTTTAAATTATAACTTGGAATTTAAAAAAATCTAATACCATTTGATATCTTATATAATAAAAAAGATAGTTTTATTTTTTTTTCATTAAATTTTATTTTAGACATTTTTTTCTTTCATTTTGTGTAGATCAGTAATATCAAAAGGCAAGGCCTGCAGCTTTGCACTTGTTTGTTGAATTGTATGAAGTATGGGCTCAGTAATATGGCATGAAAATTGTATGCCACTGTTAATAAAAATATTCCGAAGTAGGGCGCTTCGACAAACCTTTTTTCACCCCCCCCCCCCCCCCCTCTCATCCAACAACTACTATATTTAAGCTTGAAGTTCAGTTTCCTTTCTTCCCCCTCCTCCCACCGTTTTCTGCTAAATATAAAGTTATCACAGACATGTGCAAGCTTGAAATTTGTTCTTTAATTTGAATCCAACCAAAGTCGAACATTTAAAACAGAGCAGACTGATTTTTTTGTTGTTGTTGTTTTTAGTAAAATATAAAAATGCATTGAATTCACACTAAAAAGTGACACGTTGCTTAAGCTATTTCTCGCAGGCTTAGTAAAGGTTGCATTGATACTCTAGTCTATACATACAGTAGAATCCCGCTAATCTGAAATTCCGGTTAATCCGAACCGATTTTATTTTGGAAAATTATACTTGAACAGCAGGGGCCTCGCTAAGGGGGGGGGGGTAGCCTCCCCCCCAAATGTTAGAGAATGCTGTTATACTTGGCAAATTTACAAACTTAGTTGGTGAATTTTTGTAAAACTTTAATAAAAACTATAATACATTTTCTATTTCTGATAGACTTGGCAGAAATTACAAATCTAATTGGGAGTATTATTAAACTTTTCACAAATAAGAACTATATTGCATTTTCTAATTGTAGTAACTTGGCAAAATTGCAAAACTAGTTGGCAAATTCTGAAATTTGACTTGGCAATTTAAGGTTCTCTCCCCCACCAATAAAAAGTCTTCGCGATGGCCCTGTTGAACAGATTAATTGAAAAGTTTAACTTCAGAAATTTTCCAGCTTGCAGGATGAATGTCAGGAAAAACGTGTAGAAGTTAGAATTAAAATAAAAATATGGCAGTTAAGCATGTTTTTTATTCTTTAAACAACTTGAATAGAATAAAAAAAAATACTCAATAATGTAAAAGTTTAACATATGTACACGAATATAAAATGAAAACATTAGGCCTAGTAGAAGCCATCTTAAAAAGAATCTCGAATATCAGTTTGTTTGCCAGTCACTATGAAATTCCTTTCTAAAATGCAAAAAGTATTTAATTTAAATGATAAAATTTATTTTTCCTGTCAACAGTTTGATTTCGCAAATTATCTATGCAAATGTTTTTTCTGTCACTCCTTGTGGTGACTGAACAATTTATAGATTTCCGATTTTGAACCGTTTGAAATGGGTTGTTGCGTAATTCCTCATTATGTAGTTCGATTGGATTCTTATAAACATCAGGAGTGATTAAATAAGGAATGCTATTTTTTCCGAAATTCGTACCCAATTATCCAGCATGCCGGATTAGAGGATGTTTATTGTACTTCGGGCTACTTATAGCTTACATTTTTTTGGCACGCATCTTTTTCTTTTCTATTTTTATCGGAATTTCGGATATCCGAACAGGTACCGGTCCCAATTAGTTCGGATTAGCGGGATTCTACCGTACCTATAAAAGGCTTTGCCCTGGCTGATTCATGAACGTAGAAACGAAATTATTGAAGCCAGAAACTTGTTATATTTTTTGAATTCTATAGGGGCTATGCATATATAACGTTATCAACTTTTTGATAATTTTGGACCCCCTCCCCCCTTTTGATATCATACGTTATCATTCCTCGAACCCCCCCTTGTAATGATATCGTTATCAATGTTTAAAAATTATTTTTTTTTTCTCTTGCTGATGCACAGATATGGTTATACATTTATTATTTGCATATACTTTATTGATTCAAGTGAAGAGAAATCAATAAAATATGCCTTTGCACAGGAAGTAACTTTATATCAAATAACACTTAAAAAAAATAGTTACTATTTAAAAATATTTAATAATAGCTTTTACATGCTTAATGCATTCAACAGTAACAATGTCTTTGCACTTGCCCCCGCACGGGTTGGGGTGATGGGGCAGACTTCTTGGTAACTGAACAGGTGGACACCGTTATTTCTCATTTATTTATCTGTAAACACAACAAGTATCATTTCAAGCATACTTCGCAGTAGGTTTCTCGAACAGAAAATTATATATTCATACACATATGACAGGAGAAGTGGAATGTCAAACCTTGTAGTATTCCTTATTTTGGAGTTAAATAATTTTATAATAATGTAATGATTTTAATAATAATTTTTATTTCCAGAGAGTAAGAAAACAGACTAAAAATATATATAACACAATTTTGCAGTAAAGAACAAGTTACAAATAAAAAATAAAAATTTGGTTGGATCAAAAATGCTAACGATATCAAAAGACAAACTCCCCCTCCCCCTAGAGATATCTTTCGATATCATTTGCCAGACCCCCCCTCCCCCCTAAAATGATAACGTTATATATGCACAGCCCCTATATAGAACTGTACAGTACAGTCGTGGAAAAAAGAAGTAAACACCCCCTACCAACTCCTCAAAAAGTTATCGTAGAAGAAAACTACTGGTATCGAATGATTGGAAATAAAGTCTACTTTTAAATGATGTATATAAAATTTGCTTAAGGGGGCATCTACATATTAAAACGAACCATAACTTTGTTTTTTCAATAGCAGTACACAATTCTGACAGCCTAAATGAACTCTACACTAGGGTGGGTCGAAAAAACCGAAATTTTTGTAATCGAAATGTAATAGCGCAGAAAAGTTGCCTTTTGTAATACAGAATAAATTTCTAAAATATTACATCGATCGGTTAATATCTTCTACCGCCGCAAGGGGGCCAAAGTTTCAAGAAATCGCAAAAAACATGTTTTTTTTATCATTTTTTTAAAATTATCCAAACATACCAATACAATTTTTAATAGAACACAATAGCTACATGAAGATATGAGAAATGTCCCGGTAAATGTTTATTATGATGAAATCATATCTTTATTTGCCGCAAAAAGACCATATTTTTTTGTAAAAATTTCAATTTTTCATTTTTGTTTTCTAAATTTTTATAATTTCTATAATATGTCTAGAAATAAATAATTTTACTTTATATCTATTAATATATCATAATTTTTTATAACTATTTGTAATAGACTTGAAAATAAAGTTAATCATTCATTTTTCTTGACGATCGCTTTACTTCATAACAGCCAATTCATGCCACAGAAATTATATTAAATGAGCAAAATGTTTTAGTATTTTATTAATTAAAATATAGACATGTTTAATCGAAACGGGTTAAATAAACTTAAAATGAAGAAGAATTTAATGTAAATGAATTTTATAATATAACTTGCTTTCAGATAAAGCCATTATTTCTCGAGAGGCCAAAACTGATCAGATGTGATCCTCCCTCTGTTCTAGTAAACAAACTTTATCAGTGCTTCAATGAATAATTTCACGCATCTTTCTAGTGATTGAGTGGGACAAGGAAAGTTATAATAGCTGGTATCTTTAATCGAACATTTTAAACTCACCAGTGTTTTTAGTCGATAAAGAAACCATAACAGGTGGTTCCGTTAGTTTTCAGTTTTGTCAGTAGACTAAAGCCATACAATTCTAAGCTTCAGTGTTGAAGTCTGCTATGATAAATTGACGGATGGCACTATTCTAGTCCACAGAACTTCGTGCTTTCGCAATTTTCTTCATGGCTGGGGTCCTGATGTTCTCCTCTTCATATGCTATCATTCCAAAGAGGCTATTTGTATGATTTGCGAAATAGTCATTTCGTGAAAATGCAGGAACTATAATCTTTCGTAGATTATCTGTCAAGTAACGTAAGTTACTAACTATAGTGCACAAATTCTGGAAAACATGAGTGATTCATTTTAATTGTGAACCAACTGATGCAGTACATTTTCAGGATGTACTCAAAGAGTATGACAAGTTAAGAAGAGGGTTTCTTTGTTCCAACGTAGAGTCTCAAAATTCGAATAGCAGTAATGATCCACCTTGCTTGAAATATTTGTCCAGCGACTCAGCAAAAAAGGTCAATTGTATACACGCATGTTGAAAAAGCTTGCAATATTTCAGACATATACTTCTGGTCAGTTGACAAATCATTTTTATCAACAGCTAGGTGATCAGATTAAATTGGCTTAAATTTTGCAATTGGTAATAATTCGCAAATCGCAAGAGATCAACCAATTGGGCCACAATATGATAGAGAACCTGTTTTTTTGTCATCAAGATGTTTGAAAAGATGTCTCAGTGGAAGCTCATTGAAATGAGGTCAAGGAAGCCAATAAAGTGGTTTTTAAAAAGTTGTTCTCAACTAATCCTACTATAACACCACCTTTGCATCCTGTTTTGAAGACAGTTCCGCGAAATTCAACTGCAATTATTATTATAGTCGGGATTTCATTTTTCTTCAAAAAATCTATAATGTCATTGCATATAGAAGTCGCCTTGCCAGACAATGGGGTCAAATGACGAAAATAATTCAGACCTGGTTCTAGTACAAAGAGATATGTTCCTCCTTGACTTCGCAAAGATGAAACTTTGCCACCTCTTTAACCTGGCAGATATTTCTATCTTTAGGGCCATCAAAGTATAGAGTAAAAGGAGTACATTACAAAAAAAAAAAACGAACAAAGTGAAACGTGGCCCTCTAGCAGCGAGAAATTAATTTTACGTGCAGGCAGCTGCAGGTGTTTCTATCATTGAGCAATTTTTTTTAATAGAATTACAGTGATCATGGTTAACAATGTGCATGAAATTAACAACATAAAATGCCTTTCCCAGCCTATTAGAAATGTAAAAAATCTGAAAACATTACAAAAGTTATGAAAATTGAAAAAATGAAAAACTTTAATTTTGAACATTTTTTAGAAATTTTGGCCCTGTTGTGGCGATAAAAGCAACGATGTCACAAAAATGAAATGTTAATGTTAATATACTAATATCTTGTCGTGGCTATTGCGTTCTATTAGAAATTGAATAAGTATGTTTGGATAATTTAAAAAAAAAAAATTGCTAAAAGTATGTTTATTGCGATTTTTTCGAAATTTGGAGCCCTTGCGGCGGTAAAAGATATTAACCAATCGGTGTAATATTTTACGTATTTTATCTTTTTTACAAAAGGCAACTTTTCCGCGCTATTACGTTTCGATTATAAATATTTCGGTTTTTTTGACCCACCCTACTCTACACCCTTCAATTAGTCTAAAAACAAATTTTTATGCAATTCGTACAGTAAGTTTCCGAGAAATTAATTATTCTAAAACGAGCGTTTTTTAAGAGCTGTATCCAAATTGATGTTTGGTACTCGATTGTTAACCGAGAGAGCTCCCATCTTGATCAAGGCACCTTAAGCAGTCAATTAAGCCTGTTAGATTACAGGATAGCATAAGAAATTTCGAAATATTTAGTCACTTCTATCATAGACAGCCCCTTAAACCATCATTTTGCCGCTTTTTAAGCATAATTTGAAAACTACTTGGAATAAAAATGTGAAATTTTGGATTTCCATAAAGCAGGGCTTAATAAATCTGAATCCATCCAAAAAATTGTAGATTGCAATTCATAATTTTTTTAATATTAATTTCATAATTCATATCAGAAAATTATAAAAATTGCAAATTCAACGTATTTATGTTTGGGTATATTAGTATTATTGTCACACAAAAAAATTAAACATTAGGATCATAATTTCAGAAGTTATAAATAAAAATATGAAAATGTAATTTAACATTAGAAGCACTCAATTTTGAATGTTTATAATTCAAAAACTTATCATTCAAATGACTTGAAATTTGGTATCTAGGCATAGTTTGAATCAAAGATTTGAAATATCTCGTTAAAATTGGGTGTTGATTAAAAAATGAAAAAAATGAAGTTTGTATTCGTTTTAATATGTAGATGACCCCTAAGCAAATTTTATATATGCCATTTAAAAGTAGACTTTATTTCCAATCGTTTGGTACCAGTAACTTTTGTCTGTGATAATTTGTTGAGGAGTTAGTAGGGGGTGTTTACTTTTTTTCCCACGACTGTACATATATTAATGATTTCAACTTTTTGGCAAAGTTGGATCACCCCTCCCTTACGATATCATACGTTATCATTCCTTGACACCCCCCCCCCCACCCTCCCCCTCGCTCTAATGATATCGTTACCATAGGCCAGGGACGGCGAACCTATGGCACGCGGGAGATTATTTTCGGCACGGCATAGACTCATGTTCTAAATTAAGAAATCCCGGCCTACAGGCGGAGGTAGATTTCGAAGTTAAGTATATTAATTGCTCCAAAAAAAAAAAAAACTAAATCATGATTAGATATAAATCTACTTTAACAGTTTTATCTGGCCGCTTTTAACGAGTTTTTATTTCATTTTTATGTAATACAGTCGAACCCCGTTATAACGAACTTCAAGGTACCGAAGGTTTTGTTCGTTATACCCGGTGGTTCGCAATATCCGAACAGTTAAGAAAAATGTTAGTGTTCACAAAATGTATAACTTATTAGTTGCTATGTATATATTCAATAATGATGTATTAAAAAAAGGTAAAATCTATTAAATATGACCATTAAAAAATCGTCGCGTCGTCCCCCTCATTTTCGGCTCTGTCTCCAGTCTTGTACACAGCTGTGACCAGGAATAAGGGAAAATGACTGACGGGTAAGCGGGATCACACCTGCAGAGTGTCTATCGTTAAAGAGAAAAAATGCAGTTGTTTCTACCCTTAAAAAAAAAAAAACAATCGCTGATTTGCATTATGTTTCACTAGTCGGCATGCATTTTCTTATAAATTTGGAGTTGAAGTCCTGTTTTCACAACTGCGGAAAAGTAAAAAAAAAAAAAAAAAAAAAAAAAAAAAAAAATGGTCGACTGGAAAAAAAAATGTTCGTTATAGTCGCTTATTAAGATTTCGGAGGTTCGCTATAAAAGGATAAATTAGCATTAAATACAATAGGAAAACGACGGGACCAAAATTTTCGTTCGTTATATCCGGGAGTTCGTTATATACCGGGTTCGCTATAACGGGGTTCGACTGTAGCTGGTTTTATCAGAATCATGTTAAGGCGGTATTAAAAAAAAATACTTTTCCATGCTCAACAACTCGAAATTTTCTGGCACATTTTCAGATTCATTTTTAATAGAAAAAATACGAAACTTGCTGACGTGATTTTTGAAAAGATTTATAAGCGGCATGTGTTCTTGTTTTTCTTTCAATTAATTGAAACTTGATTGATAAACAATTATTTTCTCAGTAGGGCAATATTTTTCCTTTCTAACACAATCGCTTCGGGAATTTCTGTTCAAAATGCCCACTTTGACATCATTTTTTGAAATATATTCTGCCTCTATAAAAAAAAATCAATCATTACGGTACATTATATAGTTTCTGAAGAAGAGAATCTATCAGTTGGATGCGTTTGAGAGCAAAAATGAATTTAAAAATGAGTCAGAAAATAAGCAGTTTGGATTTGAATACACCCTTAATAAGATGATTTTTTTCGTCAACCGCTATGTATTTTTAATTTGTTTTTTGCTGTAAGTATTGGTCCTATCAAAAACTTATCTAGATAAATGTTGAAGACAATATTAAGAGGATATATGATAAATTCAGGGGGATTTCATATCTTGTGAATTGACAGAGTTATAGAAATTTTTCTTCTTCACCCCCCTTTTTTTGTTTTCGTTTTTAATTTTTTTTTTTTTTTTTTTTTTTTTTGTGGTACGAATTGGTCCTATCAAAAACTTGTGAATATAAAAGTTGTAGATAATATTAAGGAGATGTATAATAAAATTAATTGAATTTAATATCTTGAGAATTGACGAAATTACGAATTTTTTTCTCCCAAAAACCTTATTTTTTGCGCCTCTTGAGCCCATTTTTAATTTTATCAAAAATCTGTGATGCATAAATTTTTGGTCCTATTTTTAGGAGTAATAAAAACTTTAAACTGATTTGATACGTACAAAATTTAAGAAGTTATGGGGTTCTTTCTATTTTCACAAAACCCCTCCTTATTTCCAGCCCCTTGGCCAGATTTTGCCCATTAACGAACTTGACCGAGATTTTATGCACCTTGATTTTATGTATCAGTTCGGAAGAGATTTGCACAGAATTGTGGAAGTTATCGTGTCCAGAAGAAAGTGATATATATAGATAGATAGATATATAAAGTTTTTTATTGAGGGTGGTTTTGGGTTCTAGGGGTCATGATCGGTGTAGATCTGCGAAAATTTTTCAGAAATTCCAACATAGGAACGACGCCAATAGGTAGTATTTCATACGAAATCTACCTAATATTGCAGGGCTCGCGTGTTAAGCAAGGTAATTAACAAAATGGAATTTTTGATACATTCAATTTTCAAGTTTTGTAAAGAAAATACACGCAAAACTATTATGATTGCTTCCTGCAAAACAGCTGATTTGTTAAGAATGGAACTTCCGTTAACTTATGTGCAATATTTTTTCCCTGATAGACTTTATTTTAGGACTTAATGTGCAAATAGTTTTCATTTTGTAAATTCGGATGTAAAAATTATTGAATATATGTAATATATATTGTGAAAATCTTCTGTACTTGTAGAAAATTGTTACGATGGTGTTAAACAATTTTGAAAAAAAAAAAATCTATCAGAGAAAATTTAAAAAATGTGAGTTGCCATGCTTTACATCTCAGCCTTTCATACAGGGTTGTATCGGTTTTAACCATGGGGGTTAAAATCAGTGGTTTAAACCGGTTTTAACCGTCCTGGTCAAAATCAATTTTGACCATTTTGACCACTGAAATTTACTATTCAATTTATTTACTACTAATCAAATATGTTTTATTAGCATATGTTAAAACTAAGTTAACATTTGTTAAAAATGTCATAATATAAGTAACATAACACCAACAAATACCAAATTAAAAAAAGTCATAACATAAATAACATAACACCAAGATACAACAAAAATGTTTAATTATTTTTTATACAAGTTCTTTTTACGTTTTTGTGCAATTTGTGTTAAATTTAAAAAACGATTACAAGTAACAAGTTTTGCGGTTGTCTCTAAACTTCGGTTTCGAACTAACGGTTTCGTGATTTATTTTGGATTATTCCAAATTTAGAAATTTAGTTTTAATTTATTTTTGTTCGAAAACGCATGAAACTAGCTAGTGTTGTTGTTCAGAAACTATGTCATCGAGCTGTTTTTTCCATTTTTTTGCAAATTCAATACATCTTTCAGAAAATAATGTCAAAGTGGACTTTTTGAACTGAACTTCCGCGCGAAAGTAGAAAAATCACCCGAGAGCGGGCGAAAAATGGAGTTGTCACGTGATCGATATCGCTGATAACTCAATGGGTAATGGATTAATTAAAAAAAAAAAAAAAGTTCCATTCCAAATCGCTTCCATGGCCAGGCTTTCCAATTTTATATCTTGCCGTTAAAAAATGAATTTGTAAATGTGTCAGAACGTTTTCCGCTTGTTCAGCGGAGCAGTTAAGAACAAGAACAGCCTTAAACGAAGAGAATAAGTTAATAAAATATCACTACTTTGATATATGAAATAACATTACAGTGGGTGATCGGTTAACGAACTGATCGATTAACGAACACTTTTGCGAGAGATTTTTATGTTCGGATAACGAACACCTCACCAAACTGAGCCAAGAATAAGCTATGCTGTGTTTCAGATTTGCCGATCTGTATTTAATTGCATCTATTGTCGACTTAGGGAACATTTTACAGGCATGAAAGAGTTTCTCCTAAAGGAGGAATTCCCGCTTTTTAAAAGCCAATTTGGACATTCTCTGGATTGATGCAAAAATGCAAAGAAAATATTAGAAGCATATGGGGGCGGGGGTATCTGGAAAACTTAACCCTTAAATGCCGGGTGTTGCTTTTCGGCAACATACCCAATTTAGGCTCTAAAATACTATTAGAATAATATTGAAGATATAATGCCTAATGCTGCCAATAAAATACATTCTGAAAATATTATTAAATCGATTTTCAACATGTAGATGGCAACACTTGTGCTGTTTAAGAATAAAGATAGATTTATTTTTTCAATTGTTGCTACTTGTTCTTTTTGTTTTGTTTAGGAAGCTTGCGAAATACCCTATTTTGTTCAGCAGTGACCAAGTAAAATTTATTTCTCATTATAGCTCCTAAAATTCTTGTGTGTATAATATTATAGAATTTTATCAAGGATTTTTTTTTTTTTTTTCAATTAAAGACTAGTATTGCCGATTAGTAACAAATTATTTTTTAGCCGTAAACCAAACTTAAAACTTAAAACAAAATATGATTTTTTAAAGTATTTTTCAAATGATTTATTTAAAAAATGAAAGCCGGAAAACATTATTACAATGATTTTTGAAAAATCAGGCATTTAAGGGTTAATAATTAGACGTTTTATCTACTGAAATCCTTGAAGTTAGGTTCTGAATTGCTGTACTATCAAATCAAAGGCGAGCTCTTATAAGCCTCTGAAAGTCGTGTAAATTAAGTTCTTTAACCACGGTGGAAATGAAGTTTCCAAAAGGTTCTTTTTGGAATAGAATATTTTATTGTATTTATAAAACACTTCTGAGTAATTTCAGTTATAGTAATTTCAGTGATGCATTTTTGGAAATGTATTTCTGGAGTAAAGATCAATTTGGCATGCATATATTTAGCATAGAGATTTTTTTTTTTTTTTTAAGTAAAGTCTTTAAACAGTCAAATCATTCAAAATAATACATTCATTTTGAAAAATTAATCTCTGTACTACACATAAGTTCATCAGATACATTTGGATGTATTTATACTTTTAGCAAACTGTTTCCAATTTTCTTTTTTGATTTAATGAATTTATGCATTTATTGTTATTTATTTATTTATTTATTTTCTTTTAATACTTTCTAAGTTACAAAAAGGAAATAACAATCACATGTACAGTTATTATTCATTTTATTGTATGAATAACTATTAAAATGTGTCTAAATTATACTAGTTTGGCATTATTGTATAGAGAGGGAAAAAAATGTCCACCTTTTTTTCCCCATTTCTCACTTTCATGTCTGATTTTAACAGTTATATACTTATGGCCTAATTAATTCATGGGCGGGGGTTCGAACCCTACATGTTAGGGCCCCCAAATTAGAATGAACAGATCAGAAATTTTTATATTTTGTGCCCCCTTTTTTAAAGAATTATTTTTTATTGCAAATTAATTATTTTAATTTGAATTTAGCTCACAAATTATTAACAGGCTCTAGGCTTCACTTGAGCTTTATCGGGTCCTGCAGTAAACACGAGAACTAAGGAGTTTTTGAAAGGTCAAATGACAAATTTATATGATTTAATGCCATAGTCAATGAATGTAATCTATAAAATGAAAGTGCAAAGCATTTTGCTGTCATCAACAGTTCCGGCATGACCACTTTACTTTTTATATGCCAGATGGCCATTTGGTACTTGCGCAGGTGATAACTCGCCAAATAGTGTTCCATCGCCATCATTTCATCTGTAAGTCGTGAGTGTCATAAACAATTACGCTTTTCGTATGCAAGGCGACCATTTTCAATCAAAATTATTTTTTGGAATAAAACTACATAAAAGTTGCCGAGATCGCAAAGAATTCTTAGTATCACCGCCGGATAAAAACAGTGGCGTAGGAACTTTGTACAAACAGGGGAAGCCGGGGCATATTGCAGAAAGCTATAGTGGCGCGGATCATTTCGCTCATTTTGGAGTGTTCCTGTGTTGCACGTTTCACAAACAGGAGTGTAAAATAGAAGCATATCAAAAGATCACCAACTCTTTAATCCAGTTAAAATAATTTTTAATAGATATACTTGATACATAGAAACTCAATTTATGTGCGATCCCGAATACAATATTCAAATTTAAGGCTTCTCCCACTTCCATTTACCAAAAATTAAAGTGTTTTCTGTTGTTTTGCTTACAAATTCTTTACAAATCTCTTCCAAATCAATTTTAAAGGCCTCCTCTTTATAAATATGTTATCGGTGCAGGTAATTTGCAGTAGACCTATATAAGACCCCCTTTTTTTCTGGAAATCGGGAGGGTTGTAAACAATGAGAAAAAGGGTGAAGGCACAAACAAGTGTGCTCACCACCCCCCTCTGTCTTCTCTTTGTTGTTTATTGTGTGAATTTCCTAGAAAAAGTATACTTTATTTTTTAATTCAGCAATGTATCGTAAACAGATGTGGTGCGAGAATTTCTCCCGGGGGAGCTGAGCCCGTCTGAAATATTTCAGGGGGAGCCGCAGCTCCCCCGGTTCCTACGCCCTTGGATAAAAATCTCACCAATAGACGGGTTGCACATGACGTCACATGTCTGAAATCGCTTCATATGGCGCCCAAATATAAGGCGAATGTGGTGCTCTCCATTTGATTTATTAGACTTATTTGCACTAAAATAATAAAAATAAGGAAGATCTAAATGAAACAGAAAAATAACATATGCTTTTAACAGCAAACGGGGAGTTCTGTACTCCAGATGCTATAGTATCAGTCGTTG
This sequence comes from Maratus speciosus, assembly GCA_963932465.1. Classification (NCBI taxonomy): domain Eukaryota; kingdom Metazoa; phylum Arthropoda; class Arachnida; order Araneae; family Salticidae; genus Maratus; species Maratus speciosus. The sequence continues at coordinate 135,977,829 of OZ010798.1, forward strand.
CTAATAGCAACGTGACGTCAATGCAAGGGGTCTTATAGCGTTATTTAACTCCACAGTTAGTATTTTTTATTTTTCGCGTGGTAAATAAAACAAAGCTTTAATGTTGAAATTAAATGTCACGGTTTATGGTATTATTATTATTTTTTAGTATTAATATTTTTTTTTTTTTTTTTAAGAACTGAATTTTAAAGGTTTCAGTTTTAAATTAAAGTTGTGTATTTTAAATAAAATGAGTCAAAGGATTATATTTTAAATGAAGTTAATGAAATGCGAAAAAATGCAACGGGAACAATGTTTGATGATTTATCCCCTGCGTCTGGCTAACACAAATATACCGATTCTTGACTTTTCTATCAGAATCTTCCAATTTGGGGAAGGTAGTCCAGGCAATAGGGAATTTTACCTAGCAAAATTAATGGTAGTTCTGGAAATCGGCTTACTTTATGTTTTTTGGGTCGCTGAATCCAAATTTATAACTTCCCACCAAAATTTCCCCCGGCAACCTCCCCAAATTTTGGTAGAAAGCCCCCCCCCCCCCCCAAAAAAAGGTTTTTATTAAAAAAATCATTTTTTTATTGTTTTAGGGGAAAAGTATCTAAAAATTCAGAAAGTAGACAAAATTTGCAATAAATTAGATATGTGACATTATGACTTAGGACGAAGGCGAAAGGGGGGATCTGCCTCGGAACATGCGCGCGGTGCTGCGTGAACTAAGTTGCGCAATTCCACTTAACCACTCACACGTTTACATTCGCCCTCCCATTTCCCCTCCGAACTTTCTCTATAAGGTTTACTTTAAGTTTTTTGGGTTGCTGAATCCGAATTTTTAACTTAACCCCAAAATCCCCCCCCCCCCAAATAGTTGTTTTTAACTTAAATTTCTTATTGTTTTAGGGGAAAAGCATTACGAAATTCAAAAACTAGACAAAATTTGCAACAAATAGGATATATGACATTCAGTGGCGTGGCGTCCGGTCATCGCTGGATGCGGCGATGACCAAGCAATATTTTAAAACTCTTAATAAGCTTTTAAAACTCTACGATCCAGTTTTAGCAGAACATTTGGAGTTCATGTATAAGTGAAGGTAAGATTTAAAGTTTCTTTTTTGAACATTCAACCATTGAATTTTAGAGTTAATAATTTTTCACCACAAACTTAAATAATTGCGATGACCACCGAAAATTTTCACGCCACGCCACTGATGACATTATGACGTAGGATAAACGGGGAGAGAGGGGGCTGCCTCGGAACATTCCCCGCGCCCTTTTCTCAAAAACCAAATTTTTTCAAAAAATCAATTTTTTGGAGGGTTGCCGGGTGAAATTTTGGTGGGAAGTTACAAATTCGGATTCAGCGACCCAAAAAACATAAAGTGAGTCGAAAACCAGAACTAGTATTAATTTTTCCATGTAAAATCCCCTATTGCCTGGACTTCATAACTTAGTGCACGTAGCGCCGCAGTGCATGTTCAGAGGCAGCCCTCCCCCTCCCCGTTCATCCTACGTCATAATGTCATATATCTTATTTGTTGCAAATTTTGTCTAGTTTTTGAATTGCATAATGCTTTTTCCCTAAAACAGTAAGAAATTTCAGTTAAAAACAACTATTTGGGGGGAAGTTAACCCGGGAGAACTCGCTAGTGAGAATGCCCAATTGCTTTTCTTTTACTTTACATTCATATAATATCAACTTTTTTTGGTTGGCTTAGTACTTTTATTCACAAAATAGGTAAAATAATTGAAAAACATTTTGAAATTTTAATTAAAATGAAAAAGGATTTAAATAAGAGTCTTAAAAAAGTACGACTGTGAGAGAAAATCTCATGCAGCGAGTTCTCCCGGGTTAAAAATTCGGATTCAGCGACCCAAAAAACTTAAAGTAAACCTTATAGAGAAAGTTCGGAGGGGAGATGGGAGTGCGAATGTAAACGTGTGAATGGTTAAGTGGAATTGCGCAACTTAGTTCACGCAGCACTGCGCGCATGTTCCGAGGCAGATCCCCCCTTCTCCTTCATCCTAAGTCATATATCTAATTTGTTGCAAATTTTGTCTACTTTCTGAATTTCTAGATACTTTTTCCCTAAAACAATAAAAAAATAGATTTTTTTAATAAAATTTTTTTTTGGTGGGCATTTTACTAAAATTTGGGGGGGGGGGGGGTTGCCGGGGGAAATTTTGGTGGGAAGTTAAAAATTCGGATTCAGCGACCCAAAAAACATATAGTAAACCTTTTTCCAGAACTATCATGAATTTTGCTAGGTAGAGCTCCTATACGGTCTCTATTGCCTGGACTAAGGATTGAACAATTAAATTAAATTATGAATGAAAGCAATATGGTACAATGCTTAGCATTATATTTAAGGGAGACCAAACTGGTCGCCAAGGGCGGCTAGTCCTAAAAGAATAAAGGCTTTCCTATTCCTAAAAGAATAAAGGAAAAAAAAAGAATAAAGGTCCTAAAGGCTTGTCATTTATTTATTTTTATTTATTTATTTATTTTTAATACGCCACAACACGGTCAAAGCCGTCAAAATACGATCTGTCCATATTAAATAAGGACGTATATTAACCCTATTTTAAAGGAAATAATTGTATTTTTTATACATTATTTAGCTTTTAAGAACGAATTAATTGAATTTCAATACAAATCAATACTAAATCTATGATCGGTTAGCGAACACTGTTTTAGAAAGGATTAAGTTCGTTAACCGATCACCCACTGTATATCAAATAACACTTTAAAGAAATACAGGCATCCCTCGACTTGTAAATTCGCACTTACATAATACTCGACTTACGTAAATTCGCACTTACGTAAAAAATTTCGAAAATTGTCGGGCTAGCTCAAATTAACTTCACACAGAAATTTCACATAATTTCAAGATAATAACTTTTTAAATATTTTTTATTTAATCTTGGTAAGACGGCACATCACAAATAGCACGGCACATAACACATATATAATAATACGGATATAACTTTTTACATGTTACCACAGCTCAAAAAAAGAACAGAACTCCAACGAACTCACAGCATATTTTTATGCGGCAGAGCTCACGCAAGCCGGTCACGTGACTGCCGGTAAAGTCTATTTTTGAAAAGGGTGACGCGCATTACATCCTCCCCCTCTGTTTCCGATTTACGTCTCGGAGAGGAAACAGGATGCTTTCTGGGTCTTCCTCTTTTTCTCAAGGGTGCAACTGGAATAGTTTCAGTTTCTTGAAATGGTGACAAGGCGTAAACATGGTAAGACCCAATCCGCTCGGTAGGATTGTCCAGGCTAGCAATATCATATGTCACTAGTGACTTTTGAGTCAAAACTATGTACGGCCCATCTCTCTTAGGCATAAATTTTGCTGTTTTATTTTTACTTGCTTTGCTCACAGGGTGTAGGGTAACCCATACTTTATCACCAGGTGTGAAATACACTCGTCTACGATTTTTATCATAATATTTCTTTCGCTGATCTTGTTTCAACACGCTCTTTTACACTTTTGGAAATATTTGCAAGACGTTTAAGATATGGGGTTATTTCCGGAACAAAATTGCCATTTTCCACAACAGCTCTAAAATCGTTTACCACATCATCGATTGTTCTTAGTTCTCGACCAAATTGCAAATAGGCGGCAGTTTGGCCTGTTGTATCAGATTTGGCAGAGTTCATAGCAAATCTAATAAAAGGAAGTTTATCAATCCAGGAAGTGTGTTCCTCCCCAACAAGGATTGCTATTCGAGGTTTCAAGTCTCTATTTTTTGCGTTCTACCGGATTGGCCTGAGGATGGTACAAAGGTGTCAACGATTGGTCTATTCCAAGAATGTAACAAACTTGTTGTAGAACAGCGCTCACAAACTCAGAGCCGTTATCACTTATGAGTCTTCTTGGGATACCATAACGAAGGAAGATCTCTTCAATCAGAGTAGTCGCACATTCTTGTGCAGTGGCAATTGTTAAAGCAAATAGTTCTACCCATTTAGTGGCACAATCTTCTACTATAAAAATCCATCGATGCCCATCTTTACTAGGAGGCAATGGTCCAAAGAGATCAATGCTGAGGGTCTCAAACCGCTGAGCATAAGCAGGTGTTCGTAATAAACCGGCTGGTTTCTGATTCGTTGCTTTATAACGTGCGCACTCTGGGCACTTCTTCACATATTCAGAAATGTATGCTCTCATGCCTGTCCAATAATATCTCTTAGCAATTCTCTGATAAGTTCCTGCTTCACCATAATGTCCGGCTGAGGGGTCGTCATGATGAAGTTTCAAAATATTTTGTCTTTCTTGTATTGGAATGACCAGTTGCGCTTCTTCCGCATCTGATTCGGGAGCATACCTATAAAGCACACCTTGATTCATCAGGAATCCTCTATCAGTCCAATTGGCGAAATCTTCGCTTTTCTGTTCGTCTTTAAAAGGATCTATGATCTTTTTAAGGTTTTCATCTTGCAACTGCGCTTCTCTGGTATCTTTTGGATTTCTTGTTGGCATGTCTATGCTGACAAAATTGCATGTTTCACAGAAAGCAGATTGATGATTGCAGATAGGACGTGACAGCATGTCAGCCACAACATTAGGTTTTCCAGGCTCATATTCTATTTTCTTCTTAAGAATTTCTTTCTTAGCAGGAGTCATCGGATTAGGTGGTGCAGCAACAGGAACACTATCACCTGTATTGATACGATGCTCCACAAACGATGTTGTCTCTCCCCCTGGTTGAAAACATTTTTCATACCTTTTCAGAACATCATTAATTTTGTCCCTTTCATCGGAATTTAGATTTTTTCCTTCATCTTCCGGTACAGCGTACGGACTGACTTCGACAGCACCAGCTGACGTATTATTTTCCTCTTCGTATTCGTCTATAAAATAAAACTTTTTCCGAGGTTTATCACTGAAATGCCATGTTTTGTTGAAAGTATCTGACACTATGTTAGCATTATGCAAGAAATCCATACCTAAAAGAGTTCTATTACCCTTGGCATATGGTAATACGAGGAACTCCGTTTCGAAGACTCGACCTTCAATCTCTACGGGCACAGTGGCTGACAAAGTGTCTCTAACTACCGTAATTCCGTCAGCTAGTGTTACATCATGAGTATGAGGGTTCAGGGCAACACCAGTTTTTAAAAATAATTGATACATACGTTCTCCCGCAATAGAACGATTCGCTCCCGTATCTGCACAGACTAGCACCTTCTTATTGCAGATCGTGATAGGCACATTTGGAGCTGAAACTGCTGAAGTATTCAAACTATGTAGCTGAAGACGATGTGCTTGCACAGTTTGTTTTTTAACTGTAGGGGAACAATCTGAGCATTTCTTCTTTATAAATCCCAATTTACCACAACCATAGCAAATAATATCGGATTCTAAGCGTCGATTAGCAAACTTAGGGGGAGATCGGCCTTCTTTTGGAGGCTTACTCTGCTTCCAATTATTTTCTCGACGAGAAAACTTTTTTATCTTGGGGTACAACCGGATCTCTTTTAGGAAACGTAGATCTGATAATGTCATAAGCATCTAATTTTTCGGCAAGGTCGACTAGCGAATTTAAATTTTCCCAATCGCCTAACATATGTTGTTTGCATTCAACAGGCACGCGCCTTTTCATTTGATCAGCTATGATAAGATCCTGAAGAGCTTCAAAAGACGTTACAGTTAATTCTTTAAGCCAGTTTTCAAAATAAGCTCGAAGTTCGGAATAACAATCTCGCCAAGTAATTTCCTTGGCCTTGCGATGAGTAAAGAACAGCTGTCTAACCTTTTCGGCACTAATTTTAAACCTTTTTAGAAGTAAATCTTTAACATGTGAAAAATTTGAAGCGTTTCCTTCTGATTCACGAGCGATAAGCGTAGAGATAGAAAATGGTACAACACTGGGTAAATACGAAACCCACAGATGCTCTGGTACCTTCAAGAGCTTTAGCTGACGTTCCAGGAGCACCAAAAACGAAGTTACATCATCAGTTTCTGGCCTGAATGTAGGCAACAGCTTTTGAATATCTATCTTACTCTCCGGGTGAGACATTACCCCTGCTGCATTACCACCTACCGCTCCACTGGAAGCACTTAGGCTCTGAGACTGTAACTTGAGCTTCTCAAGCTCAAAATTCATCTCAAGCTTTTTTAACTCTAACTCTAACTCTTCCGCTCTATGCTTCCCTTCTAATTCAAGTTTATGCTGCTCTAACTCTGCTACTTTTTGTTTTTTCTCTAAGCCCCGTACCTGCGTTGTTCTTCCTCGCGATTCGAAATTTGGTTTCTGACTAATGAATTTACAAAATCAACTTCGTACGAGGGGGAGGATTTAATTTTTTCACGCAATGTGACAACTGCCGTAGAAGGTTGAACATCTAAATTCATTTCTAACGCAACCTGATGCAAATCCTCTTTCCGAGCTTTATTAAGCTCAGACATTTTAAACTTTAGCAAAACAACAAAACGAGTACCACACAAATGCCGAAAATCCGTTTAAATTTTTCCCGAGCGTGAGCTTTACCATTACAACTCATATAAACAAGACTTTAATAAAACAAGATAGTAAGCTTTAAACATAACAAAACTCTTACTAAAAACAAAACAAACTTTAAATCCCTACAGGTATAAATAAACTGTATTGTCATAACGCGACATTTAATCAAAACAATATTGTAACCAATATAAAACCATTTACTGAATAGCTAACACTTTCAAACAATATTCTAAATAATATCAAACACAAAATTGAATAATTAAAATTTCAACCAATATTATTATTATATTACTAAGACTACTTAATATCATTTTCATCCAATATAACTTTAAAAGAAAAGAAACTTTTATAAACAAACAATAAATGAAAAAACTTACTCATTCCGTTTTGAAAATGAATCACATTCAAGGCTTTTTTCATCAGTAAATCAGCAACTCAAAATTAAATACTTACGTTTAGCATTTAAATAATAACAAACTCTTAAATAAAAATAGTATTCAATTCTTTTATGAAACCAATAAAAAAAATTAAATAAACACGTATCTTTATGAGAATTGCGATAAAATTATAAATACATTTGACTGACAGTTATTTCCCTCATTATAAAAAGCAAAGAAAAAAAATTAACGAAAACGTAAATGAACACTTCTTTCACTTCCGCTCTCTCTCACCTTTTTTTTTTTTTTTTTTTTTTTTACGAATCGAAAAATATTCTACTTAAAGTAAAGTAAAAATAAAGCATACATGAACAGAATCAAAAGTAAATTCAGAATAATGGGTGAGGGAAGGGGGGAGGGGAAATATAAACACATAAATGAATGGAAAATAATAGAATTTATTTATTAATGTTTAAAATATCATAGAGAATGTTACGAAGTATAACGTCAAGAATGCATTCTTTTTATTAAACAACATATGGATCCATTCTATTTTTAAAAAATCGGTTACTTCTTGAATAAATAAATTTTGTAGAATAAGCAAACGTAGGCATATGTGAATAAATGAATTGAAAGTTTTTTAAAAACACTCGTATCGTAGCATTTTTCTTGGTCGTAAACAAAAGAATTGGCAGAACTTTAACTTTCGAAAATAAGAACACATATCACATCGTGCAAAGCTGATGCATGAAAATGGCAAAGGTAACGAAACAAAAATTAATCTATAGAACATGGCGAACATACCTCACAAGCTTACTTCGACGAATTATTCTGTAGAATTATAGGAATATATATTTACACGCAACGACCGGTCGTGCCATTTTTTTTTCTGCATGCTAGTTGAAAATAACACTTCTTGAATAAAAATATATCATTGTTTTGCAGAATTAGGATGAGAACATTTTCCTTCGAATTCGGGGCCAGACGTTGGGTAGCCAATTGTCGGGCTAGCTCAAATTAACTTCACACAGAAATTTCGCATAATTTCAGGATAATAATTTCTCGGGGTATAACTTTTAGGTAGCTTTCTTTACAAAAAGCTACCTATTGCAGCCGTTCGGAGGAAAGCGATTTCAAAAAATTTTGGTAAATTTTCATCGATCATGACCCCCAGACCCCGAAACCACCCTCCGTTCAAAATTGATATATATATATATCTGACCTATGTCACACTGTAACTCTCGTATTTATGAACCGATTTGGATGTAATTCGGTGTGTATATAGTACATACCAATGTCTCGACCGAGTTCGTTGGCCAGCTTCATCCGCCATTTTGTTTCAAAATGGCGGCCATTTAAAAAAAATTTAAAATTTGAAATGTGGTACCAAAAAATTGAAAATGGAAAAATATTTTTTTCTTACGTATTTGACCTTTATACAAAGACTCCGTAGCAGTTTTTGTTTCGTCTATATCTTAAAAAATGGCTGAGTTATAGCATTTTGAATTTCTAGCGAAGCTGACATTTTGAAGCGTCCTGAATTTTGTCACGCGATAAAAGGCGTATTTATAAACCGATTTGGATGTAACTTCGTTTATACATAGTACAGACCAATGTCTCGACCGAGTTCGTTGGCCAGCTTCATCCGGCGTTTTGTTTAAAAATGGCGGCCATTTAAAATTTTAAGAAAAATTTAAATTTGAAATGTGGTACCAAAAAATTGAAAATTGAAAAAATATTTTTTTCTTATGTGTTTGACCTCGATAAAAAGATTCGGGAGCAGTTTTTGTTTCGTCTATATCTTAAAAAATGGCTGAGTTATAGCATTTTGAATTTCTAGTGTGGCTGACATTTTGAAACGCCCTGATTTTTGCCACGTGATAACAGACGTATTTATGAACCGATTTGGATGTACCTTGGTGTGTACATAGTACATACAAATAACTCAACCGAGTTCGTTGGCCAGCTTCATCCGCCATCTTGTTTCAAAATGGCGACCATTTAAAAAAATTTTTAAAAAAATTAAATTTAAAATGAGATACCAAAAAATTGGAAAATGAAAAAGAGTTTTTTCGTATGTGTTTGATCTTAATACAAAGATTCCGGAACAGGTTTTGTTTCGTCTATATCTAAAAAAATGGCTGAGTTATAACATTTTGAATTTCTATTGTGGCTGACATTTTAAAACGACCTGATTTTTGTCACGCGATAGCAGGCGTATTTATGAACCGATTTGAATGTAACTTGGTCTGTACATAGTACATACCAATGTCTCGACCGAGTTCGTTGGCCAGCTTCATTCGCCATCTTGTTTCAAAAGGGTTGCCATTTTTAAAAAAAATGTAATTTAAAATTTAAAATGAGGTATTAAAAAATTGGAAAATGAAAAAGATTTTTTTTATGTGTTTGGCCTTGATACAAAGATTCTGGAGCAGTTTTTGTTTCTGAAAATTTGTTCTTTTGTTTATATCTTAAAAAGTGGTTGAATTATAGCACTTTGAATTTCTGTCATGGCTAACACTTTGAAACGATCTTGTGTTTGTCTCGCGATACCACACGTATTCGCCTATTTCGATGGAAGAAGGCATGTGGATAGTATACATCAATATCTCGACCAAGTTCGCTGGCCAGCTTCATCAGCCATCTTGTTTCAAAATGGCGTCCATTAAATTAAAAAATATATATATTTAAAGTGAGGTGCAAAAAAAATAGAAATTGAAAAAGGTTTCTTTCTTAAGTATTTGTCATTTATATAAGGATTCAGGAGCATTTTTTGTTTGTCTTTATCTTAAAAAATGGCTCAGATATAGCAGTTTCAATTTCTAACGTGGGTGACATTTTGAAAAATCTGATTTTTTGCCTGCGACAGCACTCGTATATATCAACCGATTCCGATGTGAGTGAGCATGTGCACAGCAATTACTAAGGTCTCGACCAAGTTCACTGGTTAGCCTCATCCACCATGTTGTCTTAAAATGGCAGGCACTTTAAGAAATCGCCGAATTTGGCAGCCAGATATAAGTTACTTTAAATAAAAGCAGCTTGGATAAAGCTGACTAATTTCGCGAAATTCTCATTCATAATGATTTAGTACTGATAAAAATTAGTATTGAATCTCCTACATTCGGTTTCCACGTAATTGAGCTTCGTGTGTTTGAATAATATAAGTTGGCTTTTTTAAAATGAGGAATATGAAAGCTACCTCTTCCTCCCGGCACTGACCGGAAGGACTTTTTAAATATTTTTTATTTAATCTTGGTAAGACGGCACATCACAAATAGCACGGCACATAACACGTATATAATAATACGGATATAACTTTTTACATGTTACCACAGCTCAAAAAAAGAACAGAACTCCAACGAACTCACAGCATATTCTTATTCGTCAGAGCTCACGCAAGCCGGTCACGTGACTGCCGGTAAAGTCTATTTTTGAAACGGGTGACGCGCATTACAAAATTACATTTATGAACATACTAGCGCGTTTGATACGCATTTGCATACTTTTGATAATTGTTTTATAAATAAAATATGCAGATAGAAACCACAACAATAATATAGTTTTATATATTAGATATAGTTATATTTTTATTGGAATATACAATCAAACTTTAACAAAACAAACACAAATCTGATTAAAATGAGCCAAAAAAAGACTCTTTTTAAGAGTTACAATTTTGTTAGCTGAATTCAAACCATAACGAAACCCAGGGGCGTCGCCATGGGGGGTATGGGGGGGGTACCCCCCCCCCCCCCCAATATCTGTGAATTTGGGAAATTTGAGCTTAGAGTTGGGAAATTCTAGATTTTTGAGGCATTTTCTTTTTTAAAAGTAATAGTGAAAAATTTACGAAATTTTTATTGTTTTGGTGATTATTTTGAGTACTGCAACAGTAAACAAGTTAAATTATCAAAAGAAATACAAAAAGAAATCAGCCACACTCAATCTATCATTGTATTTTTCAGTTCTACAAAAATATTGTACATCTACCAGACCTAAATTTCTCTACTCCTGTCTATCAATAACTGACTAACCAGTTCCTTTATTTCCTCCAAAACTTTGTTTCTTTCTCAAAATTTTCACCCTCCCAAAAGAGAATCCAGCTATTTTAATCCAAAGGGATTGCAGCTTCTTTTGAAAATTGGAGATCACTTGTAGCACAACAGAAAGGAATGTGGATACTTGAAACACAGCTATGGACATGAAGATTTGATGAGTTTTCACAACTTTTTTGACTAATTTTGCGATTTTTGGACAATATTTTACTCATTCTCATGATTTTTTTGCCTCAAAAATTAGTTAACCCTTCGCTGTAAAGTAAAAAGCGTTATATGAGCAAATGCGGATATAAGAAGTCGTTAGTTTAGATAAATTTGTCAGATTTTACTTTTATTTGTGTGCGGAAATATATATCAGTCCTGTTCGTTTATATTCATATGTGTTTATAAAATTTTAAACCAAAAGTCCAGTGTTCTATGCTTAAAGCTCTTCTAAAAAGTTAATATAAATCTCAGCACGAAGAAACCCTTCATAATAGGAAAAGTGTTTTCTTGCAAGATTTTGGAACATCTAAAAATCCATTCGAGGATGAAAAAGGTAAAAAATGGACGATTTTAATTTGGAACAGAAATATGACCATGAAAGCAGTCCATCAACTGAAGAAAAAAAAAAATCGACACGCACTGTAACACTGACACGTTGCACTTGAATAAAATTTTGAAGAAATAAAGATTTCCTTACAGACAAGATCACAAACAATTATGAATATTAGGTGACTGGAGAAGCTGAGTTCCGAAAGCACAGTAGAAAAGCGGTTTCACCAAAGGCAATAGATAAAAATAATAGCACAGCAATGGACATTGATACACATAAATTTTACAGTAAAGAATTATAAGAAATACAAGAAAATTTCGGGAATTTAGTAATGAGCTTAAATGACAATGTTCCCTATATCAAGAGAATATTGCAGCAATGCATTCCATATTTAAATTACAATTGTGCAAGGGAAAAGTTAATAATGTTTCCACACGTATACAAGAAACCGGGTGTACATGACTTGCAGAGTCAAATAGAAATAAACCAAATCTGAACTCACTTAACAAACCTTTTGCTCATGCCATGATATTCAAAGACTATTTGGGTCACGCCGTCAAACTATATACTCGTACCTTAACATTCACAGCAGCTTATCTTTATGGCGTTGCATCTAATGAAAGAATCTTTAGTCAAATAAAAATTTTAAAAATATATATTGCAACCTACAATGAGGGATGACAGACTTGACAGCCTAATGCTTTTAAAATATGAAAGTGAAATAGGGAATTTTATTAAACTAAGCAATGTTATTAACAGGTGGGCTTCTTTGAAGACCACAAGAATTAATATTAAGTGAAAACTAGTCGGATGTGTCAATCCCAAAATTTTCTTCTACTCCATACATGTTAATGCCTCAAAATTTCCAATCACAGTACAAAAATTAAATGACAATTCTTTGCCTATAATAACAAACTCTAAAGGTATAGATTTGTTGAATTGTGTGCATTTAAAAAGGAGATATAAGCATAGCATTTTTCAAACAAATCATTGAATTTTGGCACCCAGCCTCTTAGATGTCTGCAACCAAAATTCCTTACTCAAAGTGCACAAAAGCGATAGCTTTGGACAGTATAGACCCAAGCCTAATAAGGATCTATTTATGTGGAAGTGCTACTTATGTGGAATATGAAGTTTGACTAAATTCCATGCATTAGTTTTTGAGATACAGCTATCGCAAAATCGTGAAAAATGCTGCATAGCAGCGCCACCTGCTATATGATATACATAAAAAGCTAATCTGCATCAAATTATGTCAAGGTTTAACAGAATGTGACGCTTGATCAAATTCCCTGCAACAGTTTTTGAAATATAATTATCGCTAAAATCATGTAAATCGTGAAAAATGCCGCATAGCAGTGCCACCTGTTAGACGATTTACACCAAAAACAAATCAGCACCAATTTTTATCAAGGTACAGTCAAACCTCGTTAACAAGAACTATTTCCGATTGCCTCATCCAGTTGTATGTAACGTAGTTAAGTTCCGATAACACGAACTACTTTTAATACGAACAAAAAGGTTTCCCCTTGAGTGTTCGCGTTAACGAGGTTCGACTGTATAAGTGAATCTCTAAAGTTTTATTAAATTTCGTGCATTAGTTCTTGTGTTAGAGCGCCCACAAAATTTGTATCACATATAGACAGACAGATATTTTCTAAAAACAGTCGAATCGTGTTCAGGACTTACTAAAACGTATAAATCAGTCTAAAACCGGAAGTCGAATTTTTTCACGAATCCAATACTTTCTTCTTGTAAAGATAGAAGAAAGTAAAAACCGTATTTATTTTTTTAGTAAACAAACCCATAATTAGAATTTTTATGTTTTCAGTTTCAGAATTTTTCTTTGGAAAGGAATTTTTTATGCAAAAGTATCATTATAATTATTACACATGTTGTGCATATCATTTTAGTCGAAAATTGGATTAATTTGTTTCAAGTTGGGAAATTTTCGAATTCTCTCCCCCCCCCCCCCCCCCCCCCCGAAAAAATATCTGTGGCTACGCCCCTGACGAAACCGAATTTTGAAGTTTCGGTGAAGAGAAACGAGTGTATTTTTTCTTCCAGCCTCAGAGCTGTTTGTTAGAGCTTCAGCTTCAGAGCTATAGATTCAAAATTGATTTAAATTTATTCATCAATGTTAAATTTATAAATCCCATATGACCAAGATACTTTTTATTTGAAATGTGTTCTTTCAGTTTGTTTTTATATTTTTTCGTACTTTTAGGTTTTATAGTTTACATCCAAGTAAATACTGCTGCGTGTTATTTTATTTATAAAACAATACTGTGTAAATAATGTATATATATTATATATATATATAATAAATATTGCAGTTTCTGACGAAATTTTACCTAAAGAATTTACAAATTCGACCTACGCAAAAGTTTACGGAACGTATTATTTACGTAAGTCGAGGGATGCCTGTTACCTACTATTTAAAAGTATTTAATAATAGATTTTTGTTACATAATGCATTCAACAGTAATAGTGTCTTCTTGCACTTGTCCCCTGCACCAGGGGTAAGCAGAACTCCCTATAAACAACATTCCTCGCCACTTTTTATTAGTAAAAATAACAAGTATTATTTCGAACCTGGCTTTTCTAATAACGAATTACATGCGCATATGGCAAAAGAATAGGAATGGAAAACTTTGGGATATTCCATATTTTGGAATGAATGAAATCATTTTACAATCATTTAATAGTTTTAATAAATTTGTATTTTCATAAAAATAGATAACAGAATAAAAAAAAATAATAATAACAGGCCAAAAAAAAAAAGAAAATTTAGGTTGGATCAAAAATGCTAACGATATCAAGAGACAAATCTCCCTTCACCTGAGATATCTTATGATATCAAGTGCCAGTCCCCCCTCCCTTCCCCATGAAATGATAATGTTATGTATGTACAGTACAGACTGTCATCTTCCATATTTTTCACAAAACTGTTTAAATCAGTAAAAATTTGCGTTATGTAAAACTTTTTTGTTTTGGGTTTCTTGGCATATTTTATGTTATTCTGTGATTTTATTTGTATAAATACAAAAGATTTATCTTCATCATATAGTTTTAGATCGTTGATATACATTGAATATCGTACCATTTTTCCAGTTTTGACCCATTATTGCAAAAATGTTTTTAAATATTTTCCGCATGACTATGTAGAACAAAATAATAACTCTGCATCAAATATCAATTACGTCCTTACAGAAATAAATCTTTAAAAGTAAAAATAATTAATTAATATATAACTACTTCTAACAAGGACATGGAATTTAAATTTTCTGAAAGACACGTGAAATCGCATTGGAAATCGGAAAAACTGATAGGGAATGAATGAATTGAGGAATTGTAATGACTGCTAGATAGATTCTGTGCCGTATGTGAAAGCAGTGTAAGAAATGTCAAGATTGTCGTAAAATTTGCGCGCTTCCTGAACGGTTAAATATCCAATTTTAAAATATAGAGATCATACCATCTCTATCCATAAGCAATTGTTGGTGGTTTTTAGAAAATTACGTCATATTTATATGAATGCACAATATTCAAACTCCTGACTGTAAAAGTGATGATATGTTTTAGAGCTGTACCGAGTACTCGGTAAATACTCGGTATTCGGCCTACTCGGCCAATTTGCCGAGTACTCGGTACTCGGCAAAATTTTGGCCGAGTACTCGGCCAATACCGAGTAGTTGTAAGAATTTCATTTTTTAAGCATATGATATGAATTTAAAACTGATCTGTAAAAAGTTATTCAAATATCAATGTATAATATATGCAATAATTCATAAAACTATTTACTCGGTATTTAACAATATGTCTACAAAATATAGAAAAGTTAAGAACAAACACCCTCATAAAATAATTCCAGATTAAAATTTAGTTTCAGATTAATACAAAGAAAAATAAGTTCTTTTTAAATATATAGAAAAAAAGAAAAGACTATTATTTTGGATAAAGAAACTGAAAATACAATAAATGTAATAAAAAAATTAATAATTAAATTTAGTATATTTCAAATAATGGTGCAAAAACAGCAACCAAACGTCCTACATTATCAGTAGATAGGGCATTTCTTTTATTACTACTATAAATTTGGCCTACCTCTGAAAATATACGTTCAGAATAAACAGTGGTTGAAGGTGCACATAAGAATTTTTTTTGCAATGTTGCACATAATCGGAAAAGTTCTCCCCCCCCCCCCCCACCATGCAAATGGAGTGTCAGTTTTACATAAGTCTTCTGTTAAGAAATCCTGTATCGCTTTTTGTACCTCTCTTTGTATTTTTCTCTCTTTTATTTTTAATCAAAAGAAAATAAGGTACAGTTACAAAATAAATATGAAATGTTTTGCATTATTCAATGAATTGTTACAGTAACCAATAAACATTTTTTTTTTTTTTTGATAGACAGATTTCAGGTATCGGGATAAATTAGAGGGTTGAAAGAATGTTTTAATTTTATATTGGTTAATAATTGTACTTGTTATGTGTCAATTCTCCTTTTTTTTGCTACTGTTTTGAATTGTCAAAAATTGTCTTTAAAAGGTGCACAAATAAATTTCAAAGTTAATTAGTTTATATATACTATATATGTATATTATATATATGTATGTACACACATATGTACACCTAAGCTCACATTATGTGCACATCAGCATTTTGTTTCCTTATTATCCAACTACTCGGTACTCGGCCGAGTACTCGGTACTCGGCTACTCGGCCAAAGCACTACTCGGTACACCACTAATATGTTTAACAACAACAACAAAAAAAATCATTCAGGAATCCTGGTCTAAAAAAAAAGCAAAATGTTCATACTCATGAAAATTATGTCGCATTAAAAAACATGCATACTAATTTATTAATTTGAGACGTTTTACTATGAATGCAACAGAGTTATATATTTCTCATTCACGTTTTAGTAGGAGAGCTGTTGGACATTTTAGGGTAGGTATTTGAGGCACCATGAAAATTTGTGTAACACTTGTTTTTCAATGTGTGAATCCAAAAATGAATGTCTGGCTGAAGGATCGTGGAACTTAGCCCACCCGTGAATGTTTAAATTTCCAAAATTTTCGTTGCAAAAAAATATCCTTGAGGCATTTTGAAATTTTAATACCTTCAAATTTAATATTTAATGAAATAAAAAATATAAAAGCCAGACACTTTAGGCGGCCCAAAAACTGTGCCAGACACGTGTCAAGTGCCATTTTTTTAATACCGAAAAAAGGTATTTGAGGCACGCTGAAATTGAGGCAGAATAATATTTAATCTTAGAAAAAAATATTTTGAAAATGACAAAATATTTTTTTCTAAGCATAAATATTATTCTGTCTCAATCTCAGCGTGCCTCAAATACCTTTTTTGGGTAGTCAAAAGATGGCACTTGACACGTGTCTGGCACAGTTTTTGGGCCGACTAAAGTGTCTGCCATTTTCAAAATATTTTTTTCTAAGCATAAATATTATTCTGTCTCAATCTCAGAGTGCCTCAAATACCTTTTTTGGGTAGTCAAAAAATGGCACTTGACACGTGTCTGGCACAAATTTTGGGCCGACTAAAGTGTCTGGCTTTTATATTTTTTATTTCATTAAATACTAAATTTGAAGGCATTAAAATTTCAAAATGCCTCAAGGATATTTTTTTGTAACGACAATTTTGGAAATTTAAAAATTCACGGGTGGGCTAAGTGCCACGATCCTTCAGCCAGACATTCGATTTTGTATTCAGGCATTACAAAAGAAGTGTTGCACAAATTTTCAGAGTGCCTCAAATACCTTCCCTAAAATGTTTTAACAGCTCTTGGACTATTTTGTTCCACTTGTACTGAGATTAAAGCTTAAAAAAAAAAAAACTTCTACGATTGAATGACATTTGCTGATTTTTCTATTAAAAATGCTACTTCATTCCCCCCCCCCTTTTTTTTTAAATAGATATTTCCATTAAGGCTGTTCTGAAATCCAAAAGATGCACTTTTGCACTTTTTTAATTCATTTTTGTACGAAAACGCATGAGC
Source organism: Maratus speciosus (assembly GCA_963932465.1). NCBI lineage: Eukaryota > Metazoa > Arthropoda > Arachnida > Araneae > Salticidae > Maratus > Maratus speciosus. The sequence continues at coordinate 135,995,294 of OZ010798.1, forward strand.
AGAGGCTGTTATTCAAGTACTGTGTAAACGAAAGATGTTTTCCCTTTTTATGTAAAGGCAAAAGATCTTTCAGAAAATACTGTCGAAGTTGGAGTTTTGAACCAAATTTCCGACGTGACACCGCATGAAAAGAGAAAAAGTCCTTCCGGCCAGTGCCGGGAGGAAGAGGTATAGCTTTCATATTCCTTATTTTAAAAAAGCCAACTTATATTATTCAAACACACGAAGCTCAATTTAGTGGAAACCGAATATAGGAGATTCAATACTAATTTTTATCAATACTAAATCATTATGAATGAGAATTTCATGAAATTAGTCAGCTTTATCCATGCTGCTTTTATTTAAACTTGTATTTGGCTGCCAAATTCGGCGATTTCTTAAAGTGCCTGCCATTTTAAGACAACATGGTGTATGAGGCTAACCAGTGAACTTGGTCGAGACCTTAGTAATTGCTGTTCACATGCTCACTCACATCGAAATCGATTGATATATACGAGTGCTTTCGCATGCAAAAAATCAGATTTTTCAAAATGTCACCCACATTAGATATTGAAATTGCTATATCTGAGCCATTTTTTAAGATAAAGACAAACAAAAAATGATCCTGAATCCTTATATCAAGGTCAAATACTTAAGAAAGAAACCTTTTTCAATTTCTAATTTTTTTGCACCTCACTTTAAATATATATTTTTTTTAATTTAATGGCCGCCATTTTGAAACAAGATGGCTGATGAAGCTGGCCAGCGAACTTGGTCGAGATATTGATGTATACTATCCACATGCCTTCTTACATCGAAATAGGCGAATACGTGTGTTATCGCGTGACAAATACAAGATCGTTTCAAAATGTTAGCCATGCTAGAAATTCAAAGTGCTATAATTCAACCATTTTTTAAGATATAAACAAAAGAACAAATTTTCAGAAACAAAAACTGCTCCGGAATCTTTGTATCAAGGCCAAACACATAAAAAAAATCTTTTTCATTTTTCAATTTTTTAATACCTCATTTTAAATTTTAAATTTAATTTTTTTTTAAATGGCAACCCTTTTGAAACAAGATGGCGAATGAAGCTGAACAACGATCTCGGTCGAGACATTGGTATGTACTATGTACAGACCAAGTTACATCCAAATCGGTTCATAAATACGCCTGATATCGCGTGACAAAAATCAGGTCGTTTTAAAATGTCAGCCACAATAGAAATTCAAAATGCTATAACTCAGCCATTTTTCTAGATATATACGAAACAAAAACTGCTCCGGAATCTTTGTATTAAGGTCAAACCCATACGAAAAAACTCTTTTTCATTTTCCAATTTTTTGGTATCTCATTTTAAATTTAATTTTTTTTTTAATTTTTTAAATGGCCGCCATTTTGAAACAAGATGGCGGATGAAGCTGGACAACGAACTCGGTCGAGATATTTGTATGTATTATGTACACACCAAGGTACATCCAAATCGGTTCATAAATACGCCCGTTATCACGTGACAAAAATCAGGACGTTTCAAAATGTCAGCCACGCTAGAAATTCAAAATGCTATAACTCAGCCATTTTTTAAGATATAGACGAAACAAAAACTGCTCCCGAATCTTTTTATCAAGGTCAAACACATAAGAAAAAAATATTTTTTCTATTTTCAATTTTTTGGTACCACATTTCAAATTTAATTTTTTCTTAAAAATTTAAATGGCCGCCATTTTTAAACAAGATGGCGGATGAAGCTGGCCAACGAACTCGGTCGAGACATTGGTATGTACTATGTATAAACGAAGTTACATCCAAATCGGTTCATAAATACGCCTTTTATCGCGTGACAAAATTTAGGACGTTTCAAAATGTCAGCCACGCTAGAAATTCAAAATGCTATAACTCAGCCATTTTTTAAGATATAGACGAAACAAAAACTGCTCCGGAATCTTTGTATAAAGGTCAACTACATAAGAAAAAAATATTTTTCCATTTTCAATTTTTTGGTACCGCATTTCAAATTTTAAATTTTTTTAAAAATTTTAAATGGCCGCCATTTTGAAACAAAATGGCGGATGAAGCTGGCCAACGAACTCGGTCGAGACATTGGTATGTACTATGTACACACCGAATTACATCCAAATCGGTTCATAAATACGAGAGTTACAGTGTGACAAAGGTCAGATATATATATATGTATGTCAATTTTGAACGGAGGGTGGTTTCGGGGTCTGGGGGTCATGATCGATGAAAATATACCAAAATTTTTTGAAATCGCTTTCCTCCGAACGGCTGTAAATAGGTAGCTTTTTGTAATGAAAGCTACCTAAAACCTGCCATCACGTGACCATAATTGATTATAACTGGATAAGTATATTTATTTATTAAAAAACTGGAAAACTCATTGGATTCCAAATCGCTTCAATAGTCGCGGGACTGCCAAATTTATGCCTTTACGTTTAAAATTAGTCTAAATGTGTCAGAAAGTTTAGCGTTGTTGAACAGGGGATTTGAAAACCGACTAAACTTCATAAGGTCCGATAAGCATAAGGGGACACAACAACGTTTGCAGGGGTGATTCTGTTCCTAATTTTCCGAAAAATTAAGGCAGTCATTTCCGAAAATTTAATAAAATCGGTCATAAATCCGAAAATTCGGACATAAAATATATCGCCAATTTCGTCAAAGGATCGCGGGAAAAACGCGAATTTCGTCAGATAATCGCGAAAATAACGCAAATTTCGTCCAAAGATCGCAAAAAACGGCAAATTTCGTCAAAGGGACGCGAACAAAACACGTAGTTAACACGTAGGGTGGAGATCACCCCCCCCCCCTCTGTTGTAACTTTTCAGAAAATTTGCTGTGAATTTCAGATTTTTTCTTTTTAATACAGAATCCCTCTAGACGTTTTCCCCCTCTAGAGATTTTCAGAAGGGGCGTTGCCCCCGCCTTTAAAAACCCAGAAGCAGAATTTTCGGTGTCCAGCTGCAGCAAACCAAATTTTATCTGCAATTACCAACAATGCTGCAAAATCAAAAACCAACAATGCTGAACCAAGCTACTATCATAAATACTTATAGTAAACTATAAAATAAGCAAAAACTGCATTTTACAAAGAAATTGTAATAAGTAACTCAATAACTCTTAAAACAAAATAAATTTTCTGAAATTTTTAGGTCCAGTTTTTATTTTCAAGCTGGTAGATTAATCTGCAAGCAGTGCCATCGCTAAGACTTTTTATTGGTGGGGGAGAGAACCTTAAATTGCCAAGTCAAATTTCAGTATTTGCCAACTCGTTTTATAATTTTGCCAACTTACCACAGTTAGAAAATGTAATATAGTTCTTATTTGTTAAAAGTTTAATAATATTCTCAATTAGTTGTGTAATTTTTGCCAAGTCTATCAGAAATAGAAAATATATTATAGTTTTTTATTAAAATTTTAAACAAATTTGCCAACTAAGTTTTTAAATTTGCCAAGTGTAGTAACATTCACAAATGTTTGGGGGAGAGGCCTCTGTCTGCAAGGTCTAACATAATCTGCAGCACTGCTGCCGTGCTGCACACTTTCTGTTACGGGGTTTAAAAATATAAAATTAATAATGAGAAGTCTGACCCTTCATCTTTTCGACTGACTTCCCTTCTGCAAATCCCCATTATCCCCTCCCCCTCTTCCTCCCTTTGAAATTCTCAAAAAGTCGACTCTTCTGATCAGGTTGTAATGACATTTAGTGCATGACCCATTGTTAAGTTTACCTTTAAATTTCATTTTTAGTTTCAAACGTACTTCATGGCTGAATATCTTTTAATATAGAATTTAATCGTCTAAAAATAATTTCAAACATTGTCTATCACTTTCAAACATTAAGGTTGCTCGCAAATTCCCTGCTCAAGAAAGCTAAACCACACGACTCATTTTTAAACGTAAAGGCATAAAATTGGCAGGCCCATAGAAGCGATTTGAAATTTAATAGCATTTTGTATTTTTGATCAATGAATTACTCATCGAGTTATAAGCGATTGTGATCGCGTGACGACTGGTCGTTCAAAACGCCCACTTTGGCAGTATTTTTTGAAAGGTTTTCGGCCGCTACCAAAAACAACGTTCGATTATATAGTTTCTTAATGAGAACATCTGAACATTCCATGCGTTACGAAACAAAATGTGTCAGAAAGTAGAGACTTTGAGAACAGCTTTAACACTATTTCTACCACGGTTTTGTGTATACCTATTTCTACCAAAAGGTGTCTTTTGACACCTTTGCGTTTGAATGCAAATAACTGTCAAAAGTGATGGGAATTCAAATTATCACTTAAATATGGATAATTTGAACAATATATCGCTCACCCGCAATAAAAGTGACACATCTCTCAAAAATTCATTTTGCGTTTTATTCCACTCACAGTCCTGTCATAGGCGCGTCTTGCTACTCAACAAGTTTCATAAGTGTAATTATACAGAAAATCACTTTATTACGCTATATGTCCATTTGGGATCACAGAAGAGGAGTGGATTGTGTGGAGAGATAAAATCAGCCAACCCTCCAAACCTCATACTACGTCTTCATTCTTAAGGGGTCTCAGGACTCTTAAACCTTTAAAACTTTCGAAATTTTAATTTTTTTAGATATTAAACTATCTTTTCTGAACATTTTTGTATAAATGTTTCTTTAAAATTCCTATTAGAACAGAAGTTATGGCTTTTAGAATTATAGACGCTCAATAGCTGAAGCGGCGTTTCAGAAACTTTGAAGTCAGTTTTCTACAAATCACGTTTTTGGGCATAACGCGCACGATATCTCAAAAACTTCTGAATTTTTTTTCATGAAATTTTCAAAACACATGTTTCATGTTAGTCTGTATAAACTGAACCTAAAATTTCCTTCTTATTGTTCAGAAATATATTCTTTATAGGTGATTATACTGTTGAAAATTTCTAAATTTTGCATTAACTAAATACAACTTTGTATTAAAAATAGAAAAATGCTTTAAATACAAATTTATTTAGGTTCAGATTAATTATTACAATGTGAAGCATAAGTAGGACCCAAAATTTTCCTTCTACTTGCAAAATTTATTTTGTAATTGTGCGCATAATCTGTTATGCCGATTTTCCGCTCGTCAAATGTCTGACAGTTTGGAGCCCCCTGTAAATTCTAATTCTACATCTTGTAATTTTTCAAATACATGAAATGAAAGAACATACTTATATCTTTCATCCCAATATAAAATTTTGTCTTAAAAACAATTACATTTTAGGATATTATATGTTGAAAATGGTCTTTTATTTTCGATTTTTCCAATTTTAAGAGTCCTGAGACCCCTTAAGGGTTTTCTGCTTTTATGCACGTTTTCATTCCTGCATGCAGTGAGTGCTAAAGTGCTATAATTTCATGTTACAGTAAAATCGTTCAAATTTTCCTTTTGCCTCTCCCGTGAAATTTACTTTTGTCGAGATGTGTTACTTTTCTTGCAGGCGAGCGTTATAAATGTATGTAATATACATTTTTATATTATAACATTATTTATATTATAATACAATATATACCGGGTGTCCCAAAAAGGACTGACTGATTTTAAAATTCAATAACTTCCAAACGGTGACAGATATTAAAAAAATTCTTGCAGTAGGGTTATGCATAATGTCAAAAGTTTTTTTTACAGTGATTTTCGATTTTAGTTCGAATTACAAACAATAGATGGCGCTGCGATCAATAGAGGCTAAATTCAGGCTCGATTTTTGGTACTTCGTGGCCCGGATAATACATTTCCATCTCCTTTTTCTGCATGGAACAACAGAAAGGACCAAAAATTGAGCCTGTATTTAGCGACTATTGCTTACAGCGCCATCTATTGTTTGTAATTCGAACTAAAATCGAAAATCACTGTAATAAAACTTTTGACTTTATGCATAACCCTCCTGCAAGAATTTTTTAAATATCTGTCACCGTTTGGAAGTTATTGAATTTTACAATCAGTCAGTCCTTTTTGGGACACCCGGTACATTACCCTGATTATTATATTACGGCGTATTTCTTAGAAATTATTAATCAGGTTGCAAATTCCGACTTAATTCATCAATCTACAAAATATAAATATACATAAATGTAATCAAACATGTCTTACGTCTACAGGAATAATAATTAAAGAATATTAACTTCTTCATTTTTTAACTTTTATTACAGTGATAATCAAACATTTTAATATTATTAACTTAACAAATTTTCAGTCTCATATATAAAATTCAATCTTTGGAACAACAACAAAAATACAATATTCGTAGAAGCAGTGGTGCAATATAATTCTTTCTTTATTCAATAGTACAAGTTTTACACGAATGAAAACAAAATTAATGTGTACTGAACTCACTTCCAGAATTGGAGAAGAAATCGCGTTATTCAATTTTTTTAGATCTAGTCACTGCAATGATCTATAGTCTATAGTAAAATGCAACATGGCGGCAGTGTTGCCAGATGGGCTACTTTTTTTTAATTCAGATTCTCGATTGGCACCACTTTTTTGAAATGGGCAAATGCGCCTTAGTTAATGACATATTATGTGAGTTTTATTGCCACACATTTAAATTTAAAAATATGGTAATAACTTATTTACGATATCACTTAAAATCAGAATTAACATTAAAGTTTAATAAATAATTGAATAAATGCAAATTAAAGCCTGCGTTACGTGTGTGACACTCTGCACGGAATCACCCTACAACTGAAATCGGAATTCTCTAATCTGATTGTAATTGATATGATGCTATAAAATGGTGTTGATATTTATATGTAAAATGGTTTAAAATTAGAAATTATGAAATGCTTTAGGTGTCAAAAGACACCTCATGGTAGAAATAGGTATACCCTATGCACATTTTTAGATCCAGGAAGAGCTGGAGGAAATTGATATCGCTGCATTAATTTAACAACTATTGTACAAAAAGTCAAAAAATTAATTGTGGTGACATGATTAAACTTAGACCTGAAAGGTGTCTTTTGACACCTCTTGGTAGAAATGGTGTTAAAATAGATGTTCAACCTTTAATTATTTTATTTTATTTCAGATGCACGTTCCTGTTTAAAGTTCAGAAGTTAACCTGTTCAAGTTGTTGTTACACTTTCATTAGAAAGTTATTTTCCAATTCTCCTTAAAACTACAAGTTCCCTGCATCCTAAATGTGAAGAAAAAAAAATGTTTCCTTAATTATAAGTGGGTTTATCATATCAATCTGAAAGATTACTTCAATCATACCTGCATATCTGAAAAAAATAAATAAAATAAGCTATTTTTGCATAATAGATGTGTCGTTCCTAAATTCGATATTTTATTAATAGTTACAGAAACTTTTGACAATAAAACAAATAGCAATTTTTTTGAATAGCCAAATGATTATTTCACGAATATGAACAGTAATTAAAACACAAATTAGTTTATATATTTTTTATAAAATGCTAAGTAGCTAGTACTAGTGCTTGATTTTAGTATTATCTTTTACGGAAATTTATTTGTACAATTTTCTTTTTTCCCAGTCCTTGTTAATATTCTTAAAAAGAAAAGATGAATAGCGAAAAAAATGATTCAGTTTCCTCTGAAATATGTGTTAAGGAGAAACAATTTATTTGTGACATATGCCATAAAGAATTTTTTACAAGAATTCACTATCAGGTGCATTCCATTATCCATTTGTTGCCAGAGTATTTTGACTGTCGTGAGTGTGCAGACAGATTTACTAACATCTTGAGTTTGGATGAACATCTGGAAATGCACAGCATTCCAGTATTTTTCATTTGTCATGTATGTAAGAAAGTGTTCGTGGATGTTGATTCTCTGAATGAGCATTTTAAAGATCACAACAGTGAATGTACCAGTGTGTTGATTTTACAACCGGGCCCGAGTAATGAAAAAGTTCCTATAAATATGCATGATGATGGAAAACGTGATTCATGCAGCAGTGCGAGCAAGGAAAACTGTGCCTTAGAAAAGGATGTTTTCAAGTGTGACACATGCGTAGAAGAATTTCATGAAAAGCGTGATCTCGATGAGCATCAACGAAAACATTGCGTCCAAACCATGTCGAATTCTTATAAATGTGAAGATACAGACTCCATGACCTTCACTGGTGTAGATAATTTTCATGCCTCTGGTAGTGATGATGAACCTCTTGATTCGGATGTAGTTCAAAATAGCATCCCATCTGAAAGCACTCAAATATGTGCAGAACCTCTTGATTTGGATATAGTTCAAAATAATGTCCCATCTGAAAGCACTCAAATATGTGAAGAACCTCTTGATTCGAATATAGTTCAAAATAATATTCCATCTGAAAGCACTCAAATATGTGAAGAACCTCTTTATTCGGATATAGTTCAAAATAATGTCCCACCTAAAAGCACTAAAATACGTAAAAGTTTAAAATCATTTACAGCTGACGCTGAAGAAACCCAAAATAAAAATAAAAATTCTCCCAAAGTAAAAAAATTTAAATGTGGCGTATGCCTGGAAGTGTTTCAAAACGAAAATTCACTAACTGTTCATTTTTCCACACATTCAGATGAAAAATCATTTTCTTGTCACCTGTGTGAAAAGAAATTCCCTTTAAGTACCCATCCTAGTGTTTTAAATATCCATGTTCGAACACATGAAGCAAAGAAATTTCCCTGTGGAGTATGTCGTAAAAGTTTTGCCTCAAAAGACGATCTGTTTGATCATGTTCATATCCATGCCATAGCGGAATCTTACACTTGTAACGTGTGTCAGATGACATTCTTTGAAAAGTCTTTATTAGAAAAGCACCGTCTTACTCATCCTTCTGAATTGTTTTTTACTTGTAGCGTGTGTCAAATGTCATTCTTTGAAAAGTCTTCATTAGCAAAACACAGTCATACTCATACTTCTGAAAAATATTTTACTTGTAGCGTGTGTCCGATGACATTCTCTGAAAAGTCTTTAAGAAATAAACACCGTCTTACTCATCAATCATTCACATGTGAAGTATGCCAGAAAAAATTGTCTAGTAAGAATGCGTTACAGGTTCACAAGAATACTCATTTGGATGTTCGCCCTTATGTTTGTGATATTTGCTCAAGAGGATTTAATGATGCAACAAATTTAGTCCGGCATAAACTTATCCACACTGTAGAGAATGCATTTAAGTGTGATATATGCCAGAAAACATTGTCCAGTAAGAATGCGCTGAGGATTCATAAGAATATTCATTCTAATTTGCGCCCTTATGTTTGTGATATTTGCTCAAAAAGATTTAATGAATCAACAAGTTTAAAATTGCATAAATTTATCCATACTGGAGAAAGACCATTTAAATGTGAAACCTGTGGAGCAAAATTTAACCGAAGAAGCATTTTAACTAAACACCTGCAGACACATAAACGGATAGAATGCAATAAATGCCCAGAGGGGTATATGATGAAAAGCTGCGCCAATGCTCGACTCTGTATTCATTTAGAGAAAAGGCCTTTCAAATGCGAAGTATGTGGGAAAAGCTTTCCTAGATTTGCAAACTTAAAGCGCCATCAGTATATACACAACGGGTACACTCCTTTTGTGTGCGAACTATGCAATAAAGGTTTTCGCCACAAGTCTTCGCTGCATCTGCATCATCTTGCTCATGCTGGAGAAAAGCCCTTTTTGTGCGAGACATGTGGGAAAAAATTTGTAACTCAGACTGTTTTGCGATATCATGCTTACAATATGCATAATGTTCCTCTGGGTAAGACGCCATTTAAATGCGATACGTGTGAAAAAGAGTTTGCCATCAAGTCCAATTTAGATGAACATCTCCGCAAGCACACTGGGGAAAAACCATTTGTGTGCGATGTATGTGACCGAAAGTTTGCACATAAAAAAGATTGTAAACGTCATATACAAAAAGTCCACGAAAAAAAATAACCATGCTCTATTGTATGTTATTTAATAAACTTTTATTGCCTTATCTGTATTGAAAGGAAATGTATTTCTGAAGTACGCTTTATTACAAATAAATTTTGAAAGGATTATTTTGTATTTAAAAAAAAAAAATGTATAAATTATATCAGCAATAAAACATAATACATATTGTGCTTCATTTAAATTTTTTAATCTTATAACGCCGAATATAAAATAAATAAATAAAAACCAGTAATGTGCGATATCTTACACAGCAAATAAACGGTCAAGTTTTATCCCGAAATTTCGACTTCAGACCGGAACTTTTTGAAGAAGGATTTTTACTTTAGGTAATGAGGAAAAGTTTGACATTAAATAAATCTGAAAATACTTTTTGCATTTTCTGGTGTGAATCCAAATTCTTTTAAAAATAAATGTGGAGGCCATACTGGCAGCCCTGAACCAAACTATAGGATTTTTTTTAGTACAAGGTGTCTACAAATTAGTTGGGCAAAAAGAATGATTTAATGAATGGAATTGACAGGGAAAAAATTAAAGTACATATTATTGTACAATAGAAAAATAGTTCAAGTTTACCATAATCACAAATGTTCGATGTGACTTCCTTTCGTGTCTCTGCAAATGTCTCATCGGTAAATCCTTTCTTGTCACAGATTTTTCAGCACGGTTTCGTCGATCCAGTTAATTGCAGTGCAGATTCTTGATTGTAGTTCAGGAAGGGTCGGCGGCTTCTACACTTGGTCCTTTACAAAATTCCATACACCGAAATCAAGCGGTGAAAGGTCTTGTGATCGTGGTGGCCATTGAATAACACCTCCACTCGCTAAGTGATAGCGTCAGTTACGACACCTAACGCCATCTATGAATAAACTTCGACAATATTACTACTAGTCTGACTTTCAACTAGTTAATTTCATTTCATATTTCGGAAGTTCTTAACTTACGAAATTGCCCAACTAATCTGTAGACACCCTGTATATAAGCGCAAATATTAGACTACATTTTATCATTAACATGTCTGTTTTTAACATAGCTTTAATAATGTTATAGCATTTCACCATTGCTTTCAGAAATAGCAGATACCCACTTTTAGATATGATTATTTTTCATGAATTTTTACTGAAATTAAGTAAACTCCTTATAAAAAAAAGTCCTGTTTACACATAATTTCTTGAAAATTTAACGACAAATTAACCTTTACCACGATAGTAATCTACATGAAACTTGATTCTTTCCCTTTCTATTTTGATATTACACAATTGAGATAGATACTGACTTGGGATAGTAATAGAGTTGAAGACAATTCGATTTCTACTTTGTGGAATTCTTCAAATAACCGATTTTCACCTTGTACGAATTGCTCCTACAAGGCATCAAATTATCACATGTTTCACTTTGTACTTCGGAGATTTCTGAATTATCATCCATCAAGCTGTTTAAAATATTAATATAATCTTTAATTTTAACTAAACATTTCCTATTTCAAATAACCCATTTTCGAAACAAAACTATATGCATTTTTACCACAATACTTATCTTTATCAAAATTGGTGTTTTTTTCTTTAAATTTTAACATTACACAATTTTAACCACTATTTTTTATTCACACTCTTATCATTTATCAGAAAAATATTAAATCGCAGAACGATTTGTGCTTCATACGCTCACCCCTTTTGCTTATCATTCTAATAATTGAAGAGCTGAGTGGATGAACATGTTATGCTACATTTTCTAAAAAAAAAAATTTATCTTTTGGATGAAAGCGTTATGAGGTATCCTATCACATGATGAAGGTAAAATACTAAGATTCCATTTAGTCTTGAAGATTTAAGACGTTATTCATTAATATTTAATATTTTAATATTTAATAATGTCAATAATATTAATAATTTTTAATATTTGAAAATTAAATATGAATAAGTTTTTCTGAGAGAGTTTAGTACACTACCTGTTAATATTTTAAACACATGGTATCAAATTAAAAAAAATCATTAAAATTTACAGCCAGAACTTTCACTTCAAATTTCTTCAAATGTCATTTTTGTTACTTAACATGTTCTTCGACTTAGCTCTTCAATTATGAGATACGTATGTTTCAGAAATATTAATATCATATGAACCAATAAAGAAAAATAAATGTATGTTAAATATTAAATAACCTCATACACGAAAAGTATCACAGAAGGAAAATATTAATAATCAATTAAAATAATTAACTATCGCATAAAATTCTATCTATTAAATATAAAACTTCAACAAATGAATGAAAACATATACAGGTTATTAAAAACTTTCATGAGAACCCACAAAAATTAACAGATGAATGAAAAAATATGCAAGTTCACAAAATAATTTCAAAGTTTTCAAGAAATGTTCACAAAAAGTTTATATTTTTAAATTACAAGTTACCAATTTTTTTTAAAAAATATTACAAAAAAGTTTTAAAAAATGTTTCAATTTTTTTTAAATTAGAAAAAACTTAAAAAAAAATACATAAAAGTACAAATTAGTAAAACATTTATCAATGTTTTCTAAAAATGTTTAAAAAAAGTATAAGTTAGTGAAAATCTTTTATAAAAATCCACAAAAACTAACAGATTGAATGGAAAAATGCAAGTTCACAAAATAATTTCATAATTTTCAAGAAATATTCGCAAAAAGTTTTAAAGAATTCACGAACTAACACATTTTTTCATTATAAAAAACTAAAATATTTACAAAAAAATTAAAAAAAATAATTAGAGAAAATGAAAAAATTGTAAAAAATTACAAATTAGTAAAAAAAATTATCAATGTTTTCTAAAAATTTTTTTTTTAATGTACAAGTTAGTGAAAAACTTTCATAAGAACCCAAAAAATTACCATATGAATGAAAAAATATGCAAAATAACAAAATAATTTCAGTTTTTTATAAATACGTATTTACAAAAGTTATATAGACGTAAAGTTATATGAAAGTTATGTAGACGCATATCTGCATCCATTCAAAGAGTCACACCGGACATGCTGAAAAAGTGTGGGATGAATTATCGTGCCACATCCCTATCGTTTGTGTTCTGGAGGGGTTCACATTGAACACTCATAACTGTGTTGAATTTAAACTTTAAACTGTTGTTTTTTATTTCCGATGAACAACAAAGTTGTACGTTTTTTGTCTTTTAATAGCCCTGTAAAATTGGGATATTCAATACACCCTTATAATGGTTAGTAACAGTATGGTTACTATGTAATGGTTAATATAAACATTAGTATTTTAAAATAACATCCTTTAACACCTAAATGCAGCGTTAGGCGTCGCCGGCGTGGTCTCGCTGTTCAACGAAGGTCACGGGATCAACTTAGAATGCATGCGATGTGGTTAATTTTTAAACAAAGTGAAAATGTTTATCGTATAATAGGTTTTATAATATATATTATATTATAGGTTTTAAGTGCACTATGTGTCACGTGATCTGCCTTAATTGATTTTCTTAATTTGAATTTTGGAAAGTTGAGTAGCAGCTTTCATTTCTGCCTGCAAACGCTTGAAAAAAGGTGCGCGAGTACGCAGTGCAGATAAATTTACTTATATAAGGTTTTAAATCGTTTTCTATGGTGCGTTTTAAAATGAGTTTTAACACTGTGTAGTAATCATACACCGTTTAAAGATTAGTTATCTGTTAAATGTCTTACTTAACCTATATTTCTTTTGGATGTGTAGATATTCTTCAAGAGACTACCCACAAACGCAAAACAAAACCTATTTTTATTATTTTAGAATTTTTTTAATAACTAGGGGTTCTGCCTCCTACGAGCTACGCTCGCTAACCCCCGTTCAGACACCGCAAATTCTAAAAGCACGCTAATTTGATCGGCTTTAAAAAAATTTCGGAAGACTGAATTATAATTAAAAAAAAAAAAAACAGGAGATTTCTCTGTTAACGGGCTGTTTTTGTCTTTGATTAAATCAGATCAGTGAAACATTTGAAAATAAGCTAATATAAAATTAATTAAGTAAACAGAGTCTTTATCTCCCGGCATTTTTTTAACAACACTATAAAAAAAGCTCTTTTAAAAAAGAAATTTTAAATGTATCGTTTTAAATCTGAAGTAAATTTCCACAAAGTTTTCTATCTCTTTTTAATACTCACGCGAAAATGTTTTTGTTGTTGGAAAGGAAATATTATTTGTGCTGTCTTACAAGGAGAGGGCCAACCCTGGTAATCACAGATTTTGATTATTTTAATATATGATGTAGTATAGAATTCCCTTAATCTCAGGTTCAACCGATTTTATACAACGCTCCTTAGTTCTCGAGAAACAGGTGGTCTAATATTATAAAACAACTTAAATACTTAATTTGTAAGGCGCTCACTAGGTTAGTCGTGGCTCAGTTGGTACGGCATTTGCTCGTTGTTCTGCGGGCTCAAGTTCGACACCGGAATGCGCTACATTTGTTTTTCTCATTTTTGTTTTATAAATATACTTTTAATTAGAATTTAATAATCTCATTCTCAATTAAAAATTATAATATTGTGCATCACTTGTAATTTTAGGATATTTAATTTATTTTTTATTTGTAACTAAATAGTTTTATAAAACATCACAAAACAGTTATTTTTTTAAAATCAGCTTTAAAATGTATTTAATATATTCTTTATCGATGCAATGATTTTGAATAATTGCATGATTTTAAAGAAACATCATTTATGTATTCTCTTAAGAAAGAAAGTCAATACATTGATAATATCACTCTGTTTTTAAAGTAAGAAGCATAGTTTTAGTTTTATTAAAAATTAGTACAAGAATTAGATTTTAACCTATTCTTTTGCATATTAAAAAAAATTTAATTTATAAAACATATACTTGCACTTTGAATTATTTTACTTTCCCATTTATCTTCTTTCTGGATTTATTTTTATTTTATGTCAATATGTTTTATTTTATCATTGCTACAGGCACCACAGCAGATTTTGTAGCGATTTTGAAATTTTTATCAGTCAATAATAGATCCAATTAGGGTTTTTTTAATCCTTTTAAATGATGAGAAATGTTTAATAATGGTTTAAAAATAAAAAATGCTAAATTAAAATTTAAATATGTTACATTATAATTAATGTAAGATATTAAAATTTTTAATTGAAATTATTAAATTATAATTACAAGTATCTTTATATTAAAAAAAGGAGAAAAACAAATGTAGCGCGTTCCGGTATCGAACCCGAGTCTGCGGATTAACGAGCAAACGCCATACCAATTGCGCTGCGACCAATGTAACCATCTCGTTACAAATTAAATATTTAAGTTGTCCTATAATATTAGACCCCCTTGTTTCTCGAGAACTAAGGAGCTTTGTATAAAATCCGTTGAACCTGAAACTAAGGGGTCTCTACCCTACAACATAGGGGAGACCGGGGCAAGATGACGAATGTCTTAATTTTTCCGTTTTCCACTAGGTGGTAGCATCAACCGGACACTACTGGCTCTCCTATCGGCCGTTCGTTAAACAATAGTATAGAGAAGCTGAAATCGCCATTTTTGTGTTAGTTGTGAAGCTTTGATTGTTTACCGCTGCCACGTTCTAACTTTTATGCATTTGTAAATAAGCTCTGCTACAGATACAGGTAAGATATATCGTTTCTCTTTAATATTTATGAGTAACTTAGTTTAAATACTACCTATTACCATGAATAATATCATTTAATCGCTTTCCTTCATGGCAATGGAAACGAATATTTTTGAACAGGCAGTCTGGGGCAAGATGACGAGCCCCGTGTTTCGGAATTTATCAAACTAACTATGTTGTCTATTCTATTTAAATCCTGTAAACGCTTGTTTGTCTGTGTGTTTGTCCTCGCGACCTTGCGCTTCTATCTCCTCTGGGGCTAAAGGGTGCATCGGATCGGGGGGAAGTGTTGTTCGAAAGGGGGCGACCAGGGGAAGCACACTCATCAAAGAAATGTTAGAACCAGGGGCGCCATTTGAGGGGCGCTGGGGGGGGGCCGTGGTCCCCCCCAAGGAATTTGATATTTCAGAAAATTTATCTCTCATTAGGGATGCACCGAAAAGTGATTTTGGCCGAATACCGAATATTCGGCCAACAGGTAAACTGAATACCGAATATTCGGCCTACAGGTAACCGAATACCGAATATTCGGTCTACAGGTAAACCGAATACCAAATATTTGGGTAGCCGAATACCGACTGTTAGGTTGAAATCAAAGTTTAAAGATATTAAAAAATTAAATTTTAAAACAATTTTTCAACAAGACCTTTTTACAAGTAAACTTTACACACACACACAATTTGCGGCACTTCTCATAATATCATACGTCACAGAAATCAAAGTAACTCTTTTGAAAATATAGTTAACGATATCTTCATTATCGTTAAAGTAACAAATGAAAATCTAAGTTTGACATGAAGTGAGATGAGATACACTGTATTTTTTATTTTGACTGATTAAGCGGTTTGCGATACTGGTTTCTTGGGCAAAAATGGTCTGTCTTGACGTCTATTATCACATCTGAAAGTTTTCCCATTTTCTTTAGAAACACTCTTTTAGCGAAAAAGCAAAAGACGGATTATTTATAAGACATTGTTCAGAAACTTCCATTTGAGCATCATTTATTTCTATGAAGGTCATCATTAATGGTTATTTTTTTTTAAGTGACACTATCAAACCGCAAACAAATAATGTAACGGCATTCTGTTTTATTTAAATATGATTTTGTTTTCAATTATTCTGAATATCTTTAAAAATTGACAGTTTAAAGATTTTTAAAAATATTTTTCAAAAGATATTTTTAAGTATTCGGTTTGGCCGAATAGTTCGATATTCAGCCAAACCGAATATGCGGCAGGTCGAATAGTTCGATATTTGGCCAAGTCGAATGTTCGGCATAACGAATAGTTTGATATTCGGCCTAACCGATATCCGGTAGCATGGCCGAATTCCGAATAGATACCGAATATTCGATGCATCCCTATATGTCATCACAGGTCAGACTCAATTTTTTTTTTTCATAAATTGCTCAAAAGCTAAAGTAACTTTTCAGATTTTATTACAATAAAAACACATGCAGTAAATAAACACTTTATGCATGTAAACTAATAATTATCAAAAATATTTTCTACAGACTTTGCTATTCCAACATTCTCAAGGTGAACTGTTTCTTATTAATGCGTATTTTGGTTAATTTTAAAAAGGTATGTGAGAAAAAATTCTATTTATTGCTTTCCAGGCGTGTGCAAAATAGATCAAATGAAAACTCGTGCCCCTCAGGACTAGAATTTTCTCTGTGAATTTCCCCTTTAGCCAGAAATTTACAGAGGATTTTTTTTTTTTTTTTTTTTTTTTTTTTTTTTTTTTTTTTTTTTTTTTTTTTTAAGAGGGTTAATTCAAGTTCTTAATTATTTGAATTTTTATTTTGCATAATTAGTGTCACATTATATTTACTGCAGTCATTACAACGCTATCAAATCATTTGCTTTATTAAATCATATTATATACAGTATGTTCTTAATAATCTCCTCTGCCGAAACGAAAAAAAGAAACGTCAATCCACCTCTATATGTGCCGCGGATCGGATCGTGTCGGTTTTGAGAAAAATCGGGTTGAGCAACCCAATGCAGACTCTACCTGAAACCAAATGTTTTGTAAATTTCTGAATTGTGTGGGATTTAGATCATAGTCTGAAGACATTCGTCATTTATTAACCCCTTAACTGCCCAGTACGTATATGCGCGTCTTTAGAAAATGCATGTATCTATTTAAGGGATGGCGAATTCCAATTATAGCGAGGCAATTTTCACCACCTGAGCCATTATATATAACAGTATAACATGCGCATTTTCTTACTGTTATTTCAGAAAACTAATATACACCTTCTATAATTTCAGAAATATGCGATTTTATGTAAGGCACTGGAGATCGCGCAATATTTCGTCGGCAGTTAAGGGGCTAAGGAAAATTTTTACTGACAAGAAATCACACGTGAAAATTTCTTATCCTTATGGATCACAAAATTTGCAAACTTCTTGACGTGTTGACCATGTTTGTGTGCTGATTATCTCGTGACCGATTGAATTTCACGATTTTTTTTCCCCGACCGTTTGACGAAATTCGCAATTTTTTTCCGTGATCATTTCACGGAATTCAGAATTTTTTTCCGTGACCATTTGTCGAAATTCACGATATTTTTTTGTGACCGATTTACGAAATTCGCTATTTCTATCTGAGATATTTTGACGAAATTCGTGATTATTTTCTATGATCATTTGTTGAAATTAATTTTTTTTTTTCCCGCAGCTGACTGACTGACAAAATTTGCGATTGCTTTGTGCGACCGTTTGACGAAATTCTTGAATTTTTTGCGCGATTCTTTGACTAAATTCGTGATAATTATCTGAAACCTTTGATGAAATTCTCGTTTTTTTCCTTGATAGATATATTCGAAATTCACAATTTTTTTTGCACGACTGATGGCAAATTTGATTTTTTTTTTCTGTGATCGAATGTTGAAATCTGCGATTTTTTTTCCCGCAACCGATTAACAATAATCGCTGTTTGTTTCTACGATCTTTGCAATATTTTTCCACGGTCCTTTTAGGAAATTATATTGTATCCGCGACTAATTTGCCAAACTGACTATTTTTTCAAAGTTCAATTGGCAAAATTTGCAACTTTTTCCCGCGGTCGATTGGCGAAATGATTTCGCGTAGTTCCGCAAAAAAAAAAAGAAAAATATACTGCAGTTTTCCACAAAAGTTGAAAAATATTCCTGGAAGAATCCCATGGTTTTGAAAGACGTTAAGTGGGCAAAATCCCACTTGTTCACCCACCCAACCCTCCAAGGACCTCTTGAAATGGCAAACCCCTGCAGCAAAACCTGCAAAAAAGAAGTCGAAAGGTCAGGAAAAAAGCTCCATTTTAGACAGGTTTCCGTCTTAGCAAGTATAATTATATGTTTTTTTTTAATGGAAACGTGATATTTTTTCCGTTTCAGAAAGAATTCTTTTTTTGACAGGTTTCATTTTCACAAGTTTTGCAGTAAATGTAATGTGCCTATGCTCTTCAGAGGTTTACTATAGAAAAGATGTTTTAAAAGCCTTAGGTATATTTGTAAAATGGAAACTGTCTATAACGGAATACTGTCTTAAACGGAAAACCTCAGTCAGTATCTTACAATTATACCTGCTATAACGAAAGCCTGCTTAAAACGGAATTTTGAATCGGTTTTGTTCGGAGGGACGAGGATACCTCCCCCCCCCCGAACCTCACTCTTGGCTATGCCACTGTCCTAAAAAAAACTTTGCCCCCCCCCCCCCCAAGAAAATTCTGAAATGGCGCCCCTGGGAGAAATGCTTTTTCAATGTCTGAAGAAATACCTATTTTGTATTTACGAAAACGATTCAAAATACTCGGAATTATTTCAATCAAATTAGGTCCCTTTGTGAGACAGTCGTTTAAAGAAGGAGAGTTTGCATTATGTGCTGAGGCATTAAAAACTGGACGTATTTTCGTCGTTTCACTATTTTCTTTAATTACTGGTCTGTGGGTTAAGAAATGTACTTTATTCTCCTTATCGTCTGAAATTTCTTCTATAATATTATTATCCTACCACAAATTAAAAATTTCTTCATATTCTATTTTCTTATTTGTTTTGATGAGTTTTTGTTCTGTCTTGCGCAAATGTTTCTCTGCTAATACGCGATTGCTCGCTAAAATTGAGTTATCAACAATCCAGGGTAGTGTCACTTCGTAGCGGCCACTTTCATCACGTTTGACTGTTTCAAGAAAATGGTTATAAGTTTCTCTAGTTAAATCGTCTTTATTTTTGTAATCTTCATTAGTGATACCCAAGGTATATAAGTTCCACAGTTGTGATAAACTGGCATTTGAAGTAAACAATGATAGCGATAGAACTGACAGCGAACCTTCTGAATCATTTCCATTACCCTCTGTTTTCCCCATAATTGTCCAGCCTAACTTTGTTTCAAAAGCTGTTATACCCAAATCAGGAAAATATTTTATATTATCTGTGAATAATTTCGCCGCCATGTCAGCGCTAATTAAAATGTGTACTTCTTCCGGATTATTCTCATATAAACATAGTCGATTATTTTCACGAACATCGTTAAGATGAATTCCCCTTTTTTCTAAGATTTTTATCATTTCGCTATCGCGGCATAAATTTACTCCTGAACAAATTTTTCCTTCATCTAAAGCTTGTATTTTAAACCGGAAACTGTGATCTAAATTACTGATAGTAAATTCATAGCGATTATGTTTACTCGTTTTTTCTACCCCTCCGAATAGTCCGTGTCTAATTGTTTCTGATCGAATTTTCCTTAATTTCAATTTATTTGCAGCATATCTAGTTATATAGCTATTGTGACTCCCAGTATCTATAATGATACGAATAAATTCGGAAGATTGATTATCATTACGGATCTCCACTATCAAGGTTTGTAAATAGACATTAGAAATTATATCCTGATTTGACAGCATCGGTCTCGTAACATCGCTACTCTCTGAATTAGTAGATTTCCTTTTTGAATTTATTTCTTTATTACACATTATCTGGGCGTGTCTCGAATTGCAAATACCGCATAAATCCTTCGATACACAGTATTTTCCAATATGTCCGTGGGATAAACATACATAGCAAAGGCCTCTCTTTCTCAATAAATCAAGTCTTTTTTCAAACGGTAAATTACAAGTGCTAAAACATTTATTTGTCTGGTGCCTGCCAAAACAAAATCCACAAGTAGTCTCATTTTCGCTCTGAACTAATAAATCACTCGCTGACGGTAATTTTCTATTCGTAGAATCAAATTTATTACCCTGCGAATTAAATTTATTGACTCGGGAGGGAAAGGAAGGATTTTTCTTAAATGACTGCGCACCGTAATTATTTTGTGTTGATTTTTCATTTGTTTCATTCAGTGATGACGCATACATTTTCTCTCTGGATATTAATTGCTTATGTAAGAACAATATTAAATCTTGGACATTAATTGAGTCTTCATGCGTTTTATTAAATTCCAAAACTAGGTCTCTCGGTAATAATTTAAATAAAATGGGTGATAATAAACTTCCATAAGAGTCTAATGAAATATTAAGCGACTCTAGACTTCTAATGTTCGTTTGTATCTCATCAAAAAGTTTTCAAAATGATTTGGTGTCATTTGAGTGTCTGAGCGGAGTTAAATTAAGAAGTTTATTTGTATGTACCGAAATTAACATATCCTTATTCCCGTACCTTTCTTTCAAAATATCGACGGCCTTTAAATAATTATCTGCAGTGACACAAAATCCATCTATACTTTTTAATGGAATGGGGGCTAGAAAACTTTTTAAATAGTTAAATTTATCTACTGGATCTAATGTGTCACTGTTGTGAATGGTTGCTTCAAAAGCTGACCAAAACGAAAGCCATTCAACAAAATCCCTAAAAAATTTTGCGATATTTAGTTTCGGTAATTTAATGTTTACGTTTTCCTTTAAGGGATTTTCTTGTTTAGAAAATGAATCATCCTGTGTTTTCTTTTTATCTAACTCTTTTATTTTTCTGTTTGCTCTAAAGCGCCATGACGTAATTTTCTCTTTAAATTCGTGAGCGCCCAGTAATTCTGTATCTAATTGTGCTTCTTGCACCAATGTTTTAATTTCCCCGTCTGCTCGTGTCAGTTCTATTTCTGTCGCACTTAACTGTTCCACTACCTCTTCTAAATCAAAAATGTCTGGTTCTCCCTCTTTCAAAATAGCTTCTATTTTATTTATAAACTTATTTATGCCTTCACGTAGCACAGCTCTTTCTTTTTGGCGATAACTAAACTTTCAGCCATTGCTAACTAATAACAACAACTAAATTCTATTAAAAAGTACAATTCTCTATATGTTCATCAGTTCTTAATAATTTTTCAGTTCTTCAAATTAAATAGCTTGATAAATAATTTCTAATTATTCTAATACCTTAATATATTATTCTATTTATCTTATAATTAGGTCATATCCACAGAAGGGATGCCAAAATGTTACTACTGATCTTATTCTCTGTTTCTAATTTTCTCATTAATCTTATTATCTAATAAAAAGCTTTCAACTTATACAATCATAAAATAAAAGCTAAATGTCCTACCTATTCTTTCCTTCGCATAAGGGGAAATAGCCGGGCATACGATGAAGTAAATGACAGAGCATCCAAATAATTAATCTTGAATCTTCGAAATAAAGAAAGCTATATTACGTTAAACATTCATGAAGAGACGTACACAACATGGTTAGACACTCACAAAACAAACATTATATACACGTTACAATTCAAGTATTAAAGTTTTCTTTTAAAAGTTATTTTCTTTTCTCTACGTTCATATCTAGTTTCTATTCTGTTCTAAATCTCAGTCACTTCTCTCAGAAAAAGGAAAACAAGTTCTGTCTGCTCTTGCGCAGTAGGATCGTTCGGTCTGACGTAACACACTGCAGCTGCGTTTTGTTTTTGTTTTTTATTCAAGGGGTAAGGGGTAAGAGGATTTACGTGATTTTGTAACAGACATTCCTGAAAAACGGTCATCTCTATTTAGCGAACACTTTTTCAGTTCCTAATACTTATACGTATATTCGTTATGTTCTATACCTCTGAATAGTGGGCATCTCCCAATCTATACATACGTAACATGTGAACTATCGCAAATATTCAATACATGTATAAAATAAAATAAAATGTTGGTAATATTTTTCATATCCGGAGACACGAAAAAATGATTCTTAAATAAAGAATAATCTGGAATCACATTTCTTATGAACATTTTATTTCTCATACAGTAAATGGAATATATATTCCTTCATGTTCAAATGTGTATTTATTTTCATCTGAAACACATAATTCTGTTCAAACTTTTTGTGAAAATCCGAAGAAACTGACTTGCACAAACCTAAACCTAACCCACAAGAAGCATTCTAGGGTGAACCCGACACATAGAATTAAAATTACAGTCATCCCGACCCTTGAAAAAAAATTACGGACAACCAGGCCCGATGCAGAACTCTATTTAACGATTCCGAGGTGTCCGCTATTCAGAGGTTTTACTTTATTTGAAAATTAAAGAATGTAGATTTGTCCATTTTTCTATATAAAACGTAAAATTGGGTTTACTTTCCTTTCATTTCCAGTTAGAGTCGGGTTCGGATTGGAATATGCTGGGTTCGGTTCGAATTGCGGCGTTGCGGGTCGCCAAAGTTATTTTGCCTGGTTCGGGTGGCGTTGCGGGTCGAGGAAATTTTTTGGTCGGGTTGCGGATTGACTTCAAAGAAAATATTTGGGTTCGGGTCGGGTTGCATCTGACTCGCGCAGGTCTCTAGCCCGGAGCATGTGCTGTGTAGCAGATGAAATAAATTTTATGCGTTCGATCAAAGGAAATTTCTATGTCCAAATATATTTGTATCGACAAAAATAGTATCACTTTTTATTTTTTAAGTGTATTTTCATTCATAGAATTCGAAATTTTTTATTATAATTCAGCTGAAAAAACGTACTTTTTATTAATTTTTGGTACTGAAAACTGCTACACCAATTCCTTCCTGTTAGATATTTCCATCAAGCTGTGAAGTCGTTTAGCGTATGATTGATTGTTGAGTCTACATCCCAGCTTGATTTTTAGTTTAGTGATTCAAGCATAATTTCACGATTGAATGCTTTCCAAAATAGATCATTAAAAAGTAATTTTAGAAGTTTTCCATCACTTTTAAGCATTAATATTTAAGTAGATGTTCGACCTTTAATTATTTTATTTTATTTCAGATGACCGTTGCTGTTTAAAGTGAAGAAGTCAACCTGTGTTCAAGTTGTTATACTTTCCTTTGAGAGTTATTTTACGATTCTATTTAAAACTACAAGTATTCTGCATTCTGAATTTAAACGAAAAATCTTTCCTTAATCATATAAAATTGTGAGAGATTAGTTCAACCATACAAAATAATAATTAAACCAGCTATGGTAAGCCAGCATTGAATGAATAATTCAATATTGAATTGACAGTACAGAAACTATTGACGATAAAGCAAATTGAAACCAACTTCTGAATAACCAACTGATTATTTCTCGAATATTAATAAAAACACAGAACATTGGTAATAATATATATTTTTTAGAAAATTATAAGTAGTAATCATTTTTGATTTCAGTATTATCTTTTACTGAGTTTTACGTTTACAACTTTTTCTGATAGTTCTTGAAAAATATTTTATTTAAAAAAAAATGAATAGCGAAAATAATGATTCTGTTGCCTCAGAAATAGGTATTCAACAAAAACAATTTATTTGTGACATTTGCCATACAGAATTCTTTACTAGAATTCATTATCAAGTGCATTCTATTATCCATTTGTTGCCAGAGAATTTTAACTGCCGTGAGTGTCAAGAAAGATTTACTCACATCTTGGGTTTGGATAAACATCTGGAAACGCATGATATTCCATCGCGTGTCATTTGTCATGTGTGTAAGAAAGAGTTTTCTGATGTTCATTCTCTGAATGAGCATGCTAAAGATCACAATAGTGAATCTACCAGGGTATTGATTAAACAACAGGTCACAAGCAATGAAAAACCTCTTATAAAAATCCATAGAAATGAAATACGGAGTTCATGCCAAAAAGAAGCAACTGAAAAATCTACGTTAGACAAACATTATCAAAGTGACAATATACAAAATCTGTTCGAGTGTGCCAGATGCAAAAAAGTATTTCCAGAGAAGCATTATCTCGATGAGCATCATCAAAACCATTGCTTCAAGCAAAAATTGGATTTTGATGGAGATGAAGAATTAGAGTTTGAAATTATTTCTTCAGTGGATGATTTTCATTCCTCTAATGAGGATGATGAACATCTTGCTTCTGATGCATTGGATATAATCGAAAATGTTATCTCACCAGAAAACACTGAAATAGGTGAAAGTGTAAAATCCTTTACAGCTAAATCCGAAGAAACGCAAAATGAAAATTCAAATTCCCAAAATTCCGCTAAAATAAAAGAACTTAATTGTGAAGTATGGCAGAAAGTGTTTCAAAACGAGAATTCATTAACTGTTCATTTATCAACTCATTCCGATGAAAAAATATTTTCTTGTCGTCTGTGTGAAAAGAAATTCCTTTTTAAGAGTCTTTTAAATTCTCATCTTCGAGCTCATAAAATAAAGAAATTTTCCTGTGGTGTATGTCATAAATGTTTTACTTCAAAAAACAGACTGTTTAATCATATTCATACCCATGCCGTAGTGAGATCTTACACTTGCAAACTCTGTCAGATGACGTTCCCTAAAAAGAACTTACTAACAAAACATCGTCTTACTCACGCTTTAGAAAAAGCATTCACATGTGAAGTTTGCCAAAAAAAATTATCCAATAAGAAAGGGCTAGATGACCATATGCGTACTCATACTGGTTTGCGCCCCTATTCTTGTAACATTTGCTCAAAAGCATTTGCTGTGATATCAAATTTAAGTCGGCATAAACTACTCCACACTGGGGAAAGACCATTCAAATGTGAAACCTGTGGAGCAAGCTTTTTTCGGAAAAGCTATTTGACTAAACATGAACTGATACATGAACAAGAACATTGCAATATTTGCCCTGAGGGGTGCATGTTGAAAAGCTCTAGGAATTCCCGACTCTGTATTCATTTGGAAAAAAAGCCTTTTAAATGTGAAACCTGTGATAATGGCTTTTCATCTAAACAAGCTTTAACGTTCCATCAGTATATACATACTGGAGATTTTCCTTACGTGTGCGGGACATGTAACAAAGGATTTTGCCAAAAGAGGCATTTCGATGAGCATTGTCGTTCACATTCTGGAGAAAGGCCATTTTTGTGTAAGGCATGTGGAAAAGGATATGCAACGAAGACAGGTTTGAAACGTCATGCATGTACTGTTGCAGATAAGAGACCACTCAAATGTGAGGTATGTCAAAAAAGGTTTGCCGGTAAAAGTAATTTAGATGTACATGCCCGCATACACACTGGGGAAAAACCATTTGTGTGTGAATTTTGTAACCGAAAGTTTACACGAAAAGATAATTTGGCTTATCATTTACGAAATACCCATGGAAAAGAACCAAAACCTGTATTATGAATAGCATGTCGATGCCATTTAACAATTTTTTCTTATTTTCCATGTTGAAAGGAAGTTTATTCCTTATGCAAAAATTTTATTACAAAGTTTGAGAATAATCTTTTACATCATCTTGCACATGCTATTGTGTAAGCACATACTTACACAAAAAGCTATTTTTGTGTAAGACATATGAAAAAAAAAAAACTTGTTATAAAGACAATTTTGCGATATCATTCTTATATTCATTACAGTACAACACTTTTAAATGTGAGACATGTGAAAAAAGTTTGCAACTGAATCCCATTTAGATGAACATCTCCACATACACACTGGGGAAAAACCATTTGTGTGTGATTTATGTGACCAGAATTTCACAGAAATGAAGATTGAAAAGTCATTTACAAAATGTCCATGAAAAGAAATAAGTATGTCTATTGCATGTCATTTAACGAACTTCTCTTCTTCTGTAATGAACACAAATTTTGAAAGGATTATTTTGTATTTTTAAAAGAAAATTGTATAAATTATATCAGCAATAAAACATTAAATATTATGCTGTCTTTAAATCTCTTAACCCTTTCGGGACGAGCGTCACGTATACGTGACGCATAAGGTGCTCAGAATCAGGGCTCGACTTACACTATTTGGGACCCGGGGCAAGCATCAAACTGGAGAGCCCCCTTCTATGTATCCAGGGAAATTGTTTGTAAATTATGCTGAAATATCTAATGCTAAACTTCATACCTGTTGTATATATAGTATAACTTCGAAAATCCGGCATCATCGGCAGGGCCCGACTTAGAGTATGGGGGGCAAGAATCATTCTAAGGGCAAGAATCATTCCCCTTCTATCTATCTATAGATTTTTTTTGCGAATAATGTGCAAGTAGCTAGTACTAAACTTCATACATATTGTAAGTATGCATACATTTTGTACCCGGTTCTGCTCATATCTGTGTACTGAGTATCACGAAAAATGGTCACAGCTTAAAGAAAAAATGCAAGTAGGATAATAGCAGAAAAAGGGATAGATTGGTTGACACGAGTATTTTTTTGCAAACTTGGCTTATCTACATACGTTATAAGACGTCTAAAAGAAAATGCCCCAAATGGGTCATCATGAATGGTTTTAACTTGCCATTTTACGTAGAAAACTTTAATAAAGAATTTCTTTTGAAAACAATAGAATACTAAGTTGTCATAATAGAATTTTAATCATTATTTTTCTATTGATATAGTTTTTTTTTTTTTTTTTTTTTTTTGCATGGGTGGTGGGGGTACTGGAAGCAGAGAACGGAAGGGGGACTGCAATCCCTTCCTAAATGTGAAAGTATATGAATTTACGTTACTTTTGGCTAATTTTAATCATTTCGCACCTTCTAAGGAAAATCTTGATTACTCTCATGGGGTCCCCTAAAAAGGGGTGCACAGGGCAGCTGCCCCGCATGCCCCTGCATAAGTCGGGCCCTGATCATTGGGACCGAGACTATGCCGGATTTTTGAAGGAACGTCAAATGTAGTAACTAGGGCTATAAAAAGTAGTACTATATTCTTAATGGCGCCTTTAGTAATAATTTAATGCATTATTAAGTGATAATTATGTAAGAAAAAGAGAAAATTAAATTAAAAAATAAACTTACATTGATTCATATTTTCTATTCCACAGAAAAAAAAAAATCTAATAGAGTGAAATTATTTCTTCGCGTGTAATTTCGGAAATATCGATGTCAATTTTGTTTGCTTTAATTTTTTTGGCCGTTCTTTAACAAATTTTTCTTGTATTTTATACAAATGAAGAATCTCTATTTCGGAAATACAGTCTTGTTCTCTAAAGCCGATATTAATTCTCCAGTCAAATTTATGAATTTTTCTAGTGACACCTTTTATTTTGCCTGTTGTTACTCCTCGTCTTCGGAGCTGCTACTAGCGTTATCAACGGTTCTATTTAGCACAGCGTCAGAAGAGAGACTCCAAAGGACTTCTCTCAGAGACTTCTGCACAAGTCTCTACGTCGTTGCTGACCAGCAATGCAGCTTCCAGGAAATTTGTTCCGAAAATCATCGCCTCTGACAAATGTAAAAATTGTCAAATATTATTTTTTTGCATTTTTACTTTCGATCTTGAAGTTTTTAATTCATAAAGAATTGCTATTTTTCTTCTACCCTAACTTGAAAGTGTAAAAGAAAAAGGAAGGGAGAAAAGTAGTTTTGATGTCGGATTTTTGAAATCACACTGTATACGTAAAATTTGTACCATGTACAATTCACATCTCTGTACAGGGTAAATCAAAAAAGATGGTCACATATTAAAGGAAAAATACTAGCAGTAAAGTAGTAGAAAAAATCATGGATTAGCTGTCGGGAGTAATTGTTTGTAAACAACTTTCCATTTCTTTATGTGTCATAAATTGTCCTACGTATGTCATATACTCGATTTGTGTAAGGAAAATGCACTAATTGGCCGTCATTAGTGGTTTTAACTTTTCTCGTTACGAGAAAAACGCCAATAATGAATTTCTCTTTAAAACAATAGAATGCTGAATTGTTATAATGAAATTTTAATCATTAGATTTCTAATAATATAGTTATTTCTTTTTTGGGGGGGAAGGGGGAGGAGATCGTACTCCCTTACTAAATCTTTGAAAATGTAAGAATTTTGGTCATTCATGGCCAATTTTAACCATTTAGAACCCTTAACGATTACTGCAATGGGGCCCCTTTCAAATGGGGAGCTTGGGGCAGCTGCCCCGCATGCCCTTGCATTAGTCAGGATCTGCTCAGAATGCTTGATTATTCCCCCCCACCTGTAATTTTTACTTTCTTTTATCTTCAACAGAAGAAAGTATTGTAATCGAAATTTTTTTCGACTTCCGGTTTTCGACAGATTTACACGTTTTAGAGGTCAGAGATCCCAAAAAACATATTTTTACTAAATGTCTGTCCGTGTGTCCCTATGTCGCCATTGTACCATTGATAAGTGTAAGAAGTTACGCATAGAATTGAACCGAATTTTTTGTGTATGTTTTTGGCTGTGGAGAGCAGATTCCTCCTTCAATTTAGAAATATTCCGCCCGAAGGGAGTGCTGTAATAGCGATTTTTGTGCCATTTTCAATATTGTACCATCGAAAAGTGTATGAAGTTATGCATAGAGTTGAGCTAAATTTTTTGTGTGTTTTTGGCTG
This sequence comes from Maratus speciosus, assembly GCA_963932465.1. Taxonomy (NCBI): domain Eukaryota; kingdom Metazoa; phylum Arthropoda; class Arachnida; order Araneae; family Salticidae; genus Maratus; species Maratus speciosus. The sequence continues at coordinate 136,024,442 of OZ010798.1, forward strand.
TGGCGAGCAAGTCCTCCCTGAATTTGAAAAAAGGGGGCGCTATAATGGCGATGTCTGTGCCATTTACATTATTGTACCACCGAAAAGTGTATGAAGTTATGCATAGAATTAAACAAAATTTTCTGTGTATGTTTTTAATTATAGCAAATCCTCCCTGAATTTCAGAAAAATCTGTCGAAAGGGGCGCTGTAATAGCGATTTTTTGTGCTATTTTCATTATTGAACCATCGAAAAGTGTATAAAGTTATGCATAGAATTGAACCAATGTTTTTGGCTATGCCCAGCAAGTCCTTCTTCAATTTGGAAATATTCTGCCGGAAGGGGGAGCTATAATAATAGCGATGCCTGTGCCATTTTCCTTATTGTACCATCGAAAGTGTATAGAGTTATAATTGAACTGAACCAAATTTTTTGTATATGTTTTTTGGTTATGGCCAGCAGTTTCTCCTTGAATTTGAAAGTATTCCGCTGGAAGGGCCGCTGTAATAGCGATTTTTGTGTTATTTTGTGTACTGTACCATCGAAAACTGTATAAAGTTATGCATAGAATTGAACCAAATTTTTTGTATATGTTTTTTGGCTATGGCCAGCAGTTTCTCCTTGAATTTGAAAGTATTCCGCTGGAAGGGGCCGCTGTAATAGCGATTTTTGTGTTATTTTGTGTATTGTACCATCGAAAACTGTATAAAGTTATGCATAGAATTGAACCAAATTTTTTGTATATGTTTTTTGGCTATGGCCAGCAGTTTCTCCTTGAATTTGAAAGTATTCCGCTGGAAGGGGCCGCTGTAATAGCGATTTTTGTTATATTTTGTGTATTGTACCATCGAAAACTGTATAAAGTTATGCATAGAATTGAACCAAATTTTTTGTATATGTTTTTTGGCTATGCCAGCAGTTTCTCCTTGAATTTGAAAGTATTCCGCTGGAAGGGGCCGCTGTAATAGCGATTTTTGTGTTATTTTGTGTATTGTACCATCGAAAACTGTATAAAGTTATGCATAGAACTGGAACCAAATTTTTTGTATATGTTTTTTGGCTATGGCCAGCAGTTTCTCCTTGAATTTGAAAGTATTCCGCTGGAAGGGGCCGCTGTAATAGCGATTTTTGTTATATTTTGTGTATTGTACCATCGAAAACTGTATAAAGTTATGCATAGAATTGAACCAAATTTTTTGTATATGTTTTTTGGCTATGACCAGCAGTTTCTCCTTGAATTTGAAAGTATTCCGCTGGAAGGGGCCGCTGTAATAGCGATTTTTGTGTTATTTTGTGTATTGTACCATCGAAAACTGTATAAAGTTATGCATAGAATTGAACCAAATTTTTTGTATATGTTTTTTGGCTATGGCCAGCAGTTTCTCCTTGAATTTGAAAGTATTCCGCTGGAAGGGGCCGCTGTAATAGCGATTTTTGTGTTATTTTGTGTATTGTACCATCGAAAACTGTATAAAGTTATGCATAGAATTGAACCAAATTTTTTGTATATGTTTTTTGGCTATGGCCAGCAGTTTCTCCTTGAATTTGAAAGTATTCCGCTGGAAGGGGTCGCTGTAATAGCGATTTTTGTGTTATTTTGTGTATTGTACCATCGAAAACTGTATAAAGTTATGCATAGAATTGAACCAAATTTTTTGTATATGTTTTTTGGCTATGGCCAGCAGTTTCTCCTTGAATTTGAAAGTATTCCGCTGGAAGGGGTCGCTGTAATAGCGATTTTTGTGTTATTTTGTGTATTGTACCATCGAAAACTGTATAAAGTTATGCATAGAATTGAACCAAATTTTTTGTATATGTTTTTTGGCTATGGCCAGCAGTTTCTCCTTGAATTTGAAAGTATTCCGCTGGAAGGGGCCGCTGTAATAGCGATTTTTGTGTTATTTTGTGTATTGTACCATCGAAAACTGTATAAAGTTATGCATAGAATTGAACCAAATTTTTTGTATATGTTTTTTGGCTATGGCCAGCAGTTTCTCCTTGAATTTGAAAGTATTCCGCTGGAAGGGGCCGCTGTAATAGCGATTTTTGTGTTATTTTGTGTATTGTACCATCGAAAACTGTATAAAGTTATGCATAGAATTGAACCAAATTTTTTGTATATGTTTTTTGGCTATGGCCAACAGTTTCTCCTTGAATTTGAAAGTATTCCGCTGGAAGGGGCCGCTGTAATAGCGATTTTTGTGTTATTTTGTGTATTGTACCATCGAAAACTGTATAAAGTTATGCATAGAATTGAACCAAATTTTTTGTATATGTTTTTTGGCTATGGCCAGCAGTTTCTCCTTGAATTTGAAAGTATTCCGCTGGAAGGGGCCGCTGTAATAGCGATTTTTGTGTTATTTTGTGTATTGTACCATCGAAAACTGTATAAAGTTATGCATAGAATTGAACCAAATTTTTTGTATATGTTTTTTGGCTATGGCCAGCAGTTTCTCCTTGAATTTGAAAGTATTCCGCTGGAAGGGGCCGCTGTAATAGCGATTTTTGTGTTATTTTGTGTATTGTACCATCGAAAACTGTATAAAGTTATGCATAGAATTGAACCAAATTTTTTGTATATGTTTTTTGGCTATGGCCAGCAGTTTCTCCTTGAATTTGAAAGTATTCCGCTGGAAGGGGCCGCTGTAATAGCGATTTTTGTGTTATTTTGTGTATTGTACCATCGAAAACTGTATAAAGTTATGCATAGAATTGAACCAAATTTTTTGTATATGTTTTTTGGCTATGGCCAGCAGTTTCTCCTTGAATTTGAAAGTATTCCGCTGGAAGGGGTCGCTGTAATAGCGATTTTTGTGTTATTTTGTGTATTGTACCATCGAAAACTGTATAAAGTTATGCATAGAATTGAACCAAATTTTTTGTATATGTTTTTTGGCTATGGCCAGCAGTTTCTCCTTGAATTTGAAAGTATTCCGCTGGAAGGGGTCGCTGTAATAGCGATTTTTGTGTTATTTTGTGTATTGTACCATCGAAAACTGTATAAAGTTATGCATAGAATTGAACCAAATTTTTTGTATATGTTTTTTGGCTATGGACAGCAGTTTCTCCTTGAATTTGAAAGTATTCCGCTGGAAGGGGCCGCTGTAATAGCGATTTTTGTGTTATTTTGTGTATTGTACCATCGAAAACTGTATAAAGTTATGCATAGAATTGAACCAAATTTTTTGTATATGTTTTTTGGCTATGGCCAGCAGTTTCTCCTTGAATTTGAAAGTATTCCGCTGGAAGGGGCCGCTGTAATAGCGATTTTTGTGTTATTTTGTGTATTGTACCATCGAAAACTGTATAAAGTTATGCATAGAATTGAACCAAATTTTTTGTATATGTTTTTTGGCTATGGCCAGCAGTTTCTCCTTGAATTTGAAAGTATTCCGCTGGAAGGGGCCGCTGTAATAGCGATTTTTGTGTTATTTTGTGTATTGTACCATCGAAAACTGTATAAAGTTATGCATAGAATTGAACCAAATTTTTTGTATATGTTTTTTGGCTATGACCAGCAGTTTCTCCTTGAATTTGAAAGTATTCCGCTGGAAGGGGCCGCTGTAATAGCGATTTTTGTGTTATTTTGTGTATTATACCATCGAAAACTGTATAAAGTTATGGATAGAATTGAACCAAATTTTTTGTATATGTTTTTTGGCTATGGCCAGCAGTTTCTCCTTGAATTTGAAAGTATTCCGCTGGAAGGGGCCGCTGTAATAGCGATTTTTGTGTTATTTTGTGTATTGTACCATCGAAAACTGTATAAAGTTATGCATAGAATTGAACCAAATTTTTTGTATATGTTTTTTGGCTATGGCCAGCAGTTTCTCCTTGAATTTGAAAGTATTCCGCTGGAAGGGGTCGCTGTAATAGCGATTTTTGTGTTATTTTGTGTATTGTACCATCGAAAACTGTATAAAGTTATGCATAGAATTGAACCAAATTCTTTGTATATGTTTTTTGGCTATGGCCAGCAGTTTCTCCTTGAATTTGAAAGTATTCCGCTGGAAGGGGCCGCTGTAATAGCGATTTTTGTGTTATTTTGTGTATTGTACCATCGAAAACTGTATAAAGTTATGAATAGAACTGGAACCAAATTTTTTGTATATGTTTTTTGGCTATGGCCAGCAGTTTCTCCTTGAATTTGAAAGTATTCCGCTGGAAGGGGCCGCTGTAATAGCGATTTTTGTGTTATTTTGTGTATTGTACCATCGAAAACTGTATAAAGTTATGAATAGAACTGGAACCAAATTTTTTGTATATGTTTTTTGGCTATGGCCAGCAGTTTCTCCTTGAATTTGAAAGTAGTCCGCTGGAAGGGCCGCTGTAATAGCGATTTTTGTGTTATTTTGTGTATTGTACCATCGAAAACTGTATAAAGTTATGCATAGAATTGAACCAAATTTTTTGTATATGTTTTTTGGCTATGGCCAGCAGTTTCTTCTTGAATTTGAAAGTATTCCGCTGGAAGGGGCCGCTGTAATAGCGATTTTTGTGTTATTTTGTGTATTGTACCATCGAAAACTGTATAAAGTTATGCATAGAATTGAACCAAATTTTTTGTATATGTTTTTTGGCTATGGCCAGCAGTTTCTTCTTGAATTTGAAAGTATTCCGCTGGAAGGGGCCGCTGTAATAGCGATTTTTGTGTTATTTTGTGTATTGTACCATCGAAAACTGTATAAAGTTATGCATAGAATTGAACCAAATTTTTTGTATATGTTTTTTGGCTATGGCCAGCAGTTTCTTCTTGAATTTGAAAGTAGTCCGCTGGAAGGGCCGCTGTAATAGCGATTTTTGTGTTATTTTGTGTATTGTACCATCGAAAACTGTATAAAGTTATGCATAGAATTGAACCAAATTTTTTGTATATGTTTTTTGGCTATGGCCAGCAGTTTCTTCTTGAATTTGAAAGTAGTCCGCTGGAAGGGGTCGCTGTAATAGCGATTTTTGTGTTATTTTGTGTATTGTACCATCGAAAACTGTATAAAGTTATGCATAGAATTGAACCAAATTCTTTGTATATGTTTTTTGGCTATGGCCAGCAGTTTCTCCTTGAATTTGAAAGTATTCCGCTGGAAGGGGCCGCTGTAATAGCGATTTTTGTGTTATTTTGTGTATTGTACCATCGAAAACTGTATAAAGTTATGAATAGAACTGGAACCAAATTTTTTGTATATGTTTTTTGGCTATGGCCAGCAGTTTCTCCTTGAATTTGAAAGTATTCCGCTGGAAGGGGCCGCTGTAATAGCGATTTTTGTGTTATTTTGTGTATTGTACCATCGAAAACTGTATAAAGTTATGAATAGAACTGGAACCAAATTTTTTGTATATGTTTTTTGGCTATGGCCAGCAGTTTCTCCTTGAATTTGAAAGTAGTCCGCTGGAAGGGCCGCTGTAATAGCGATTTTTGTGTTATTTTGTGTATTGTACCATCGAAAACTGTATAAAGTTATGCATAGAATTGAACCAAATTTTTTGTATATGTTTTTTGGCTATGGCCAGCAGTTTCTTCTTGAATTTGAAAGTATTCCGCTGGAAGGGGCCGCTGTAATAGCGATTTTTGTGTTATTTTGTGTATTGTACCATCGAAAACTGTATAAAGTTATGCATAGAATTGGACCAAATTTTTTGTATATGTTTTTTGGCTATGGCCAGCAGTTTCTTCTTGAATTTGAAAGTATTCCGCTGGAAGGGGCCGCTGTAATAGCGATTTTTGTGTTATTTTGTGTATTGTACCATCGAAAACTGTATAAAGTTATGCATAGAATTGAACCAAATTTTTTGTATATGTTTTTTGGCTATGGCCAGCAGTTTCTTCTTGAATTTGAAAGTATTCCGCTGGAAGGGGCCGCTGTAATAGCGATTTTTGTGTTATTTTGTGTATTGTACCATCGAAAACTGTATAAAGTTATGCATAGAATTGGACCAAATTTTTTGTATGTGTTTTTTGGCTATGGTTAGCAGTTTCTCCTTGAATTTGAAAGTATTCCGCTGGAAGGGGCCGCTGTAATAGCGATTTTTGTGTTATTTTGTGTATTGTACCATCGAAAACTGTATAAAGTTATGAATAGAACTGGAACCAAATTTTTTGTATATGTTTTTTGGCTATGGCCAGCAGTTTCTCCTTGAATTCGAAAGTATTCGCTGGAAGGGGCCGCTGTAATAGCGATTTTTGTGTTATTTTGTGTATTGTACCATCGAAAACTGTATAAAGTTATGAATAGAACTGGAACCAAATTTTTTGTATATGTTTTTTGGCTATGGCCAGCAGTTTCTCCTTGAATTTGAAAGTAGTCCGCTGGAAGGGCCGCTGTAATAGCGATTTTTGTGTTATTTTGTGTATTGTACCATCGAAAACTGTATAAAGTTATGCATAGAATTGAACCAAATTTTTTGTATGTGTTTTTTGGCTATGGTTAGCAGTTTCTCCTTGAATTTGAAAGTATTCCGCTGGAAGGGGCCGCTGTAATAGCGATTTTTGTGTTATTTTGTGTATTGTACCATCGAAAACTGTATAAAGTTATGCATAGAATTGGACCAAATTTTTTGTATGTGTTTTTTGGCTATGGTTAGCAGTTTCTCCTTGAATTTGAAAGTATTCCGCTGGAAGGGGCCGCTGTAATAGCGATTTTTGTGTTATTTTGTGTATTGTACCATCGAAAACTGTATAAAGTTATGAATAGAACTGGAACCAAATTTTTTGTACATGTTTTTTGGCTATGGCCAGCAGTTTCTCCTTGAATTTGAAAGTAGTCCGCTGGAAGGGCCGCTGTAATAGCGATTTTTGTGTTATTTTGTGTATTGTACCATCGAAAACTGTATAAAGTTATGCATAGAATTGGACCAAATTTTTTGTATGTGTTTTTTGGCTATGGTTAGCAGTTTCTCCTTGAATTTGAAAGTATTCCGCTGGAAGGGGTCGCTGTAATAGCGATTTTTGTGTTATTTTGTGTATTGTACCATCGAAAACTGTATAAAGTTATGCATAGAATTGGACCAAATTTTTTGTATGTGTTTTTTGGCTATGGTTAGCAGTTTCTCCTTGAATTTGAAAGTATTCGCTGGAAGGGGCCGCTGTAATAGCGATTTTTGTGTTATTTTGTGTATTGTACCATCGAAAACTGTATAAAGTTATGAATAGAACTGGAACCAAATTTTTTGTATATGTTTTTTGGCTATGGCCAGCAGTTTCTCCTTGAATTTGAAAGTAGTCCGCTGGAAGGGCCGCTGTAATAGCGATTTTTGTCTTATTTTGTGTATTGTACCATCGAAAACTGTATAAAGTTATGCATAGAATTGGACCAAATTTTTTGTATGTGTTTTTTGGCTATGGCCAGCAGTTTCTCCTTGAATTTGAAAGTATTCCGCTGGAAGGGGCCGCTGTAATAGCGATTTTTGTGTTATTTTGTGTATTGTACCATCGAAAACTGTATAAAGTTATGCATAGAATTGGACCAAATTTTTTGTATGTGTTTTTTGGCTATGGTTAGCAGTTTCTCCTTGAATTTGAAAGTAGTCCGCTGGAAGGGCCGCTGTAATAGCGATTTTTGTGTTATTTTGTGTATTGTACCATCGAAAACTGTATAAAGTTATGCATAGAATTGAACCAAATTTTTTGTATGTGTTTTTTGGCTATGGTTAGCAGTTTCTCCTTGAATTTGAAAGTATTCCGCTGGAAGGGGCCGCTGTAATAGCGATTTTTGTGTTATTTTGTGTATTGTACCATCGAAAACTGTATAAAGTTATGCATAGAATTGGACCAAATTTTTTGTATGTGTTTTTTGGCTATGGTTAGCAGTTTCTCCTTGAATTTGAAAGTATTCCGCTGGAAGGGGCCGCTGTAATAGCGATTTTTGTGTTATTTTGTGTATTGTACCATCGAAAACTGTATAAAGTTATGAATAGAACTGGAACCAAATTTTTTGTATATGTTTTTTGGCTATGGCCAGCAGTTTCTCCTTGAATTTGAAAGTAGTCCGCTGGAAGGGCCGCTGTAATAGCGATTTTTGTGTTATTTTGTGTATTGTACCATCGAAAACTGTATAAAGTTATGCATAGAATTGGACCAAATTTTTTGTATGTGTTTTTTGGCTATGGTTAGCAGTTTCTCCTTGAATTTGAAAGTATTCCGCTGGAAGGGGCCGCTGTAATAGCGATTTTTGTGTTATTTTGTGTATTGTACCATCGAAAACTGTATAAAGTTATGAATAGAACTGGAACCAAATTTTTTGTATATGTTTTTTGGCTATGGCCAGCAGTTTCTCCTTGAATTTGACAGTATTCCGCTGGAAGGGGCCGCTGTAATAGCGATTTTTGTGTTATTTTGTGTATTGTACCATCGAAAACTGTATAAAGTTATGAATAGAACTGGAACCAAATTTTTTGTATATGTTTTTTGGCTATGGCCAGCAGTTTCTCCTTGAATTTGAAAGTAGTCCGCTGGAAGGGCCGCTGTAATAGCGATTTTTGTGTTATTTTGTGTATTGTACCATCGAAAACTGTATAAAGTTATGCATAGAATTGAACCAAATTTTTTGTATATGTTTTTTGGCTATGGCCAGCAGTTTCTTCTTGAATTTGAAAGTATTCCGCTGGAAGGGGCCGCTGTAATAGCGATTTTTGTGTTATTTTGTGTATTGTACCATCGAAAACTGTATAAAGTTATGCATAGAATTGGACCAAATTTTTTGTATATGTTTTTTGGCTATGGCCAGCAGTTTCTTCTTGAATTTGAAAGTATTCCGCTGGAAGGGGCCGCTGTAATAGCGATTTTTGTGTTATTTTGTGTATTGTACCATCGAAAACTGTATAAAGTTATGCATAGAATTGAACCAAATTTTTTGTATATGTTTTTTGGCTATGGCCAGCAGTTTCTTCTTGAATTTGAAAGTATTCCGCTGGAAGGGCCGCTGTAATAGCGATTTTTGTGTTATTTTGTGTATTGTACCATCGAAAACTGTATAAAGTTATGCATAGAATTGGACCAAATTTTTTGTATGTGTTTTTTGGCTATGGTTAGCAGTTTCTCCTTGAATTTGAAAGTATTCCGCTGGAAGGGGCCGCTGTAATAGCGATTTTTGTGTTATTTTGTGTATTGTACCATCGAAAACTGTATAAAGTTATGAATAGAACTGGAACCAAATTTTTTGTATATGTTTTTTGGCTATGGCCAGCAGTTTCTCCTTGAATTTGAAAGTATTCGCTGGAAGGGGCCGCTGTAATAGCGATTTTTGTGTTATTTTGTGTATTGTACCATCGAAAACTGTATAAAGTTATGCATAGAATTGAACCAAATTTTTGTATATGTTTTTTGGCTATGGCCAGCAGTTTCTCCTTGAATTTGAAAGTATTCCGCTGGAAGGGGCCGCTGTAATAGCGATTTTTGTGTTATTTTGTGTATTGTGCCATCGGAAAGTGTATAAAGTTATGAATAGAACTGGAACCAAATTTTTTGTACATGTTTTTGACTCTGGTCAGCAGTTCCTCCCTCAATTTGGAAAAAATGCGCGGGAAAGGGGCGCTGTGATAATGATGATTTTTGTATAATTTTCTCGGTTTTCGTAGCTCTATTGTCCATTAATGGCTCGTGCAGGGACGGGAACTCGCTTCCTGTTAAGTTGGCTATTTGCAAACAGCTGGTGTACAACAGATTAACAAAGAACTATTGATTTTAATAAATATGATCTAGATTAACTTGTTTTTACTCCGACTTATTGACTGAAGCAGAAATGTAAGAAGAAATTCAAAGTTGGTACAGTATTTAACTAACAATATTGAGGTATTAACATCTTTAACTATTTTTTGAACTATTAAGATGTATGAGATAGAAGAAAGTTTTAGGATTGGCACATCCAACTAGTTTATTGTAAATTTTGCCTTATTCAATCGGCGCATTTTCCCAATTTAACAATACGAAAACTTCTGTTTTGAAAAACCGGTGATAAAAAATAAAAATTCTGTAAAAATGCTCTTCCCAAAGGCGTTAATGTTATAACACTGAGTATAAAATAAATAAAATCCAGTAATATGTGATATCTTACATAAAAAAATTACAATATCTAGAGTCTTTCTGATTATTGATTTTTATTTAGATTTATTTAATGCTATCAAACCCGGCCATTAAGTTAACTTACAAAAATAATTAAATTCCCTTTACACTTAATTGTTTTCGAAAATATATATCTAAATAAATTACAATCTACAAGTATGCATAGTCACGTTGGTGTATGCATGAGATGTTTTTGAAGATTTAGAATTTTCCATTGTGTGAAATTTTTCTGTTTGCCCCTGATATATATTCACGTGTACAGTTTTGAAAAAAGGTTTACCACTAAATCGTATTTAGATGAACATGTCCGCATGCACATTGTGGAAAAATCATATGTGTGACCGAAAATTTGCGGGAAACAAGATTTGAATCGTCATTTACAAACAGTCTACGGAAAATGACCAGTATGTCTCAGTTTTGAATTCAGACATTTTTCTCCGGGAGGGATTTCTGTGGCTCTAGAGTGGAGAAGGACATTTTTTATTTTCGGAGGAAAATTGCACTTTTTGACCATTAAAAACACAAAATCTGAAATCTTCCGGAAGGGGGGGGGGGGGTTATCATTGTTCCGGGGAGAATTCCACACCCCGGTCCACTCCCTGAATTCAGCATGTCTATTGCATGTCAGTGTCACTTAACGATTTTTTCTTTCCTTTTATATTAAAAAGAAATTTATTTCTCAAGTACAATTTTTGTTACAAATAAATTTTGACAGAAATATTTTGTACCTAATATATATACGAAGTGGTGTCAATAAGTTTTTACCCCCACATAGAAATAATTGAGTAAAATTTATAAAATTGCTACATTGTATTAGTCCTTTTCTGTACAGTCTCCGTGCACAGTAACACATTTCTGCGAACGGTATTTAAAAAAGAGGGTAAAGGATGTATTTCAGAGTAGGCTCAAAGGGGGGCATTTTTCGAATTTTTGCCGACCCCCACCTGTGACATATTGCTAGAAAGTCCTTTGACCACTTATTCATGTTATGCACCCCTCTCCTCAAATTTGCCTCCCGGGGGCATGAATAGTTACCGCAAAATTTAGAAAAGTGTCCCCCTGAGGACAAATTGGGGGGAGGGACTCAGGATGTGAATAACACAAATAAGTAGTCACAGGCCTTTCCAACAATATGTCACATGTGGGGGTAAAAGTTAGAAAAATTCCCCCCTTTGGGTTTACTATTAGGTTTTCTGGAATATGTCCTCCAACCCTCTTTTTAGAAATACCGTTTGCAGAAATCTGTTACTGTGCACGGTGGCTGTATAGAAAAGGACTAATACAATGTAGCAATTTCATAAATTTTACTCAATTATTTCTATGTGAGGGCAAAAACTTATTGATACCCCCTTACATATGTAAATATATATGTAATATTTTCGGGACCAGTCATCGGGGGTGCTCTGACTACGGGGCGCTGTTGAGCATAGCGGCCCGCTCCGGACGCCCGATACTGTGCAGGGGCGCTTGCGAACCGTGGCTGGTTCGTCGAACGGTATGGTTTTCTGATAGTCGTGGGTGAGTAAATATGAGTCCAAGAAAAAGGAGATTGAATTCTTTGGACCTGGTTTTTATTGGGCCTTTCCATTACATGTGATCATTTGGCAAAACCCAAGACCAGGTGACTTGAGAGTTGTCGCGGGCCGCGTCCCAAATGCGCTGCCGAGGGGTGGCAGTTACTTTAGCACTTCATTGTTTTCGTTGTCCCGTCTTAAATATGGAATATTTCCGCTAGAGTGCGACACTACAGAAATAGGAGGCGATCTAATTTAATAGGCTAAAAAATATCCAGGCATTATGACGTTTTATGGGTTTGACAAATCTGGTCTCAAACTCGGCTCACGGGATGCCGATGGAATTTACAATCGCGTTTACCTCAGCATTTTTATTTTTAAAGATGGATTAATTTTGAAGCATGAAAGTAATAAATGTTGGGTTAGAAAACCAAGTTAACAGGGGCAAATCAGATTTAGACTACGGCATTTCAAAAGTTAGATAAAATTTGGAAGTTTTAAATTTTGAACTTTTACTTTTAAATTTTAAAAAGGTTAGGTTTAATCTTTATCCTTTCATATATATATGAATTATACCAGAAATAAATCACATTGAATATCGTGTTTTATTTAAATATCCTAATTTTAAAACTCAAAAAAAAAAAAAAAAAAAAAAACTGTTAATAATTTATTGTAAGGAAAAAAAGTAACTAGAATCGTTTTTTCTTTTTAAATTTTATTTTAGTCCTTGTGTTTGAATTAGATTTAACTAGCTGTTATACATGACTTCGCTCATGTAACATTAAAAGAAATACAGTGAATCCCCGATTTAACGTAACACGTATTTATCGATTTCCTGCATATAACGTCGTTTTTAGCTAGTCCTAATTAATTTCCTACACTTGTAATATTAAAAAATCCCGGATTTAATGTTATCATTTTAAGTTATTTCCCGCATTTAACGGGTTTTTTTTTTTTTTTTTTTTTTTTTTTTTGAGCGGTAAAATCTCAATAAAATTTTTCTGAAATAGTCTGAATTTGTGATTTAAAAAAAAAAGAAACTTTCTTATCAAAATGTTCAAAATTCGGAATCTCTCTCTCTCTCTCTCTTTTTTTTTTATCCTTTCTTACCAACTGCAGGTGCAATATTCAAAAGCCCTCGTGTTTTTCAGTCGTACCTTTTTATTTTATTCGATTGTGCTTTCTGTACTACAACGCAAGTTTACCTACAACGGAGCTGATAGCATTCGTTAGAGATTTTTCATTAGCTTTAGATTGTATGGCGTCAAAAAGAAAGCGATTTTCTTTACTTGAAAAATTGGAAGTTATCGCGACAGCTCCAAACTGCAATTAATATGTTTAATTTGATTTCTGTATTTAAATTTGTAAACAATTTTACAGTAAGTAGATCTAATGAGGCAAAATTGTACAAAATGGAAAAATAGGCTAAAAAAAGAAAAAAAAACTTGAAATCTTCACTGTTTAAGGAATTTGAAAATTGGAAGCTATTAGAACTTTCATAACACCGAAAGCATTCTTTTGAAGCGTGCACAAATTCATATACGTTGAGAAAGCGATTTGTGATGCTGCTGCTAAAAACAGGGCGCAAAGTAAAATAAAATATTTCTTTTAAACATAATTTAGAAACCTGATGTCTAAATCATTGTAGGGGAGACCGGGGCTAGTAGGCGCAGTTTTTACTAATTGATTTTTATGAAACTTTAACTGTACTTTTAAAGAACAGGTATTGGGCTATAAATACCCGAAGTTTTGAGTTGTAGCTTTTGTAGTTTATGATTAGCGGAAGCCTAAAGTAAAAGGAAAGTTGTGCGCCAACCTACCCCGTCACGGGGCAAGTTGCGTATACCTATGGGGTAAATTGGCACACGCTTTATAAAAATTTAAATGAAACTCAAATAAGACACGTAGTTAAGAGAAATCAATTTCATTATTACCAGTAAGTTTAAACAAAGGCGTTATCGCCGTACAATGTAAATTCTAACTTATACAGACATAAAAATAATGAATAAAACATTAACATTGAGTAACTTCTATCCTACTCGATATCATCATCAGAGTTGCAGTTGTCAGAAATAAAAAATCGAGTGTCTCCGTTTGGGCAAGCCTCGGGTGCCCAAAATCTTGCATTGCAACCACTTTTCTCGATTTTTGCTGTTTTTCAAGCTACCAGCACACACCAAACACCGAGCCAACTTGCCCCGAGTTCAATGCGCCCTCTAGCCCCATAATAAATTTCTTCACAAAAAGGACACGTAACCATCTAAGCATAAATAATCCAAGTAAATCACATATGGGGTAGGTACAGTTAATCATACACTAAGAAAAACTGCACAAGTTAAATCGCAATTATTAAGATAAGTATTAGAAATTAGAAAAAGAATGAAGCAACAAAAAATTACTTATGAGTGCAAAAAACAGAAAAATCGTAATAAATGTCCACTGCACGTAGGTAACGCTGCAAAACTACAATGAGGGAGGATTGTAAAAAGCAAGAAGAAAGGTACTCTGTGACTGGTTGCGCAATCTTTCCACAAACAGGCGATTTATGAGGACTGCGCCTACTTACCCCTGTAGCCAACTAACCCCGGTCTCCCATAAATAAAGAAATTAAATGTATCTTACGTAAATTAGTCTTTATTTTATAGTCAGTGTTTTGTTTTCGTCTTACTCCGATTTAACGTTTTCTCGCATTTAGCGTTATTTCTTCATGGCCCCTTGAATACCGTTAAATCGGGGTTTCACTGTATTTTATTTCATCTTATTAGCATTATTTAAACAAAATATTTCACTCCCAGTTTTGTATGGAAGCTCAAAATGCTAAATTAAAAACTTCTAACGTAATATTTTACACGAAACTCATTAATTTGAGCAATATGTTAAGAATAAGCTTCAAAAACGGCATAGATCTTATTTTAAAGTAAGTCTAAAATAGAATATACGTCATTAATTGCTCAAAGATGTTAAATAAAATCATAAAAGCAGTAAAAAGATTTTAATAAAGTGTCTATGTCTATATGTTTCGCTTTCACCAAAGCCTTAATCAAGATTTTTGAATATTCCACAGTTTCACGATCTATAATGCAATGATTTGAAGTGCCAGCGTTCACGTTTTTCACGCTCTCCCTCAGATTACTCTAGTTAGTTTATTCTCATTTGGGTACTTTTCGGTTAGCCGGGCGCCAGTGTTATATATACATACGTATGTATATCTATATATACATATATATATACACACACATATGTATGTATACATATAGCTTCCATATATGTATAAATATACATATATATGTATATATAGATATACATATATATGTATATATAGATATACATACATATGTATATATAACACTGGCGCCCGGCTAACCGAAAAGTACCCTCTTTTTATATAGATAGAGAAAGAGAGATTTTTATTATAATCATTCACGTTCTCTTTCGGATTACTCACGTTAATTTATTCTCTTTTTATACAGTAGAGAAACAGACATTTTTATTTTTATTCTGAGAGATAATTCACGTTTTTCATGTTCTCTCTCAGATTACTCACGTTAATTTTTTCTCTTTTTATACCAATAGAGAAAGAGAGAGTTTTATTTTTATTCTGAGAGATAAGATAAAAACGTGAATAATGAACCATTCAAACCATTACATTATTTATTTTATTTCCGTGATAGTTATATTTCCTGATCTATGGTATAGAATTTGATGAAATTTATTATTCAGTTAGACACTGGAATAAATTTGTACTGATTATGTTTGGGTGTATCTTGCTTAATAGGTGGCGCTGCTGTGATGTGATTTCTGTGATAGCTATATCCTCATCTTTTTTAATGGAATTTTACCACATTTTATATGTAAGACATCTATTTAAAATATGTTTGTTGATTCAATGCAGGCTTAGCTCATGATCCTCCTGTTCTGTGTTTTCGCGATTTCAGTAATAGATATATCTTGGTATCTATGGTATAAATAATCTCCAAATAAGTAAAATATAGTGAGTAAGATATTTATTATTATGTTGCTTCGATTTTCGATTTGTCTACTCGATAGAGGCTCTTCTATAATAAAACTGAAACTTTCGTGATGGTCGCAACATACATGTTGTTGTTGTTGTAGTGTGCTGTATCAATTCTTAAGGGGTTACATGGATTTCAAAGGTTTAAAGAAAAGCATATTTTCTCTATTTTTTTATATACACTGGCCTCCAAAAGTTAAGGTACAGAGACTGGATGCTTTCGATTGTACACGTTTTGTCGAATATCTACAAAAATTATTGGCAAATTGTTCATGAACTTCTAGGATTTAAAGAACATGTTTGATTTTTAATAATATTCGGTAACTGCAATCATGCACACAAACGTTGAACAGGACCCAAATAGTCATTTACCACAGTGACAAACCATTTCCAGCCTTTTCTGTTACATAGGTGATTGCAAATATTATTTTATTATTAAATTTATTATTAGCCCCCTAATTATAACCCCCGATAAATCTTCACCGAGAAATATAAAATCAAACATGTTCTTTGCATCCTAGAAGTTCAAGAACAATTCATCAATATTTTTTGTAGATATTCGACAAAACGTGTGCAATCGAAAGCATCCAGCCCATGTACCTTAACTTTTGGAGGCCAGTGTATAATAAATAAATTATTTTATTCAAAATTTTAAGCATATAAAAGAGCAACGTTTAAACAAAATTTTATAAAATTTTCATCCCCCTTAAAAAAACGGTGTCCTTGTGGTGGTTAGGATTTTGCGATGCATATTATTGACATTTACTATCCATTTCCTTTTTTAACTTTTTTTAAACTTATTTCCATTTTAAATTAAAAATTAAATATTTATGTTAACCTTGCGTAGACGATAAACTGTCAAGTATTCATGATAATTTTCTTTATATAAGAAGAATTGATACTATAACTCAAAATCATTTTATTTCAACGTCAAAGCGTATCCATTTTATTTTTCATGCATGACGTCATATTCGACTGCTTTCTGTACTTACTCATTTTAATGCACCTTATATTACAAAGAAATACTTGAAAATTTTCGTTTTATCTCCAATATATCGTCATATTCATTTAATTTTTTATTTCATTTTCCTATTTCATGTAAAAATCTTTCAATTGAAAATTAATTATTGAGGAGAAATTGTTGTTCCAGGTTTTTATTTTTTGGCAACGAAAAAAGAAAGATGATTAAATTTTATAGGTTGTCAATTGATTCTTAGCCCAGTGGTTAGGGAGTTGAATTCGGAATTAATTAGGGGAAAGCTGGAAATTGTTTTAATCCCTTCTATTTAGGTCTAGAATAAATATGCTAAGTTCCCCCCCCCCCCCCCGTACTAGCAGAGCGTTAGGAAATATGTATAGATATAAGTCAAAAAACCCGTTTCTTTGTATACCATAACAAGATCTCAAAAAAACTAACTCTGTCAAAAACATTGTCAATACAAATGTTGCAGAGCTTAAAATTCTGAGTAAAATGAGTACCTACACTTAATATTTTTGTTGAAGATTAAGGTCACAGTTCCAGTTTAAAATTTTGGATCCATGCTCAGGGGGTTGAACTCAGAATTAATTAGGAGAAAACTGGAAATTGTTTTAATCCCTTCAGTTTAGGCCTAGAATAAATGTACTATGTTTTCTTCCTCGTACTTGGGTGAATGTTAGAAAATATGTACATATTTATTTTCGAAAAACGCGTTTTTTTTAATTACCTTAACAATGTCTCAAAACAGCAAAACTGCAACATTTGTATTGACAATATTTTTGACAGAGTTAGCTGTTTTGAGATATTGTTTTGGTATTTAAAAAAACGTGTTTTTTGACTATAAATCTGTACATATTTTCTAACTCTCAGCTACTACGAGGGGGAAAACTTAGCATATTCATTCTAGACCTAAACTAAATGGATTAAAACGATTTCCAGCTTTCCCCTAATTAATTCCGAATTCAGCCTTTTTTTCCTCCCCTACCACTGGGCTATCTCTATGAAAAGTACTGCTATTTTGAATCAGTAAGAAAAATATTTGAATAAAATAAATAAAATACAGCCTATGTTCATTTCCGGGTTATAATCCATTTACAGTATAGAACCATTTATCCGGAATCATCGGGGTCAAGATGTATCGCAGATAAATGATTTTTCTGGATGGGCATTAAACAAACATCTGTTTGGTCAGATTTGTTGAATATATGTGGCTATGACAGTGTTTTGATCTCAAATTAATTATTAGACTGTTCAGAAAAAATTAGGTGCAAATAAGATCAGATATTAATTAAAGTTTCAAAGAAGGCAATTTATAGAAATACCTTGGAAATAAAAACTCCCATTTTTCCTATGCATAAAAATCCAAATGCCCAATGTATAACTAAATGGGCTTCCATTTCAAATCTTAATTGTTGGAATCAAGTTATATTATGCATGTTGTAATGTTTAAAGCAATATATAATACATGTCAAACTGGGACTGTATGGCTTATTTTTGTGAAATAAGTCAATTGGAAATATCATCCTGGATAACTGGTTTTCCGGTTAAATGGTTTCCAGATAAATGGTTCCATACTGTATATTGAAAGATACAAAAGAGTTAATTCATCCGTTTGGATGTTGACGTGACTCAAACATTCACACACAATATTATAAGGATTATTACTATGAAACTAGACCAGCGCGCATAGAAGCAACGCTCCCTAGATTAGAGAAAGCCGTGACACGATTTGTTGTGACGTCATAGACCGGAAGCTGGCAACACAGACAATCTCCTCATCGAGTTCACGGCTGAAATTCCGGAATTAGTTAAAACTCGATACGCATATTAAAACGCAATCGGTCTGCCAAGTCCTATCTTGGTGGAAAACACATGAAAACCTGATTTTAGCGGTCGACTCGTAGGTTTACCATTGTGTTTTCCTGCACCCAAAAGTATGAAAACATGAAGGACTGGGAGAAAGAAAACACAATAGTAAACGTTCGAGTCAACCGCTAAAATCGAGTTTTCAGGTGTTTTCCTCCAAGATGGACTTGGCAGACCGATTGCGTTTTAATATGCGTATTGAGTTTTAACTAATTCTGGAATTTCAGCCGCGAACTCCATGAGGTGATTGTCTGTGCTTCCAGTTCCTGATCTATCACACAAAGCAGTCAAAACAAGGATAAAAAAAATCGAAGAACTTGCATGTTCGATTTCGTTCACTTGTGGAAGTATTAATTATTATTTACTGCTAATAATTCATAATCCCACGAGCCAATGAAATCGAAACATGCAGGTTGTTGAAATTTTTTTTCTTTATTTTGCCTGCTTCGTATGACTTTTCGTGACGTCACAGCAAAGCGTGTCAAGGCTTTCTACCTTACCTAGGGGGGCGTTGATAGAAGTGTATTTAGTAAAAAAAAAAAAAAGCTTTGTAATATTCGTATTGAAAAGTTCTGTTTCATAGAAAATTAAACCTTGTAATTTTTTAGTTCATTATCCCTGACTTCACGTCACGTGACGGCCATTCCTTGTATTTCTTTTCAATGGGGAATTTATTTCAGTAGTGATTGTCCATTCGTTTTAACAATGTCTTTCTTCTTGGCGCTTTGCGTATAGACCGGGTAGCACAGACAATCACCCCATCGAGTTCACGGCTGAAATTCTAGAATTAGTTAACACTTGATATGCATATTAAAACGCAATCGGTCTGCCAAGTCCTATCTTGGTGGAAAACACCTGAAAATCTGATTTTAGTGGTTGACTCGTACGTTTACTATTGCGTTTTCCTGCTCCCAGTCCTCCATGTTTTCATACTTTTGGGTGCAGGAAAACACAATGGTAAACCTACGAGTTGGCCGCTAAAATCAGAAACAGCCCGTGTTTAAAATACTTCTAACTCATCCGAACGTTTTGAAATTTTTATTGGTGATGTAAATTCGGTCTGCTGAGATTATGTCGAAATACAGACATTTTAGTGTAGAAAAAAGAGCGTCCGCAGGAGGCGAGATGTGACTGCAGTCGCGAATTTTTTAAGGGTTCATATAGTCCAAGAGCCGGCAGCATAAAAACATATGTTGTCAAGCAAAAGAAAAAACCTTTATTTTATGGAAGAGTAGAAGTAGAGGAATCTAATGATCTATGTCTGCCGGAAGTGAAGTGGTGCATAAGCCAAAAATGAATACCACCCGTTGTTGACTCGTAGGTTTATCATTGTGTTTTCCTGCTCCCAGTCCTCCATGCTTTCATATCTTTGTTTGTAGGACAAACACATTGATAAACCTACGAGTCAACCACTAGTGGTATTCATTTTTTGGCTTATGCACCACTTCACTTCCGGCAGAAGTGGATCATTTGACTCCCCTACTTCTACTCTCCCATAAAATAAAAGTTTTTTTCTTGTGCTTGATAACATGGGTTTTTGTGTTGTCGGCTCTTGGACTAATATTACGCTGTAAAAAAAAAAAAAAAAAAAAAAAAAAATCTGTGAAGTTACTAAAATTTTTCTAGGAAACTGGGATTCCTAGAACTATATGAGGCGTTCAGAAGATAGCGTTAAGTAACCGGCAAAACAAAGTAAACACAAACGAGCAGTAAGGCACTGTAGATAGGATGACGATCGAGGCAATGATGTCGGGTTTATTCCCGTCTCCCTCTGCATCGATTCGTCTGCCTTGCATTACGGCCCAAAATTATCCCTTGAGCGGTAAATCTTAGCTTTTTGGCCACATCAATTTTTAATTTCCTTCAAAATTGCCCCCTTCTACAGCTAAGAAGTTTACCACCTTTTAGGCATCAAAAATATTCCAGCCCTTTTCCAACTGGCATGGCAAGTACGTGGTGTGCGGCAACAATCATAGTTTTGCAAAGTGCAATAAACAACCTAGACTCATCAACTTAGCTTATTATAGTCGGCCCGGGTGCTTGCTGGTGTGGTCACTGCGGCGATCTGGCGTATATACTCACAATGCATCGCCCTGCTTTCCAGGTAATTACAAACTCGTTCAGCTGGGTTAACCCCGGTAGGTAGGGGCCTTGTCAGTGGTCTTCGAGGCGTTCAGAAGACAAACCGGCTAACTCTATTTTAAGTGGCGTTTTTTTAAGCAAAGGAACATTGAAAATTTTCTAGATAGTATTTATACAGTGATACCCTTGATTAAAAGAAAATTAATGAGTTCAATCAAAATATCCCGAGAAAAAATATTATACAGATACAATATTTTTATAGTTACAATAATAGTCCAAGAGCTGTTAAACATTTCAGGGAAGGTATTTGAGGCACCCTGAAAATTTGTGCAACACTTCTTTTGTAATGCCTGAATACAAAATTGAATGTCTGGCTAAAGGATCGTGGCCCAAAACCTGTGCCAGACAAAAAATGGCACGTGACACGTGTCTGGCACAGTTTTTGTGCCGACTAAAGTGTCTGTCATTTTCAAAATATATTTTTTCTAAGCATAAATATTATTGTGCCTCAATCTCAGCGTGCCTCAAATACCTTTTTTGGGTAGTCAAAAAATGGCACTTGACACGTGTCTGGCACAGGTTTTGGGCCGACTAAAGTGTCTGTCATTTTCAAAATATTTTTTTCTAAGTATAAATATTATTCTGTTTCAATCTCAGCGTGCCTCAAATACTTTTTTGGGGTAGTGTCAAAAAATGGCACTTGACACGTGTCTGGCACAGGTTTTGGGCCACGATCCTTCAGCCAGACATTCGATTTTGTATTCAGGCATTACAAAAGAAGTGCTGCACAAATTTTCAGGGTGCCTCAAATACCTACTCAAAAATGTTCAACAGCTCTCCTACTATAACTTTAACTGTTTATACTGAACATTTTCATTTGATGGTGCTAATCTATTCGTGCACTGAACGGCTCATATATGTGGGGCATTCTCACAATCTTTTGACTTTCATGTCCCTGGATAATAATTTTTATTTTAACACACTTTTTTTTTTCATATACTGGGAACATCCCATTGCATGATTGCACAACAATATTAACGAGATAAATAAGTTTTGGACGATGTTGGGGGTCCAAACACCTGGAAAACTCCTATACCGTCCCGTGTCCCTGATGCTGATTTTTGAGTTTGGATAAAATTGTTTCAATAAAAATAATTCGATGTCATTTTTTTCTGAAACTGGAACTATTGTTTTATATAAATATGTAGCTAAAAATTAACTTGCACACATTTTTAGGGTTGTTATTATTTTTTAAACTCTGTCCTCTGGGTTTTAGATTCCTTACCATCCCTCTTCTAAAATTATACAGAAAATCATTTCAGTTGCAGCCACAGAATTTTTTTCAAGTTTTTTCTCATGCAGAAGTATGCTAGAGAAATAATGTCTAAAATTCTTTGGCAGGAAATTTACTGTATAAGCATTTAAATATCAATTTCAAGCACCGTGACTTTATGGGTAGTCTCACCGTCCCCAAGGTTTATTCCTGCACTTTTCGAGGTAAATTTAAAAAAAATAATAATAATTTAATCCAATGTTAACAACTGCTTCTAAAAATCTTTGAACACTGTGGCTATCACTTAGTCTTAACATGATTTTCCTAAAAATAGGTGGTAATTTCCCTTACCGTTCCATCCTTACCGTCCCTTTTTTTACCATTTCGTCCCTTTTTTCCAATACCATCCCCTTTTTTTACCTTACCGTCCCTTCTTTAACACCCCTTTAAGACAATGTTATACAAAATTCTGTATTAAAAGTACTACATTTGTATTATTTATTTGAATGTCCTGTGGGTTCTATGCAAATTCATTATAAGTAAAAATTTAGAAGAAAATAAAAAGTTATAGGGGTAAAATGGTAAGGAAAATTAAACTCGCAAGTTTAACTTGAACTTCAGTTAAATAAAAAAATTTTCGCTGCTGACCATTTTTTCTTTATTTTGAATCATTAAGGCATTCGTCTATCAGATTAAAATGTTATTTTAGCAAGTTTAATTTTGTCAGATTTTTTTTTCCCAAAAGTCAAAAGATTGTGAGAATGCCCCATGTAATGGCAAGAACAAAAATTCATGTAACAGATATACTTTTGCACTAAAAATCAAAAAATCTTTAAGGTTACTAAGAATTTTTTTAGGAAACTGTGATTCCTAGAACTTTTATTTAACTGCAACCTGGATTACATATAAAATTTTAGTAAGATTATTGTAATTTTAGTAGATCCTTTTTTAAAGCTACAGATTTCTGTAGCTTTAAAAACTAGTTTTTTAGATTTAAATCTTTTTTTTTTTTGTACAGTGTACAGATAAAATTTTAGTAAGCATACAGACTTCTGTAACTTTACATCTGTAGAATTACAGATTTTTTTTTTTTTTTTTTTAACCATTTGGAAAAATGGTTATTGTCCTTGTCAGGGTAGGAAATCAAAAGCATATCTGAAGGTTTTTATTGGTTTAATCATCCTTTTATTCGTCTTCTGATTGGTCTATACAGTAATATGTATTTCCCTTTACTTTCAACAGAGATGGACAACAGAGTGTTGCCACTATGACAAAAAAGTAATAAAAACTACAAAAAAATTAATAACTCAGAAACAAATTGAGATACAGCTTTCGAACAAATTGCATTTAAAAGTACATTTTTTTCTCTATACGACGATATAAAAAGTAATATTGTGGGATGTTTAGAAGTTTAAGAAATAAATTTCATTTAAAATGGGCCGTCAGATTTCTTGGAAATCTGACGATGGAAAAGCCTTTTCCCGAAGAGCCAATGAAAGGCTTGGATAATGCGTAAGTTTCAGGTGGATAATACGTACGAGTCGCAAGCGATTTCTGTCGGTTGCAATTTTTAAGTGTAATAACACTATTAATGTTTAATTCATGGCGTACGTAATGTATGATCAACTCAGTGCTATTTTTTATGTCTTAAATTTTAGTCTTTTAAAAAATATTTTTCCAAATGGTCGTTGTAATTTGTTAAATTGCATTTTTTTTTTTTTTTTTTTTTTTTTTTTTTTTTAGCAGTGTATTTGTATTCTTTAAAAACCGATTGTGCTGACAAAAGAAAGAAGGTATTAGCTTTAAAAATGTATTTTTTCTTAATCAATACTTCTGAAATTGAGCCCTTGGGGGGCGTCGGCGAAAGGTAGAAAACTACCGTGAAACTACCCTTTTTGATTTTTTCCCAAAGGGTTAACAATATTTTTTCCAACGGATTGCGCCATTAAAAATCTAAAAATACGAAATTTAGGAATATGTCATCCTTTTTTTCCGTTATCCCGAACAAACCAAACAACGTCTATAAGCATAAATTAAACTTTGGCGAATTGTAATAAAAAAAAAACTAAAATCTTAAACAAAGATTTTACGCACAAATAACGCACAGAACGACAAAAAATACCCATACGATCGTTTCGAGGATTCCTCGATCCCCTTCCTCAATGAGAGAAAAAAAAAGAATTAAAAAGGTTTTAAAGAACCCCTCGGTTATAGCCCCGAGAACTGGCTTATGGATTGATTGAAAAGGCAAAAGCAAGAGTTTATATATCCCAAAAAAATGACGTAATTGAACAGAACTAACTGAAAAAGAGTCACTACGCAGGATCTCTCCACACTGGTGAAAGAAAAGGTTGAGCTGTTCATATAAGTTACTAAGGCGGAAGTATGTTTATGAATATAGTGAGCTTCGTAAAAGTCTAGATCAAAAACTGAGTTACATTTTCGAATAATTTTTGTCTCTGAATAATTAAACTGGTGGTTGGAATTCCAACAATATTTCGCTATTGTAGATTTCGCAATTTCCTGCTTTCTAACGTAATTCTGATGTTCTTTCAGCCTAATTCTAAGTGCACGCTTCGTCTGCCCAATGAACAAATTTTACGATCACGGAAAATAAGATTATTGAAAGCTGCAAGTTTTTGATGTGAGGGATGACTGGACTTATAATGAGGGGGTAAACTTACAGCAAAATGTTTACGGTAAACTGTCGTCAAAAACTCACAATCATTACGAATTACCAGGACATCCAGAAAAGCTAGACGTTGTTGAGTTTCAATTTCAAAAGTAAACTGTATCCCCCCTCATGGCTAACAATATTTATACGTCAAAAAACTCAGTTCAATTGGCTAATAGAATTCGTAATTTCAATCCAACAGGCTACACTATGGTTTCGTTCGATGTCAATTCTCTTTTTACAAATGTTCCTGTACAAGGTGCTTTAGATTGTTTGAGAAAACGATTAAATTAGTTTCATTATTTTCAATATGAATTTGAGAACCTTATTTCTTTAACCAGCGTTTGTTCGTCACAAAATACTTTTGTGTTTCAAGGGAAATTTTATAAAATTTCGGAAGGTTCAGCTATGGGTAACCCTTTAAGCCCTGTTTTGAGTGATATTTACATGCATTATTTTGAAGTTAAATTATTTGAATTAATACAATTTCCATTTTATACACGTTACGTAGATGATTCCTTTGCTTTGCTTGATTTGTCTAAACATAATATTAACGCTGTTCTTGATTTATTTAATTCGATTGATCCTTGTATACATTTTACTTTTGAAATTGAAACTCAACAACGTCTAGCTTTTCTGGATGTCCTAGTAATTCGTAATGATTGTGAGTTTTTGACGACAGTTTACCATAAACCTTTTGCTGTAAGTTTACCCCCTCATTATAAGTCCAGTCATCCCCCACATCAAAAACTTGCGGCTTTCAAGACTCTTATTTTCCGTGATCGTAAAATTTGTTCAAATTCTGATTTATTTAATACTGAAATTAACTATATAAAAGCAGTTGCCATGGATTGTGGATTTAGTTTGAATATCATTAACCTCATTTTATCTAAACCTCAGATAATCACCGATTCTGTTCCAGCAAATAAAGAATTTTAAAATGTTATTGTCTTACCTTATTTTCCTAAAATCGGTACACAAATTTCTCGTATTCTCAATAGGTTTAGTTTTAAAGTTGTTTTCTCTCCATCCAATAAAATTTCTTTCTCCAATCTTAAAGATCCTATTGACGATCGTAATACCTGGGGCATTTACAGAATTTTTTTGTGAGTGCAGCCTCTCTTACATTGGGCAGACGAAGCGTGCACTTAGAATTAGTCTGAAAGAATACCAGAATTACGTTAGAAAGCAGGAAATTGCGAAATCTACAATAGCGAAACATTGTTGGAATTCCAACCACCAGTTTAATTATCCAGAGGAAAAATTATTCAAAAATCTAACTCAATTTTTGATCTAGACTTTTACGAAGCTCACTATATTCATAAACATACTTCCACCTTAGTAAATGATATGACCAGTAGGGCTGGACGATATCAAAAATTTAATATCGCAATATATCAACGAGTTAATATCGATATTACTGATATATCGCGATAACTACTGTAGAGATCTGCATGGTCCAGCCCGTGGACCGGGCCTATTTTCGTTTATGGCACTTGGGCCGGGTCCGGGGCCATATCTATTTCTGAAAGCTCGGGACGGGCCGGGCCTAACTTTTTTTCTGTACAGAGCCGGGACTGGTTTCATTCCTAATTTTCACGGCCCGAAATTTCCATTTCTAGTTTTGACCCGGCCCGTATGAAAATCATCGTCTCAGCGTGGTCTGGTCCATTTAAAGGTCAGTAAAATTAGTCCTGGCCCAAAACTTTTTGCAAAAAATGTATACACTTTTAAATCGCCATTATTTTACACTTAAACATTAAAATTTATTCTTTTTAAAGAATAGTAGATTTCTTTGCTTATTAAAATATAGCTGAATTAAAATATAGTAAAACGTGTGAAAAAGAATCTGCCTATGACGAAACCCTGTTTTAAACTGAAAAACGTGTTTATCCATGCAAAATTAATATACTAATACGTAAGAAAAGAATATATAAAACATTTACTCTTGCTAAGAAGGGAACTTGTCTATAGCGCATTTTTTTTTCTATGCAATTCCGTCTTAGAAGATTTTACTGTATAGTATTTTTCAGATTTTTAACACTTCAATACATGGAATATGGATTAACAATATTAATGATAACTAACACATTTACATGCACGAAATAGAGATTCATTAAAAAATAAATATCCACCCTGCGGTACTTCTCTAAAAATGAAGATTATAAACACGAAAAAAACCTTAAGATAAATATTTTTGGTCAGAACTCCTCGTATGAGACAAATTTTTTTTCGGGCCGGGCAGAGATTTTAACTTTTTTCAGGGCTGGGGCGGGCTCGGGCCGAACTTTTAATTTTTGTATCGGGTCTGGCTGGGCCAAATTTTTTTTATGAGTCGGGTCTGGCCCGGGCCTGGAAATGTCGGCCTGTGCTACCTTAAACTGTGTTACTCTAAACTACCTTAAACTGTGTAAGAATAGAAATATTGCTAATTTCGAAAACAAAAATGGTACAGTAGCAGCAATTTAAGTACCAACAGATGTAGAAAGCTACGAATCAATGTTTTATACCTATATATGTTCACACAGCATCATTAAAATATGTATACTTATCTATGCAAAATAGAAATATTTTAGGGGAAGAAACCAATGTTTGATATTTGTTTGCACTTATACCATTTGTTGCATTATATTTTTCTTTAAAAATAGTATGTTTTCTTCTCTTCCTACTTTATGGATTATTTATTAATAACATTTTAACTATTTAATAAGTTATAACTGAGTTATACTGCGTATAACTGAGAATATTGTAAAAAAAAAAAAAAAAAAAAAAAAATTAAAATATTCTTAAATTTAGGAAGTGACGATTTTAATATAATTAAAATAAGTAAAAGCAGGGGAAAAACTAAAATTAATTTAATGCCACATATCATGCTAATATGCTTCTAATTAAGTAGGTTTCAGGGGATGATAAATACAGCAGACATGTTGCTTTTCAATCTTCCTCTAAGGAATGAATGGATTCTTAATCGAAAACATTCACTGTATTCATATTTTCTTACCTATTTACTACAAGAAAACAACATCGAAACCTTTTTTTTTTAAATATAAATATTCAAATCAAATTTCGGAATAGTTTTATACTAATTTAAATTTATTTTTTGATAAATATGCCTTTTAAGCTAAAATGCAAGACAGGATATGTTAAATTCATGAGAGAAAACTTCGCCCTAATGAAAATACAACAAACGACACTAAAGAAAGAATATCAATACACAATATGAATAAGCATTGTATTCAGTAGCAGAGTAGACATTAGAGTCTGGGAAGCTCTTTTTAAAAGCAACGAATCATCACAGTGAACGACTACTTTGTCCTTGACTTTTCCCCCAACTTGATAGAGAAAAAAGTAAAGTTTACAATTAGCAGACTCTAATTGGTCGCTCGCAAGCGGATCATCCCAGCTGTTCGGCTAAGTACTCAATGATAACCAGCTATTCTGTATCAACTGGAACTCAGCAATAATCAGAGCTCGTTTGGTTATTCATGACATATCAATAGCTGTAGTTATATCAATGTGTGTGGATCAGTCATAACGGCGAGAGGGCGAGAGAAGAGAAGTACGATATGTGTTATTCAGTATTACGTAGACAGGCAGTTCACTGAGGGAAGATTGGAATAATTGGAATAGGTCTAGAGATAATCAACGTAAAGAAAGATAATCGAGGTAGATTTTCAGTTTTGGAGAGGATAGAGGGAGAAAGCATTGTAATGGAATATTGGGTTATGCTTTTCGGGGCTGTGGCGGTGTACGCAAAACATTATTTTATTTGGTTTTGAGATATTCTACGCTCTTTTTTCGAGGCTCATGTTCAAAATTCCAGTGAGCTCAAAACATTGTTATTTTATTTTGATATATCAATGGAGTCAAGGTTTAGATATTGTTATTGCAACATTTAAAAAATATCAATATTTGTCGATATATTGATAAATAATCCAGCCCTAATGACCAGCACCCCTTTTCTTTCACCAGTGTGGATAGATCCCGCGCAGTGACTCTTTTTCAGTTAGTTCTGTTCAATCACGTCATTTCTTTGGGATATATAAACTCTTGCTTCAGCCTTTTCAATCAATCCATATGCCAGTTCTCGGGGCTATAACCGAGAGGTTCTTTGAACTCATTTTATTTTTTTTCCTCTCACTGAAGAAGGGGATCGAGGAATCCTCGAAACGATCGTATAGGTATTTTTTGTCGTTCTGTGCGTTATTTGTGCGTAAAATCGTTGTTTAAGATTTTAGCTTTTTTATTAGAAACAACGTCTACCTTCCAGTTTAATTTTCAGTCCAATGATCAAACGTATTTTCATGCTTTACAAAATATAAATTGATCATTAAAAAGTAATTTTAGAAGTTTTCTGTCACTTTTAAACATCAATATTTAGTAAATGCTCAACCTTTAATTATTTTATTTTCTTTCAGATGACAGTTGCTGTTTAAAGTGAAGAAGTCAACTTGTGTTCAAGTTATTACACTTTCCTTTTTGAGTTATTTTCCGATTCTGTTTAAAATTACAAGTGTTCTACATTCTAAATTTAAATGACAAATCATGCCTTATTCATAGATGGGTTTATTATAAAATTGTGAAAGATTAGTTCAACCATATCAAAGAATAATTAAATCAGCTATGAAAAAGCCAGCATTGAATAAATAATTCCTTCCTAAATTCAATATTGAATTAATAATTAGAGAAAGTATTGGCGTTAAAACAAATTGTAACCAACTTCTAAATAATCAACTGATTATTTCTCGAATATTAACAGTAATTAAAGCGCAGAAAATTGGTAAAGATATTTTTTTAGAAAATTATAAGCAGTTAGTAATCATTTTTGATTTTAGTAATATCTTTTACCGAGTTTTATGTTTACAGTTTTCTCTGCTAGTTCTTGAAAATAATTTTATTTATAAAAAAAAAAAAAATGAATAATGAAAATAATGATACTGTTGCCTCAGAAATATGTATTCAACGAAAACAATTTATTTGTGACATTTGCCGTACAGAATTCTTTACAAGAATTCACTATCAAGTGCATTCTATTATCCATTTGTTGCCACAGAATTTCAACTGCCGTGAGTGTCAAGAAAGATTTACTCACATCTTGGGTTTGGATAAACATCTGGAAACGCACGATATTCCAACATGTGTCATTTGTCATGTGTGTAAGAAAGAGTTTTCTAATGTTGATTCTCTAAATGAACATGCTAAAGATCACAATAGTGAATCTACCAGTGTATTAGTTAAACAACAGGTCACAAGCAATGAAAATCCTTCGATAAAAATCCATAGAAATGAAATACTGAGTTCAAGCCAAAAAGGAACAACTGAAAAATCTACGTTAGACAAACATTATCAAAGTGACATTTTACAAAATCTTTTCGAGTGTGACAAATGCAAAAAAGGATTTCCAGAAAAGCATTATCTGGATGAGCATCATCAAAACCATTGCTTCAAGCAAGAATTGGATTTTGATGGGGATGAAGAATTAGAGTCTCCAATCTTTTCTTCGGTGGATGATTTTCATTCCTCTAATGAAGATGATGAACATCTTGATATAATCGAAAATGTTATCTCATCCGAAAACTCTCAAATGTGTGAAAATGTAAAATCACTTATAGCTAAAGCGGAAGAAACGAAAAATTCAAAATCAAATTCCCAAATTTCTCCAAAAATAAAAGAATTTATCTGTGAAGTATGCCAGAAAGTGTTTCAAAACGAAAATTCATTAACTGCTCATTTGTCAACTCATTCAGATGAAAAAATATTTTCTTGTCGCCTGTGTGAAAAGAAATTCCTTTTTAAGAGTCTTTTAAATTCTCATCTTCGAGCTCATGAAGTGAAGAAATTTTCCTGTGGTGTTTGTCACAAGAGTTTTACTTCAAAAGACGAACTGTTTAATCACGTTCATATCCATGCCGTAGTGAAATGTTTCACTTGTAACGTGTGTCAGATGACGTTCTCTAAAAAGTCTTTATTAACAAAACACCGTCTTACTCATACTTCTGAAAAATCTTTTACTTGTAGCGCGTGTCAGCTGACATTCTCTAAAAAGAATTTACTAACAAAACACCGTCTTAGTCATACTTCAGAAAAATCATTCACATGTGAAGTTTGCCAGAAAAAATTATCCAATAAGAAAGGGTTAGATGGGCATATGCGTATTCATACTGGTTTGAGCCCTTATGTTTGTGGCATTTGCTCTAAAGTATTTACTGTGTTAGCAAATTTAAACCGACATAAACTACTCCACAGTGGAGAAAGACCTTTCAAATGTGAAACCTGCGGAGCAAGCTTTTTTCGGAAATGCTATTTAACTAAACATCAACAAATACATGAACAAGAAAATTGCAATCTCTGCCCAGAAGGGGAGATGTTGAAAAGCTCTCACAGTTCTCGACTCTGTATTCATTTTGAAAAAAAGCCTTTTAAATGTGAAACCTGTGATAAGAGGTTTACATCTAAACAAAAT
This sequence comes from Maratus speciosus, assembly GCA_963932465.1. Classification (NCBI taxonomy): domain Eukaryota; kingdom Metazoa; phylum Arthropoda; class Arachnida; order Araneae; family Salticidae; genus Maratus; species Maratus speciosus. The sequence goes on from OZ010798.1 coordinate 136,055,338, forward strand.
TTAACACACCATCAGTATATACATAGTGGGTATTTTCCTTACGCGTGCGAGATATGTAATAAAAAGTTTCGCCAAAAGGATCATTTAAATGTTCATCATCGTACTCATTCCGGAGAGAGGCCATTTTTGTGTAAGACGTGTGGAAAAGGTTATGCAACAAAAACAGGTTTGGAGCGTCATTCTTGTAGCATTGTAGATCAGAAACCATTTAAATGTGAGATATGTCAAAAAAGGTTTGCCTTAAAAAATAATTTTGATAAACATGTCCGCATACACAGTGGGAAAAAAAGCCTTTTAAATGTGAAACCTGTGATAAGAGGTTTACATCTAAATAAAATTTAACACACCATCAGTATATACATCGTGAAGATTATTCTTACGGGTGCGAGGTATGTAATAAAAGGTTTCACGAAAAGGATAATTTAAATGTGCATCATCATCATCATCGTTCACATTCTGGAGAGAGGCCATTTTTGTGTAAGACGTGTGGAAAAGGTTATGTAACAAAATCAGGTTTGCATTGTCATTCATGTAATATCAGTGACCATTTACCGGGTATCCCAAAAATGACTGATGGATTTTAAAATTCAATAACTTACAAACGGTGACAGATATTTAAAAAAATCTTGCAGGAGTGTTATGCAAGATGTCAGGAGTTTTTATGCTGCGATTCTCAGTTTTAGTTACAAATAGCATCAATAGATGGCGCGACAAGCAATAACAGCTCAATCCAGGCTCAATTTTTCGGCCTCTCTCTTCTTCCATGCGAAAAAAGGAGATTAAAATGTATTGAATGGATCCCGAAGTACCAAAAAGCGGGTCTAGACTGAACACCTATTGCTCTCAGTGCCATCTATTGTTTGAAATTCGAACTAAAATCAAGAATCACAGTAAAAAACTCCTGACATCATACATAAACCTCCTTTAAGAATTTTTTAAATATCTGCCACCGTTTGCAAGTTATTGAATTTTAAAATCCATCAGTAATTTATGGGACACCTGGTAAATGTGAGGTGTGTAAAAAAAGGTTTGCCTTTAAAAATAATTTCGATAAACATGGCCGCACACATAGTGGAGAAAAACCACTTGTCTGTGATTTTTGTAACCGAAAGTTTACACAAAAATCTCTTTTGAAATATCATTTACGAAGTATCACATGGAAAAGAGCTAACATCTGTATTATGAATAGTACGTCGATACCATTTAGCAAGTTTTCTTATATTCTGTATTGAAAAAAGTTTATTTCTTTATGTAAAAATGTTATTAAAAACAAAGTTTTAGCATAAGCTTTTGCCTCATTTTGCATGTGCTGGAGAACATCCATTTTTGTGTGAGACATGTGAAAAAATACTTGTAACAAGGACAGTTTTGCGATATCATTCTTATATTCGTCTCACTGAAATATCTTTTTAATGTGAGGTATGCGAAAAAAGGTTTGCTACTAAATCCCATTTTAAATGAACATGTCCGCTCTCACACTAGGGAAAAACTACTTGTTTGCACGAAAACCAGATTTGAATCGTCATTTCCAAATAGTCTGAGGGAGAATTATCAGCATGTCTGTTGAATGATCACCATGCCGATGTCATATAACAAACTTATATTTCTGTTATATTCAAAGGTGATTTATTTCTTAAGTACAATTTTTATTACAAACAAATTTTGGAGAGAATATTTTGTACCTAAAAAAAATATCTGTATGAATTGTACCAGAAATAAATCATATTGGATATCGTGTTTTAGTTAAATCCTTAATTTTATAACTCTGAGTAAAAAAAACAGTAACATCTGATTATTTATACTAATATTATAAAGAAGAAAAGTTTCTGCGTTTGTTTCTTTATTTGTGGAGGATAACCTCTGGAACTACCGAATCTGTTTTAAAAGTAATGTTGGCAAAATGATGGTGATAGTCCCTGTTCCATCATAGGCTATAATTTATGTCTGCGCCTCTACCCCAAAAGGAGTGCAAGATCAAAAAAGTATTAAAAATACGATTTTTGTGTTACTGAAGGGCCTAGGAACTTGAAATTTGGCATGGTAGTTACGAGATATACATGATCGCTATGAACAGTTTCTAAAATATTCGAAATTTAAAATGTCTGAAAAGCGTTCTAAAAATATTCTAAATTGCGATCGCTCCTAAATCTCAGAAAATGCCAATCCGATTTCAAAAGTAATGGTTGCAAATAGATAGTGACAGTCCCTGCTCCTAATATAGGCTGTATTTTATGTCTGTGCCATTACCACTTGGAGGTTGCAGGAGTAAAAAACATTCTAAATTGCGATGTTTGTGATACTAAACGGGCTAGCAACTTGAAATTTCGCATCATAATTACTTAAAAGTTCTAAATTATCTCAAGAACTGTCGAAATAAAATTCGAAATTTAAAAGGGGTGAAAATGCGCGAAAAGCGTTCTAAATTACGTTTTCTATGGAATCTCAATAAATACCGAACCGATTTCAAAAGTAATGCGTGCAAATAGATGGTGATAGTCCCTACTCCAACATAGGCCGTATTTTAAGTCGGTGCCACTAGACTAGCACTTGGAGGTTGCAGGACCAAAAACGTTCTAAATTGCGATTTTGTTGTATAAAGGGGCTAGCAATTTGAAATTTGGTATGGTACTTACTTAAAAGTTGCGATTGCTCTCTAAGAATACTCGAAATAAAATTCGAAATTAAAAAGGGGTGAAAATGCGCGAAAAGCGTTTTAAAAACGTTCTAAATTACGTTTTCTATGGAATCTCAAGAAATACCAAACCGATTTCAAAAGTAATAGTTGCAAATTGGTGGTGACAGTGACAGTCCCTACTCCAACATGGGCTAACATTTTATGTCAGCGCCACTACCACTTTGGTATTTTAGAAGCAAACAACATTTTAAATTACGATTTTTGTGATACTGAAGGGGCTAGCAACTTAAAATCTGGTATGGTAGTTAATTATAAGATGTAAATCCTTTCTAAAAAAAAAAAAAAAAAAAGCCAAAAGAATTCAAAATTTAAAAGATGCGAAAATGCGCGAAAAGCTTTCTAAAAATGTTCTAAATTGCGATTTCTATGCAATTGTTAAATACAGAAAACTGAAATTTGCCGTGATAGATACATTAAATATAAATGATCTTTAAGACTTACCAAAAATTTCAAAATTTAAAAGGGTGAAATGCGGGAAAAGCGTCCTAAAAACGTTCTAAATTACCATTTCTATGCAATCTCACGAAATACCTAACAGATTTCAAAAGTAATGGTTGCAAATAGATCGTTAGAGTCCTTGATTTAACATAGACCATATATTATGTTGGTATCACTACCACATGGGAATTAATTGCACAAACTAAAAACGGTTTAAATTGAGATTTTCGTGGGTACTGAAGGGACTAGCATTTTGAAATTTGGCATGTTAATTACTTAAAAGATGTAAATGCTGTCTAAGAACAGTCAAAATAAAATTTCAAATTTAAAAGGTTGAAATGAGCAAAAAGCGTTCTAAAAATGTTCAAAATTACGATTTTTGTGAAATCTCAGGAAATACCAAAACGGTTTCAAAAATAATGGTTGCAAATTGATGGTGATAGACCTTGCTCAAACATTACAGGACTTAAAAAATCCATTCTGTTAAATAATAATAATAATAAAAAGACAATGTCCCCTGTAAAATTATATCACATTGTTCAGTCAAAGTTTCAGCTCGCTGTGATTTCATTATCACGAGTGATAAAAGTTAAAATTTGTCAGTCTGTTATATTCATCTTTTTTATAAAATTTGGGGTGGGGGGGGGGTGATAAAAAATTTTAAAAAGGGCCCAAATAATGTTGAAATTGCAACGTTTGGCGGACCCACGACAATTAGAATCCGAGTTTTAAAGTGGTGGACACCGAAATGGCAAGGGACCTAAATGGCTAAAGACCGAAATGGCCAGGGACCGAATTGTCTCGAGACCGAAATAGCCAAGGACCGAATTGTCTCGGGACCGAAATGTCGTGTACTCGGCGGCTATATTTTATGTCGGTGCTACTACTACTAGAAGGTAGCAGAGCCAAAAAACTTTCTAAATTGCGATGCTTGGGATACTGAAGAGGCTAGGAACGTGAAATTTTGGCATGGTAGTTACTTATAAGATATAAATGCTCTCTAAGAACTGCGAAAAAATTCGAAATTAAAAAGGGGGGTGAAGATGCGCGAAAAGCGTTCAAAAATATTCTAAATTATGTTTTCCATGGAATCTCAAGAAATACCAACTCGATTTCAAAAGTAATGGTTGCAAATTGATGGTGACAGTCCCTGCTCCACCATAGGCTACATTTTATGCTGCTGCCACTAGCACCTGGGGGTTGCAGGAGCATAAGACGTTCTAAATTGCGATTTTCGTGATACTGAAGGGGCTAGCAACTTGAAATTTAGTATGGTAGTTACTTATAAGATTTAAATCTTCTTTAGGAACATTCGATGGAAAAAATTCCAATTTTAAAAAGGGTGATAAAACGCGAAATTATTCTAAAAACGTTCTGCATTATAATTTCTTGGCAATTGTTAGATTTAGAAACTTAAAATTTGGCGTGGTAGATTTTTATAAGATATAAATGCTCTCTAAAAACAGTTTCTAAAAAAATCCAGATTTAAAAGTGTGAAATGAGCGAAAAGCGTTCTAAAAATTTTCGAAATTACGATTTCTATGAAATCTCAGAAAATACCAAACCAATTTCAACTAGTATGTTGTGGCCATCACAAAAGTTTCTTCTATCTCATACTTATCAATACTTCAAAATTCATTATCACAGTGCATCTATGCTCATCATGAGGATTCTAAAAAGATGAAATTCCGTGCATTAGTTCTTGAGATATTACTGTCCCTAAAATCGTATAAATCCATCAAAATGCAGCATAGCAGCGCCACCTATTGGGTGATTTACACCAGAACCTAATTATCATCAACTTATGTCAATGTCTAACTGAATATGAAGTTTGGGGAAAATCCGTGCATTAGTTCTTGAGATAGAGTTATTGCGCAAATGATGACAAATGCAGCATAACAGCGCCACCTGTTGAGCGATTTACACAACCACATAATCAGCATCAACATTTATCAAGGTGTACTTGAATCTGAAGTTTGATGAAAATTCGTGCATTAGTTCTTGAGATAGAGCTATTGAGGAAATAGTGCAAAATGCAGCACAGCAGCGCCACCTATTGGACGATATTCACCAACACGTAGTCAGCATCATTTCCTATCATAGAGTAACTGAATCTGAAGTTTGATGAAAATGTGTCCATTAATTCTTGAGATAGAGCTATTGCAGAAATCGGGAAAAATGCTGTATAGCAGCGCCACCTGTTGAGCGATTTACACCAAAATGTCAATTAATATCAAGGATTAACTGATTCTGAAGTTTGGTGAAAATTGTTGCCTTAGTTCTTGAGATACAGCTATAATGGAAATTCTGAAAAGTGCAGCATAGCAGCGCCACCTGTTGAGCGATTTGCACCAAAACACAAACAGCACTAATTTATATCAAAGTATACTTCAATCTAGAGTTTGTTGATTTTCCAAGCATTAGTTGTTGAGATAGAGCTATTGCAGAAATTGTAGAAAATGCAGTATAGCAGCGCCACCTGTTGAGCGATTTACTCCAAAATGTTCAAAACTTCAATTCATGTCAAGGACTAACTGAATCTGAAGTTTCATGAAAATTCGTGCATTAGTTCTGGAGATTGAGCTATTGCGGAAATCGTGAAAAAGGCTGCATAGCAGCGCCACCTGTTGAGAGATTTACACCAAAAACTAATCAGCACCAATTTATATCAGGGACTAACTGAATATAAATTTTTATCAAATTCCGTGCATTAGTTCTTGGGATAGAGCGCCCACAAAATTTGTGTTACATACAGACAGACAGACAGATTAACAGATTCACAGACAGACATTTTGTAAAAACATGTTTTTCGGGTTCTCTGACCCCTAAAACGTGTAAATCCGTCGAAAACTTTCATGAATCCAATACTTTCTTCTTGTAAAGATAGAAGAAAGTAAAAATGATAGCTGAAAATTGATGGTGACAGTACCTGCTCCAACATAGGTTACATTTTATGCTGTTGCCACTACAACCTGAGGGTTGCAAGATTAAAAAACGTTCTAAATTGCGATTTTTGTGATACTGAGGGGACTATAAACTTAAAATTGGGCATGGTAGTTACTTATAATATATAAATGCTCTCTAAGAGCAATCCAAAAAAATTCGAAATTTAAATTGGTGAAAATACGCGCAAAGCGTTCTTAAAACTTTCTAAATTATGATTTATATGCAATCGTTATGGATAGAAACTTGAAATTTAGTATGGTAGATACTTATAAGATTTAAATGATCTGTAAGAACAGTTACTAAAAATTTCGAAATTTGAAAGGGTAAAATGAGCGAAAAGCATTTTAAAAACTTTCATAATTAAGACTTTATCCCACATAGCATTTTTAGTTTGCAGAAAATTAGCAGAAGTCTTGTTTTGAAAACCTGCAAAGTTGCAGCAAGCTCAGCATGACAAGACTGAAAGTCCATAACAAGACTGCAGCAAGATAATGCGAACGCCGAAGTCACCACACTTTGAACTTGCATCTAACTTGTCGTGCAAGTTTAATTCATGCTGTATCAAATTTATTGCAAATTAACGGCAAACAAGTAATCAAAAATACTGCAAACTTACTGCACATTTGTAATCTTTCCATGCCACCTTCACTGTTTACATCTATTACACTATAAGTTGAACCTCTTCGAAAGGGTTCATAGACCTGATCAGGTCTATTGATGCATACGCACCGTTAAGGTGCATACATCGTTTTTACCGCCATAAACAAGTTAGGGTAGTATTTGTACTTTCAGTTCAAGCCTTTTTTGGTATTTGATAAGTATAGCGTTTAAAAAAAGCGGTGGCAACGGAAAAAAATTTCTTTAACTTCTGAGTATCTGCTGATTGTCTATTCTCCCAACAGGTGGATTTTTTGCTTTCGTCACTTTCGTGAATGAAAGACAGTCTTGCCATCAGTTTCACAACAAACTACTCGTGCAAGTGGGTGATGGTACACCTTGCGGGAGATTTCCTGCGAATTTCACAATTCAAATTTGTCACGGCAAGATAATATCAGAAAAAATCAAACTTGCTGCTAATGTTCATGCTATCTTGGATGGAATCTTAGGAAATACCAAACCGATTTCTAAAGTAATGGTGGCAAACTGATGGTGACAGTCACTGTCCCTTTCTCCAACATAGGCTATATTGTATGTCGGTGCCACTACAGGAGCGAAAAACATTCTAAAATTGCAATTTGTGTGATATTGAAAGGGTTAGAGACATGAAATTCTGCGTGGCAGCTATTTATAAGATGTAAATGCTCCCCAAGAACTGTTTATAAAAAATTCCAAATTTAAAAAGGTGAAATGAGCGAAAACCGTTCTAAAAATCATCTACATTTGAATTTTTATAGAACTTTTAAAGATGGAAACTTTAAATTCGGCATTGCAGTTACATAAACGATGTATTTGCTCTCTAAGATCAGTTTAAAAATTTATTGAAATTTAAAAGTAAGAAATAAGCGAAAAGCATTCTGAAAATGTTCTAAATTACGATTTCTATTGAATTGTTAAAGATAGAAAATTAAAATTTTGCATTATATACCATACCTATAAGATGAAATAAGATGAAAATGCTGTCTAAGAACAGTTTCTGAAATATTCTAAATTTAAAGATGTAAAAAGCTAAAAGCTTGAAAAAAACTTTCTAAATTACGTTTTCTCCGGAATCTTAGGAAGTGCTAAACCATTTTCAAAATTAATGTTGGCAAATTGATGGTTCATAGTCCCTATTCCAACATAGGCTGTATTTTATATTGGTGCCACTACCACCAGAGGAGTGGTGGGCGTTAGACTAGAAGCTTTCTTTCTTTCTTACCGATGACCAGGCCCCTACCTGCCGGGTTGCCCCAGCTGAACGAGTTTGATACCTGATATCGGGGCAGGTGACCGTCTAGCAGCAATAAACCTGACATCATTGCCTCGAACATCATCCTATCCGCAGTGCCTATTGCTCGTTTGAGTATACAGTAGAACCTCGATTATCCAAAGTAATTGGGACCGACCCTCTTTCGGATAATCGAGAATGCTTCAATTTTAAGGCTAAGGAGAAACATATGCAATATTTCTTATTATGGTAACAAGTGCTTAATAAAAATAAAGCAATTGCAAAATAAAAACAAGAATAACTTACCTGAATTTTAATTTTGAAATTAAGTACCTTTTACATGTATCACAAGGGTAGGACAAAATGTTTTGTTTGTCGCAGTTTCGATTGCCTTTGCTTCAAAGCAAAACCTCTATCACAGAGTTTTTTAATATTATTAGTTCACCTGTATCACAGTCTTTCTGCTGCTCCAGCCATGCCAAAATCGTTTGCAAAACATTCAAAAGCTTTAGAATTGCTAATTTGTTCGGTTTTTTTTTTGTCCTACTCCGCAGCTTACGAGAGCTCAAGTTAATTTCAAAAGAACTGTGCAAAAGGTCATCTAAAATATTTATATGTACTCGCAGTTCGTAAAAGACCGCTTGAACGCAAAAAATATGATGGTTAAAAAAAAAAAAAGCTTCAAAAGTGGATTTTGGTTAACCGAGAGTTTCGGATAAAAGAGGTTCTACTGTATTTTGTTTTGCCGGTTACTTAACACTATATCCCGTTGTTTGGCACCTGCTCATTGATATTCAAGTTGATCTCGTAATTCATAACCTTGATCAGATGACGAGACCTTCGCCTGGCAAGGCATCTCCAGAGGTATAATTCACAGGTAACTTAGAGGACTTTGCACCCATGTCGGAGTTTAGACTAGAACGTTACAATTCGACATGATGGTTAATTTTAAAATCTAAATAGAACGGTTTCGAACGGTTTCTAAAAAATTCGAAACTTCAAATAAAACTGAAATGAGTGTATGAATTGAGCATAAAAGCTTCAAAATACATTCTAAATTATCAATTGTTTAGAATTAATTTTAGATCTTATTAATTTAAATCTCATTTTCGCCTAATGCAATGTAATAATGAAGTTTAGTTAAACTGTGGCTTAATTAGTAATTTTTGAATTATCCCTAAAAGTATAATTTCTTCTAATGAAAATTAGACATATACCTACCTTATTTTCCGTAAGTAGGCGCCACAATCTTTAAAAATGGACTCATCACTCGAATTTAAATTGGGGGTAATTTAGATATTCCACTCTAACATTTAGTAGAAAACTTTTAATAGATGATATAAAAGACACGTTATTTAACACGACTATGTACAATTGTAATACATATGTACAGATTTAAGAATTAACAGAAGAAATCCCTTGGGGAAATACATTTTCACCCTTCTTCCCGCCACTTATAAACAAAACCTATGAGGCAATCTTAATGCAAACGCGTATATTGCACAACCGCTTCGAATCGTGTTTCATTTTCATAGAACTCTGCGGGGAAAACTAACCGCAGAGATGGGAGAAATCTATTTGATAGCCGGTAAAATTTAGAGACTGTCGTCTAGTGCTACCATCTAGCAGAATAATCTATAAATATAAGATATATTTGTTACAGACATACAAATACCACTTGGCATATTTCAACTATTACGCGAGCAAAGCCGCTGGTTTTGCTAGTAACTTATATAAGAAAATTGGTAGCTAGAATCGTTTTTTCTTAATTTTTTTTAACTTTATGTTTTATTTCTATTTAATTATTACAATCAAAACCGACCGACGTATAAAAGGATATTTAGTAAAAAAAAAAAAAAAAAAAAAAAAGCTACTTAATATTCGTATTGAAAAATTCTGTTTCATAGGAAATGAAACCTCTTATTTTTAGGGAGATTTTTAAGAAATACTACCTATTACATTCTCCCCTATGTTGAAATCTCTGAAAAATATTTGCAGATCTATGCCAATCGTGACCCCTAGAACCCAAAACTATCCTCAGTTCAAAACTTTATCTATCTATCTATATATGTCACCTTTTTTGGGGCACGATAACTTTCATAATTCTGCACTAATGTCTTCGAAACTGACACATAAAATCAAAGGGCAGAAAATCTCGGTCAAGTTCGTTAACGGGTAAAATCGGAGCAAGAGGTGGAAATAGGGAGGGGTTTTGTGAAAACCGAAAACCCCACAACCTTTTAATTATATTACATATCAAATCACTTTACAGTTATTATTACTTCTAGGAAAAGGGCCGAAGCTTTTCAGAAGTATCTTTTCTCAAGTATCTCAGATTTTTTATAAAATTAAAAATGGGCTCAAGAGGCGAAAAAAACAGGGTTTTAGAGAGAGAAAAAATTCATAACTTCGTCAATTCTCAAGACATCAAATTCACTTAAACGATAAATCTTCTTAATACTATCTACAACTTTTATATTAAGTTTCTGATAAGACCAACTTTTACCGCAAAAAAATAAATTAATTAAAAACGAAAAAAAATGGGGGGTTGAAGAAGAAAAAAACTCATAACTTCGTCAATTCACAAGATATCTAATCCGCTTAAATTTGTTATACACCTTGTGAATATTATCTGCAACTTTTATATTGACAAGTTTTTGATAGGACCAATTCTTACAGCGAAAACAAATTAAAAATACATAGAGGTTGAAGAAAAAAATATCGCTCAAAATATTACTCAAATCCAAACTGTTTATTTTCTGACTCATTTTTGCTCTCAAACGTATCCAATTGGCAGGTTCTTTTACTCAGAAACTATATAATGTGCCGTATTGGTCGATTTTTTGAAAAAGGCAGAACATATTTCAAAAAAATCTGCCAAAGTGGTCATTTTGAACTGAATTTCTTGAAGCGATAGTTCGGGAAACGAAAACAATGGTCGTACTAAGAAAATAATTGTTTGTAAATCAAGTTCTGATTAATTGAACGAAAAATAAAAACACAGGTCGCTTATAAATCTCTTCAAAAAATCACGTCAGCAAGTTTCATATTTTTACTTTTAAAAATGAGTTTGAAAATGTGTCAGAAAATTTCGAATTGTTGAGAGTGGAAAAATATTTTTTTGAATACCGACTTAATATGATTCTGATAAAACCAGCTATTACAGAAAAATGAAATAAAAAATTCGTCAAAAGCGGCCAGATAAAATTGCTAAACTGGGTTTATCTCTAATCTTGATTTAGTTTTTGTGGTTGAAATTAGTACTTAACTTCGGAATATACCTCCGCCTGTAGGCCGAGCCGGCAGGATTTTTCAGTTCTATATCCCTATCTCACGTGACGGCCATTCCTTGTATTTCTTTTCAGCAGAGAATCTATTTTAATAGTGATTGTCCAGTCGTTTTAACAAAGTCTTTCTTCTTGGCATTTTGCGTATTTTGATTTTTGGAAGCGATGCGTAATTTTGAAGCACGCCGAAAAAAGTGAGAGGGGGGGGGGGTAGGTGTCCCAATGAATGTTAAAAAGAAAACAAGTGGGGAAATCTGATCGAAGATCGCACAGAAGGTTTCTTTCAGTATTCCTTTCAAAACATATTCCTATAACCGTCCGAAATGTGTCATGAAAGGACATCCATAGGACGTTGACAAGTGTGACATTTCGAAACCCATGGGATGTTCTATACCTGTCGACAGGACCAATTCATCGGTCCACAGAATATCAGCTTGTCCTGAATATGACATCTTTCGGATGTTTTAAGGATGTGTTTGTGTTGTCTGGGCACTTTATCCTTTTGATTAATAATCACAAGTCGTTAATTTATAATTATTAAACATTTAATCTTTTACAACAACAACATAGTTGGCAGCACCATTAAATTAATTTTTAAAACTATAACAATTGGAAGATATTTTTAAAATAAAACTTAAAATATTCAAGAACTGCTTTTCAGGCAATTATAACAGCGTGTGTTTGTATATCTGAAAAGCATATCTAATTACATTATTTAATTTTATCTAAAATAAAAATTGCTTAAAATATCATCTTTCAATTAAATCCATCGAATAACGAAATAAAGTCAATTTCAAATTTCCCAATTTCTCAAGAAAAAGAATTTTAAATTAAAAAAATATTTGATAAAATATTTTACAATAACTTTTAAGCCTTAAAATGGCAAAACAATTTACAAGAATTCAGTAAAATTCTTTCCATTTGATAATGAAATCTATTCCTGGAGAAAAAAATTTCAGACTCCGACGCCGAGCCGGGAATCTTTTCATTAGCAGGCAAATGCGCTACCACGGAGCCATCTAATCTAAGCGAAAAATATTGTAATTAAGGTTCTGTTTTAAAATGTAAATCGCAAAAATGATTGAATCGTTTATAAATGTAGCTGTATCCAAACTCCTTTAAAAATTTCGTGAAAAAAATACGCATATTTAGTAGTGAAATCATGAGCCGAAGAAGCGCCGAAACATCCCCCGTTTTTCATCGAAAATGTCTCAGATTTTATTTTGTTAAACATATTTCTACTCTTATGAACGTTTCACATTTTTGTAGGTGATGTACGGTCTGCCAATATGCTCTAAAAAGACTGTGTCGAAATATTGATATTTAGTTACTTTTAATGCAGAAAAGGATCGTCTTCGAGATGCGCGGAGTGATTTGCAGTCACGAATTTTTTCGAAAGGGTTCAAATTCTTATTTTTCAAAACCGATGGCACCGTCGAAGAGAAGCTAATAGATATATTTTGTGAATTGGTACCTCTAAAATCGAGCCCTAGGCGACCGTTGTCGAAAGGGAGAAAAAGACAAACAAGAAAACGACCCTTTTGAAAAAAAAATTCAAAGGGTTAACAACAATATTTTTTTCAAATTAATTGCGGCGTTTAAAGCGTAAAAGTACGAAATTTAAGAATATGTCTTCCTTTTTTTCCGTATCTCGAACAATTCGGTCAAAAACGTTAATATATATATATATATATATATATATATATACTAGCAGAACTACCCGGCTTCGCCCGTGTCAATTATAAGGAGCCTTCCAGGTAAAATAAATTAAAACGAAGTAACACGGCAATGACAATAACTGAAACTTGTGCATTCCCATCCACAAATCGTTAAAAAGGCAATCAGAAAACATGACGTTATTGTCTCGCAACCACAGTAAAATCCCCGAGCTTTAATAACAGAATGCGCGTTATGTAAGAGAAAAATATGTGATTTTTCCTCACAATATAAAAAAAAAAAAAAAATTCAACCAAATCTCGCAACATTTAGTGAAATTCTCGTTTGTATGGTACATATATAAAGTACAAACACTATGTCAGTGCCCATAAATTGTGCCGCATAAGTTGTAACCCATAAATTGTGCCTTTACTGCAATTTTCTAACTTCTAAACATCACACAATTTCATTTTTTACAATGTCGAATAGAAAAAAGTTCTTTCAAATGAAATTTTTTTGAAAATTTTATCTCAATTTTGTGATTTTAATGGATTTTAAAGTAATTTTCAAGCATGGATATTTTTAAAGGTGCGTGCAACCCGATTACGAAAAATGAACCCGTTTACTCTTAATGCAATAGTATAAAGAAAAGACATGTCTATGAGTAACGCTGGTATCATATTTTCGGTGGCAACAACCTAACACAACAATTAATTTCCCTTTTACTGCAATTTAATCTCTAAACCTCGCACATTCGATTGTTTCAACGTCTTATAGAAAACAAAGTACTTTCAGTAAGATTTGTTTGTAATGTTTATCTCAGTTTACAGTTTTTTTTATGGATTTTAAAGTAATTTTCAAGCATGCATATTTTTTAAATATGCTTGCAACCCAATTATAAAATATTAACTCAATTGCTCAAAAAACATTGTAAATAATTTAGGATTTGCTTGTTTTCGTGTAATATTCGATAACTAAATTGGCAAACTAAATTAAAACGCCAAAATTAAAATAAAATAAAACACGAACTTAACAGATTATAGCTGTAGTGAGTTTGACTACACGTTGAAAAGAGATGATAGAAAGTGATGTCACATCTAGCCTTTTTTTTCTTGTTTCTAAATTGTTTTCATGAAATTTGACTGTCTGTATTAAAGTAGATATTTTAATTAAAAGAAAAGCATTCAAATTAAGGTGCTACATAATTTTACCGCTCGTGTAGTTAAAGTTTTTATTTTATATATAAAAAATGTGCATTTTCTGTTTAAAATGACGTCAATTTCAAAAATGCAAAAATATAGCAACGCGTTATCGTTATTTTTTTCATATTATTGTGTCATTTTTTAGGGTGTGGCAACAGGAAAGGAAAGATTTAATTAGAAAATTTAAAAAGATATATACTTCTATAATGTAAAATTATGGTAGATGGTAGAAAAAAGGGATAAATAGTGTTCTGCTGATTTTTTAAAGTAGACAGTGATCTTTTCCATGTTCTGAAACGTATGTACATGAAGTTTCGTGAAAACCGGTCAAAAATTGAAGATTTGTATAAAGGACATACACAAAGAGAACGGCTTGTAGTATTTCTCTAATTTCTCTAATAATTAAATTTCTCTAATACATTTATTTTCATGCGTGTACATCTTACAATCTCATCGCTCCATGGATGAAGGAAACGATATTTTTAAAAGTTGAGAATTTATACCAGTTTCATGGCAACAAACGATATCTGATGCTCATATTCATTATTCTTTATGTTCTATTTGTTCGTCTTGTGAGTGTTTTATTAATGTTGTGGTGTGACTCAAAAATGGCTTATTTATTTAATATAAATACGCAGACAAGCGCTAAATTGGTGACCCGTACTGGAGCACGTTAAAAGAGCTCTGTAATAAGTGAGTAATGTTTCATTTTATTTTGGAAAATGACAGAAATTAGCGCTGTTCGTATCCCACCGTATAACTTTAATGATGTCGGTCTTTGGTTCGCCATGTGTGAACATTCATTTCAATTAGCTCATCCAAAGGCCATAACAGAAAGTCGAACTAAATTTAATTATATTTCGGCTAACTTACCTCCAGATGCCGCATCTGTTGTACGGGATTTAATTATCAAACCGTCCGATAATACACCATATGAGGATTTAAAAGTCCTTCCGGCCAGTGCCGGGAGGAGCAGGTAGCTTTCATATTCCTTATTTTTAAAAAGCCAACTTATATTATTCAAACACACGAAGCTCAATTAAGTGGAAACCGAATGTAGGAGATTCAATACTAATTTTTATCAATACTAAATCATTATGAATGAGAATTTCGCGAAATTAGTCAGCTTTATCCAAGCTGCTTTTATTTAAAGTCACTTATATTATTTGGCTGCCAAATTCGGCGCTTTCTTAAAGTGCCTGCCATTTTAAGACAACATGGTAGATGAGGATAACCAGTGAACTTGGTCGAAACCTTAGTAATTGCTGTGCACATGCTCACTCATATTGGAATCGGTTGATATATACGAGTGCTGTCGCAGATAAAAAATCAGATTTTTCAAAATGTCACCCACTTTAGAAATTGAAACTGCTATATCTGAGCCATTTTTTAAAATAAAGACAAACAAAAAATGCTCCTGAATCCTTATATCAAGGTCAAATACTTAAGAAAGAAACATTTTTCAATTTCTAATTTTTTTGCACCTCACTTTAAACATAATTTTTTTTAATTTAATGGCCGCCATTTTGAAACAAGATGGCTGATGAAGTTGGCCAGCGAACTTGGTCGAGATATTCATGTATACTATCCACATGCCTTCTTCCATCGAAATAGGCGAATACGTGTGATATCGCGTGACAAATACAAGATCGTTTCAAAGTGTTAGCCATGATAGAAATTCAAAGTGCTATAATTCAACCACTTTTTAAGATATAAACAAAAGAACAAATTTTCAGAAACAAAAACTGCTCCAGAATCTTTGTATCAAGGCCAAACACATAAAAAAATCTTTTTCATTTTCCAATTTTTTAATACCTCATTTTAAATTTTAAATTACATTTTTAAAAAAATGGCAACCCTTTTGAAACAAGATGGCGAATGAAGCTGGCCAACGAACTCGGTCGAGACATTGGTATGTACTATATACAGACCAAGTTACATTCAAATCGGTTCATAAATACGCCTGTTATCGCGTGACAAAAATATGGTCGTTTTAAAATGTCAGCCACAATATAAATTCAAAATGTTATAACTCAGCCATTTTTTTAGATGTAGACGAAACAAAACCTGTTCCGGAATCTTTGTATTAAGGTCAAACACATACAAAAAAAATCTTTTTCATTTTCCAATTTTTTGGTATCTCATTTTAAATTTAATTTTTTAAAATTTTTTTTAAATGGCCACCATTTTGAAACAAGATGGCGAATGAAACTGGTCAACGAACTCGGTTGAGTTATTTGTATGTACTATGTACACACCAAGGTACATCCAAATCGGCTCATAAATACGTCTGTTATCACGTGGCAAAAATCAGGACGTTTCAAAATGTCAGTCACGCTAGAAATTCAAAATGCTATAACTCAGCCATTTTTTAAGATATAGACGAAACAAAAACTGCTCCCGAATCTTTTTATCAAGGTCAAACACATAAGAAAAAAATATTTTTTCAATTTTCAATTTTTTGCTACCACATTTCAAATTTAAATTTTTCTTAAAATTTTAAATGGCCGCCATTTTTAAACAAGATGGCGGATGAAGCTGGCCAACGAACTCGTTCGAGACATTGGTCTGTACTATGTATAAACGAAGTTGCATCCAAATCGGTTCATAAATACGCCTTTTATCGCGTGACAAAATTCAGGACGTTTCAAAATGTCAGCTTCGCTAGAAATTCAAAATGCTATAACTCAGCCATTTTTTAAGATATAGACGAAACAAAAACTGCTACGGAGTCTTTGTATAAATGTCAAATACACAAGAAAAAAATATTTTTCCATTTTCAATTTTTTTGGTACCACATTTCAAATTTTAAATTTTTTTTAAAATTTTAAATGGCCGCCATTTTGAAACAAAATGGCGGATGAAGCTGGCCAACGAACTCGGTCGAGACATTGGTATGTACTATGTACACACCGAATTACATCCAAATCGGTTCATAAATACGAGAGTTACAGTGTGACATAGGTCATATATATATATATATATATATATATATATATATATATATTGATATATATATATATATATATATATATATATATATATTGATATATATATATATATATATATATATATATATATATTGATATATATATATATATATATCAATTTTGAACGGAGGGTGGTTTCGGGGTCTGGGGGTCATGATCGATGAAAATATACCAAAATTTTTTGAAATCGCTTTCCTCCGAACGGCTGCAATAGGTAGCTTTTTGTAAAGAAAGCTACCTAAAAATGGAATTAATAAAACGGACAAGCGACTCGTCAAAATCTGAAATAAGGAAATTGTTAGCTGGTGAACAGCTCGGTGATAGTAAACCCAGTGATCTTTTAAGAGTAATGCAAAGAAGAGCTGAGTCCCACAATGTAGCCAATGAATTGATGTTGGAATTATTTATTTCGCATTTGCCGTCATATGTACAGAGCATTTCAGCATCTATCTCACCGCTGTCACTTGATAAAGCAGCCGAAGTTGCTGACCGAATTTTGGAATATAATCCCACCGCAGTAAATGCTGTTTCAGTGCCATCAAATGCTAATTCAGAAATTTTATCTGAAATTAAAAAACTAAATGATCGAATTAAACAACTGGAATTACGTAGGTCACGAAGCCCTTTTCGTCGGCGTTCCTTTGGGAGGAATCGTAGCATTTCAAAAGATTCCAGACGGCAATGTTGGTATCACGAAAAATTTGGCGAAAAGGCCAAGAAATGCTCCGAACCTTCTTCATTTTCAAAAAACACAGACGGCGAGGTGTAGCGGCGACAGCCACCTTGCATAAAATATCTCGTCGCCTCTTTTTAAAGGATCGAAAGACCAATATAAATTATTTATGCGACACAGGCTCCGACATCAGTATTATTCCAGCGTCATTTTCCCACAAGAAAAATACCCCTTTTATGACCCTAACTTCTGCGAATACCTCAAGAATCAATGTATATGGAGAAAAGCTTTTGACACTTGATTTCAATCTCAGGAAAACTTTTCGCTTTTCCTTTTTAATAGGTGATGTAAGCACTCCAATTATCGGCGCAGATTTCCTATATCATTTTAATCTAATTCCAGATCTTCGTAATAAAAAGTTAGTGGATAATGTTACAAATTTAGCTACTCCCGGTCATATACATACAGCATCTGTTCATTCTATAAAAACTGTTTCGGGAAATAGTATTTATCATAAATTACTACTTAAATTTCCAGATATAACTAAACTTCCTCGTGCTGATCAACAAATAAAGCATTCAATATTTCACCATATAGAAACTACCGGATCTCCTGTCCACGCCAAACCAAGAAGATTAGCTCCAGACAGATTAAAAACAGCCAAAGCCGAATTTCAGCAAATGCTTGATCTTGGTCACATTCGGCCATCCAAAAGAAATTACGCTTCACCACTTCATATGGTTCCTAAAAAAGATTCTACAGATTGGAGACCTGTCGGAGATTACCGAACACTTAATGCACAAACAGTAAAAGATAATTATAGCATTCCAAATATTTTAGACTTTACTTCGAATCTTCATGGTACAAAAATATACTCCCACCTTGATCTCATAAAAGCTTACCACCAAATACCAATTCATCCAGATGATGTACATAAATGTGCCATTATTACACCGTTTGGCTTATTTGAGTGTACAAGAATGCAATTCGGCCTTTGCAACGCATCTGCTACATTTCAACGGTTCATGGATCAAATTACACGAGATCTTCCATTTTTGTATGTCTTCATTGATGACATCCTGGTAGCATCTCGCACACCAGAAGAACATCTCGAGCATCTGAAAATCATATTTCAGCGCTTGCAAGAATACGGATTAAGCTTAAAACCATCAAACTGCATTTTCGGCGTATCATCCATAGATTTTCTAGGTTTTAAGGTATCTGAATTTGGCATTGAGCCCCTACCAGATCGTGTTGACTGCATTTTAAAATTTCCTCAACCTACTACTCTTACACAGTTAAGACGATTTCTTGGGTTATTTAATTATAACCGTCGATGTATATCAAAAGCTGCTCACATATTAAACTAAAACTAAACTCTGTGGCTATACAATCCATAAAGGATCTGGGCCGACAGTGCCCATCTCTGTTTTCTTGACCCTGCTCGCATATTGGCTCCATTAAATAAATTCTTGGAAGGAATAAAGAATTCAAAAAAGTCTAGAAGACGCTCTGAAAAGAATTCACACGACTCAGTTCAATAGACTGTGGAGGCTGAGCAGGCTTTTAATGATGCCAAACAAGCTTTAGCCAATGCAACTCTCCTACGACGTCCCATTCCCGGCGCAAAGTTAAGCCTTTGGGTTGACGCAAGCGACAAAGCCGTTGGCGGTTCTCTTATGCAGCTTAATAAAAAGTATTGGGAACCCATTGCTTTTTTATCAATCAAGCTTTCAAAAAGTCAGCCGAAATGGTCTACATACGACAGAGAACTCTTGGCAATGTATACATCAGTAAAGCGTTTTCGACACATGCTCGAAGGAAGGAACTTTATCATATATACAGACCAAAAGCCGCTCATATATGCCTTCAAACAAAATCCAGACAAATGCAGCCCGCGCCAATGGCGGCATCTAGATTACATATCTCAGTTTAGTACAGATGTACGTCACGTAAGCGGCGCAAACAATACAGTTGCTGATGCTTTATCTTGAATTGAAGTAGATCAAATCTCCAGCTCATTTTTAGACTTTGAGGAGTTTGCAAAAGCTCAAGAAGATGATGTAGATCTACGCAACTTGCAAAATGATAACAAATCTTCTCTTGTGTTTAAAAGCATGCCATCTCCAATGTCTGCCACAGAACTGATTTGTGATGTATCAACAGGTTCTCCGAGGCCATTCGTACCAGCGAATTTTCGAAGAACGGTATTTGAACATTTCCACAATTTAACTCATCCTGGTGTTGCAGCATCCTTAAATCTTATTGCATCACGATATGTATGGCCCAATATGCAGCAAAATGTGAAAGAATGGGTCAATAGCTGTAGTGCTTGCCAACGTTCTAAAGTACACAGACACACGAAAACAAGTCTAGGTACTTTCGCTAGTGATGGGCGATAACGAGAAGTTTTTCTCGATTTTCTCGATTGTATAGACATCTCGATATTTTTCGATTGTGTAAATTTTTTCTCGATGACTCCAGTTTGCCAATTGCTTTTGTACATCATATATTATATATTATATACGTCATACATTTATCAAGAATCGTCTGCGGGTGAACTGGAATGAGTCGGCGTTAATAAAGACTAGGTGACTTCGCCCGATAGTGGGCCCCTCCTTTAATCGGGGCCCCTAAGTTATACGTAATCTTGTAATATGAAATCACGAACAGGTTACCCGCTATATACGACACCGTATAGCAGGCGTGGTGTGCACGCAGTACAAAATCTTATAAAAAAATATAATCTCGAAACGAACGAACCTCGGACCAGATCTCTTGGGGGGGGGGGGATCAAAGTGAGCGGAGGGACACAGTAGCTGCATAATATGAAGAAGTCGTCACAGGTCTTTAGGCCTTTCGAACCATATGTCACATGAGTGGTCCTTCCCGTGGGGGCAAAGAGGGGGGAGGGGTGCGGGAGGTGGATAACATGAGTAAGTGGTCATAGGCCTTTCCAACAATATGCCACATGAGGGGTCTCGGCTAAATTTAGAAAAGTGTCCCCCATGGGGGAATAGTTGGGGCGGTCACCGGAAGTGCAGAACATCAATAAGTAGTCACAGACCTTTCCAACAATGTCTCACATGTGGGGTCTTGGCTAAATTTGAAAAAGTGTCTTCCGGGGTGCAAAGTGGGGGGACGGACACCGGAGGAGCATAACATCAATAAGTAGTCACAGACCTTTCCAACGATATCTCACTTGTGAGGTCTTGGCTATATTTTTGGAAAAGTGTCTCCCGGAGGGGCAAAGTGGGGGGACGGACACCGGAGGAGCATAACATCAATAAGTAGTCACAGACCTTTCCAACGATATCTCACATGAGGGGTCTCTGCTAAATTTGAAAAACTGTCCCCCGGGGGGGGCAAAGTAGGGGGGACTGTCACCGGAGGAGCATAACACCAATAAGTAGTCACAGACCTTTCCAACGATATCCCACACGAGGGGTCTTGGCTAAATTTGAAAAAGTGTCCCCCTGGGGGCAAAGTGGGGGGGACTGTCACCGGAGGTGCATAACATCAATAAGTAGTCACAGACCTTTCCAACAATATCTCACATGAGAAGTCTTGGCTAAATTTTGAAAAGTGCCTCCCGGGGGGGGGCAAAGTGGTTGGGATGGACACCATAGGTGCATAACATCAATGAGTAGTCACAGACCTTTCCAACGATATATCACATGAAGGGTCTTTGCTAAATTTGGAAAAATGTCCCCCGGGGGGGAAATGGGGGGGACTGTCACCGGAGGTGCATAACATCAATAAGTAGTCACAGACTTTTCCAACGATATCTCACATGAGGGGTCTTGGCTAAATTTGGGAAAAGTGCCCCCGGCGGGGGGCAAAGTGGTTGGGATGGACACCATAGGTGCATAACATCAATGAGTAGTCACAGACCTTTCCAACGATATATCACATGAAGGGTCTTTGCTAAATTTGGAAAAATGTCCCCCGGGGGGGAAATGGGGGGGACTGTCACCGGAGGTGCATAACATCAATAAGTAGTCACTGACGTTTCCAATGATATCTCACATGAGGGGCCTTGGCTATATTTGGAAAAGTGTCCCCCGGGGGGCAAAGTGGGGGGACAGCCACCGGAAGTGCATAACATCAATAAGTAGTCACAAACCTTTCCAACGATATGTCACATGAGGGGTCTTGGCTAAATTTAGAAAAGTGTCCTGAAATTTCATATATTATAAATAATATTTATCGGAGAGCTCCATAAAAAAATCCGATCTAAAATGATAAAAACGGAAAAACTACCCCCCGCAGTGGGAGCCAAATTGGGGAGGGGAGGAAGAAAGTCTCATAATATGAAAGAGTCATTCGAGAGCTTTCCGATAACATATCACATGACCGGTCCAAAAAAAAGTTTGAAAATTGCTCCCCCCCCCCCTTGGGCCCACTCTTTCGCCCCGGAATTTACGCAGCCCCCACTTTAAAATTTTTATGTTCAATAAATAATATTTACTGGAAGACATCTAAAATGATATTTAAATTTATTATAGAAATCGGCTACGGTTTTAAAAATTTGTTCGCCCCCTCCCCGCCCCCTGAATTTCACCTTCGGGGGAAGAAAGGTTCATAATATGAAAGAGTTGTCAAAGGGCTTTTCGATAATATGTCACAGGAAGAGTTCGGTAATTTTTTTTTAATTGCGCCCCGCCCACTCTCACGTCCTCGGAATTCACCCGACCCACCTTCCTCTTTGAAATCTTTATATTTAATAAATAATATTTATCAGAGGGCTCCGGGTATGTGACAGCTTGGCAGGGCTAAAATAAGAAAAACATTGAAAATTAAAGCTTCATTTCACAGATCATTGTCATGCTTATTTCTCTGTCCAGCACACCCCTCGATATCTCATCTCGGCCCTTCTTGGCCGAGCGTGAAATGACAATCATCGAGAGTAACATTTCGAGAAAGGACGAAAACTGATTTCTCATTCTCGACAATGTCATATGAAATGTTGAACAGAGACCGAGAGCGAGAAACGAGGATGGCAATGGGAAGCGATGAGTTACAATCGGTGAGATATCTCGAAGCAAGCGAGAGGTTTGTCCTCGAGAGAGTTCTCTCCTCGAGGTAAACGAGGAGAGAAGAGCCGCAGAAAATATATCTCGAAGTGCGAGAGAGAGGGCGAGAGAAAGGAAGCTTTCAGAAGAGTCAAACTTACCGCGCTTCTGGTGTAAGTCATGATTTCCCAAAGGAGTACATGTTCTTTTCCATTCGCTTTTGTTATTAACCGATATTGGTTAGGAGGCATAGTGGTTCAAGTTATCAGTTCGGGTTTCAGTTGTTGATATAGAAGTTTTCTAGTGAATTTGGCGGCGCCAGTTTGTCTTTGATTTTCAATGTTTCTCTTATTCTAGCCCTCCTAAGCTGTCCCATATCTCTTAATATTAGAATGCTATTGTTAAAACAAAACTGCACTGCAATTATGTGTTTTCAAGATTTTAAGTGTCGCCTCAGGAAAGAGGATTTTTCAAAATTATTTTACCCCACTCATGTAACATATTAAAATAAGGGTAATCTCATAACCTTTCTAAATCTACCTTCCTTTTGTCAATCCACCGTTAATTTTAGACCCCTGGGCTTAAAATGCTCTAAAGGAATATACTTAGCAGCGGTTTTTTTCGTACTGTGGAACGGTATCTTGCAATCATAGGAAAATTATAA
This sequence comes from Maratus speciosus, assembly GCA_963932465.1. Classification (NCBI taxonomy): domain Eukaryota; kingdom Metazoa; phylum Arthropoda; class Arachnida; order Araneae; family Salticidae; genus Maratus; species Maratus speciosus. The sequence continues at coordinate 136,078,771 of OZ010798.1, forward strand.
GACTAACATCAAATTGTGTCTAAAATCGAATAAAAAATATGGACATATGTTTCTTAATTTTAACTCCCTTCTTCGCCTCAAGAGGGCGCTTTAAAGTTTTGTTTCTTCAAACGTTTAGTATACTGTTTGTCCAAAAATTATAAAATTCACAAAATAAAGCCTTTTCACTCTCTCCTATCTTCTCGTATCAATTTTATTTTTACTACCATCAGGGGACGCCGCCCAGTGAAACATTTTACTTTTAGCCTCAGGCTATTGGTATTTTTCATCTGTTTTAGGTAGCTTTCTTTACAAAAAGCTACCTATTGCAGCCGTTCGGAGGAAAGCGATTTCAAAAAAATTTGGTATATTTTCATCGATCATGACCCCCAGACCCCGAAACCACCGTCCGTTCAAAATTGATATATATATATATATATATATATATATATCTGACCTATGTCACACTGTAACTCTCGTATTTATGAACCGATTTGGATGTAATTCGGTGTGTACATAGTACATACCAATGTCTCGACCGAGTTCGTTGGCCAGCTTCATCCGCCATTTTGTTTCAAAATGGCGGCCATTTAAAAAATTTAAAAAAATTTAAAATTTGAAATGTGGTACCAAAAAATTGAAAATGGAAAAATATTTTTTTCTTATGTATTTGACCTTTATACAAAGACTCCGTAGCAGTTTTTCTTTCGTCCATATCTTAAAAAATGGCTGAGTTATAGCATTTTGCATTTCTAGCGAAGCTGACATTTTGAAACGTCCTGAATTTTGTCACGCGATAAAAGGCGTATTTATGAACCGATTTGGATGTAACTTCGTTTATGCATAGTACAGACCAATGTCTCGACCGAGTTCGTTGGCCAGCTTCATCCGCCATTTTGTTTAAAAATGGCGGCTATTTAAAATTTTAAGAAAAATTTAAATTTGAAATGTGGTACCAAAAAATTGAAAATTGAAAAACTATTTTTTTCTTATGTGTTTGACCTCGATAAAAAGATTCGGGAGCAGTTTTTGTTTCGTCTATATCTTAAAAAATGGCTGAGTTATAGCATTTTGAATTTCTAGTGTGGCTGACATTTTGAAACGCCCTGATTTTTGCCACGTGATAACAGATATATTTATGAACCGATTTGGATGTACCTTGGTGTGTACATAGTACATACAAATATCTCAACCGAGTTCGTTGGCCAGCTTCATCCGCCATCTTGTTTCAAAATGGCGGCCATTTAAAAACATTTAAAAACATTTAAAAACATTTAAAAAAATTAAATTTAAAATGAGGTACCAAAAAATTGGAAAATGAAAAAGAGTTTTTTCGTATGTGTTTGACCTTAATACAAAGATTCCGGAACAGGTTTTGTTTCGACTTTATCTAAAAAAATGGCTGAGTTATAACATTTTGAATTTCTATTGTGGCTGACATTTTAAAACGACCTGATTTTTGTCACGCGATAACAGACGTATTTATGAACCGATTTGAATGTAACTTGGTCTGTACATAGTACATACCAATGTCTCGACCGAGTTCGTTGACCAGCTTCATTCGCCATCTTGTTTCAAAAGGGTTGCCATTTTAAAAAAAAATGTAATTTAAAATTTAAAATGAGGTATTAAAAAATTGGAAAATGAAAAAGATTTTTTTTATGTATTTGGCCTTGATACAAAGATTCTGGAGCAGTTTTTGTTTCTGAAAATTTGTTCTTTTGTTTATATCTTAAAAAGTGGTTGAATTATAGCACTTTGAATTTCTATCATGGCTAACACTTTGAAACGATCTTGTATTTGTCTCGCGATACCACACGTATTCGCCTATTTCGATGGAAGAAGGCATGTGGATAGTATACATCAATATCTCGACCAAGTTCGCTGGCCAGCTTCATCAGCCATCTTGTTTCAAAATGGCGGCCATTAAATTAAAAAATATATATATTTAAAGTGAGGTGCAAAAAAATTAGAAATTGAAAAAGGTTTCTTTCTTAAGTATTTGATCTTGATATAAGGATTCAGGATCATTTTTTGTTTGTCTTTATCTTAAAAAATGGCTCAGATATAGCAGTTTCAATTTCTAACGTGGGTGACATTTTGAAAAATCTGATTTTTTGCCTGCGACAGCACTCGGATATATCAACCGATTCCGATGTGAGTGAGCATGTGCACAGCAATTACTAAGGTCTCGACCAAGTTCACTGGTTAGCCTCATCCACCATGTTGTCTTAAAATGGCAGGCACTTTAAGAAATCGCCGAATTTGGCAGCCAAATATAAGTTACTTTAAATAAAAGCAGCTTGGATAAAGCTGACTAATTTCGCGAAATTCTCATTCATAATGATTTAGTATTGATAAAAATTAGTATTGAATCTCCTACATTCGGTTTCCACTTAATTGAGCTTCGTGTGTTTGAATAATATAAGTTGGCTTTTTTAAAATAAGGAATATGAAAGCTACCTTTTCCTCCCGACACTGGCCGGAAGGACTTTTTCATAATGTTTTGTCTCATTGTTTTTCTTCATTGTAGATACTATTATCCAAGTTCTTGACCCATTTTGACTACTTGGTCACTCATTCTGGACCAGCTGTGGCCCATCGGGCCCCTCTTCATTTGTCTGGCTCTAATCACACGCTTCACTTGTTCTTTTACCATTTTTCTTTTCTTCAATTTTTTTCTTATTCAATGGTTTAGTTTTTTTTATCATTCTCAACTTCCCCTAGTCCTCTCTTACATGAAGTTAACTTTCATCCTTGGCCTGCCCTGACAGTTTGGGGCCTAATGCCCCTTTTTTGGGGGGGCGTTTCTTCTACCTTTTCCAGACCCATCATCTAATACCACGTTGGTAAGGATTGAAAAATTAAAATTATCCAAAATACCAAAAATGAAGTCCATTGATGTTTTATTTTAGTTATAGAATTCCCTATTAGCAGATATATTTGTCTGTTTACTTTTCTATTTTTCGATAACACTCCCTTGTTTTCGATAAACGGAGAAATTCAACAGCATTAGACACACTTTAGACATTTGGGGAACTTTCACTTGTATCAAACCTTCTGCCTTTATCGAAAAGAAGAAAATGCTAATCGATTCTAGCTAATGCGCCTAAAATAAAAAAATGAGCTAGTAAATGTGTTAGAAACTAGCTTTTTTGAATTTTGATACAGACTTGAAGAGTCATGTTGGAATCCCTAGGCACTGGAAAACAATTTCCGTGTTAGACAGGTTCCCTCTTAGCAGTTATATTTGTCTGGTTGCCCTTATGTTTCTCGATAAACGGAGAAATTCCACAGCATTAGACACACTTTAGACATTTAGGGAACTTTAACTTATATCAAACCTTCTGCCTTTATCGAATGAAGAAAATGCTAATCGATTCTAGCTAATGCGCCTAAAATAAAAAATGAGCTAGTAAATGTGTCAGAAACTAGCTACTTTGGATTTCGATACAGACTTGAAGAATCATGTTGGAATCGCTAGGCACTGGAAAACAATTTCCGTGTTAGGCAGGTTCCCTCTCAGTAGTTATATATGTCTGGTTATCCTTACGTTTTTCGATAAAGCTGTCTTGTTTTCGATAAACGGAGAAATTCCACAGCATTTGATACACTTTAGACAGTTAGGGAACTTTAATTTGTATCAAACCTTCTGCCTTTATCGAAAAGAAGAAAATGCTAATCGATTCTAGCTAATGCGTCTAAAATAAAAAATGAGTTTTTAAATGTGACATAAATTAGCTACTTTGGATTTCGATACAGACTTAAAGAGTCATGTTAGAATCGCTAGGTACTGGAAAACAGTTTCCGTGTTAGGCAGGCTCCCTCTTGGCAGGTATCTTTATCTTACTATCCTTACGTTTTTCGAAAGAAACTTTTGTTTTCGATCAATGGAGAAATTCCACAGTATATGACATTTAGGGGAACTTTAAACTGTATCAAACTTTTTGGAGTTATCTAAACAGTAGAAAGGTTATTTGATTCATCAAATGCGCCATAGTTACGCGATTTGGACATTGCAGTTTCATAAAGAAGAAAGGGGAATTTATTCCAATGCAAAGAAAATCATTTTAAAATACTGAAATTCAAATGAGATATCTTTATAAATTTCTTCCATAAGATTAGCATTAGCGAGCAGGTCTTTTCAATTGACTGAAGTAACCCCTTAAGCCTAAATCAGGAGAAAATAGTTACGATAGCAGAATTATCGAGCAAACCCTATCACTACTATGAAAATTTCGGCCAGAATAATAGCTAAGTTTTCTAACAATTGTTTTTAGCTCTCTCGTTATAATCGATTGTAAAACATCTCGATTGTAGATTCTAGGAATTAATCGATGGCTGTATCGATTGTGATTTTTTACGATGACGATTTTTCTCGATTGTCGAATTTTCAAGAATCGCCCATCACTAACTTTCGCATTACCCGACGCAAGATTTTCACACATTCACATAGATTTGATAAGTCCATTACCTCCATCAGATGGAAATGTATACTGTTTAACAATAATACATCGATTTACAAGATGGCCAGAGGTGATACCTTTAAAAGATATAACTGCAGAATCAGTTTGCCGTGCCATTTTTGACGGATGGATACCTAGATTCGGTTGCCCCATCATAATAACAACCGACCAAGGTAGACAATTTGAATCAAATCTGTTCAAAGAACTGACAAGATTTCTGGGCACAAACCGCATACGAACAACAGCATTTCATCCTCAAGCAAATGGTTTAGTTGAACGCTTCTACAGATTCTTAAAGAGCGCATTAAAGGCTCATGAGCATAGTAAGTGGACCGAGAGTTTGCCTGCAGTTCTACTTGGTATACGAGCTGCTGTGAAACCTGATATAAAAGCCTCAAGTGCTGAGTTAGTTTATGGCGTTTCACTCACACCACACTACCAGCTGAAATGTGTTTAGAAATCCCATCTTTGATATCTTGCGACAATAATTTCATCCAACAATTGAAAGAGAGAATGAATAGTTTAAAACCTTCATATACATCTGCTCACGGACACTCAAAAATTTTTGTTCACCCTAAATTGAAGGATTGCACGCATGTGTTTCTCCGATTAGATAAAGTCCTTCCATCCTTATCTCAACCTTATTCTGGCCCTCATGAAGTTCTATCGAGAAATCACAAGCACATAACCATAATCCTAAATGGAAAGAAAAGTTGTGTTTCACTTGATAGAGTTAAACCTGCATTTGGGTTCAGTGATTTACCAAGTAATACAGATAATCATGAAACTAAACGTTTTCCAGTAGATAGCCAGCCACTAAAATCAGAAGAACCAACTACCAAATCAGGTAGACGAGTAAGATTTCCTAAAAGACTGATAACTGAAATAAACTATACTTCATACAATTGATTTTTTTAAATATAAATATATTGTGTTATTTACATGCATCTTATATTTTCACATTGTTTTTTGTTGTACCGTTCCTTCGTCACTGGGGGGGGATACTCATGTAGTATTTCTCGAATTTCTCTAATAATTAAATTTCTCTAATACATTTATTTTCATGCGCGTGCATCTTACAATCTCATCGCTCCATGGATGAAGGAAACGATATTTTTAAAAGTTGAGAATTTATACCAGCTGCATGGCAACAAACGATATCTGATGCTCATATTTATTATTCTTCATGTTCTATTTGTTCGTCTTGTGAGTGTTTTATTAAATGTTGTGGTGTGACTAAAAAATGGCTTATTTATTTAATATAAATACGCAGACAAGCGCTAAAGGCTTTTATATATATAGATATACACTGGTCATCAAAATTAAAGGATAATGAGAAAAAAATATCCTCACTAAGTTAATGTTGCAACCAATGCCCAATGCTGCAATTATTTATGTTAATTAAATACTATTGAACTTAAAATTGCTCTTCCGCGCATGCGTTAGCGTCGGAAATATGCAAATTAGATGATTGACAATGTGGTGCGCAATGGACGTATGTTGGAATTCTGGTCTGTAGTGTTGTTTAAAGTGAATGTGGCGTCTGAGTGTGATCAGTATTCATTAGTTATGGCTCAAAGCAGGGGCGCAGCTACCGAGGAGCAGTTGGAGCAAACTGCTCCAGGCGCACGAGTCCTAAGGGCACAAAATTAGAAAGAGCGAAATAAAGATTTGTAAAAATATTTGCATCTTTTTTTTCATTATTAATCAGATATTATAGATGAATCTTGTTACAAATCAGCATATTCCTATGATATTTTACCTTGTGTTTAACCTCAAGTATTTCGGTTTAAAACATGTTTTTATACGAATTGCAGCATCAAGTAACTTCATCAACACCGTTTCGGCATGCCAGATTTTTTTCTGTAACTTTTCAGTAGACGACAGTTGAAGATTTTTAAATCTTAAAGTAATCAAAACTTATTTATAGTGCTCTCGTCAGTCACTTTGTTGGCTACCACTATTTCCAAACAATAATCTTCCCGGTACATTTTTATTGAAAATATTTTAGAAAATTATCATGGGGATTACTGTACAGAAATAATGGTAGCCAAAGAAGTCACCGCTGATAAACATATATTTACGATGCAACAGCAATGCCTTAGCTATTTATTTATTTTACGATTTGAATAAGAAAAAAGAATAATATTTTGACAAGCTGAAGAAAATTATTGACAATTTAACAAACGAAAAACCAAGTAAACGAAGATTTTTAAGTTATTTTTTTTGTTGTTGTTGTAGTTGCTTTGTGGAAAGAAAGCATGCATGCATACAGATTACAAAACAACAATGAAAGCCGGATTTAGGCATATTCCACATCATTCCACGGCAAAAAAAAAAAAAAAAAAAATAAATAGAAGAGGGGGGGGGGATGGCAAATTAAATTTTGTGCATATTATTTTTGATGTTTTGAAATTATGGCAAATCTCAAATGCAGGATAAGCATTTTCCTTTAAAACAAGAGAAAAAGTTAAGTATCAAATTCAATATTCCTTAGGAGCTGATTATCGCCTATGGAAATTCACACTTTTTTTTTTTTTTTTTTTTCGAAAAGTATTTTTCTGCATTAAACTTTATTTAATCACAGAATTTTAGGATTAAATAAGGCAAAACATATTTTTCGAAAATAGTAATGTGAGTTTGCTTAGGCCGTAATCAGGCTCTGCCCCACCTATCCCCGCCACGACCATCCGATATCACATATAAGTAAATGAATTTTCGAATTATAAAATGGAAAAAAAAAAGTCTTGCGTTACTCTACTCAACATTCCGAACACTGTGCAGAAATAATGCGCGTTCAAAAAACAGTATAACAATGAATAAAAACTTAGATCCTAATTTTATATATAAAGTGAAATATTCTCATTGGTGATAAAGACATCGTGTTTTAAAGAAAACATGCACTTCCATTAATAAAGCTGAAACATTTTTCTAAATACATAATTTTCATTCCGCCGCTTGGTAAAACAAGGCCTATAAATTAATATATATATAGATATAGGATTTTACTAAATTAAATCACATTCTAACAGGCATGGACTGGCCCCCTGGCTAACCGACCTGCTGCTCGGTGTGGCCAAGCCAGGCCCTCCCTCAGGCGAAGCTAAAAGCTACAAAATTTGTTACAAACAATGCATTAAATTTCTACAGTCTTAAGTATTTAATAATTTTTGAAAAAAAAATCACTTTTTGAAGCATTTTTTATTCATGATTTTCTTCCTATTTGCAAAGCAGAATAATTAAATTTTTTTCTTGAAAGTTTCTTTGTTTCAGAGGACCATTTAAATCTTTTAAAACCTAATGTATATTCTGTACAGGGACGCGCCGACCTAGTGTGCAAAGTGTGCGGCGCACACAGGCGCCGGAGTAATAAAGGCGCCAAAGATTTCAGTTGAGGAGCAAAGACTTAAAAGAAATCCCTAATTTAATTAAACTAAAATGTATTAAATTTTCTTGACATCTTAATTATGTTTTGAAGATTTACCAGAGACAAACTTTTTTATACATATTTAATACCTTTTTTTTTATTATTTATTTATTTCGTTTTATTCTACTTCTGAGTCTCCTGTGATTTAGACGTTGACCTGTCCAACCTTTCAATGAACAGAGGCGCACCTCACGTAGTTGCAAACAATGAAAGGTGCCATAATTCACATGGCTGAAAACATGCAACACTATTATCTCATAGTAGTAGTGGTAAAGCATAGTACAGTTTTATTACCAACAGAGGGTAAATTCCACTGGTTTCTTTTTTATTTTTAAATAGCAATCTTCTCCTTGTTGCAGAATTTCTGCATAGTTGCCAGGTCTCCGGCTTTTTATCTTAGAGAAAATCTGGTTTTTTTAAATCGACCAATTAAATAAAACAACATTTCTTTATTAAAATACTGGTATCCAAAAAGCCGGAGACTTGACAGCTCTGTTTCTGTCATAAGTAAGATGACAATTACTATTCGGAAATACTGGTAAAAATGTCCCCTGCGATAATCAGGCCACGATTAGCAGTAGACTTAGGCAGATCACACACTCAGCAGACAAACAAAGACACTAAAAAGTCAGGCACGCGATAAATTGTAGCGTTCAAACCGGTTTTTCCTTTGTTATCAGGATGAAATGTCTTTTGACTCATGCTTTTCTGTCACTTGTCTATTCAGTGTGTGATATGCCTTATGCATCACAAGCGTCTTATATGATGCATGTATATCTCACGGTGATAGCCATAAGTCCCCTACGACTCAGAAACTGTATTTAAAAATAATATAAATCATAGTAAATTTAAAATTACATTTTTCAGAAGGCCAACCTATCTCAAAAGTTTTGTAAGTGAAGTTGCCCTAAACCTTAATCACTAAATAACAAATTAATAATATAATACAATTAACACCAAATAACGGTCATTGGTAACAATTAAAAGAGCCCCATTCAAATAGTAAGGTTAGTTGGGGCAATTGGGACACGATTTTACAATGTGACTGTGCAGTTTCGGACAATGGACTTTACCCATGTGACGTCAGCCGCGGGTAAAAAGAAGAAAAACACCAATAGGCATGATGAACATTTTAAAACTGCTCTCCCTTCGTCCAATAAACAGTTTTTTTCGGAGGGTTTCTCCCCGCAGAGGCGTGGCCGTTTCCATTCGTGGGTAAAGTCCATTCAGCTTCAAAAAACTAATATTCATTTGAATTAAAGTCTGAACTTCTGTAAATATGTTCAGTTAGGCTCCCTCTATCAGACAGAAGTGCTCAAAATTACATTTTAATATTTAAAAATATAAAAATATGCACATTTCATCTTTCCTCATGGGTCCAGTTGCTCCAAAAAAATGGGGTAACTGGACCAGGGGGGTCTATGTTCCACACGCGTTCATATTTTTTCATATCGGGTATCAGGTCCTGTTTGAAAAAGTGTAAACAATTTAAAAAAATTTAAACCAGGCAGATCATGTAAATTATATGTCAATAAACAGCGTTGTAAGGGAAACCTTTGCTGTCAATGTGTCTAAAAAAAGCACTAAAAGTGAAAATATTAGATTTATTTATACCAAAAACATAAAACTTAAGGAAGTACTTATGTACTTTAGTAAAGATAATAAGTACAAAACTCACATGGGTATTTTAAGGAAAAAAATAGCAAGGTAAATCTATGAACAAACGGCTACGTAAGTACTTAAGTACTTTATCCAGGGGTCGCATTACATAGGGAAAATTTTATTGTTCCTGCCAGAACCCTTACAGAAAGGTGCGATGAAGATATTATTTTCAAAATAGTGGTAGGAACGATAAAAGCTTTCCTATAGAATGCGATCGCGACCCCTGTGTATAGTACAATTTCAAGGTCTGGCTATCTCGCTTTCAGGGGCAAGGTACTTGCATTCGTAAAATGTTGAAATAATTTAATGACACCAATATTTACAAGAGAATCTATCTGAAAACAAGTAAAAGTATATTTTCGCGTGCTTAATAAAGGTGAAATTTTCATTATAAAATTCAGGTGCCAATGTGGCAATTAGGAATTAAAATTAAGTGATGCCATAACGACATCACCGCCTCTCAATGGGCCAAGAAATTTGGTTTGATACCACTCAATATGCTTTTTTCAGATTTCATTACATAATTTTAATAAGGTATTCTATCATTTTATTTATTGTGAGCAAAAAACAATGGAGAAATTTACTTCCCGTAGTAAGAAAAACACAAAAAAATTATTTATAACTATTGGGGTAACTGGATCCAGCATGGTCCAGTTACCCCATTCTTGAAAATTTTATGGTGTAACTGGGACACCGGGCTTACATTTGAAACATAAAGTAAATATGTATAGATACCTAATAATATTAATGTAGTTATATGTCTAATCTTTAAAAAAAAATGATTGTTTAATAAAAGTACTTACAGTATTTTAATAATCAGCCGAGGAAGTTCAACCATATAGACGTTGCTTTAAAAAAAAGAAACGTAAATTTTCGACAACCTATCACAGCAAAGTGAGAGTTATGATTGAGTTAATACACGTTGTTTTAGGAAGTAGAGATTAAGGGGCAATGTTCACAAAAGCTAAAACTTAAAAAACACAAACAGTTTTTTATAAAATAGCCTATGGCCCAGTTACCTCGTGGTTCCAGTTACCCCAACTAACCTTATTGGATTTAAAGAAAGCATACTTTAAAGTGGATTTTTAATTTTAAAAACAGCTACTAATAGAAAGATTTGAATGGGCGCCAAGAAAACCTTGAAAAGGCGCCACCATAGCAGCCGCGGGAGACGCGTTGGACAGACCTGGATTAGAGACTGGGCTTTCCAGACCAGGGGCCGGCCCGTTTATATTTTTGTAATTCGCGACGGGGCCTGTACAAAAAATAGTAAAAACAGGTCCGATCCAGCTCGTTTAAAAATAAATTAAGCCAGGCCAAAAATTCCGATTTTTCTTAAGAAATAAAATTCTTTTAAAGAATGCTGCATACATATTTACGAAGAAATGTTAGATTGCTATGTGTTCCCAAGACAGGAATTACACAATAGCAACATTAATGATTACTTAGACTTTTGAACATTTAAATAACGATTCAATGAAAAAATTAATGTAGTTTAGAATAAAAGGAAAAAAAAAGAGGGTTAAAAGCATCATAACTTTTGAAGCTGTATCATAAAAAGTAGATTTTTCAAAATATTTCTCTGTAATTTATTAAGGTATATTTACAACGATCCCGTTAACAGAAGATTATTATGGCTATTACTATTTTTACAAAATATATTGCCTGCCCGACACGTCCTGGGAACAATTAAGTCCAACTCCGGAAATTTTACTCCGGATATATTATATATATATATATATATATAAAAAAAAATAGAGTTTTAAATGCCCTACTAACCGACTCGCCCGGCATTGCAAATTATAATAACCTTAAATAGTCAAAAATCAAAAGTTGAATGATTTTATATTTTTAAACGAAATTTTTTCCAAACGAACCCAGAGATGGGGAGGGGGGCGCGCGCAGTGCCTTCAGCAGCACATGCAATGGACGTGCAACGCTCTGTCCGGTTTGTTTTGATTTTATATTTTTAAACGAAAATTTTTCCAAACGAGCTTAATGCTGTCAGCAGCACTGCCTCCGGCAAGGTGTAAGCTCGAATTTGTATGATTTGTCATTTTTAAGTGAAAATTTATCAAACGTAGCTCGAGTTGAGAGCCTTATTGTCTTCTGCAGCGTACACTGGGGGGGGGGGGGTGATATTCGCGCTCCAGCCTGATTTTTCAAGTGAACCTCGAATTTGTATTTAATTTCTGGCATTTAGATATATAAAAGTTTCAATTCTGATCAAAAATTCGTGATAAAACACATAAATTATAACATAGGTTTTTGTGCTGCCGGCTCTTGGACTAACAGAGTTTTCTGTATCCAGGCATAGATTATATATATTTGTGTCCACATATCTATGGGTTGAGGTAGATGGTGAATACGAGAATTAGATATGTCTGTCCGGATTGGTTGTCGTGAGTAATCTGCATTCTTTCCCTGAAACAACCTATTTCGATACTTTCTGTAGTCCTTTCCGCAATAAATGTTGAGTTACATCATGTCTCATATTCTGTGTTTACCTATGTCCCACCAGTGGTGGAGAGGTCCTGCTCTCGAAGCTGGTAAACGGGGGGTGCTGGGTTCGAACCCAATCTCGCCTGTCGGCCTAACCAATCGAAGTTTTCGTGGTTTTCTTCTAACCGTCGGAAACCTTGCGTAAATACGGGTTAAGTTCCCTTAGAAAGAAAGACCCCCCCCCCCCCCCCACGGAGGGCATTCGGGACCTTTATCCCTGGAGTAGATAATCGGCCGTCAAAAATCAATCCAACCCTGTGTTTACCTATTTCCCATTTGTATTACTTGACATGAAACCCTACCTACAATTTTTTTAAACATGACCGTCCTTAGGTTTTGTCCACCAGCGTTTTTTTTTTTTTTTTTTTTTTTTTTTTTTTTTTTTTAACTATAAAACGATTCTATACGTGAAAAAAGAAGAAAATGTTTTTTTACGCGCTATTTTATCATTGGCAATGGACTATATTCCAAATCTGGGTTGGAGGCTGAAAAAGTCACGTGGTACTGGTAATTTACCCAAAGAATTTCTAACTGATAAGAAGGGAGGCTACTACTGCTTTTCTCATGAACTGTTTCACTGGCTGGCGGGTATTTACATTACTTCTACGGAGCCTTCCCTTCTTTACGCTAGCAGTTTTTACCTTGACCACGTGATCATAACGTAGATGGAATATCCTCCATTCAAGCGCTCGAATACGCCATCTGGTGGAGGAAGGCTATAACTTCTTCCTTCAGGAAAATCTCATGCAAACATTACATGTATTTTTAATTTGTTCAGATTGATTATTATTTTTTTTTTTCGCACAATTTCAGATTTTATGTGATATTTGTGTTCTGTGTTACATGACAAATTAAAATTTATCATAATTTCAATATCTAAGGATTTCAAACGCACTTACGATAAACGGCCGTATTCTCCCCTCAAGCGGAATCGGAATATCGTACTGAATTCAGTGATTCCGGTTGTTATTCCGAAGATGAGCGATTCTCCCCTCAAAATTCGGAATTCAGGCATTTCGAATATCCGGAATATCTCTTACTTTTTTCCGGCTGCTCAGAGGCAGGTGGAATATTGTTCGGGAGCCGGATGTAAACAGTTATTCTTTATGTATTTTCATAAAATATATCTTACGTTTTAAGTAATAAATCACATTAGATATGAATATTTTTTTATTCATACCTGTTTTGCGGTCAAAATAAGAATATTTTTCAGCAAATTGGTATGCAATAAATTTTATTTTCTAGGTAAAAGTTTGTTTTATTTTGTAATATGGTAAAAAGAAATTATATTTTAGATTCTACCTCCTTTCTACCCCGTATACTTTTTTGTTTACAGATTTGTTGATGAAGTAAATTTATATATTTCATTCAATTTAAATATTGATGTATCACCAGAATTGTTTAAATGACTTGTTAATATTTGGTAGTGTTTGTTTAAAATATCCATCTTTCTTATATATTTTGATTGAAGATTTTTAGTTTTTTTTTTTTTCTTTAACTGAATTTAATATTTCCGAATGACCTTTGTAGCTACGTATAACTTAAAAACATGTGCTCCAAGTATGTATACATACTCGTGTAATATTGTGTGTTGTTTTTCATTATTATTATTCAAATGTACTCCAATAAATTACAAAATAGCCTCATGTTTTTACATTTCAGTGCTTAATAAGCCTTGTGTCCGACAGTTTCGCATTCAAACTTTCATGTGATATTTTACAAATGAATTTAAATTCTATGGGCTACAATAGCAGTTGCATTGCACTATCTAAAGTATTTGTTTAAAATCTAAAATTAATAGTATCAAAGAGGGTTGAAAATTTGATTAGTGAATTAAAATGCCCACATGATGTAGAAGCTTTGTAAGTTTTAAACTAAAAAAAGCTATACAGCCTTGCTATAAGGACTTTTTGCATTATCAGTAATAGCCGCAAAGATTTTGCTAGTATGCACGATCCTATATGATTTTTTTTAATACATTACTATTTCTTTGTGTGAAAAAGTGTGATAACTAAAATTTCAGATTCTGCCTTTTCTCAAAACAAATTTTGTGAGTTTTTGAATTGCATCAATATAATTGGTCTGTTGGTTGTTTTATACTTTTAAATGTTCATGTTGCATGTTGACGATTGCAGACAGAGGATTTTTATTATTTATAGAATCACTAATTGTTATATCTACATTAATTTCTTGTAAAATTCAGGCAAGAATTATTTATGCAATTTGTTATTGGATTACTAAAATCTTTTCTTACTTCCACATGGTACGTTTCTCTGTGTTTCTCTCATGTGCACAATGTCGTGTATTCAAAATTAACATTATGCACTTTTATGGCAACACGTGAATAACAACTTTTACTTGCAGAAAATGGCAATGGTTAAAAAACAATAGAACTGCGATAAGAAATATTGAATATGTTGTTTTATGTTTTATGTTAGTGTTTGTTCCTGTAATTTTGTAATAAATAGTGAATGTAAACAAATTAATAATTACTTAGTAAATATAATGCACATAAGCGTATACCACTAACGAGAAACCTCCTCACTGGCGACGAGAAATGGGATTGATTCATCAAGTTTATAAATATTGATATGTTAGAATACATTTATGATTTCGGAAGATTGCCAAGGTAAGAAATTTCTTATTATTCTGTAAAAATGGAAAAGTTAGTAGAAGAATTAATTAAACAAAATAAAGCGTTAATGGATGCGCTAAAAGGGGAAAGTACCCAAAAGAATAATAAGGTTTCTAGTGTGCAATTCGAAAAAATATGATGAATCATTAGAAAGTTTCGATACTTTCATGGATAGATTTGAAGCATTTTTAGACATACAAAATGTGCCAAAGAAAAAACGCGCAAAAACTCTAATATCAAGTTTATCCGCTAAGTTGTATAGCTTGCTCAAAAATCTTCTTGCTCCACAAAATCTCAGTAATCAGGAATATGAAATGCTTAAAAATATTTTACAAGAGCATTTGAACCCAAAACCATTAATAATACCCAGCAGACATACGTTTTTGAACAGGAAACAAAATGAAGGGGAAAGCATTAGTTCTTATCTTGCTGAACTTCGCTCTTTAGCAGTTCCTTGCAAGTACAATCAAATTATGTTGAATACTATGTTGAGAGATGTCTTCGTTAGCGGTTTGCGAGATAGGTCAATCTTAGACAGGCTGTTTGAAGAAGACGATATCGATCTCGATAAAACCGTTCAGATCGCTTTAGCAATGGAACGAGCCACTAAAGGCGTTAATGATATAATGAGTAAGCCTCAAGAAATTAAGGCTGTTGGTGTATATAATGGGGAAAATAAAACAACACAACCTAAGAACACACAAAAGAAAAATAACGTAGTATATTGTTCTAGATGTAACGGATCAAATCATAATAAATATAACTGTAAGTTTAAAACTAGTAAATGCAGAGCGTGCCAACGCATTGGCCACATTGAACGAGCTTGTTACTTTGCTAAACAGGCTAAACCAAGTAGATTTGTGAAACAAAAACAGTTTCATGTAAACGAAACAGAAGTTCAAAATTTAGTTCCACTTCATAGTTTAGAAGTTGAGAACATTTCTATCAAAGAAGAATTTCCTAAGAGACCCCCCGTAATAGTAATTGTGGAAATTGAAGGTAAATCTGTTGAAATGGAAGTTGATACGGGCGGTACGGTATCGGTAATGAGTTTGAAGAAATTTAAAGAGATTTCGAGAAAGAAAATCTGTCCTACGGACTTGAAATTTAAGACCTACAACGGGGAAATCCTTAAACCCCTAGGTTACTCAACGGTTAAAGTAAAATATAAGAATCAAATAGAGTATTTAAATTTGTATATTGTTGAAGAAAACTTAGACACCATCTTAGGTCGGGAATGGCTGTATAAAATCAATTTAGATTGGACGAGAATAAAAGCTCTTACAGTTAGAGAACAGGGAAATCTTACAAAACTATTAGAAGAATACGCAGAGTTATTTGATGAAAAATTGGGCGAAATAAAAAATTATGAATGTAGTCTTGAGTTAAAACCGGATGCCTTTCCAGTTTTTTGCAGACCGAGACCATTACCTTTTGCAATGAAAAAGCGCGTTGAAGAGGAATTAGAAAGACTTGAGGAAGACGGAGTTATTAAAAAATGTAATATTTCAGATTGGGTGACTCCAATAGTACCAGTAGTTAAAGCAAATGGGAAAATTCGATTATGTGCTGATTATTCCGTCACTCTTAACAAAAATCTAAAAATTCAAAGACATCCTCTTCCAAAAACAGAAGAAATTTTTGTTTCGCTCAGTGATGGTAAGATATTTTCAAAGATTGACTTTTGTCAAGCTTATTTACAAATGAAGGTTCACCCTGACAGTCAAAAGTTATTAACGATTAATACCCATAAGGGGCTTTACGAATGCACAAGATTGATGTATGGAGTTAATTCAGCACCTGCTATCTGGCAGAAATATATTGAAAGTGTATTTCATGATTTAGAAGGAGTTGAAGTATTTTATGATGATGCACGGATAGCAGCACCAGATTTCCAGACACATTTGTCACGATTACGGAAATTTTTCGACAGATGTTGTCAACATGGATTGAGAATAAATAAGGATAAAAGCAAATTTTTCCAAAATGAAATTGAATTCTTGGGATTTAAGATAAATGCCCGAGGATTATGTAAAACAGATGAAAAGATTGCTGCAATTAAGAATGCTAAAATTCCTAAGAATGTTCAGGAAATTCAATCTTTTATGGGATTAGTTAACTTTTATTCTAGATTCTCAAACAAAATTGCTACTTTAGCATATCCATTGCATAACTTAACTAAAAAAGGCGTTTCATGGAAGTGGGATAAAAAGTGTCATGAAGCAGTCCAAAATATAAAAGATGAAATCTGTTCTGATGGAGTATTAGCACACTACGATCCCAAACTTCCTATTTTTCTTGCAGCTGATGCATCTCCAGTCGGTTTGGGTGCAGTGCTCTCCCATAGGTTTCCAGATGGTTCTGAGAGGCCTATTGCATTTGCTTCAAGAACACTTTCGCCAACCGAACAGCGCTACTCACAAATTGATAAAGAAGCTTTAACTCTAGTTTGGGCTGTAAAAAAGTTTTATCTTTACCTTAAAGGAAATAGATTTACGCTCATTACAGATCACAAACCCCTCGTGGCAATTTTTGCTTCCAAAAAGGGTCTTCCAGTTTTGTCTGCTACAAGACTTTTGCATTATGCTCTAGTATTGCAGGCTTACCAGTTCGACATAATTTATCGGAATACTAAGGACCATGGTAATGCAGATTGTCTTTCACGATTACCCTTAAGATCTGAAGACTTAGAATTAAAAGAAGTTTCAGCTTTTCAACTTTCCCAAATTGAAACACTGCCAATAACAGCAAGAGATTTAGCTAAAGCAACTGCAAATGACAAATATTTGGCGCCTTTGCTAAATGCTTTAAAAAAGGGGACTTCTTTAAAAGGGAAGGAAGTCGAATATACTCTCCAGGATGGTTGCATTATGTATGGCCAAAGAGTTTGTGTACCTAAAAAATATGACACGGTTTTGGAAGAACTTCATCAGGGACATTTGGGAGTCGTAAAAATGAAGGCAATAGCTAGATCCTATGTCAATTGGAAGAACATAGATAAAGACATCAAAGATGTTGTTAAAAACTGTACTGATTGTTCAAGGATTAAGGATAATCCTCCAAGGTCAAAAACACACCATTGGGAGTATCCAAGTTCTCCATGGGAAAGGATTCATATTGATTTTGCCGGGCCAATCTTTGAGCATATGTTTTT
Source organism: Maratus speciosus (assembly GCA_963932465.1). Lineage (NCBI taxonomy): Eukaryota > Metazoa > Arthropoda > Arachnida > Araneae > Salticidae > Maratus > Maratus speciosus. Next base: position 136,096,596 of record OZ010798.1, read on the forward strand.
ATTAATTGTGGATGCACATTCAAAATGGCTCGAAGTCTACCCTATGAAATCTACAACTGCTTTGAAAACAGCAGAATGTCTAAGAGATTGTTTTGCTCGTTTTGGATTGCCAGTCATGTTAGTCAGTGACAATGGTCCGCAGTTTTCATCATATGAGTTCCAGAAATTCATGCAAAATAATAGAGTTATACATAAAACGTGTGCACCTTTCAAGCCCTCCAGCAATGGTCAAGCAGAAAGATATGTACATACCTTGAAGCAATCTCTTCGAGCAAAACAAAAATACTCTGGTAGTATCAATCAAAAGATTAACTGTTTTTTGTTACAATATAGGAAATCACCCAATATGACTACCATGCAGTCTCCAGCAAGTATGTTCTTAAAAAGAGAAATTCGTACGAGAATTGACCTCTTAATTCCTAACCCTAAAGAAAGAATTCAAAACAAGATTAGGAAGGATATATATTTTAATGATCGGTATTTTGAAGTGGGTGATAAAGTAGCCGTTCGAGATTATACTGCAGCCAATGCCAAATGAAAATTCGGTCGTATCATCAGCAGAGATGGTGAATTATACTATACCATAAATGTGCAGGGTAATTTGGTTAGGCGACATGTCGATCAAATTCGATCAGCAGGCGAAGACGTAGGCAATGATGTTGAATATAGAAAAAGAATAGTAAATGGGAATGAACCATCGAATACAACAATGATAGAAACGGAGAGAGACACAGCGTCGACTGAGCCACCTAGGACCTGCGAGGATACCACCAAAGAGTTGCCTCCAGTCGTATCTCCTACAGTTGCCACACCCCAAGTTTTTCACAATCCAATTCTGCTAAGAAGATCTAAAAGGATCCGTAAACCACCAAAAAGATTGTGCTGTTAATTGAAAGGGGAGGAAACTGTCGTGTATTCAAAATTAACATTATGCACTTTTATGGCAACACGTGAATAACAACTTTTACTTGCAGAAAACGGCAATGGTTAAAGAACAATCTGCGATAAGAAATATTGAATATGTTGTTTTATGTTTTATGTTAGTGTTTGTTCCTGTAATTTTGTAATAAATAGTGAATGTTTACAAATTAATAACTACTTAGTAAACATAATGCACATAAGCGTATACCACTAACGAGAAACCTCCACACACAATTTCAGATTTCATGTGATATTTGTGTTCTGTGTTACATGACAAATTAAAATTTATCATAATTTCAATATCAAGGTTTTCAAACGCACTTACGATAACGAACCATTTCAATGGTACTTCAGAATGGACTTTACCCACGAATGGCAACAGCCACACCTCTTCGGGTAGATACCCTCCGAAAAAGACTGCTTATTGGACGAAGGGGAAGCAGTGTTATAACGTTCTTCTCGCCTATTGGTGTTTTTCTTCTATCTACCCGCAGCTGACGTCACATGGGTAAAGTCCATTAGTTGAAGGGACAATTTTCCTGTACCGATGGCTGCGATCAGAGCCTGTATTGGCCGTTTTAAGACCCAATCAAATTTCAATATTTTTTCGTGAATTTTTAATTTGAAAACATAAATTAATACAAATTTGATTTTCATTTAAAGTTATATATGGAACTAAAAATAATGTCAAGCTGTTTGAAGAAAACAGTGAAAAGGTCCAAAAAGGCCGGCTTCTGATTGGTCAATCTCATTTCGCTAACAGCGAAAAATATACCTGGATCTCGATTAATCTCACAAAGTACACCAAACGAAAGGATCCCCAATCTGGCAACATCACGTTTCTCTTTGTAAATGTGAGCGTGTTCAGAAGTGCACTTCGCGCCGCGCGCGCGCTCAGAAGTTTATGCCATGGAGTAGGTCTTATCGAAGAAAGGAATTTTAACATAATTCAATTATTTCATTATTTTTATGGTTCAAAAAAGGTAAAACCAACGACTATATTTCTTCATCCTTCCAAAACATGGTTTTCGTAACAGGAATACATGCCTATGTTCACTCAGATAAAATCTAAAATAGTCGGGAAAAACATCACGTGACCTTCTTTATCTACTTTAGCCCATTTAGCATTTAAAATTAGTTAACCAACCGCACACAAACTCCGCGCGAGCTGCTCAAAAAAATTGTGTGGGCGATTTGATCACGTGATTGTGCGTTTTCTGCTTATGCGTTATTGGTTGTGCCTTGTTTGGTAGGTTGATTGATACAATTTAAGAATTCAATTGGTGATCTAAAAATTTTAACTTTTTAACAATTTTCTTTTTTATTTATTTAAAAATGATTTATCAGTTGATTTATATCTACTGTGATAAATAGAATGCTGTTAGTAAACCAAGATTGTGATATCAACATATGAGATTTGTTTGTAATCTACTATACTGGATGGATTTCAATGGAATTTGCACTGTTAGTTAGACAGTTTTTCAGAGTAGGTTTTAATATATATATTTCTTATTTTATGATTGCATATTTTAATACCGTGTGAATAACAGACCAAAATACATCATAAAACATGAGAAATAAATGGCATTCAAAATTCTGTTAGTATAAGCAAAATACTTACTTATACTTTCAGTAAAAAATTTATAAACATTCTAATCATACTTTATTCATTACAAACTAGACAGCAGACCTATATATTTTATCTCTTTAAAAAATATATGTACAGATATTTTTAGTTAAAATAATTTACAACTATTACATTTTATTTTTATAATGTTCAAAGTAAAATATGATTTCTAGCCTAGTCTCGATAAAAATTCACTCGTAAAGTACTCAAAAAAAAAAAAAAAAAAAAAAAAACAAGGAATTATTCTACGTGCAAAAGGATATTTTCGCACAATATATATTATTTTTTCATTTGGATTTGCTTAATGTTTATATCATTATACATATACATACTACATATATAATCACTTAGAAACAAAACTTTGAATATTTAAAAGGCGTTCAGATCTAAAACTTTCATCTCGAAATACCTCATTTTCTCACATTTAAATGAGTATTTTATTATTATAATAAAAATACACGTGCCTCTGTATAATAAAAATAAAAAATATATCTTCATCAAAAATATCTTATTCATTATGAAAAATATAAAACAACCAATAAACAAAAAAAAAAAAAAAAATTGTGACACAATGTGGGACAGGAAGGATTCGAACCCACAATCCCTAGTCTCGAGTTCACTGCCTTATCCATTCGGCCATCCAGCACACATTCCTTTTGTAACAAAATATCTTTATAATTAGCACCTTAATTAATCAAATCCATGATCTGTTCCTGAACATACTACGTGTTATTCCATACATGATATGGACCCACTCCATGTTCCTGTCTCCTGAGCTCGCGCGCGTAACACGCGTGCTTCTTGAACACACTCTGTAAATAACATCAGTGTTGTTGCAAATTCTTTTTACAGATCCAAAAAAAGAAGTTTGTTTCCTGTAATTAAGTATTAATTATTATCATAATTTACTAATATCCATCCCAATGACAGTCCTTTATAAGTGTAAAATATTTTGAATTTCTATTTCCTTTTCGAACCTAAAACCAGTGGTGGGTTTATATTACAAATATTTTAAGATCCGTTTTTTTTGCCTGACTTTAGAAAAATGACGCGTCCCGTATGGATAAGATACATTTTGTAGCATCATAAAAACATTGTTAAGAATTTTGGAACACATTTATCCAGTAAGGATTTTGAGCATGATCGAAAGCTGAAAAGTAGGACGATTGTGTTATGCTTAGATGGTATGTAATTCAAGGCCCCTTTTTCATAATGATGTATGTTTCATTTTCAAAGTTCGCTTACATGTGCTGTCGCAGAAGAAAAAAATTCAAACATACATTAATATTTAAAGTTTAATTTGAGCCTATGCATTATATGAAAAAGACTATATTAAGTATTTTTAGTATTAAAATGAAAGAAATCTGTAAAATCTTTTTTAGATATAAATTAGTATAAACAGATACAGATAGTATCAAATCTGTTGCCAAATGTCAAGTCTGTTATTGCATATTTTTTTAATGTATTTTAATATTATCTTTTTTCATCGTTCTATTGTTATTTTTCTTTCATCTTAGTTATGATTTTCTTAAAATTCAATAATTTACATGAATATGTATTGTAAAGGCGGACCGAATACCGAAAATTCGGCCAAATACCGAATAGCGAATATTCGGCTTGTCGACTACTTTTATATTTCAAAGTTTAAAGGCATTAAAATGTTAAATTTTAAAACAATTTTACATAATATTTAAAACAAAATTCTATTCTATTAAACAAGAGCTTTTTTCAAGTAAACTTTATGCTGAAAAAAATCTGCTTTGAGTTATTTAAGAAGAGGATAGTTATAAAACTTTTTTAATTAATAAAATTTTAAATTTCATGGCTTCTTCTGAGAATTAGAACAAACGAATAAATTTTTTTTAAATTCTATAAGCAAACATTTGAAAATCAAAGAGAAATTGTGAAAAAATTGGAAGAAAAATTGTACAGGGTCATATATTATTGTTTGTCAGGAAGAGACTAAAATAAAAGTAAATAAATAATTACAATCTATACAAATTTTATATGGTGGTAACTTAACAAGAATAAATGTTCTACTCCCTTTGATTAAGCAAGGATGTTTTTAAATGCATCCTAGATCGGTGTCTGGAGTGGGCGATCATTTTCAGAGATTGTAAACATTGTTCTTAAAATCTTAGCAATAAACAGATTTTTTACTGGACAATGTTCAAGAACTTGCATTTGTACATAATTAATTCTTATGAAAATCCTCGTGATTGGTTAATTTTCTTAAATAATATTTAACAAACGACAAATAAATAATGTAAAAACATTCTCTTTTATTTAAATATGATTCTGTTTCTAATTATTCTGAATATCATTATAAGTTGACTGTTAAACATAGAAGTTGTATAAGGTTTTTGACAATATGTTTTAAAAGTTTTTTTTAAGCATTCGGTTCAGCTGAATATTTTGATATTCGGCCAAGCCGAATATTCAGCAGGACAAATAATTTGCTATTTGGCCAAGCCAAATATTCAGTATACCGAATAGTTTGATATTCGGCCGAACCGAATATTTGGTACATCCCTAATATATTGTTAGGCACAGATGTCATATATTGGCACAATTTTTTTCTGACACCTATTTGGCAAAAACATCAACAGCATAAACAACAACATCCAGGTTACTATATCAAGCAAAATAACAACACTTTGGCACCAGTTAAGTACCCGTTGCATATATGACATTAGCGTCAGAAAAAAATTGTGCCAATATGGGGCATCTATGACATCCGTGCCTATTGTTATTATTAGAAAAACTTCTTGTTTAAATTTTCTATGTGGTTAGAACTTGTGACTATAAATATATCTCATTTCAATTTAAGTACTATTGTTAAGTGTCATGTTCTGAAATTTAGGGACTTAAGTTACTGCATCCCTTTCTGTTTAAATGATTCAGAGTTATCATCTTTAAATTCATTTCTCTCAGTTCAACATACTCAATTGAAGTGATATTTTTTATTTGTGTTCATTAGGGTGTGTTTTATGAAATTAAGCATCTGATTTGCAATAATATGAAGAGCTTACTTTTAAAAAATAAAAATATTAAGTAAAATATTCTTTTCTTCTCTATTTTTTACATATGTCAGTTTTACTCTTAAAATAATTAACTTTTATGGAAATCTGGTCCTTACAGTAGTTACAAAAAAAAAATGTTGCAAAAAGTTCCAAATTGTACAAGTTTTGTTATAAATTTTCTCAAAGTTTTTAATAATTTTTTTCAAATTTTACCTTGAAAGTTGCATATTTTCTTGATTGAAGCATTTTCTTCCACAAAACTATTTAATAAATCTCGGCGGTATTATAAAATCCTTTAAAAAAAAAGTTCAAAATATGCCAAGCCCCCTTAATGGGCTACACTACTCGCGCGAAAACACAGAAGAAAGCATTGTAATCAAAATTTTTTTTGACGGATTTACACATTTTAGGGGTCAGATATCCCCAAAAACATGTTTACAGAACATGTCTATCTGTCTGTGTCAGCGTTCGAAATCCTTGGTGGTCCGCTGGCCCGAGACCACCAAAAATGCAATCTGACCACTAATTTGAAAAATTTAGTGGTCTGCAGGACCAGTAACTTTTCCCCCCCTTTCTCACAGGTAAACTTAATTTACCCGTCCCCTAGAAAACCACAACCAAACACAAATCACACAATAATTTAAAAAAATTGCATTAAATCTCAGTCATTTGATATAAATAATCAGATAAATAAAATATCTAATTAATAATTTTATAGTATTTCGTTATGTATGCTGTTTATTTAATTTTTAGTAAATTATAATTTTACATTTTACTATGCTGAAAATTTTGGATGGCTGTAAAAGAAGTTTGGTTTATATTCTAGGAGGGGGGGGGGGGGGAAGGTCACTCACGGGTTAAAGGGACTTAATAGAATTTTATGTAGCGGGCCAGTAAAGATAACTGCGGACCAGTAAATTCTCATGCTTACTGGTCCTTAGGACCAGTGACTTTTTTTTATCAATTCTACCACTGGTCTGTGTCTGTCGCCATTGTACCATAAAAAAGTGTATGAAGTTATGCAAAGAATTGAACCATTTTTATTTATTTATTTATTTATTGTGTGTGTGTTTTTAGCTTTAGCAAGCAGGTCCTCTCTTAATTTGGAAAAATTCTGATAGAAGGGGGCGCTGTAATAGCAATTTTTGTACCATCAAAAAGTGCATGAACTTATGCATAGAATTAAAACAATTTTTTTTTTGTTTTTGGCTAGGCAAACAGGTTTTTCCTTAATTTGGAAAAATTCTGATGGAAGAGGGTGCTGTAATAGCTATTTTTGTGCCATTTTCATTATTGTACCATCGAAAACTGTATGAAGGTATGCTTAGAATTGAACCAAATTTTTTGTGTATGTTTTTAGCTATGTCAAGCAGGTCCTCTTTGAATTTGGAAATATTCTACCGTAAGGGAGCACTGTAACTGTAATAGTAATTTTTGTATAATTCTCTTGATTTTTCATAGTTCTATTGTTACATTGGTGGCTCGTGAAGCAACAGGAACTTCGCATAATGATAAGCTGGCTATTCGCGAACAGCTGATGTACGACAGAATAATGGAAAACTATTGATTTTAATAAAATTTATGATCAAGATAACTCGTTTTTACTCCAATTATTTGCTGAAGCAGAAATTTAAGATGAAAGTCAAAGTTGGCATAATATTGTACTAATAATATTAAAATATTGGCATTTGTACAACATTTTGAAATGTTAAGATGTATTAGATAGAAGAAAGTTTTGAGATTGGCACATCCAACTAGATTTTTTTTTTTTTTGCATTGGGTAGCTGAGGTCTGCAAAGGCTGTTTTTACTTTTTCGATTTTCGCTTTCGAAACTAGTTCTGAAAGTGAAAGTATCCTACTAAAAAAAAATTGTAAACAAAATTGAAATTACAAAATAGCCTTTGTAGAGATTGACCTCAACTATCCAATGAAAAAAAAAAAAAAATCATTTAAAATTATTGAAATGCAAATGAGATATATTTTTAAAAAATTCTCCCATGGGATTAACATTAGCGAGCAGGGGTATTCACATGAGTGAGTAAAAAGCAAACAGTTTTCTATAGTTCTCTTCTGAAAAAGAGAACTACATTAATTAAAAATATTTCAGAAGTTTTCTATCATTTATGTATAAGCATTAATATTAATATTGAGATAATTTTTTTAATTTTAATTTTTTCTTTCAGCTTCAGCTAAATTCTTGATTGAAGTTAAGAAGTTAATGTGTTCAAGTGATACTTTCATTTGAGAATATTTTCTGATTCTGGACTAACAAACATGTTCTAGTGAAAAATCTTTCTCTGTTCATAGGTAGGTTTCTTATAAAATTATGAGAAGTTTGTTCAATTATATGAAAAAAAGCTGTGTATATTTCTCAAAATTAAGGTGGTCCTCATAAAAATACTTTTCTCCGCTCAACAACTCAGAACTTTGTGGCACATTTTCTAATTAATCTTTAAATGTGATACGTTGCAGGCAGTGTTGGCAAGATTTTGCAGAAGGTGGTAGAAGCCATCCTGGTTAAAATAGATTTTTGTCAAAGAGGCAAAAATAAGTACAGTAGACTCCCTTAAATCCGCGACCCTAAAATCCGCGAATGCCTAAAATCCGCGTATTTTTTCAGATGTAAACAATGAAATTTACAGTTAAGTTGCAGGAACAAAATTCAAGATGGCGCCGAAATCGGCGACTACCGCAATGTTTTTTTTACTAAATTTTTTGTTAATCATTCTCTTTTGGCTATTACAGCTGATTTATTACTAAATAAATTTACATTACTTTTGATTTTGATATAAATTAGCATATCTATATAAAAAATTCCAGGGTTTGAAATGGAAAAATCCACGAACCGGAACGCTATTTTAAAATTATTGTTCGCAGAATTTTTTTAAAAATTATAGTCAAATTTATTTCTAAACATACAAAGCAGTATAAGAAAAGTATTCAGGACTCTAAATAACAATGAAAAAAGTTACAGTGAGCGCAATAAGCTATATATACTGATAATAGCATTAACGCTGTTCTCCTTGCTATCACTAGATGGCAGCATAAGACTTTTGGAATCGAATTGACGAATACGAATTTGGAATTCGTAATATTTTTATTTACATAATTATTTTAATAATTACTTACTTTTAAACTAATAAATTATTTTAATATTTTACTTATTTTAATGTTTCACTTTATTGTAAGCATTCATTATAATTTCCCTTGCTTAACTACCAATCAAATTAATGTTTCAAAAATGTAAACAAATCAATGACCAGAAATCCGCAAAATTCTAAAATCCGCACAACCTCTGGTCCCAAGCTGTGCGGATTTGAGGGAGTCTACTGTATATGTATTTTATTTACGAGGATGTGTATTTTAACTTTTATTAATTTTAATTCTAACAATTATGTAACTTTGAATTTTTAAACTTAAAACATTCAATTCATCATTCAAAGAGTGATCAAAATGCTATTAATTTTCCATTGTTTTTAGTAAAATATTGTTTAGATTATGCTACTGATCCAGAGATTGGGGAAGAGAAGAGCAAATAACTCCCTCGTTTTGGTTTGAAGAGCTACAGTTATTGAACAAGTCATTTTTATACTTCAGTTAATCTTTAACAAAGTCTAAGAAACATTGCCTGCTTTGTAAACTTGTAATAATAGTGTAAACTTGCTTCCGCAAAAGAGTCTGAATAAGTGGAAGAATAAAGGGCTGCGGACAAAGATGGGCCGCTCGCCGCGGCGGTTGACCCACCCAACCGCCACCGAGACTAATAATAAGCTAGAGGCAGCAGGAGTCTTTCGGTAGCTTCATCGCCCCGAGCCCTCCCTTCCCGCTTTTCGGTGTCTTCACTTTGTGTAATTTCCCTTTTAAATTTGTCCGGTTTCAATTTTTTGATTTTTTATTTTTTTTTCAATCTTGCTTTTGCTGGAGAGTCTCTTACTCGGGACGTGGCTGGGGACCTATGAAACTTGCTTTCGCAAAAGAGTCGGAATAAGTGGAAGAATAAAGGGCTGCGGAAGAAGATGGGCCGCTCGCCGCGGCGGTTGACCCACCCACCCGCCCCCAACCGCCACCGAGACTAATAATAAGCTAGAGGCAGCAGGAGTCTTTCGGTAGCTTCATCGCCCCGAGCCCTCCCTTCCCGCTTTTCGGTGTCTTCACTTTGTGTAATTTCCCTTTTAAATTTGTCCGGTTTCAATTTTTTGATTTTTTATTTTTTTTTCAATCTCGCTTTTGCTGGAGAGTCTCTTACTCGGGACGTGGCTGGGGACCTATGAAACTTGCTTCCGCAAAAGAGTCGGAATAAGTGGAAGAATAAAGGGCTGCGGAAGAAGATGGGCCGCTCGCCGCGGCGGTATGTACTAAATAATTTACTTTTTTTATACTTTTAATAATAATAAGCTAGAAGCAGCAGGAGTCTTTCGGTAGCTTCATCGCCCCAAGCCCTCCCTTCCCGCTTTTCGGTGTCTTTAATTTGTGTAATTTCCCTTTTAAATTTGTCCGGTTTCAATTTTTGAATTTTTTTTTTTTTTTTTTCATTCTGGCTTCCGCAAAAGAGTCGGACAAGAGTAGAAGAATAAAAGGCTGCGGACGAAGATGGGCCGCTCGCCGCGGCGGTTGAATATTAATAGATGATAATTAATAGAATATTATTCTGCTGTGCTATCAGAATAATAATTTGAAGACAATTGGTATACAATTAATTCTTCTCCTCTTTTGTGTATACAGTAGAGTCTCAAAAATCTGCACTTCAAAAATCTGCATTCTTCTGAAATCCACACGCATTTCAAAATGTAAACAGTGAAACTTGCAATTAAGTATTCTTTAAAATCTTTATTAATAATAACAGTGAACAAAAATTAAACAATTTTTAACGTAAATTTACGGGAAAATAGTTATGACACAGGATATTTAAGCAGTAAAACGCTTTTATTTCACAGGAACTTACACAAAACAAAATGTAAAATACTAGAAATCAACGAGTGATGTAAACTAGAGCTGAGAAGTTTTAGTAGTGGCACCATCTATCGGTCGATAAAGAAAATAGTGAATTAATTTATTTTATATTTCATGCAAGGCTTTAATTAATGCCTGACATGAAATATGACCTGAATCTTTATTTATCGAAAATGTGGATGGAAGATAAAGATTTTTCTATTAACCTTACCACAAGCTAAAGCATCAGAACACTGTTGAATTATGCAAAAAAAAAAAGTTCAACCCAGGTTTACAAGAATTTTTAAAGAAGAAATTGTTGAATGGATAAATAATAAAGGCAAAGTCTTAGAATCATGTTGCAGATGAAGAACTTATTTCTTCAATAATGAACCCACCTGGAGATAATGAAACTGAATCTGACAGTGAGTGTGAGATAACAAAAAAACTTGAAGATTTGGTTTTAGGTGAAAATTTTGAAATTCTTGGAGGAGCAGAGTTGTATAGACCAACAGGAAATAATGACCGTTTACAGAATTCAAAAGAAATTTCAACAAGAGAAAATGGAAGTTCTCAACCAAAGGACTGTATAAGAAATGTTTAAAAATTGTAACAAAAAATAATTTGGGGTATTAAAAAACATAATGCATGGGGTAAATAAAAGAGATTTAAGCTTTGATTTGCTTAAATTGATTTATTACATGATCTTCTTGGAAATAAAAAAAGGTAAGTTGAAAAAAATAAATCATTTAATCCAGAATCTATAAAACTCTAAAATCTGCACAACCTCTGATTCCAAGTTCTGCGGATTTTTGAGATTCTACTGTATTCTGCTTTATCTGGTTCATGTGTTTTTTATATAAAAAAAAAATATTTTTGTAGGAATTTTAAAGGATTACCTTCATAAATTTTAATTGTAAAAGTTAGAGGTTCAAATGAAGAGAAAATAAAGATCGATTTTGCTTTTGGGTCATTCCATGTCAAATCACCCAGGGCATGGCACCCACCATCACCAATTTTGATAAAATTCAGTGAATTTGCAGAGTTTTTAGTGCTGATTCCAAAAATGTCAATCATATTGAAATTGATCAAACCAAACGGTTTGTCAGATATGAGCTTTTAAATGTCTTCCAAGATGGCCGATTTGCCGCCATTTTGAATAGCACATGTGACAACATAAAGGTCTATAACTTCTTTCAGGTTTAAGCTAGAACTTTCAAATTTTTTTTGTTCTGTTCAGAATAAAGTAAACTTTCATCTAAACAGATTTTTGTGCAATTTATTCTATCAAAATGCTCTCAGAAAATGACTTTTTGTCATTTTTTTAAATTAAAAAAAGGTATAACTTCAATGGCCGATTTTCCCCATTGTTCCCCCCTTCAATTTTCATCTAATTGCATAAATAGACAGATTAAAGTGTGTTTTGATGCCTGATAAAAAAATTTTAATGGGCAGTTTGTAGGTTTTTTGTTTAAAGAAGAATTTCAATTTTACCAACTTCCATAAGTAATGGAAAGTACAAGATAATGTTGATATTTCTTTTATTACCAGAAGTATCATTCATATTTACATCTAAAAGTTTGGTAAGGTTTTATCTTTCATAAACATATATATATTTTTTTAATGTGGCTAAAAAGAAGGGGAATCCCTCAGGAATTATAAATAGGAATGCTAATAATGAATTCCTGCAAGACATAGAAGTATTTTCATGACAAATTGAAATCTATTGCAAAGTTTCAGTAAATTTTAAATAAAAAAGAAATGATGGAAAATATCCTACAAATTGTCACATTTTTATAGCAAAATAATGCTTGTATAATATATAAAATGATAAAATTACAATTGTTAACTAAATACATTAAGTAAAAATTATCATACTTCAAAATTATACAAAATAACATTTAGCACATACACGGTAAAAATACTATTAGAAATATATCTACATTCAAAATAAATATAATTAGTTAAAAAATTAACTCTGTTGTATTAATATTGCAGCTCAAAGTGTGTTTTGATGCCTGTTAAAAAATTTTTAATAAGCGATTTAAAAATTTAAAATTTAGTTCAAAATAAAAAAAAATTATATACTTTATTTCACTTTGGTTCATTTTTTTTATGCAAATAACATTAAAGCTGTAATTATTGTTGAATTATAAATCGAAAATTGCTGTCCAAAATATGAAATTTCGAATTAATTAATTGCTAAAATTATCTGATTGGGTTAATTTGTTACCAGAACTTTCCAGAAGACAGAATTTTAACCAATAATATCACTTGGGTTTTCCAGAAAGGGTTTTTTGAACAAACCAGATAGATGTACTTACCAGAAAGAGATTTTCAACGAATCGGACTACAATTACTTCCCAGAAGATTTTTTCAACCAACCAGATTAAGCAGAATTTTACAACTTGCTATGCCAATCTGTTAAAAAAGATTAAAGTTTCTCTTTTGATCTGATAACTATAAATGATGCTGCTTTGTTGTATTAAGTTAGATGTTTTCTTATGGATAAACAAAAAATGTACAATATTAGTTTAAATATTAATAATCCAAATTGTGATTTAAATAATCCTCAAGCTATCCACCATCGCAATGAGTTATCCACCAAAAATAAAGAACTTCTAGCATTAAGATGCAATTTAGAAGATAGCGAAAACTCAACAATATGCTTTGCTCACAGAGAACACTTTCTGCATATGTAAATTCAGCAAAAAGAAATGTTTTCATTTATTTAATCTTCATCCTAACAAGACCAAGAAAAGTATCCTTACATGTGATAAGTGTGGATCAAGCTAAGAATTACAGGCATAATGTACATAATGATGCCATTCCTGGTAAGAAACTATGTTCAACCTGTAGGGTAAAAAGTAATAGGCGTAGGTAAGTGTAGGTGTAGGGCTTTGCTGGAAGTATATGTGAAAGAACAGAAAGACTTGTGTCAGTCCATTGATTTTTCTGAAGAAATTACATCAAACATGGATCAGAAAAAAAAATATCACATAAAACTTAATGAAAGTTCACCACTAAGGTTACATGCAATTTCTGCACACAGGAAAGTGTCTGCTGGAGAAAGAAAATTACAGCAAATGAAAATTGCCTTGCGAAAGAAGGTTGCTTGCACCCTTGATTTGGAAGAGAACGTTCTTCAGAGTGAAAACAGTTGCTCTGATGAAGATAATGTGAATAAAAGAAAAGCTTCAGAATTCGAAAGATTAATGGAGATGGTGAAAGAAAAGTTTCCACAAATTAGTCCCAGAGAAAAAATTCAGTTGCTAACTTTGATTCCTGAGTCATGATGTTCAAGAAAGAAAATAACTGAAACCTTTAGTGTAACTGAGTACCAAGTATAGACTTTATACTTGGGAAGACACTATAAAATCTGTGAAAGAATTTTATGAAGTTAATGAATTTTATTGACTTTTATGTCCCTGAATAATAATTTTTATTTTAATACATATTCTTGTGTTTTTTTCTACTGGGGAACATCGCATTGCATGATTCCATAACAATATTAACGAGATAAATAAGTTTTGGATGATGTTTTGGGGGTCCAAATACCAGGAAAACTCCTATACCGTCCTGTGTCCCAGATGCTGATTTTTAAGTTTGGAGCTGTCTGGATAAAATAAAGTAATTCAATATAATTTTTTTCCGAAACTGGGACAATTGTTTTACATAAATACGTAGCTAAAAATTAACCTGCATTCATTTTTACGGTTGATATTATTTTTTGAACTCTGTCCTTGGCTTTTAGATTCCTTACCATCTGTTAGCAATAACCAAAGGGTTAATTACTCTGACAATACTTAAACAGATGAGTTAACACACAGATGGAAACATCTGCTGACTTTGTTTACCCAAAAACCTGTTTAACTAAAACTGGTGAAATAAAGTAATATAAGAATATCTGCAAAAGAATATTTAAAGAGAAACAAAGCCAAGTTCAAACAAATAACAATTTTATTAAACATTTAAATAAAACAAAGGTAGAAATAAAATCATTAAAAATAAGACAAGTCTTCCAAACACATGACATGAGTTCTCTAGTTCACTACTAGTTAAAAAGCAGTCTAACATGACTCTATATCAACATGATTGAAACATGAACCGGAGCACCAAACAGTAAACATATTATTTCAAAGAAAATCATATTTTACTATAATTGTAAAAGCTGCAATTAAACTTATAATCAATTTAAACTTTTAATCAAAAACTATTAACTTTATTTATAAACCGATTAAAAGGAAAAATAAAGCTTAATTTCAAAAGGGTATTTATCTTAAAAGCAAAACGTAAATTTATTTCAATTAACTATTGATTAATGACGTTTAAGAAAAACAATAATTAAGGAAAAAATTACATTACTTAATCAAATTCAAACTCTCCTCTCCCATAAAAGATTTCATATAAAAAGGCAAGCACAACTTATTTATCATTCGCTTAACTGAAATCTCCAGATACTCTCAACTGCCACTCAAAAGTAAACTAAAGACCAGAAGCAGAACATTAACTGAAAGTTAATGATAAGTGGATTTCCAAATTGCAGCATGCCTAAATGGAAACACCCTAGCGAGTACCGGCTGATAGCGTTTCCTAGGAATCACAAATATCCCGATGTTGCAAGTCGTAACAGTTCCGACTACACCGCGCGGTAATCCGCTGTTGCGTGTGTATCGGACTAACTTCCTATCACAACCTATCTGCAACACAGAGATCGGGAAAAACCCTGGTCTCTTAGAAACCATATTATAATCCTACAACTAGTTCCTCCACTATAAAAGTAAAGTTGGCAAGATTCCAAAAAGTGAAACCAGAATAATATCTGGAACTTAAAACGTACTTTTAAAAAGGAGAGAGAATATTAACTATAAATAAAAGTCAAACTATTTCAATAAATAGAAATAACTAAAAGAAACATTATCTGAAAAATGTGCGGCAAGCAGCAGACACTTCCCAATTCCAAAAGATTGAACTTCACATACGTACATCTCCAGGTAATTCCTTACGGAATCTTAAAATGGCAAATGCACGGTGACAGTTCATATCCATCCTCTGTTTACACTTCTAAAAGAAACTGCATTTCTGTCACACTCCACAATCACTTTAAATACGATTAAAAATTACACGAGTGGATATAAGGCGTTTCATCCGAAAAAGCATAAATGACCAGAAAAACAGCACCGGGAAATACAATAGTTAAAATGCCATTCACTTCATCTTTAAAAACAAACGCAGCGATAAAAACATTTTAAAAACGTGAACCACCTTCTTCCCAAAGCACCAACACGTACAGGCACAAGACATCGACGAAAACTAAGTCAAGCTATAAATAGCACTGCCCATCCGCCGAGAACGTCCCCACGTGACTTCCGATCACCTGGTCTACGTTACTTCCGACATATGACGATTCGGGGAAAACTGACCAGTGAACGGACACGAGATAGAGTACGTCACGACGGACAGGCCACGCCATCTACCGATAGCCGTCATAACTCTACAGTCTGTGAGCTAACTTTTCAGTGCAGTGTTGAAACCGGCGAAAAATGAAAGAACCTGAATGCCGTAGAGCATGCGATAATGGAAGAAACGTGATGAACAAACGAAAGTGAACTTATGTAAAAGTAAAAATAAGATAAGGTAAGAATATTATATTTATTGTAAAAACTATATTTAAACACTGAAAAATAAACATAATAAAGTGTTTAAATATGAGACTCAAAAGTATTGTAACTTAAAGTATATAACCAGAGTTTATTTAGAAATAAATACCAACTTAAATAAGAAAGATTTAATGGAGTTTAATGTAGTTAAAAATTGAATGGAAAAGGCAATTGGAATAACAAGAATAGAAGTGAAAAATATATATTTTTCCTGTCAAGGCCCCCCCTCTTGTTACTTCCATAAAAACCAACCAATAGGTTAACAAACTTATGTATACCAGAAAGAGGTTACCTTCCACCAAATCCTCACATTGGCACACCATTGTTTACCATATTCACATCCAACCATCATAAAACTGCAAAACAAGAATAACAAGATCAACCAATAACCTGTATACTTGTTCACCACTCGTAACAAGTCCATACCTGGCACTCAACATCCTCCTTAAAAACTTATATAAGTCACGCCAAAAAAAAAACTAAAAACCTTCTTGGGCTCCAGTCCATACATACAAACTGAAAAAAAAAAAAAAAATTATAAATTATATATACATCACAAAAAAAATGGACAAAGTACATGTTGGCCTTCAATAAACTACTTAATTAGAAACATCAGTCCATCAGATCCAATATACTAGAAATACTCAGTTTAACACAATCAAAGTATCGCATAGCAAAAAAAAAATTTCCAAAAACTTCCATATGTAAAAATACATGTAAATATCACAAGGAGATCAGGAGCCTATACAAAACCTTTCATATTAAAAAAAAAACTCAAAACATTTAAATTCCTAACACTATAAAATTTAAATTCAAATGCCCTTACACTTTAACATGAAAAATAACACCCGAATTTTTGAAGATTATTACACTGATCATCAACCTTACACACGATTATAAATGATCCTGCATTTTTAAAACTTGACTTAAAACTCTTATTCTAGGTATAATTTAGGCCGAAAAACAATTAACACACTTCAGACTAGGGGAAAACAACTTTCTACTCCTTACACTAAACCCACGACTTAAGATCATTCTATCACAAAAATCAAATCAAGCCCTATTAACCATAAAAATTACCAGGGAAAAATTTTATAACTACTCAATATCCAAGATATCCGGTAAAAAAAATTTAATCTATGACATTACATTTATTCATCACAATCAAAAATTTAATCCTTGCAGCAATGCATTTACTCACTCAATGCTTCGGCCGAAGTCTCCATACAATCCTTCCACACTCTACAAAGAAGACATAGATAAGAGTAGCAACGGATTAAAAATTTAGAAGTATAGAAACTAAGATATCGAATATTTCAACATTACCCTTAAACTTTATCTTGAAAAACAGAGCATGATTGACAACAAAGATCTTAAGTCAACATCTTAAAAAAAAAATGGTATAATAGAAACTCAGCTAATATCCTGATCTTAAACTACTAAAAACAAACCAGTCACCTAACAGATTCAATCTGTAGGCAAGCTAGTTATCTAACACATTTAACCAGATAATCGAAATCCCAAAAACACTCACAAGATGCCTCTCCTTAAACATTGCTCAAATCAACTGAAGAAAACAGATCAAAATTTCTTACACTAAAATTATATTTAAGCCATTCCCTAATCAGGATTAAGCAAAAATGAAGGCAATCTCAAAATTCAAAAAGGAACCTCAATCTGCATTATAGGTTATCAGCAGGTAATCTCCATACAACAGTAATTATCACATCCAGTAGATCATAAACACATTTCAACCCCCCTGAAGCATTTCCAATCAGCCAACTCAGATCATCTAAACTTAATATGATCTCAAAACAAAACCAACCTGTTGAGTATAATTCCTGCATTCCATAAAAAATTTTATGCAATTTATTCATCTCAACCAAAAAAAATTCCAACAAAAATTCCTCTCATCTAACCACTGACAGATTAATAAAAAGAATGGTCATACTCAGGAACTCTTACACTCACTCAACTTGCCACAGCCACAACAGTCCTACGGATATAAAACAAAAATCAGCTTAACCTAAGGTTAGTGCAAAAAAAAACCCTCAACATTTTCTAACACATTTTTACAAATGCTGAAAGCCAATATTTCCCCCCAATAAATGACAGTTATGTTAGCAAATTAGCCTCAAACTTTAGTCATTTTTCAAATTAGGGAAATAACCTTACAATGTAGCACTTTAAACCAGGTCAAGCAGTTAATTGAGCAGTTTAGCTATTACTTCATATAACACAATTCAAAACTGCAAAGTAAAGACAGTAGAGTTAAACATCATAATACAATTTAAACATATAACTTAAAGTAACATATATTAACATATAGTAACATAAGTAGTAACATAAAACATATACTCAAAATAATAAAAAAAATAATAATCTAATAGAAGAGGAAAACAAACTAAACTAAAAAGTTTGTATGAGAATCCTTCGACTTGTATCAAACTGTACCCTTGTACAGACCACCATGACCTCAACTTACAGGGCAAACACTCTTCAATTTAAAACAAGACCCAATTGAGGTCAAAAGTTTTAACTGATCCAAACATCTCCGGACTCCCCCAAAACAAAAACTTTCTATTTCAAATTAGATTTAATAAACAAAAATTTCTTAAGTTAAACACAAAATGGCCCCCTCTAAAAATAAATATAAAACTTTAAACTATTACATTGTCTGTAAAAGCTAACTTAAGTTATCAACTTCAAAAATCTTAAACCATCTTTACATATATAACAAAAAAAAAAAAAAAAAATGTCAACTTTACTTTTAAACCTTAACTTTAAAAGAACTGAAGCTGTAGCAAGAAGTATTAAACTATCCCTGAGCATTTTAACCATTATACTTTCAATATAATGTCCCAAATCAAAATTCTATTAACTTCAATATAAAAAAAACCTAGTTAAAAACATAGATATTCATTTAAACATGATTGTATATTCAAAAAAAAACATATCAATTCACACCCTATTTTAACTGTAAAACCTCTTTAAAAAAAAAAATTTTACTTTAAAAGCCTAAACATTTTAAACTCACTAAAATTATGAAAAACAGTTTAAACCAGCAATAACTATTTAACATTTATAGAAAAATACAGATATATCGCATTTATAGTTATTTAGATATTCAAAATTAAAATTCTATTTTAATCAAAAACTCATCTTTAATTATTTGAATACTTAACAAAAAAAACTTTAAAGACAACAATGCATTAACATTCAAATCATCTAAAAAAAATTTCAATAATTATTATATTCAATATTCTCTAAAAAAAATTTAACTTTTACACATTTTAAAAAAACTTTAAACTAGTTAACAGACGACTCCCTGTCTCAACTTGATACATTGCACTTTCTGTAACCTTATCCATGGATCCACTTAAAAACCGATGTTCTTCTTACAAAAATTATCAAAAAAAATCTGAATGTCTAAAATGACGAATGTTCACATGTTGTATTGTCTCATATATCACTGCCGATTCCATCCGACGAAGCGAATAAAGCATTTAAAAGGACTTGGGTCCAGGATGCATCCACTGTGCACTTCTGCCAACACCACATAATCTTGTAAAACCAGGACAATACTGTAAATCACTGGCAAGACAATTACTTATCGAAATCGTGAGGCACACAGGTAAGCAGACCACTGGTTGGATCACGAGTTACACTAACACTGATGTTGAAGCTCTCACTTTACCCAGTAAAGATTCCATAGTCAATACCCCGGTGATCCTAAAGAAACGGCTGAATCTTTAATCGTATAAAAATTATGCAAGAGTCACTTATCACATCGTGGAACACACCAAAAAAATAGACACCGGAACTTCCAATGTCACTTTACACCTTGGTGGTATCACTCAGGGGAAAAACAGCCGGAACTTCAAAAAAAAAATTGATGCAAACCTTCAGCTGCCAAAAAGGATATCGTACTGTCATGCCACCTTACCGCACGTTCAGAAAAAAAATTTCAATTTAAACTTCAACTAGTCCAAACGTAGAATCTTTAACACACTATATTTTAAAACATCACTAAATATATTCATACGGCCCCCCCATCACAAAACTCCCTCACAATTTTGCACATGGTGAGCCGACTATGATCAAGAAAAATCTCAAAGTTGAAACTGGACAAAAAAATAGAAACAGACTTTAAAAAGACAGGTATTTTTAAACTTGGGCAAACAAACAGGCCCATAACCTTGTTAGCAATAACCAAAGGGTTAATTACTCTGACAATACTTAAACAGATGAGTTAACACACAGATGGAAACATCTGCTGACTTTGTTTACCCAAAAACCTGTTTAACTAAAACTGGTGAAATAAAGTAATATAAGAATATCTGCAAAAGAATATTTAAAGAGAAACAAAGCCAAGTTCAAACAAATAACAATTTTATTAAACATTTAAATAAAACAAAGGTAGAAATAAAATCATTAAAAATAAGACAAGTCTTCCAAACACATGACATGAGTTCTCTAGTTCACTACTAGTTAAAAAGCAGTCTAACATGACTCTATATCAACATGATTGAAACATGAACCGGAGCACCAAACAGTAAACATATTATTTCAAAGAAAATCATATTTTACTATAATTGTAAAAGCTGCAATTAAACTTATAATCAATTTAAACTTTTAATCAAAAACTATTAACTTTATTTATAAACCGATTAAAAGGAAAAATAAAGCTTAATTTCAAAAGGGTATTTATCTTAAAAGCAAAACGTAAATTTATTTCAATTAACTATTGATTAATGACGTTTAAGAAAAACAATAATTAAGGAAAAAATTACATTACTTAATCAAATTCAAACTCTCCTCTCCCATAAAAGATTTCATATAAAAAGGCAAGCACAACTTATTTATCATTCGCTTAACTGAAATCTCCAGATACTCTCAACTGCCACTCAAAAGTAAACTAAAGACCAGAAGCAGAACATTAACTGAAAGTTAATGATAAGTGGATTTCCAAATTGCAGCATGCCTAAATGGAAACACCCTAGCGAGTACCGGCTGATAGCGTTTCCTAGGAATCACAAATATCCCGATGTTGCAAGTCGTAACAGTTCCGACTACACCGCGCGGTAATCCGCTGTTGCGTGTGTATCGGACTAACTTCCTATCACAACCTATCTGCAACACAGAGATCGGGAAAAACCCTGGTCTCTTAGAAACCATATTATAATCCTACAACTAGTTCCTCCACTATAAAAGTAAAGTTGGCAAGATTCCAAAAAGTGAAACCAGAATAATATCTGGAACTTAAAACGTACTTTTAAAAAGGAGAGAGAATATTAACTATAAATAAAAGTCAAACTATTTCAATAAATAGAAATAACTAAAAGAAACATTATCTGAAAAATGTGCGGCAAGCAGCAGACACTTCCCAATTCCAAAAGATTGAACTTCACATACGTACATCTCCAGGTAATTCCTTACGGAATCTTAAAATGGCAAATGCACGGTGACAGTTCATATCCATCCTCTGTTTACACTTCTAAAAGAAACTGCATTTCTGTCACACTCCACAATCACTTTAAATACGATTAAAAATTACACGAGTGGATATAAGGCGTTTCATCCGAAAAAGCATAAATGACCAGAAAAACAGCACCGGGAAATACAATAGTTAAAATGCCATTCACTTCATCTTTAAAAACAAACGCAGCGATAAAAACATTTTAAAAACGTGAACCACCTTCTTCCCAAAGCACCAACACGTACAGGCACAAGACATCGACAAAAACTAAGTCAAGCTATAAATAGCACTGCCCATCCGCCGAGAACGTCCCCACGTGACTTCCGATCACCTGGTCTACGTTACTTCCGACATATGACGATTCGGGGAAAACTGACCAGTGAACGGACACGAGATAGAGTACGTCACGACGGACAGGCCACGCCATCTACCGATAGCCGTCATAACTCTACAGTCTGTGAGCTAACTTTTCAGTGCAGTGTTGAAACCGGCGAAAAATGAAAGAACCTGAATGCCGTAGAGCATGCGATAATGGAAGAAACGTGATGAACATGTTAAGAAGTGTTAACAAGCTTATTTCCCAGTTCTCAATGCCTCTAATTATTTCCAATAGTACATTAACCCTGGTAGTATAATTTACAGTTCTTTATTTATAATTTTTTATTTTTATTAAGATCATTTCATTTAAATAGTATAAGTATAAAGTATTCTGTATTTAAAAGTATTCTGAAATTAAACTCACCTTTTATCTTGCGTTCATTCTTTTAATCCTTTAGTTATTTATTCAGCTTTATGTTTCTTTAGTTACAGTTCATTGATAACGCCGTATCTTTATTTTTACAACTGCAGATGTTTACGTTTTCCACGCGACATGGTAGAATTTACGAGAGCGTATGACGTGGTGTACTTTTCTCCCGACAGATGGCGGGAACGGATTTATGAATGAATTAGTTGACGTAGTTCGTCACCGGCAAATCACCATCTCGTAGATCATTCTGGAGAGTGGGCGTGTCGACACGTGCCGTTCCAGCTGCTGTATTTAAAGGGGTTATTTGGAAGGAAATGTTACTTACTTGTTTTATCTACCAATGTTCTCGATACGAGAATTGCTTTAAGCGTTCTCGGGATGCTGTATTTGATCTTGTGGTAAACATTTAAAAATCATGCGGCTTATTTTTATTTTTCGTTCTGTTTTTAAAATCATCTTTTAAAGTTACGATATTTAAGCTTTTCTGTTCTTCATGGCTTCTAAGTTAAAGTGTTTAAAAATGGCTGTTTTGATTTAAAGTGATTCATGGTTTATTCATCAATATTTGGTTTATTTTTAAAGACTGTTTTTATCAAGATATTTTACTGTGAACTTTGGATCTTAATAAAAGAAGTTTAAGCCTGGAGCTTTATCTCATCTGTCAATTTACTTCATCCACTTTTTAACATTTCTTCATTCAACGTACTTCATAATTTCTCTCATTTACATATTTTTAGAAATCCATCCTCCGATCTACTTCCACTGTTGAACTCTGCTTTATCAACATAATTTTTAATCAGTGTTACAAGTGTAAGATGTTGGGGAATTGGTATT
This sequence comes from Maratus speciosus, assembly GCA_963932465.1. Taxonomy (NCBI): domain Eukaryota; kingdom Metazoa; phylum Arthropoda; class Arachnida; order Araneae; family Salticidae; genus Maratus; species Maratus speciosus. The sequence continues at coordinate 136,119,818 of OZ010798.1, forward strand.
AGTGCTAATCCCTAACAGTTTAGGTTATGGGCAGATAAGTTCAGATTTGAGGATATGGATCAATGGAGAGGATTGAATTTGATGATCTTCAGTTGGTCCTTTACCCTTTATAGAGGTCTATGAAAAATATTTAAGTTAAAAAGAATGACGCAGCATGATTAAAAAGAGGGGGGGGCCGAAGATTTAGTACGTGTCTGAAAAAAAAAAAAAAAAAAATTTTTTTTTTTGAAGAAGATTATGAAGGAAGTTTTATATTTTTAAATTCTAGTTTTATCATTCATCTTCATTTATTTATTTTTTTTTTTTGTTGATGAAAAAAAAAAAATGGCCGGCAACACAATAGAAAAGCTGAACTCCACGAATTATGCTGGATGGAGTATTGACATGAAATATGTCCTAATTGACAAAGGACTATGGGACATTATAGAATCCGGTAAAGAGGAGCTGGTCCCGAGTAGTTCAGTAACTGAATCAGATGCAAGCGTTTTTAAACAGCGGTCAAGGCAAGCTCTTTCGGCAATATTTTTGAATATTGAGGGAGAATTTAAGCGTGTAATTGCTGAATGTACAAATGCTGTTCAAGCTTGGAACAAAATTAGGTTACATTTCCATCCCGACTCTAGGTCATTCTTGATGAAGTCATTTAGTGAATTGATAGAATGCAGAAAGAAGGAAAGCGAGTCGATAAGTATCTTTGCAACTAGATTAAGGAGGCTTATGAGTATAATTAAAGAACAAGATAAAGAGTTTAACGAGATTTATTTAAGTTTTCAATTAATACGGTATTTACCACGGAAATATGATGGTATTGTGCAGAGTATCTTGAGGTGGTCCGAAGACGAGTTTAAGTTTGAAAAGATAGTTTTAGAATTAGTGTCTGAAGAGACCAGATTGACTGTTCGTGATCAAGATAGTTCTAAGTACGTGCCATCAGCTAATAGTGTAAAATGCAAGAAGAAACCTCGTTTTTATAAGAAATGTTGGCATTGTGGGGTTTCTGGTCACGTTCGAAGCAAGTGTCGCAAGTATCTGAACTCTCGTTATAATCCTGATCGACAGAGCTATCCAACTTATGCAGAATCTTCACCAAAATCCAGGAGTTCTTCTGATTTTTCTCCGACTGTGCCCGGAGGTAGAGGATCTCACCGACGTGATTATCGTGACTCATCGACTGATTCCACTGCTGGCCGGAGTTTTTCTCGTGATTCCAGACAGTATCCTAGATCTCCATCGCCCAGGCCTTACAGAAGATCCCGTAATTTTGGAAAGAATCATGTATCCAGACAACAGCCCAGAAAGCATGGAGCAGATATAGAGGACTTTCCTGACAGCTCACGTAAGTCAACTTATGTTGTATCTCAAGCCAGTTTATGTAATGCATCGGATGTTGACACCTGGATCTTTGATTCAGGTGCTTCACATCATTTCTGTTCTAATCGTAATTTATTTGTTAAATTTTGTAATGTTTCAGATGAACAAATGAATGTGGCTGTTAAGGATATATCTTTTCCGATTGAGGGTAAGGGAGAGGTAAAATTACGCTTTGGACAAAGAGTGTTCACCTTTACGGAGGTGATGTACTCGAGCCAACTAAGACGTAATCTAATCTCTGGCCCTCAGTTGGATAAGAGAGGCTTAACATTTCTGGGTGGTGGAGGCGTAATTGACATCATGAGGGGAGACATCATTTTATTCAATGCATTTTTGAAAAATGGGTTTTATCAGCTTTTCCCTAGGGCTCCTAAACCTTTGAAAAATGTATCTTTTGAATCTAATTCTGCGGGTAATGCTAAACGTATGAGTAAAATGCAATTATGGCACCGCCGATGTGGGCATATTAGTCCCTCTGTTTTGATTCATACGTGTAAAGAAAATGGGGTCCGGGGATTGGTTGATCTGAAAGATAACGATTTTCATTGTGAAGTCTGTAAGTTGAATAAGTTTATAAGACCTTCATTTAAACCCATTGGCAGCATTCGTTCTGAACATCCCTTAGAACTTTTATTTGCGGATGTTTGGGGACCTTGTAGAACTGTTGGGAGAAATGGGGAAAGGTATTTTCTTTCAATTATGGACGACTACTCCCGTAGAGTTTCAGTATACCCAATGAGATTAAAATCGGATGTTTTTGATATTGTCAAATCTCATATTACTCGTGCAGAAAATTTCTTGGGTAGAAAAGTAAAGAATTTTAAGTCTGATAACGGGGGTGAGTTCGTCAATGATAATTTTGAAATATATTTTGATGAAAAGGGAATACATCACGAGTTGACAAATCCATTTTCTCCCCAACAGAATGGGGTCATTGAGAGGTTTATGCAGACAGCTGTCAATGGAGTCCGTACTATTTTGGCTGAAAGTAAATTGAATCCCAGGTTTTGGCCAGAGGCCTTAAAATATTTTTGTTATACCTGGAACCGGGTCTGTCCTAAGTCTTTAACGAAGACTCCTTTTGAATTGTATGGGGGCCGAAAACCATCTGTGAGGCATCTTAAACCTTTTGGGACAACTGCTTACGTGGGAATTCCTCACCAGAAACGTAATTCAAAGTTAGATCCAAAGGCAAAAAAGGGCTATCTTGTGGGTTATGCTTTTAATACCAAGGGTTACCGGATTTGGATACCTGAAGATGATCAAATTGTTGAAACTATTAGTGTTACATTTAGAGAGATTCCTGAGGATGTTCCTGGAGGCAGTGGATTCGTGATGGGCCCGGGATCTTGTGATCCTTTCTCCATTGACTCCGGTGATAATCAGGGTGAAGATGCTGGAGGAGTAGATTCTTGGGGACCCTTGAATCCTCCCGGCATACCACCGGATTCCCGGGTTAATGGGGAGGGGGTTGCGGATTCCGAGTCTGATTCCGAAGCTGAAGACGTTAAGACCCCTATTTCCTCCAAGCGAGAAGTTAGGTGGTTACGTAAACCCGTAGTGCGATCTTCCAGGGACAGAACAGATATTTATTATTTTGAGGAAGGTAAAACTAATAGATTAAGATCACCTGCAGAAGTTGAGAGGTATTGTAATGTAAATGGTATTAAGTATGATCCAAATCTTTTTGATTTCAGTGGCTCAAATACGTATGCTGGTTTAGTCCCTATACATTCTGAATCTGATGACGAGAACTCTGATAATCCTGAATCTTCAAATATATCTGCATGACTAGACAATATAATAATTCCTAACTCTTTTAAGCAGGCTCAGAAATCTCCGCAGCGTGCGATGTGGTTTGATGCAATGCGAAAGGAAATCGGGGTTATGAACGAACGGTCGGTTTGGCATTTGGAAAGTTTGCCAGGAAACGTGACCCCAGTGGGCTGTCGGTGGGTATACACGGTCAAGAGGGACGAAAGAGGACGAATCGCTCGTTTTAAGGCCCGTTTGGTGGCCCAGGGATTTAAACAAGTGAAGGGCGAATCGTATGAGGAGTCCTTCAGCCCTGTTGTAAACTTTGGAGTGATTCGATTTTTCTTTTCCCTCTTAGTATCGTGTTGCGGATGGTCACACGTTCAGTGTGACGTAACAAGCGCCTACCTATACGCCCCGCTACGGGAGTCTGTTTTTATGTCACAACCGCCCGGTTTCGTTATCCCCGGTAAAGAGCATATGTATTGCAAACTGGATCGGGCGCTGTATGGGCTGCATCAAAGTGGCCGGGAGTGGTATTATGAGATCCATAAAGTTTTATTAAAGATTGGTTTTAGGAAATTTGAGTCATGTAACTGTACTTACCTTTTTGATTCTGATATAGTTCTGCTACTATACGTTGATGACTTCGTAGTTTTTGGAAAATTTAAGAAGAAGATTGACATAATCCTGGATTTGCTTGGAAAGAATTTTGACATCAAGCTTTTAGGAAGAACACGTAAACTTTTAGGGGTCGAATTTGTTGAAAAGGGGAATTCATTATGTATACACCAGTCTAGTTATATTGATGAAGTGTGTGATAAATTTAAGAATTTTCGAATTCCTATTTCATCTCTCCCTATTAGTAAGGGTGTTATATTATCTAAAGTTAATTGTCCTTCTTCTGATTCCGAAAAGGGGTACATGGCTCGTTTTCCTTACAGAAGCTTACTGGGTTGTTTATCATTCATTGCCAGTAGAACCAGGCCAGATATTAGTTATGCGGTTAATATATATAGTCAGTTTCAGTCTAATCCGGGTATTTCACATTGGGACGGGTTATTACGGTTGCTTGGTTATTTAAAGTATACCCGACACTACCATCTCCGGTTACGGTGTAACGAGGAGAAGTTGGTTGCCTTTTCTGACGCTGATTTTGCGGCGAATCGGGATGACCGAACATCGGTTGGTGGGCAAATAGTCATGGTCGGCAGTTCCCCCGTGGACTGGCGTACCTTTAAAGAAAGGTGCGTCAGTTTATCCACAATGGAGTCGGAATTTGTCGCCATGACTGAGGCCTCCAAAAACCTGGTTTGGTTTGACCGGATCCTGCAGGAGTGTCGGGATAGAGCAATCATACGCGATTTAGGTATCAAGTCGAAGCTTTATGCAGATAACCAGGCGGCCATTAATTTTGTAAAATCACCTATAGAAAACTATAAATCTCGTCATATAGATGTCAAGTTATTTTTTATTAGGGATTTAGTTTACAGTGAAGCTTTTGATTTAGAATATATTCCTAGTAAGTCAAACCTCAGTGATGTCTTTACGAAGCCTCAGACCAAACACGATCTGTTAATTTTTGTTAGGACTGTATTTGATACAGGTTTTTAATGTTTAAATAGTTTTTCAGATTGTTTTTAGATTTCTGTTTGAAGTTTTTTTTTAGAAATCATACTGCGTACCACCATTTCCCTTCAGTATAAGATTTACGTGTATTAAGATGTATAAGGTTTGTAATCCTGTGTACGTGGTGAGTGGCCATAGCCATTTACATGGTTTAGGCAAACGATGTTTAGCAAGTTTTTATCTAGCTTTTTATGAAGTCTCTTGATCACAATTGTTTTTCATTACCTTTTTCGTCTAGCTGTTAAGCATTTAATTCCCATCCAATGGTGGAAATGGTGCCTCTTACCATTCTATTCTTGGGGGTTCGAGCAGCCCACAGTACCGTTTCGGGTGGGTGGTCCCTTGGGAGACAAATGCCAGAGAACTTTCTGAGGTAGTTTGTGTGAGAGGTAACCGCCACTGGCGGATCTGCTGCGGGCATTGTATTTTTGATTTTGTGAGTCCCTAGTTTTTATATATGAGAATGTCACTAGTCCCCGTTTATCAGCTGGTTGAGAGAAGTATATGTAACTTAATTTTTAAAATATTTGGATATATCTTTTTAATAGTTTAAAGTTTCTGATTAATCTGTTTGAAGTTTAAATATATATTATATTAAAGTTAAAGTAATAGAAATTAAGAATATGAATTTTTGTTTAGAAAATCCAGTTTCTCTCCTTTGTAGCAATAGTTTTTTTTTGAGGTTTTATGTTTTTAAAGTTGTTATACCTTTGTTAAGTCTTAAGTTGGATTTGGTACTGTTATATTTATATAGAAGTTTTGTTACAGGAATATATCTTATGATAATGGACTATTTTTGTGTTGATTATGTTGTTTCTAATAGATCTTTTTATTTGCAGGCATCTGATATCTTCAATGTGAATACTTGTGCGAATGTAGGTAGAGAAAATGGATATTGCTGTAAGATGTTGTCTGTAGATGGATAAGTGTACAGCTATTTATTGTTATGTCTTATTAATCAGATGCCAAGTTATTGCTTAAGTTTGTCATTTTTACTGGATTTTGGAAGCTACTGGGAGAGACTGATGAAGTTACTCTAGTTAATTTTTTTTTTTTATCTTTGTTCTTGTTAAATAAAAGTTATTTAAGTTTTGTATAAATTTGCATATTTAGCTGTGGTCAAGATGACGGAGTTGGCTAGTATGTATAGTTTCAAATTGAAACGTTACTTTTATAAGTTGGTACGTATGTTGATTTTTCATTGTGATATTTTTCAATTTGTTAAATGTTTGAATTGTGTTTATATTGTTAGAAATTTAAATTTTGAATTTTTGTAAAGAGGCCATGAATGGATTTAGGCAAGTTTTTATGCTGGATCTTTTGGCTTTTGACTTTGAAGTTTTTGGTGGTTAATTGGTGGGATTTCGTTTGGAAATTTTTGTTGGGCATTTCTCGGTTTTTAATGTTAGTTGTTAAATTTAAAGCATTGGGAGTTTATTAATGCTTATTTCTTGTTAGTTGTTAGCCATTATTAGGCATTTCTCATGTTAAGTGTTAGGATTAATATTTCGTTTAGTTTTGTTCATTGTTTTTAACCGTTTTTATAGAAAGAAGGTGTTCCATGGTCAGTGAAGATTATTAGATCTTTTATTTTTCGTTTTCGATTGAGACATTGAGAGGGGGGGCACTTGTTAAGAAGTGTTAACAAGCTTATTTCCCAGTTCTCAATGCCTCTAATTATTTTCAATAGTACATTAACCCTGGTAGTATAATTTACAGTTCTTTATTTATAATTTTTTATTTTTATTAAGATCATTTCATTTAAATAGTATAAGTATAAAGTATTCTGTATTTAAAAGTATTCTGAAATTAAACTCACCTTTTATCTTGCGTTCATTCTTTTAATCCTTTAGTTATTTATTCAGCTTTATGTTTCTTTAGTTACAGTTCATTGATAACGCCGTATCTTTATTTTTACAACTGCAGATGTTTACGTTTTCCACGCGACATGGTAGAATTTACGAGAGCGTATGACGTGGTGTACTTTTCTCCCGACAGATGGCGGGAACGGATTTATGAATGAATTAGTTGACGTAGTTCGTCACCGGCAAATCACCATCTCGTAGATCATTCTGGAGAGTGGGCGTGTCGACACGTGCCGTTCCAGCTGCTGTATTTAAAGGGGTTATTTGGAAGGAAATGTTACTTACTTGTTTTATCTACCAATGTTCTCGATACGAGAATTGCTTTAAGCGTTCTCGGGATGCTGTATTTGATCTTGTGGTAAACATTTAAAAATCATGCGGCTTATTTTTATTTTTCGTTCTGTTTTTAAAATCATCTTTTAAAGTTACGATATTTAAGCTTTTCTGTTCTTCATGGCTTCTAAGTTAAAGTGTTTAAAAATGGCTGTTTTGATTTAAAGTGATTCATGGTTTATTCATCAATATTTGGTTTATTTTTAAAGACTGTTTTTATCAAGATATTTTACTGTGAACTTTGGATCTTAATAAAAGAAGTTTAAGCCTGGAGCTTTATCTCATCTGTCAATTTACTTCATCCACTTTTTAACATTTCTTCATTCAACGTACTTCATAATTTCTCTCATTTACATATTTTTAGAAATCCATCCTCCGATCTACTTCCACTGTTGAACTCTGCTTTATCAACATAATTTTTAATCAGTGTTACAAGTGTAAGATGTTGGGGAATTGGTATTAGTGCTAATCCCTAACAGTTTAAACGAAAGTGAACTTATGTAAAAGTAAAAATAAGATAAGGTAAGAATATTATATTTATTGTAAAAACTATATTTAAACACTGAAAAATAAAGATAATAAAGTGTTTAAATATGAGACTCAAAAGTATTGTAACTTAAAGTATATAACCAGAGTTTATTTAGAAATAAATACCAACTTAAATAAGAAAGATTTAATGGAGTTTAATGTAGTTAAAAATTGAATGGAAAAGGCAATTGGAATAACAAGAATAGAAGGGAAAAATATATATTTTTCCTGTCACCATCCCCTTGCTAAACTTATACAGAAAATCACTTCAGATGCAGGCTACAGAATTTTTATCAACTTTTTTCTCATGCGGAAGTATGCTAGAGAAAGAATGTCTAAAATTCTTTGACAGGAAATTTATTGTAGAATTTAAATCAACATTTAAATATCAGTTTCAATTATAGTGACTTTATTGATAGTCTTACCGTCCCCAAGGTTTATTCCTGCGCTTTTCGAGGTAAATTAATTTTTTTTTATTATTATTTAATCCTATGTAAATAACCGTTTCTAAAAATCAATGAACATTGTGGCCATCAATTAGTCTTAACATGATTTGCCTAAAAATAGTAGTAATTTTCCTTACCGTCCCATCCTTACCATCCCTTTTTTTTTACATTACCATCCTTTTTTTACTATAACATACCTCTTTTTTTTCCTTCCGTCCCTTCTTTAAACCCCTGTAAGACAATGCTATACCAAAATTTTGTACTAAAAAATACTACATTGTTATGATTTCTTATTTGAATGTCCTGTGGGTACTGCGCAAATTCATTATAAGTAAAAATTTAGAAGAAAATAAAAAGTTATAGGGGTAAAATAGTAAGGAAAATTAAACTCGCAAGTTTAACTTAAACTTCAGTTAAATAAGAAAAATTTCACCGCTGACCATTTTTTCTTTATTTTGAATCATTAAGGCATTCGTCTATCAGATTAAAATGTTATTTTAGCAAGTGTAATTTCATCAGATTTTTTATTCCTGAAAGTCAAAAGATTGTGAGAATGCCCCATATACAGTGAAACTTCGATAATTCGAACTTGTTTAATTCAAAATTTTGGATAATTCGAACTTTTTGCTTGGTTCCTAGAATTCTGTATTAAAATAATGTAAGTTTCGAATTTTATTGTAGATAATTTGAATTTTTCATATGATTGCCCTTAAAATTTTGCGGTAAATATTGTTCCTGAGACTTTTTTCAGCTAAAGTTCAAAATATATTAACTTTCTTTCTAAGGAAAAGAAAGGCAATGTTTTAGAATGTCACAGAAAAATGATCAGCAGCAACATTTTTTTTTATTTAACCGGGGTTTAAGTTAAACTTGTGAGTTTAATTTTCCTTACCATTTTACCACTATAATTTTCTATTTTCTTCTAAATTTTTACTTATAGTGAATTTGCATGGTACCCACAGGACATTCAAATAAGAAATAATAACACTATAGTATTTTTAGTACAAAATTTTGATATAATATTGTCTTAAAGGGATGTTAAAGAAAGGACAGTAAGGTAAAAAAAGAGGATGGTATAGGAAAAAAGGAACGGTAAGGAAAATTACCACCTATTTTAGGCAAATCATATTAAGACTAAGTAGTAGCTACAATGTTGATTGATTTTTAGAAACAGTTATTTACATTGGATTAAATTTAAAAAAATAATTAATTTACCTCGAAAAGTACAGGAATAAACCTTGGGGACAGTAAGACTACCAATAAAGCCACAATGCTTGAAATTGATATTTAAATGGTGATTTAAATTCTGCAGTAAATTTCCTGTCAAAGAATTTTAGTCATTCTTTCTCTAGCATACTTCTGCATGAGAAAAAACTTGAAAAAAATTCTGTGGCTGCATCTGATGTGATTTTCTGTATAAGTTTAGCAAGAAAAAATAATAACAACCCTAAAAATGTGTGCAGGTAAATTTTTTTGCTACATATTTAAATAAAATAATAGTTCCAGTTTTGGAAAAAAATTACATTGAATTATTTTTATTGAAACAATTTTATGCAGACAGCTCCAAACTTAAAAATCAGCTTCAGGGACACAGGACGGTATAGGAGTTTTCCTGGTATTTGGGCCCCCAACATCGTCCAAAACTTATTTGTCTCGTTGATATTGTTATGCAATCATGCAATGGGATGTTCCCCAGTATATGAAATAAAAAAAACACAAGAACATGTACTAAAATAAAAATTATTATTCAGGGACATAAAAGTCAAAAGATTGTGAGAATGCCCCATATATATATTTTATAATCTAGTCTTTTTCTTTTCAGTTTTTGTCTCTGTCTGTCAAAATTACTAACCTGCTTGCAAGTATGGTTTTTGAAGTATTTTTATTCTCTAATAAATTAATTACATCTTGAGTTATAAGTTATTGTTGACACAGTATGGCTGTTTTTCTTCTTTTTTGCACTGTCATGTCTGGAAATTCACTTGAAAACACCATCTTTGAAATATTTTCTGCTTTTTCTTAAAACGAAATTTTTGGTGACATTGTTTCTTAATGAAGAGCCTATTTGATAGGTTTGTGAACAAAAATAATAAAAAAATATCTCTGAAAGTGGCCAGTTTGATTTGAGAATAAACACCTTTCTATATCTTTAACATATGAAAGGCAAATGGTGTAAAACATGGGTAAATGACTTTTTTTTTCTTCTGATTTTCATGCAAAATTGCTGTACTACATTCTAGAAATCTTATAAAAATATAAGGATTATTTTTTACTGGATATATACCATAGTAAATCAAAGATAAATTTCAGATGTAAATTTTAATAATGAAGACTCTTTACACATAAGTTAACTGAAGGTCCACTTAACCAGTTGCTGCCACACCCGGGCGCAGAATCGGCGCAACACTGCGACGCACGTCGCAGACTCTTGAGAAGGTCTGCAGACTATTTTTCAATTGTTAAAATTTAGAAAAAAAAAAAGTTTGCTAGAAATTATTTGCCATGTGCCATAATAATACGATCCACGTCACATGCGATTGACGAAGCTCCGGTTCCCTTTAAAATATAAATAATTCACGGAGAAAACTCTAGACACGCGATCGTGAAATGCCCATTATTAAATGAGTCAATCCTCGTAGGTGTGACTTCTTTAGAAATTAAAAAAAATCGGTCATTAGTTCGAAAATTCGGACGTAAATATCACGAATTTCGACATACGTTCGCCGAAAAAACAATTTCGTCAATCATTTGCTGTTAAAATAGCCAATTTCGTCAATTATTTGCAGTTAAAATAGCCAATTTCGTCAAAGGATCGCGAAAAAAAACGGGAATTTCGTCAAAAGATCGCGAAGAAAAAACGAAATTTTGTCATAAAATCAAGAATGGAAACGCGAATTTCGTCAAAAGGCTGCGAAAAAATAGCAACTTCCGTCAAAGGCTGGGGGGAAAATGCGGCTTCCGTCAAATGATCGCGGAAAAAACAAGAACTTCGTCAAAGGGCTGCGGAAAAATAGCAACTTTCGTCAAAGGATTGCGGAAAAACACAAATTTCATCAAAGGATCGCGGAAAATACACAAATTTCGTCAAAGGATCGCGGAAAGAACGCGGATTTTATCGGAGGATCGCTAAAAAATGAGATTTTCGTCAAAAGATCGTGGAAAATAGACGAATTTCGTCAAAGATAGCGAAATTTTTGTCACAAGATCGAAAAAAAACCGTATTTCGTCAAAGAGCTGCGAAAAACAGCAACTTTCCACAAAGGATGGTAGAAAAACGCGAGTTTCGTTAAATGATCGGGGAAAAAAACGTTAATTTTGACAAATGATCGCGGAAAAAACGCGAATTCTGTCAAAGGATTGCGGAAAAAACGCGAATTTCGTCAAAAGATCGCGGAACAAACGCGAATTTCTTCGAAAAATCGCGGTAAAAAGCGAATTTCGCGCAAAGATCGCTAAAAAAGCTAATTTCGCGCAAAGATCGCTAAAAAGGCGAATTTCGCACAAAGATTGCTAAAAAACGCGGATTTCGCGAAAATACATGTATATCGTCAAAAGATCGCGGAGAAAACGCGAATTTTTTTCAAAGGATTGGCGGAAAAAAAGCGAATTTCGTCGAAAGATCGCGAAAAAAAAAAACGCGAACATCGTCGAAAGTTCGCGAATAAAAGCGAACATCATAAAAGATCGCAAAAAAACGCGAACATCATCGAAAGATCGCAAAAAACGCGAACATCATCGAAAGATCGCAAAAAACACGAACATCATCGAAATATCGCGAAAAAAACGCGAACATCGTCGAAAGATCTTAAAAAAAGGCTGACATCGTCCAAAGACCGCGATAAAAAAAAGGCGGACATCGTCGAAAGGTCGCAAAAAACGCGAACATTGTAGAAAGATCGCAAAAGAACGCGCATTTCATCAAAGGATAAAGGGAAAAAGGTGAATTCCGTCAAAGAATCGCGGAAAAATTTGCTGCAGCATTGATGTTTTCATGAGATTTTTTTACAGCTGAGTGTCAGGTCAAATATTAGTTAGCTATGTTTTCAGTGAAAACATGTTAAATTTTGAATTGCACAACTAGCTAAGATTGCTAAATAAGACATTGCATTTGAATTACTTATAGTATTTGCATGAATTACTCAAATTTGATTTTCTAAGAATTTCAATCTTCTCCAATAACAGCTTTTATTGCTAAAAAATTAGATTTTTGCTGCTATAAAAATGGATTTTACTGCTACAAAATTAGATTTTTGCTGCTTCAAAGTGGCTTTAGTGCACTTTCATTCCTGTATTATCACATCTATATATAATTTTTGATATATCACATTGTATCAATCTTTTCAAAAATTTTAGAAATTGGTGTTCATATGTTATTTTTACTGTTATTCTGTTTTCTAACTTCACAGAAATTTTGACAAATTTTATGAAAGATTTTTCAGATAGTGGTGTTAAAAATTTTCGGGACAAAGATAAATTATTTTAAAAAGTACTTTCCTTTTATGTTAATCACAAATACTGAGAGGGGGGGGGGGAGGGGTTGAGTGCATGAGGAAATAGGGCGTTCGTCCTTAAGTTCTGCAGACTGTTTTTAAAGTTTCTACTTGTGTTGCAGACTGCAGAAAAAAATTCTGCTGCTGGGCTGCCACAGGTTACTATTTTTCCATTCTGTTCAAACCATTATTTAAAAAAAAAATACATTTTGTGGTATATTTCTCTAGCAAATGTTGACAAAGCATATCTAAGAGATTTTTGTTTTGAAAAAGTGGTGCAAAATAGAATTAAAAAATAGTCACCTGAGGCAGTCCTGAGTTAACAAATCAGCTGCTTTATGGGAAGAAATTGCAATAGTTGTGTTTGCAATTATCAGTAGAAAACATTAATCCTAAATATCTCAAGACTTGTATTTTATTAGTTAGCTTATATATATATATAATATACACTATATAGCCATAAATCACTGGACACTTTCAATTTTAGACGTTTTGTTAAATATTTCAAAATATACCTGTTGGTTTCTTTTAGAACTGTAAGATTATAAAGAATATGTTTGACCTCATATTTATCAGTGCCAATTTGATAAAGAGGACAATTAGGGGGCCAACAAAAAATCAAAGAAAAATAATAATATTTGGGATCACCCTGTAAATTAAAATGCACAAAATGATCTATTACTGTGAAATACAAATATGTGGATATGTTTACTAATGTTTACAACATGTTTACTAATCTGTGTAAGAATAGCATGTATATCCATAGAGATATAGGCATTTTTTAAAAAAGTTCAAAAATTCTTGTATGTTTTTAGCTTATATCATGCAAGGTTTTCAGAAAAATTAGCAAAAAGTAGTAGAAACAGTATAGTGCAATTGGAATATAAATATATTAAATATTTTATGACCTATGAACAGTTGTATGAAATAATTTTTATCTGCGCATGCACGAACGATAACATTGATTTTTTTACATAATTTAATTGTCAGCTCTATGGAGCAACTCATAAAAAAAAATCCATGAAAATTCAGAAAGATATTGGCAATAGAGTGAGCTGAATTTTAGTTGTACTCTAAAAGCAGTTCCACAAATTGTATTCTTAATTATCTCACTTGTGGAAAATCTCTTATCCATACTTGCCAACTGCTACGAAAAAATCGTAGTTGCTATGATTTGCACCTATAAACTACGATGCTACGAAAATCGGCCTTAAAATACGATTTTTTGCAAGAAACACAAAAGCATTTTTTGTTTCTAGTTGCGATTTTTATCCCACGCAGCATATTTTTCAGGAGTGATTCTGTTCTGAAATTTCCAAGTATTCATTTCTGAAAGTTTTAAAAAATTGGCCATTAGAGTCTGAAAATCCAGACATTAAAAAATACTCATGAGAAAAAAAAATTCTGGGCTGCAAAAAAAACTTCTTAACATAAAACACTCTAATCGTGTTTTTGTAAATATTTATACAGGAATTCCCTTCCTTAGAAACAAGGGTGCCATTTTAAGAATTCTGGAAGGGGTTCCTTGAGGGGCAAGGTTTGAAATAGTGTGCAAAATCGCACTATTTGCAATAAACTATCGCGAATTTCGACAAATGACCGTGTAAAAAAAAATCAATTTCGTCAATTGGTCACAGAAGAAAATAAATTTCGTTAAAGGATCGTGGTTAAAAACGTGAATTTTTTCAAAATATTGCAGAAAGAAAACGCGAATTTCGTCAAAAGATCAGTAAGATAATACAAATTTCATCAAAAGATTAGTAAGAAAATGCAAATTTCACCAAAAGATCGCAGAAAGAAAACACTAATTTAGTCAAAGGATCGTGGTAAAAAAAGCTCAAAATTCGTCAAAGGATCGCGTAAAAGATGCAAATTTCGTCAAAAGTTCATGGTAAAAAGTGCAGATTTCAACAAAGAACTGTGATAGGAAATTGTGAATTACGATTGTGGGGAAAAAATTGTGAATATCCTGAAATGATGGCGGGAAAAAAATCGCGAATTCCATCAAAATTTACTGCACTGAGCTAAAATATTGAAACCAGGCTCCTTTTACAAATGTAAAAAAAAAAAAAAAAAGTTGCAAAACGAAAATAAACTCTAAAAATCATATAAAAATTTTCAGAGGAAAAAATTTACTGTATTAAGTTGAAAGACAGAAAAGACAGATTCCTTTTACGAATGTCAAAAGATGGCTGTGAAACACGATAAACCAACCAACCAATATCTAGATTAATTTAAATTTTGTGTGCTACAATTTCTCATTTTCAAAAGTTGGCAGGTCTGCTTATCATTCAGCTGCTTTTAGAGAGCAACTAAAAATTAGCCCACTCTATCCCAATATCTTTCTAAAATTTTCACAGTATTTGACAGGATTTTTTTAATGAATTGCTCCATAAAGTTGGCTATTGAATTGTGTAAAAGAATCTCTGTTATCGTTCACACATGCACAGATAAAAATTATTTCATACAACTGCTCATATTTCATAAAATATTTAATATGTTTATATTACAATTGAACTATATTATTGCATCTGCATTTTGCTATTTTTTTTTTAAACTGGTATTAAATTTAGTTGAAAACCATGCATTAGGCAAAACATGCAAGAATTTTTTTAACTTAAAAAAAAATCGCTATATCTCCATGAATATATGTGCTGTGCCGCTGTGCTTACACAAATCAGTAAACATGTTGCACAGTATCCACATATTTATATTCTGCAGCAATAGATCATTGCATGCATTTTAATTTACAGGGGTTCCCCAAATACTATTATTTTTCTTCGATTTTTTGTTGGCCTTCTAATTGTCCTCCTTATCAAATCGCCATTGATAAATATGAGATCAAACATATTTATCAATTATAATTTCACTTTATAATCCTGAAGTTTCAGAAGAATCCAACAAGTATTGATATATTTTTAAATATTTGACAAAATGTCTAAAATTGAAAGTGTCTGGTGATTAATGGTTATATAATATAGGTGCAGATTCACGGTCGCCAGTCTCCATGTGGCGACTAAATTTTTTGATTTGGTGACTAATTTTTGGCATTTAAGTCACCATCCTTTGGCGAATTTCACGTTTTTTCCCGCGATCATTAAACGAACATCTCATTTTTTCCTGAATGCTTTGACGAAATTCACATTTTTACAGCGATACTTTTACTAAATTCGCGTTTTCTTTTTTTTTTTTTTGCGATGCTTTGACGAAAATCGTGCTTTTTCACGATCCTTTGGCGAAATTTGCGGGTTTTTTTTTTAAAGATCCTTTGTTCTGCAACCTTTTGACAAAATTCGCGTTGTTTCTCCAATCCTTTGTCAACTTTAGCATTTTTTCTGCGATGCTTTGATAAAATAAGTTTTTTTTCCATGATTCTTTGATGAAATTTGTGGTTTTTTGAGATATTCTTATATATATATATATATATTTATTACCTCTACCTTGCCCAACTTTATCTTCTAACTATACATAGCTTAAGATTTATATTACACTTAATTTATATCCAAATTTAAAAACTTGTGTGATTAAATGACATATACACATTTAATGTAATTAATCTGTGTTTCTTTTGCACATATGTAGATTTTTTTTTAGTCTGAATTCCTGAATTTTTTGCCCATATAAACATTATTGCTTTTATGCCTTTCTTTCACAAAGTGGCGACTGGGTTATTTGGGTTTAAGAGCCACTGGCTCCTTAAAAATTTTGGGAATCTGCACCTATACTATATAAGTGTACATATTTGTATATATACATTATACATAAAAAATATTTAATTTATAGTAAAAAAAAAAAAAAAAAAAAAAAAAAAAAAATGTACCTTAAAAAAGAGTTGTTTACTTACACAGCATTAGTCAGTGCTGGGTAAAAACACTTCTGTAAGCTCAATTACTTGACTTGTGCATTTACATTTTTTCTTTCTTACAGCCAAACACCAATCTTCCTAGCACTCTGGATTGTGTCTGACATCACACTGTCATATGACTTCTATAAGCCGAACAGTGGTCTATTCCTGTATTCTTTGAAAAGTGGCTCTCTCTCCGTCTTCTATCTGATGTCACATAGAGGTAACATTAACTGAGGGAAAGCATTTCCCACAATATTATACAATCATTCGAAAAATTTCTTCTTCCCACATGCAATATTTTATTGATGTAAAAGAAAATTTTGACAGTAAAACAAATTTCATTAAAAAAATGGTTTGAATGATTAGCTGATAATTTTAAGAATATATTAAATTAAAGCTAAAAATATAAGTAGTGTTATGTTGATAGAAAAAGATATTAATAATAGTACTCACCTTTTATTAAGATTTACATTTATAATTTTTTCCTAGTAGTTTTTGGTAAAAATCTGCATTAAAAAAAATATATAATGAATAATGAAAACACTGTTTCTCTTGCTTCAAAAATTTATGTTGATAAAAAAAAATTTATATGTGACATATGTCGAAAATTTTTTTTAGCAAAAATTCACTATCAAGTTCATTTAGTAACCCATTTATTACCAAAGCATTTTAACTGTCATGAGTGTCAGGAAGGATTTACTCAAATCTTGAGTTTAGATAAACATATAGAAACACACAATAATGCAATGAGTATTATTTGTCATGTGTGTAAGGAAGAGATTTTTGATGTTTATTCTTTAAATGAGCATGCTAAAAAACACAACGGTGAATCTACCAATGCATTGATTGTACAACAGGTAACAGGCAATGAAAAAACTCCGGCAGGAATCCATAATAATGGAAGAGGTTCATGCCACAATGAGAGCAGTGAAAAAGATGCATTAGGAAAGCATATTTTAAGTGACAAGTTACAAAATGTTTTCAAATGTGACACATGTGAAAAAGAATTTTCAGAAAAACATCATCTTGATGAGCATCATCAAAAGCATTGCATTAAAATACAGCTGAATTCTCATAAACATGAAGAAGTAGAGCCTGTGAGCTTTACTATAGTAGATCATTTTCATGTCTCTGATGATAGTGATGAATCTCTTGATTCTGATGCATCGTATGTAAACAAAAATGATATTTTATCTGAAAACCCTCAAGTTTGTGAAAATGTAAAATCATTTACAGCAAAATCAGAAGAAACCCAAAATAAAAGTACAAATCTCTGTTCTCAAAACCCCCAAATAATAGAAAAGTTCATTTGCAAAGTATGCAAAAAAGAGTTTGAAAATAAGCACGCATTAACTATTCATTTTTCAACTCACTCAGAAGAGGAAACATTTGATTGTCACTTGTGTGAAAAGAAATTTTCTTTTAAGAGTCTTTTAAATGCCCATCTTCAAGCTCATCGAATAATAGGGAATAAAGGAATAAAGAAAGGAAATCGGGAAATAAAGAAACCTTCCTGTGGATCTACCAATGCATTCATTGTACAACAAATCACAAATAACGACACTCAGACAAAAATCATTAATAGTGGAAAACATAATTCATGCCATAGTGAGCACAGTGTCTTAGGAAAGCTTGTTTCAAATGACAAGTTACGAAATATTTTCAGGTGTGATATATGCAAAAAAGAATTTCCGGAAAAGCAACAGCTTAATGAGCATCATCAAAACCATTGCATCCAAGATGAGTTGAACACTGATAAATCTGAAGCATTAGTGCCTCTGATTTTTACTTCAGTTAATAACTCTTCTGCTTCTAATGATAATTATGATAAACCTCTTGTTTCTAATGTTTTCGACTTAGCTGAAAAAGTTATCTCATCTGAAAATTCTGAAAAATATGAAAATGTAAAATTGTTTACAACAACATCAAAAGAAAGCCAAAATAAAAATACAAATCTATGTTCTCAAAATCTTCAAGCAATAGAAAAGTTCCTTTGTGAAGTACGCAAAAAAGTGTTTCAAAATAAGCACTCATTAACTAATCATTTTTCAACTCATTCAGAAAAGAAAACTTTTGGTTGTCACCTGTGTGAAAAGAAATTCTCTTTTAAGAGTCTTTTAACTAACCATCTTCGAACGCATGAAGCAAAGAAATTTTCCTGTGGTGTATGTCAGAGAAGTTTTGTTTCAAAAGACAATCTATTTAATCATGTTCATATCCATGCCATAGTAAAATCTTTTAAATGTAATTATTGTCCAATGACATTTTTTGAAAAGTCCCTCTTGGAAGAACACCGTATTCTTAATCATTCTTGCAAAGAATGTGACATATGCCACAAGAAATTGCCTAGTAGAAGAAGGATGTTAGCCCATCAGCGTATTCATTTTGGCCCCCATATTTGCAAAATTTGTTCCAAGAGTTATACTAAATTGGCAAATTTCAATCGGCATAAATTAATCCACACTATTCCACCAAAACAGCCTGTTGTTAAATCATGCAGTCTATGTCCTGAGGGAAATATGTTGAAAAGCTCTAACAATTCTCGACTCTGTATTCATTTGGAGAAAAAGCCTTTTAAATGTGACATATGTGAGAAAGCATTTGCATCTAGACAAAACTTAAAGTGTCATAGTTATACACATAGTGGGCAAACTCCTTATGTATGTGAGATATGTAAAAAGGGATTTCTCCAAAAAGTTCACTTAATTTCACATCATCGTTCACATACTGGAGAGAAACCATTTTCGTGTGAAACGTGTGGGAAAAAATTTAGAACAAAGACAGGCTTGCAAATTCACCCGTGTACTCTTCAAAATCAGGCACCCTTTAAATGTGATGTATGTCAAAAAGGGTTTGGCCATAAAAGTTCTTTAGATATACATGCCCGCATACACAGTGGGGAAAAACCTTTCGTGTGTAGTGTGTGCTATCAGAAGTTTACTCAGAAGCCTGGTTTAAAACGCCACTTACGAGACGTGCATGGAATAGATATAGCAACTGTAATGTGAATTGAATATTAATTTCATTTAAGAACTTTTCTTTTTTGTTGGAAGGAAGTTTATTTGTAAATGTTTTTATACTAAAAAATTTTTGAAATGTATCTTTTTTACATAAATAAAAATATATGGTCTATATATACCAGAAGTTAAAACATATCAAATGTTGTTTGTATTTAAATATCTTATAACATCTGGTAATATTCTTCATAAACAAATGCAATAAATAGAACCACTTTTTCTTGCTTTTAATTTTAATTTTTATGTTTATTGCACTTTTCCAGATTTATTTATTCAGTACTGTCTAAGATAACATAGAAGGTGTAGAATTTACCATTGTGTATAATTTCATCTGTATGTCATTGATTCTTTCTTATGTACTAGCTAACCTGCCCGCCGTTGCCTGGACCAGTGATTATATTCTTAAATGAACCTTAAATTTGTATTATTTTATATCTTTAACTCGATTTCATCTGAAATATGTGCCTTCTGACTGTGTGAGAAATCAGTAAAAAAAAAACTTTGATATTTAGCAGCAGGGTTGTAGTAATTTAAATCAACTGTTTTTTTTTTTTTTTTTTAATCAGTGATTTAAATAAAAAATTTTCATATATGGAAAATGATCAGTTTTAATCGAATATAATTATTCAAGTAACTTCAAAGAAGGATTTAATATTTTAATGCACATCTAAAGGTATAATTTATAGAACATAAATATATATATATATGTATAAACAGTGATAGAAATTGGTAAATAAAAGGTAGGCGTCAAATGACGACTACTGTAAAAATCTTAGGCGTCAAATTAAAATTTTTAGTTACAATTTCTAAAATTCATTTTTTACATTACTGTAGATACTCTATGCTAGATTTTAGAAAAGTACCAATACTTGTTTTTATTTAAAATTATTGAAGTTCTTAATTTCCAAGATTATAATAATTGAAGAAACTTAAAAGTGATGAAAAGCTTCTTTAGTTATTGCTATACTTAGAAATTAATGGAAAAGTGCACTTAATCATGTTAAATAAATTTAAAACTCAATAACTTCTTAGCAAAACAAAAACAAATTTTATACAGTGTTCATAGTTACAATTGAATCTGGTAAAAATTAAAAAAACATGTAATGCATCTACATTTAAATCTTGTAACATGAAATCATAAGGTACACTAATTATTTTCACCGTTAAAATAATACAATAAATATTTTTTTAGAAAGCTAAGCGTAAAATTTGATGACCGAGAATAATTTTGTAGTCGTCAAATACAATAATTTGGTTGCATTTGACAACTAACGACCGCTAATTTCGAACACTGTGTATAAATTTTATTGAATTGAGGCAAAAAGTATCTTTCATATGTTTATTTTTGAGAATACAGTCCACTTCCTCTAATCCGCACTATATTTCAAACAAGAACAAAGAGTTAAAATCTTTTTTTATGCAAGATAATGCACATTTTGACTGTAATAAAACTTGACTGATCTGATGAATTTATTGTGAATTTTAATTAATTTTAAATGCACTAAAAAAATTTAATGCATTTCTGCATTCATCAGAAGGAAATATTCTGTATATCTTGTAAATAACTATTAGACTGCTATATTATGAACACATTTGTTGGCTATATAAAAGGTAAAATTGCTTTAGAAGAGTGGTTAGCTGTTTTGGATAAATATGTTAGTTTAAAAAAAAAAAAAAAAAAAAAAAAAAACTTTTGTTATTTATCAAGAAATCCTGACTTTTTTAAAAGGTTTCGAGATTAAATTGCAGAGTATAAATTAAAAGCTATAAAGCAAACCATTATCACAGCAATGTTTGAGATTTAAAAATAAGTAGAAATGTTTCTATTAATTTTGTATTATTATATCATTTAATATAGTTTGAATATATTTTTTTTATATAAAAAAGCAATTTCTTTCATTTCTGTGTTATTTATTTACAATGTACCGTAATTTCCGCCCTATGATCTGTAGATAATCTGCCAAAAAAAGTGAAAATTTTTGCAATGCGGATAATTTGATTTCTTTTTTTCCACTTTTGAAAAAAAAATGAACATTTTTAGCAAGGTCTTAGCTTGGTTTGCTTCTTTTCTAATAGATGGCAGCACCATACAATCACTTAATCTGGCTTGCTGCTTACGTGCACTTGGTACTCATTACGTGCATGCTCTGTAACAAGCTAGCTTACAGAAGAAGGAAAGAAAAGGATTTTTGAACAGTAAGTGCTTTTTACTGCCATCGCTATTTCTTTACTGATAGCGTAGGTGCATCTTTGAAAACATGCCTTGCAAAAAAAGTACGAGGTATACTGCCAAATTCAAATTTCAATTTGTAGAAAATGCAGAAAAGATGAGAAACAGTGAATTTAACATTCGATTCAATAAAATTATATTCAATTACATTCGATTCGCCATTAGTGCGGATTTTCTGCTAACTTTTTTCTGGCGAGAAGAAAAATTGCATTTGCGGATTATGTGCTGCCACGGATTACAGGCTGGAAATTACGGTAGTTACTATATTTGTTGATAAATTCCAAATATTAGAATGTGAACAAAGAAATGACCTATATTCCGCAAATCCCTTGGTCCTGGCCTGTGTGGATTAGAGGGAGTGTACTGTACATTGAAATTGAAAGCAAATTAGATTTTAGATGAATCTTTTATGAGCAAAACAGTAAAATATAGAAAGTGAGGTTTGCCCTTCCACTTTAATATTAAAAATAAGTAAAACGAACATTGCCGAAGGAACATGTTCATAAATAAAGAATATAGTAAAATGTAAAGATTAATATCATGCAGAAGGTAGAAGTGTGTTGATGCTTCCTGTAGAGGAAGGATGAAGTACTTGTTAAGATTTTTTTAAATCTTGTGTTAAAAATTGGTCCATTGTGACGATCAGAGATCTGAGATAGATAAGAAAAGGCAAAAATGTACATCTGTGCAAAAAATAGATTAAAATATATGTGATCCGATGCAGGACTGTATTTTTAAGTAATTCTAGAATAATAATAAATTAATTAAAATTATAATGTCCAAATTATATGCCAAACCGATCAGGGTTTCCATTAGGTAAAAAAAAAAAAAAAAAAAAAAAAAAAAAAAAAAAAAAAGACTGAAAAAATCTCATCCTTTGTTTGAATTTAAATGAGAAAGAACTAAAATTATACTTCAGTTTTTTATATTTTTTAGCATGAAATACAGCTTTTCATACACATGTACAAATTATTGCCAATACCTATTGGTTTTTACACTGTTAAATTTATTCCTTGCAGTAGAGAGTGTGTATAGTTTTTTATGTCTATTTCAGCTTCGGCTATGTATGTTAATTTTTTTTTTTTTAAGCTTGTTCCAAAAGTGAAAGTCTTTTTATTTAAAAAAAACTCTGCAACCAAAATCAAAAAAGTAAAAAATGGCTATATTAGAGATCAACCTCAACTATCCTATGCAAAAAATATTTTTTTAAATATATTCAAATTCAAATGAGAAATTAAAAAAGAACTGTAGGTTTAACATTAACTAGCGAACGTCTTTGCGAGACTGGAGATTAGTCCCCTTAAGAGACTACACTAGTCATGTGAAGAAACATGTTAGCAGAGTTCATTCTAGGATCAAGGGCAGGCAGGGTGCACTTTGCCATAAAAGGGTACTTTAGAGAAATAAAGGGCACATTAATGTAATGATAAATAATCAACTAATAACTCTACCCCCCCCCCCCCTGATCTCATCCCCCTAAAAAGTCTTTGCTACTACCCCTTTACCCCATTCATGACACTTTGCAGTGCAGGGCTTGATTCTTTTCAGAAAATTAAAAAAAAAAAAAAAAAAGAAAGAAAATCGGTTATAAATCCGAAAATTTGGACATAAACTATATCACAAATTTTGAGAAATGTTCGCCGAAAACAACCAATTTCGTCAGAGAATCGCGAAAAAACGCCAATTTCGTCAAAGGACCTTTCTGGGGTTTTTTTTTTCTTTCTTATTTTGGCTGCATTTTCACGGTAGCCGAGAAACGAGGTGTAGAGACAGACAGAGAGAGAGGGGAAATTTATGACTGCATCGGTGCTGGAATTTTACTGAAAATAATTGGTGTCTGTATGATGATGTTGGGGGGGGGGGGGAGTGAAAAGGAACAGAGAAAAATGGGGCTAGGACATTATATAATGTTTACAAATAGTTTAGAGTTTGCTTGAAATAAGCGATGAAATTAACTTAAAGGGCGCTATTTTTCCATCGGTCGATTTTCCGAATGATAGGACTCGCGGGGCAGGGATTTCAGACAGTGGGGGCATCAAGGCGTCAAAGTTTGTAAAGAAGGGCAGGCAGGGTGGCCCGCCCCGCAAAAAACACCTAGAATGAACTCTGCATGTTAGCTAATGTTAAGTCTATGAGAAGGATTTTTTTTTTTTGTGTGTGTGTGTGCATGGAAACATTATTTTTCAGATATCTTGCAGGTCAGGGAAAACAAGTAAAAGTTAAGGAATTAGAAAATTGAGGCAAAGAGACTAGGAATTGTCAGGGAAATTAAAAAGTATTTGAAGTGGTTAGGGATTTTTGATGTGCTACTTTGCAACAGGATCTCTGTTATCATTGTAAATGAAGAAATTTATAATTAATTATTCGTTCAATCAAAATTTTTTATATAAAATTTATGCAAGCTATGTAACAATAGCATAATATGAAAAATAATTGAAAATCTCAAATACATACACTGTGTTTTTATATATTTTTAAGCATTTATCCAGAATAAAAGAAGTAGGGATGAATCGAATATTGAATTTGCCTGATATCTGATGCTCCTTTGCCTGCTGGATTCGGATATCTATCACTAGATATGTTTTTAGTTTTGGTGAATGTTTATTCATTTATATAATGCCATCTCAGAACAATAAATTACAAACATGTTTCACACATCATTAAAGCATTTTAAATACAGTAAACTCCCTCAAATCTGCACAGCTTGGGACCAGAGGCTGTGCAGATTTTAGAATTTTGCGGATTTCTGGTCATTGATTTGTTTACATTTTTGAATATCTGATATCTGAAGTTCCTTTGCCTGCTGGATTCGGATATCTATCACTAGATATGTTTTTAGTTTTGGTGAATGTTTATTCCTTTATATAATGCCATCTCAGAACAATAAATTACAAACATGTTTCACACATCATTAAAGCATTTTATATACAGTAAACTCCCTCAAATCCGCACAGCTTGGGACCAGAGGCTGTGCAGATTTTAGAATTTTGCAGATTTCTGGTCATTGATTTGTTTACATTTTTGAAACATTAATTTGATTGGTAATTAAGCAAGGGAAATTATAATGAATGCTTGCAATAAAGTGAAACATTAAAATAACTAAAATATTAAAATAATTTATTAGTTTAAACATAAGTAATTATTAAAATAATTATGTAAAATAAAAATTTAGAAAAATATTAAATTATTAACAATGAAATCGATTCAATTCAATTCCAAAAGTACTATGCTGCCATCTAGTAGTAAAGCGATCGTAAGATCGATACGTCAACATATAGATATGCTTATTTATATCAAAATCAAAAGAAATGTAAATTTATTTAGTAATAAATCAGCTGTAATAACGAAAAGAGAATGATTAACAAAAAATTTAGTAAAAAAAATATTGCAGTAGTCGCTGATTTCGGCGCCATCTTGAATTTTGTTCCTGCAACTTAACTGTAAATTTCATTGTTTACATCTGGAAAAATAAGCGGATTTTAGGTGTTTGCGGATGTAAGGGAGTTTACTGTATATTGAAATATAATTTACAAAAACAATATCTCTTTGAATATCAGGGCTTGAAATTCACATTTTCCTCCAGGAGGGGAGTTTTCCTTCCATCATTTATAAATGCTGGGGAATTGAACGATTTGGGAGGAAGAAAAAATATCCTTAGACGTCGTTATTTTTTACATGCCACTTAAAGAATTACATTTATGCAGACATGACAAAATACTATTGAAATAATTTAAATCAACAACTCAAGATAATACTCCAAAATGTTTATTTTTATTATAACAAAGGAACAGAATCAAGCTTTATCTATATACCATGGCTATTTTTCAACTTTCACCTAATGTTATGGGTAATTAACAATTAGGTTGCTAAATGAATTTCTTAATTTAGATTTTATTCAATTTTGTAGGCTTTAGCTTCTTTCGCAAGTTACACTTTTGACAAACAGCACAGAGCAACTTTTATTTTGGAAATTATCTGAAATGCATGGTTATGCTTTCTTAAAAATATTTAAGAAAATTTTGAAATCTGATGTGAATTCATTTTTAACTTACTTGCATGAATAATACATATTGGTGATTGTATTGTCAATATCCTTTGATGATTGTATGTCACTTTTGAACAAAATTGTTTTATTATATCCTTAATGGAATTATGAGTCAAAACCTGATTCCCTGGTATTTCCGTTAATTGAACTATATTCTATGCATTGGAATTTTAAACCCATATCCAAAGTTTGAAAAGGAAATAATAAATTGATTTCTTCTATTACACGAGAAATGGTTGATATCATAAAGTCATGTCCTAATTTCTATCAATTGCAAGTATCAACTAGTTTGTTGTTTCTAAATATGTTTCCTTGAAGTTCACTAAAATTTTTTTCCTTCATGTGCACCACAAGATTTAATCTCATTTTGTTTGGTGCTGACTCTAGTCCAATTTGGTAGAGCTGAGTCTCCGATGGCCATTACTGCCCTTTCAGTTATTTCTTATTTCAAGAACAGGGAAAAAAAAATATGTAAATCTGTCGTAAAAGAAATATTGCTGATTTCGTCAATCATGGCAAAAATAAATAAAAAAATTTGTCAACCAGTTGTGAGAAAAAAAGAGAAGTTCATGGGAAATCGGCAGCTGGAAAAAATCGCAAAATTTGTCAGACGATCACCGGAAAATATCTTGAAATTTGCCAGTCCGTCACAAGCAAATATCGTGAAATTCGTCAGACGGTTGCTGACAAAAACCCACAAAAATTTTCAGTTGGACACAGAAAAACAATCGTTAATTTCATCAGTATGTTGCAAGAACAAACAGGTAAATTTGCCAATTGGTCACAGAATAAAATTGCTAAATTTGTCAATTGGTTGCGAAAAAAATTTGCAAAATTCACCAATCGGTCTCTAGAAAAAAAAAAACGCGAAATTCGTCAGTTGGTTGCAGAGAAAATTTTTTTAGTCGGACGTAGAAAAACAATCATGAAATTTGTCAATCTGTCGTAAGAAGAAACTGTGAAATCTGCCGATCAGTAGCAGAAAATATTACAAAATTTGTCAGACTGTACCGAGACTTGATCGTCGTTTCACAAAGAAAAATTTTCGGAAAAGGATTTTTTAGAAATAGGAGCCTTCTGCCCACAATATTCTTTAGGGCATGAATCCAGCCATTCCATCTCAAAATTCAAGCCCTGTATATGTATATAATTATTGTTGTATATGTATAAAGAAAAGTAATTTAAATATTGAAATATTCTGTTTATTTGTACAATGAAATGCTGATAGTTACTATTGGATTTGGATATTGGATTGAGTATATGGATAATTTCTAATAATTAATTTGTATAATGAAATGCTGATGATTTGCACAACAAATTTTAACCATACACACTTATTAATATGCTTATAATTATAGAGTATTTTCACAAAGATAAATATAAATTTCTTGTTATAATTTAAACTAAACATAAAATATCTACTAATATATCCATGATCGAAGAGTTATTTTCTCCAAACACAGGTTTAGTTGATGCCTTTTTCCTGTTTTAGTTATTTAATACTGTTTTAAAGTTAAATTACTTTGATATTTATAAGTAAAAAGAAAATTACATTTAATTTTAAATATTTATAATGAAGTTACAAAAATAACTACAGTGAAACTCGTTTAAGATACGAATCAAGGAGCCGAGGGCATTTCGTATCTTAAGCGGGATCGTATCTTATCCGGATTTCACAGATTCTCGAATAGTAATGCATACGCAGCCAGTACACATTATTATCAACAATTTTTAACTGTTTGTAACTCTTACTTTAATTCTTTCTAACAATTTTTAGATAGTCTAGAAAATATGAGTTTAAGATTTTGAAATAAAGAACAACCTTTTTTTTTTTTTTTTTTTTCACTTTTGAAATAAAGAATGGCATTTTTTTTTCACTTTCTAAATTTTATTGTGTTACTGTTTGTACAGTAACAAAACAAAAGTAGCTTTATTCAATACTCTCTACCAAATTAAATAAAAGATAATAAAACAAAATTCATGTTAATCTTTGGAAAACAGAAATTTAAATATTACACACTCAGAGGAAAAATAATAAATTTCCGTAATTATTTTTAAAACGACAAACTAGATGTATGTAAGAATAATTATTTGGTGAGGAAATCCTTTGCTCTTCTTCCCTTTTGTCCTAAAGACACGTAGTAAACGGACTGCACAAACACCGTTTCGTATATAAAGCGGGTTTTTGACATGAACATACAAATTTTCTTCGTATCTTAAGCAGGGTCGTATCTTATCCGTACGTATATTAAGCGGGTAATTTTACACAGGTTTAATAGGCATTTTTCAAGGGACCGGAAGAAATTCGTATCTTAAGCGGGCGTATCTTAAACGAGTTTCACTGTAGTTGGATGTGCCAATTCCAAAACTTTTTTCTATCTCATAGATCTTAATATTTCAAAAAGTAGTTACAAAAACGTTAATACTTCAATATTAGTAGTTCAATACTATACCAACTTTGCTTTTCATCTAAAATTTCTGCTCCAGTCAATCAAAGTAAAAATAAATTAATCTCGATCATGATATTTATTAAAAGCAATAATTTTTTCATTATTCTGTTGTACATCAGCTGTTTGCAAATAGCTGGCTTATCAGGATGCGAAGTTTCCATCGCTTCACGAGCCACCAATATACTTTACAAAAGAACTACGAAAAATCAAGAAAATTTTACAAAAATTGCTATTACGGTGCCACCTTCGGGCAGAATATTTGCAAATTGAAGAGAAAACTTCTGGCCATAGCCAAAAATGTATGCAGAAAATTCATTCAATTCTATGCTTAGCTTTTCAATGGTAAAATAATGAAAATAACACAAAAATCGTACAGTGAGTTATGAATTTTCCGTGATTTTTTATTCACATTCTGCGGCTAATTTTTGACATTTAAGAATTTGGTTCCAAACTTTTAGCCCAATAGTAAAAATTTCCTCTGCATTTTTTTGCTTTCTGCGGGGATTTTATGAAATTTGTAAAAGAATTAATTCCCTTTACAATGTTTTAGACCTCTATATAGTACATTTTGCCCTTTGTGATTTTTGAATTTTTAGTTAGTTTTTTCTTTTTGCATTTTTTAGTAATTTTTCCAAATTAGTAAAACAAATCTGGTTTTAATCTTTTTTCCGATATAGTAAATGTTGTCCTCTTTTCAATAAAGTTTATTCAGAATTCGTACAGTGAACTTTGAACTTTTCGCAATTTTTTTAATGCAACTTTTAAAGTTTTTTCGCATCCCATGATGATTTTTAGACATATGTAAAGAATATTATAACTCTAGTAGTCTTACAAGAGGACCACCAAACATAATGCTCACAGATTTTGATGAATTTAAGCTGTATTGTAGAATTCTTATCCCTAATTATTCTGATGAAGGGATTTCTTCAAATGGACATTAGATTTTGAGAAATTGGTGGTCAAAGTTCAGCATATGTTGCAAATAACCATTAGTTTGCTAATTTCAATGTGTACTTTGTAGGGTGAGATGTAAATAAATCTGTGCATTTATTTTGACCATTGCGTGAATGCAACACCAGCGGGTAATGGGTTAAAACAAATGCTGAAATTCGACCCCCAATTTCTCAAAATCTAAGGCGCATATGAAGAAATCCATTCACCAGAATTATTAGG
The DNA here is from genome assembly GCA_963932465.1 of Maratus speciosus. NCBI lineage: Eukaryota > Metazoa > Arthropoda > Arachnida > Araneae > Salticidae > Maratus > Maratus speciosus. The sequence goes on from OZ010798.1 coordinate 136,148,997, forward strand.
GATGAGAACTCTACAATATATTTTTAATTCATCAAAATCGATGAGCATCATGTTTGGTGGTCTCCTTGTTAGTAGTCTTTTAGTGTAATAATAGTCAATTTTGAACTCTGAGATTTTTTAATGTCATTTTTTGCATTTTTTTGCAGCACTTTTCCCCCATTAGTAAAAGAACTCGATGTAAAAGTGTTTCCCCCATTAGTCAATCTTCTAGTCCAATATAGTGAATTTTGTCATCTTTCCAATAAGTTTTATTCTGAATTTGTAAATCGGATTCGATTTTTAGAATATTTTCCGTCATTTTACAGTTCTTTTGTGTTTCATGTGATTTTTTGATGCATCCAGGCAATGTAAGACAGTGAGCTAGTTATCAATAAATCAATTTTTAAATGTAAAATTGTATATTGTAAATTAATAGCTGTTAAGAAAGTGTAATTTATATTTTTATTAAAGTAGTTTACTGTTACTCTGTGATTTCTCTTTATTTAAAATATCTTTCAGACATTTCACTTTGATATAAGATTTTTTTTTCTTGGAATAAATCTTTCACTATCGTTTGCTTTAAACCAAAATATGGTATAATCAATTAAAGTTTGTTTTTTTTTATTTGTAAATTAACAGTTTCTAAGAGAGAGTTTCTAAGTAAATTAACAGTTTCTTGATTCTATTGTGACTAGTGATTTTTTTCACATTGTGTTTTGTTAATCTAAGATTTTTTTTAAAAAAAGAAAAGAAAAGATAAAACAGTAGAACCCTGCTAATCTGAACGAATTGGGACTGATACCAGTTCAGATTGCAAAAAAATTGTATTACCCGAAATTCTGATAAAAATTGAAAAGAAAAAGGTGTTTGCTAAAAGAAAATGTAAGTTATAAGTTCTCAGTAGTACAGTAAACATCTTCTAAACTGGCATCCTAAAGTCTGGCATGCTGAATAATCCAGCACGTCTTTCAGAAAAAAAAAGTGTTGCTTGTCTAATCACTCTTTATGTTTATAACGATCTAATGGAACTTCAGAATAAGAAATTATGTAACAACTCATTACAAATGGTACAAAATCACGAATCTATAAATAGCTCAGTTGCTATGTCAACAAGGGGGGAGCAGAAAAAAAACATTTCTGTAGATAATTTGCGAAATCAAGCTGTTGAAAAGAAAATAAATTTTTATCATGTGAAAAAAATGTTTTTTGCCTTTCAAAAAATAATTTTATAGTGACTGGCAAACAAACGTGTATTCAAGATTTTTTTAAGGTGGCTTCTACGAGTAGGCCTACAGTGCATATTTTCATTTTATATTTGTGTACATATGTTGTACTTTTACATTATTGGTTTTTTTCTCTATTCAAGTTGTTTAAAGAATAAAAAACATGCTTTACTACCATTTTTTGTTGAATTCTAATTTCTGTACGGTTTTCCCAACATTCATCGATTCATCCTGTAATCTAGAAAATTTCGTAGTAAAAAGTACTTTTGGTACTTTTCGGTTAGCCGGGCGCCAGTGTTCTATATACATATATATGTATATATATATATGTATGTATATATACATATATATTTACATATATCTATATGTGTTTATATACAATATATGTATATACATGTATATTTACATATATGTATGTATATAAATATGTATATATAACACTGGCGCCCGGCTAACCGAAAAGTACCGTACTTTTTTGTTTTAGTACAATAATTCAATATTTTCAGTTAATCTCTTAAGTATAATTTTCGAAAATAAAAATCTGTTTGGATTAAACGGAATTTCGGATTAGCGGGGCTTTACTGTAGTCTTAACACTAAGTGTTAAATAACTGTTAAGTGTTAAATAAAACTTAGTTATACACTAAGTGTTAAAAGATTTTATATTTTTTAACGAAGATCTAAGTAAAAAAGGACTTGCCAAAAGCACTCTTCAATTGCTTTTTTCGTATATTACCATTAGAGTACATTTAAACCAAAGCAATAATAATAATAATATTTCTTATTGTCCAAACTCTTTGAAATGTCTAATATAATGTTTCTGATTCCTGTGTATGAATTTTCATGCTAAAATATTGATATATAGTGGTAAAAGCTTTGCAGATTGGGAGCAAAAGTCACATGCATATTCACGATTTAAGCAAGAAAAAATCCTGAAGTGACTTTCAGAAACAAACGGTTTTGAAAGAGTTAATGTCAATATTTTTTAAAGGGATTGTGATATTCGATGGAAAATGAACATAATGCGGTTTAGTACAGTAGACTCCCTTAAATCCGCGCCCTTAAAATCCGTGAACGCCTAAAATCCGCGTATTTTTTCAGATGTAAACAATGAAAGTTGCAGGAACAAAATTCAAGATGGCTCCGAAATCAGTGACTACCGCAATGTTTTTTTTACTAAATTTTTTGTTAATCATTCTCTTTTGGCTATTACAGCTGATTTACTACTAAATAAATTTACGTTACTTTTGATTTTGATATAAATTAGCATATCTATATAAAAATTTCCAGGGTTCGAAATGGAAAAATCAACGAACCATAACGCTATTTTAAAATTACTGTTCGCGGATTTTTTTTTTTAAATTATAGACAAAAATTTATTTGTAAACATACAAAGTAGTATAAGAAAAACATTCAAGACTCTAAATAATAATGTAAAAAGTTACTAAAGTTAAAAGTGCTAAGAACGAATAACAATGTATCGATCTTACGATTGCTTTACCACCATATGGCAGCATAGGACTTTTGAAATCGAATTGAATCGATTTCATCGGTAATAATTTAATATTTTTCTAAATTTTTTATTTACATAATTATTTTAATAATTATTTACTTCTAAACTAATAAATTATTTTAATACTTTACTTATTTTAATGTTTCACTTTATTGTAAGCATTCATTATGATTTCCCTTGCTAACTACCAATCAAATTAATGTTTCAAAAATGTAAACAAATCAATGACCAGAAATCCGCAAAATTCTAAAATCTGCACAACCTCTGGTCCCAAGCTGTGCGGATTTGAGGGAGTCTACTGTATTATGTTTCTGATTCCTGTGTATGAATTTTCATGCTAAAATATTGATATATAGTGGTAAAAGTTTTGCAGATTGGGAGCAAAAGTCACATGCATATTCACGATTTAAGCAAGAAAAAATCCTGAAGTGACTTTCAGAAACAAACGGTTTTGAAAGAGTTAATGTCAATATTTTTTAAAGGGATTGTGATATTGGATGGAAAATGAACTTAATGCGGTTTAGTATTAGGGATGCACCGAATAGTGATTTTGGCCGAATGCTGAATACCAAATATTTGGCCCTCAGGCGAACAGAGTACCGAATATTCGGCTAGCTGAATGGTAACTGTTAGGCCGAATGCTGAGCTGGCCAAATAATTTTCATTTAAAATTTTAAAGGCATTAATATCTTGGAATTTTAAAACAATTTTATATAACATTCGATAGAGAAACTTGCATTTTGATAAACAAAAGCTTTTTACAAGTAAATTTTATACTTAAAAAAATCTGCTTTGAGTTATTTAAGAAGAGGATAGTTATAAAACTTTTTTAATTAATAAAATTTTAAATTTCATGGCTTCTCTGAATTAAAACAAATCAATATTTTCTTAAATTCTAAAAGAAATATTCTAAAATCAAAGAGAAATTGTGAAAAACAAAATTTGGAAAAAAAAAAAAAACTTTATAGTGTCATATACTGTTTATTTGTCTGGAAGAGACTAAACTAAAAATAAATAATAAAATCTATTCAAATGGTAGCAACTCTGCTCCCTTTGGTTTAGCAAGGAATTTTTTAAATGCATCCTATGGATCAGTGTCTGGAGTTTGCAATCATTTTCATAGATTGTAAACATACAGGTTCTTCTTAAAATCTTTCAACAAACTTTTTAACATAGACAATATCATCACGACAAACATTTTTTTAACAAAAAACATCTCAATCCATTTATTCCAGCAAAATTATAATACATTTAATCAAAAATATTGGATGTGTAACTAGAAAACCAAGGTGAATTTTTGTTCACAACTTTATCAACAATGAAGATATTTTAGAGAGATTTGTATCATACAAATTTTGCTTGCTATGTGATGATAGCATTGAAAATGATTGAATTTTAGCCAGTGACACAGTATAAATTATGTCAACAGCATTTTGAATAAAGGAATGTCTAGCTCATATTTGTTTGGATATGAATGGTGGCAATTTCCAGCATTTCTCATCATGATATCATGTTTCACAAAAATCATTGCAAGTTTGTTCAAAATATAGTTATGATATCTTCGTTAGTGTTAAAATAAACGAAAATTGAAAGTTTGACCTACCTTGAGAGAGATGAAATACACTATTTATTAGCGATGAGTTCAGGCTCACTTTATAAGGTTCACTTTAAAATATGTTTTAAAAGGTTTTTTAAGTATTCTGTTTGGCTGAATATTTCGATATTTGGCAGACCGAATAGTTTGATATTCGGCCTAACCAAATATTTGGTAACATTGACCGAATAGATAACGAACATTTGGTGCATCCCTATTTAGTATCTTCTATTTTACCGTATTTTGATTTACAAAGCTGGTGTAGAACATTAAACATCACAGAAAAAATGGAATTTGTGTTGTGAAAATGAGTTTTGCAAACAAATTTTTTCAAAGTGTTAATATTCCTATTTTTCAAAACAGATTCCAGCATCCAAAAGGAAGTTGAGTGTAAATATGTTCTGGTACTTTTAGTTTTTCTTCATATTTTGATCATAAACACAGATGCAGACTTTTAAAGATGACAGAAATAATGAAAAACATCAAAATGGCTCTTGGGGAAATATTTTTGCTTAGGGTTGTACTTTTCCATTGCAGCAATACTATTGTCACCAAACATAGTAGTAAACACAGAATGAATTTCATGGGAAATGAAACATTGGGGAAAAAGTGACATTTTTGGTACATTTAAAAAATATAACTTTTGAAAATTACAGACTTTAATGAACTGTTTTTTAAATAAATACCTATACTTAAAGTAAAAGAACAAGTAAATATTATACAATAGAGTAATAAATTAAAACTACAGGCATGAAATTGTAAATGCCTCTTAGCATTGCAGTAAACATTTCATTTTTTGAATGAAGGCATTCATAGTTTTTTGAACAAAAACTTTTTTTTTTTCTAATGTGTATTTCCAAAGTTCTGAAGCAATTTTATTGCAGCTTTCTCGTCATCATGTGACTGCTAAATGTTAAAATCCATCTAAGAGTCTGTAAAGATAAGTTACATTATAATTTACAGACTCTTAATATTTTACTCATACAACTTTATAATAAATGTTTTCAATTTGAAAAGTAGCAAATTAAAATGTACATAAGTCGAGGGATGCCTTTATAATCATTAATGCTATGCACTGCATATTTATAGGCACACACAGATGAGACAGGGAATTGTGTTTTACTACTATGACAATTGACAAATAGAAGAAAATTTAATCTTTTTTAATCGTGAATGAGGAAGTCCTATTAAAACCTCAGAACTCTTTACTGAGGCATTTTCTCGATCCCAAATATTAATATGTATATGAAAAAATGCGATTTTTGTGGAATTTTTCTTGGTTCATAAGAATTTATAAAGGTAATTGATCAAAACTTAATAAAATAAGAGCAATTTGAAAGGGGAGATTTTTTCAAACAAACTTAATTGCTTTCGAACTGTGAGCACACTTACATATCAGTACTAATGCAGTTCTTCATTCCTAAATAATTATAAAATGTGAATATTACATATAGACAAATAAACAATGAATTTGAAGAAAGAAGGGTTTGTAATAGAATCCTGTGCAATTCTGGTTATACCTAATCCAAACCCTAAAATTTTATTTTAAGTCAACCCGAAGCCCGACTCAAACCCTACATACTTCAATACGAAATGTAGGAAATTTAATGCAATTATAGAATATTAGCCTAATACCTGTATCAATTTAATTTTTTTTGTACAAAAAGAAACATTTGGATATATATAATACTCATTAATATTCAAGTATTCAATTTTTTTTACCCAACAAAATATTTTGGGTTTTTTTATGTGAAAAATTGCATAAATCTGAAACCGGCTTCCAAATGCCAAATCACAACCAGAAACATTTAAATTTAACATGACCTATGGTCTTAAAAAAGTCAACTCATCCCAAGCTGCAGCGAAGGAAACTAGCTCCAATCCAACCCGAATTTAGTGCCATGTCCGGTTTGGGTAAAATCAGGTTACCTGATATGATGCAGGACTCTAGTTTGTAACTCGCAGATTATGAAATCAGTGTAATCGAACTGTAATCCTAATCGACTAGTTCAGTAATTGTAATCCAACAAAAAATATTAAACGTAATCATAATGTAGAATTAAAAAAATAGATAATCAAAAATGTAATCATAATTTAACTTGCATAAATGGACACATAATCATAATCTGTTTTTAGAAATTGAAAATAATCGTAATCGATTACAGTCTTCCATAATGAACTCAAAGTCTGATGCTGCCATTCTTTTATAAGGACACTCTACTACCAAGCAGTATCAGGTTTAACTAACCTAAAAAAAATGTAGTATATGTACTACTTTTATTTTCCAAGCTTTTTTTCTTGTATCAATCTTGTATTTTTGTAACTTGTGCATTGTCTTGGATTGATATCAAATGGATCAATATAAAAATAGCAGCTGGAGGGATTTCTAAAATCATTTCAGATATCACTATTTTCTCATATATATTGCAACATAAATTAGAAAAAAATTGTTTATGAAGTTGCACGTATTTGTAAGATTGCTAATTGCAGTAGTCAATTCTGAGGGCAGTTTTTAGAATTGAAATTTATAAAAGTGCACACTCAGGGTTAGAAATTGGGATTTTTAAGTAAGGCGTCAAATGACGCCTACAATTTATTTTCTAGGCGCCAAACTGCATTTCATGGTTGCAATTTTACGTTGTATCGTATTTTCTCATTTCTTTTCACAACCGTGTTAACATTAATATTGTTCCTATTTTTATGTGTTAAGGGTAAGGGGGTATATATTAAAAACACTATCATTGTTAATCACTAAAACAAAGTAAAAACTGGTTTTCTATAAAACAGTAAAATTTGATTAAACTACAACATATGGATGCTAGAAAAATGTTTAACTAATTATTTTTATATAGCTTATATGAATACAAAAGTTGAAAATACAAAAATCACAAACAAAGAATACAAAAATTAAAATAATATCTTGAATTAAAATCAGGCCTCCTAACTCGTTAAATTTTTAAAATCAGGCCTCCTAACTCGACCGAGTGTTACATCAGAGTACCATAAATTAATGGCTTTTTGTGGATTGAAATTATCTAATGTTGGTCCATACAGTTTTATTAAAAGAATGTCATTGATCAAATTCAGTGACAAACGATTCCTTGTATTTGTCTTAATAAGATTAAGTTGGCTGAAACCCCTTTCACATTCAGCAATGCTCAAGGGAAGAACCATAACAAATTCCAAAATTTTCCTGATGTTATAAAAACTCGTATTAGATTTGGATTCTGCGATTAATCGCTGCCAAGCAGCTTTGCATGGAATATTTAACTTATCTTTAGTCCACATTTTATAGTCAGAGAATTCCTCGATTAATGCATCTTTATTAATGTTTTTTCTTACATTGTGTGGAAGATTATTTATGAGTTATTCTAATTGATTATTAACTTTGTTCTCATCATTTTCTTTCAATTCATAAAGGGAGCATGGGTCAAATATTTTTAAATTTGCAAAGATGGTTTCATTTGTCATATTATAGAACCGTTTATTTAAAGATTCTATTATTTCAGTTATAAGCTTTCTCCGGTCTTCTTCAAACAAACGTAAATTCGAATCATTCCGAGACAGTGTTATATCTTTATACTTTACTTCAGTACTTTGAAAACTATGGGCATTTTTAAACTCCTGAAGGCTTTTTGCATCTTCAGAAATCATTTTTGAAAGTCTTTCTTTACTAGATTCAAACTTTACAAAAAAATCGCTCAGAAGCAAGAACTTTTGCTGAAAAGTTTCAGAAAGTCTTGCAAGAATGTGAGAAATATCTTCATATAAATGAAGGAAATTCAAAAATCTTTCACATTTCAAGGTTTTTAAATATCCTCTTAATTTTGCACATTCTGTCTTTTCTTTTTCAGCAGCAACAACCTGTTCCATATGAATTATAACTGCATGCCAGTTCTTAATAAGAACCTGAACAGCTCGATGCCGTGATTGCAACCATCGAATGCCATGCAAACCAACAGGCCGCAAAACTTTTTCATCAAGGATTTCGGAGAGCGATTTAAGTTCCCTTGTACGTTTGGCACTGTTGTGGTAAAAGGAATAAATTCCTTTAATTGTGTCTTCAACATTAGTAACATACCTCACACATTTTAGTGCATCAGCTAAAGCTAGCTGTAATCTGTGTGCTACACAGTGAACTGTTGCTAAATCTCCACAGTCGTCCTCCATTAATTTGACAATACCAGAAACAGGTCCCATGTTTACGCTAGCACCATCAAAACTGACTGCAACCAGTTTTTCCTTCCAATCTGGTATAAATTCTTGTACAGCAGTTTCTATTGTGGATTTTATTCCAGAAGCACATTCATTTTCGCATTCTTTCAAACCAATAAAAGTACATCTTACATCTCCTTCATACAAATAATAAACATATATTATTTCTGATGATATTGTTGCCCTGTCAGTGGATCCATCAGCCATCATAGAAAAAAAATCAATTGAAGAAAACTGTTCTTTAATTTCTGATCTCATGCTTTCTGCAATATATTTAACGAATTGTTTAGCTGCTTTATCATTCACATATGTGTTGCCAAACTTTATTCCATTTTTTTGTTGGAGTGCACATAAACTGGGAAAGTCATCAAAAGCATAATCCTCTTTAGCAATTAGATATGCTGTATTGAAGAGCTTTTCCATATTCGAAAGTAATTGGGAATCCATTTTCTTAACTGCAGACATCAGTGGTGCTTTAGATGGATTATCTTTGGCTAATTTTGCTTTGCAAGAATTATAATGCGCAGCAGACATACTATGCTTTTTTACCTGAAAAAAAATAATATTTTAATACAAACTCAAAATAAAATTCATTAATTTTTTAAAAAAGGCCAGAACTTTTTAATTAAATATTTTTTATGTGCTGTAAAAATGATGAAAAATTTAAAAATGACTTAATTTTTCTTATTAATTTTAAATTATTTATTCACCTACATAGAGATGTTGCAAAACAAAATAAAATTACAGTATGCTACTTATCCCTCTCTCCCCCCTAAAAAAGTAAATCTTTTATTAAATTATACATTAAAATATATATATATATATATTCCTCTTGGTAGAAGTTTAATCCAAAACTAATGAGGATATAAAATTTGTACTATTGATTATTCAATTACTGGAAATATTATCAATTTTTTGGTAGTATATTATTCTAGGCCGAATGTTCTGACACAATAATAATTAGAAATCGACCGACCGAAACTTTCATTTCATTTTCGGCCTAAAATCCAAGTTTTGCCGAAAATGAAATCGGACCAAAACTCGACAGAGATTGTGTATTCCAAATCTTCTTTCGAATATTTTCAACTTTACTCATGGCTGAAATGAGACTATTGCTATGAATTCCATTGTTTATAATTATCAGTCATGACTGACTCAGACGTGAATGCAAATTATAAATCAAGCAACACATATTTGACTAAACTGTTTTACGCGCTCATTAAAAGCTGCAGCCTTAAAAAAAAAAATAGAGAATTTTTAGTTTGAAACTACAGAACTGTTTTGAATATTCTTTGAGAAAGTTCTAGTATAACATATAATCATTTACAAACAGTATTATAAAAAATAAACCTACATTGTATGTATACCTAAAATCAAAATATTTTAAAAGTATAAATAAAATTCTTGTAATTAGAAAATATTTCTGTATTCGTTGATAAATTAATTACGTTTTATTTTATATGGAATTATAATTTTTTTATTTATATCCCAAAATAAAAAATTTTGGGACTAAGGCACTCAGAGCCAATTTTGGCCACACTTATAATTAATAGTTATAAATATTTAATAAGCATGTATAATTAATAATTATATAAATTTAATAAAAACATATAATTAATAATTATGTATGTATTGATTACTGATTACTTTAAAAAAAGTTCCAATGTTTTTGTTTTCGGCCGAAAAGAGAAAGAACGCCGAAATTCCGTTTCCATCAATTCAATCCTTAATAATTACGGCTATTGCCAATTATCCTGCATGCTTACCAGATAACGGATGTTTTTAAAATAGAATACGAAAAAAAAAAAAATCTCCACACAGTTTCTTTCTGCATAACAAAATGTTATCCATCCAAAGCAGATCATCTTATTTTGATAACGTTTCCAACCTCACGGTGTTTAAGTAAACAAAACAAACCGCATTGGTTCTTCTTTAGAATTGTTCTATAGTGAGTGATTTTTGTAGAGGCTCTAATTTTCTAATCACTTATTACATTATAATAAAAATTTGTTTCACTGCGTAATTTACTATGTTTGCAACTTGCTGAAAATTTCAAGAAAATCCCTCCATTAACAACGAAAATATCTTTTTTTTTTTTTAATAGTAAGGAAAAGCACAAGCAGAGCTGGCTTTTCATTTATTTTTCTTTTGTATACTTATTCTGTTTGCTTGCAGTGCAATAATTTCTTTTTTCCGCTGAAACATTTGCAGAGTTCTTTTTATATGTGAGGTTGAATATGAATAGAATTTGAATAGTTGCTCTCGCTTTAAAGAGGGAAAAAGAAATTATAATGAGGCTACTTGTGCACGGCTGTTCTAAGATCCAAAGTTACTTTCTAAATTAAATTAGTTTTTGTTTAAGAATGCATGAAATTGGGAGTTGATTTCTTACCAAGAAACTAATGTAATCGAATAGCGTTTTCCATATTTGGTAAATACATCTTTTAGAAATTATTTTCAAATTTAATTATTTTTTTATTTATTTTAAAATATTTTTAGGGCATTTTATTTTAAATATTTACGAACATATCGCGTAAAGTAACAATTTATTTCTGATAGGTGGTTCTGATGAGTTTTTCGTTTTTGGGAAATAAATTATTTATCGCGATTCGTGTCACATGACGACACTTTTCGACTTTCCCGAATTGCGACGTCGGAAATTAGGTTCAAAATGCCGCATTTTGATAGTATTTCTGAATAATCAACTTAGGAAAAAAAATATGCAAAGTAGATAATATTGTGAGTGAAATTTGAAATTAATTTCAATTCGCATTATCGGCGATAAAGCTAAGTAATAGGTTCAAGTAATTGATAGTTCCCGATTTTGCAATTTACTCAGTGGAGAGATGAGTGACAGTGAATATTATTTTATAAAAGAAAAATAATAACAGAACAAATTATTCTTAGAATGAAATTACTTACTGTTTCATATCTCAATGCTGGACATCCATTAACAAAGTTTGTCTCTTCCGGTTTAGCATATTCTTTACATAGGGTACATAGCATAAAATTTTCTTCTTGAATGAGCCATGGGTGCTCTTTTTTCCATTTTAGGAATGTTGAATTGATGACTTCTTTGCGAATTAATTTAGAATTCTCATTGTTAGAATCTAGCGGTTCTTTATTTTCGATTTTTAAACGTTTATTTGGAAATGGTAAGGAAAAAAACGAAGTTATATCGCGTTTCGCCATTTTTAAACACTCGTGTCATCTAGAAGCTATACTGAACTCAAATATCAATTTTAAACCATGCTTTCAAACAAGTAGTGCAATAATTTTAAGGGTGTGGTTTTTAAGGTAAGTTTTATTAGTTATTGGTTAAAATCAAGTTAGCTTAGAGGTGATTGACAGGTGCATAGCAGTTTTAAACCAGGCTTTTGAACTAAGTGCGCAAGCTTTTTAGAGACAGGTGCCTCTCTGGTCAGTTTTATCAGTTATTGGTTAAAAAGAAGTCAGCTAGGAGGTGATTGACAAATCCTATTGAACCCCCCCCCCCCACCCCCCACTGCACGCACGTGAAGAACACCTGTTTTCCATAAAAGAATGGACAGTAGCATGTGTTTGAAAAAGAAGGAAAAAAAAAGAATAACAAAGAAAGAAACAGGCTATTTCAGACGTGACAAAACGACTATGAAAAAAAAAAAAAAAAAAAAACCTTGCGCTAAAGAATGAGAGCGTTTTTTAAACAAAAATTAAAGTGGGAAAAAGCTAGTCGTCAAATTTGACGACTAGGTATAATTGTCTAGTCGTCAAATGCAATAATTTAGTTGCATTTGGCGACTAACGACCGCTAATTTCTAACCCTGTGCACACTCAGTCAATCATAGACCCAAGAAAAACTGGCAGGCCTCGACATAATATTAATTGAACACGACAGCAACACATTAGTTCAAATACTTTCAAGAACAAAAGCACGAAAAATTGATATATCATTATCCATATTAAATTGCAATACATATTTAACTTTAAAAGTAAATGTATTTATTTAATATATTTTTTAAATGTTGGTGTTTAACATATGAATTGATGAAAATTATCGAAAAAGCTTCTTTCCCTTTTTATGCAATTTGAATATTGTTTTATTGATTTAGAAAATAAAATCAAAATTTTCAATGTAAAATTGGTTATTATTCTATTATGTTATGCTTGGATATGCTAGCAAGTGAATATTTAATTGACATGAAAAAAGTTTCTGCCGAGAAGTGCCAGAAATCCTTGCATTGGACCTGTTGAGATGCGATTAAGTAGATGAATAATCATTAAATCTTCCTCAATATTTCAATTTTGATGCAGTAAATTAAATGTACTCCATGACTGAATGCTTTGAAAAAACAATTACATTAATTTAAAACTTTACTTTGAAATTATTTTTAAACATTACTATCATTTAAATAATTGTTCATTTAGTAATTTTTTTTTCCCTTTCAGATAAAAAATCCTGTTTAAAAATGAAAAGTCTGTGTGTTTAAGTTACATTTGAGAGTTATTTTCAGTTTCTTCTTGCAATTACTAGACTAAATAATACCTGTTCTGCATTCAAATTTTGAGTGAAAAATCTCCCTCCTTAGGGTTATAAAATTTTGAGATATTCATTTATTCATATAAAAAAATAGTTGAATCAGCTAATTAAGCATTGAATAAATGTTTTCTCCCCGCATGATTACCGAAAATTTTGACAATAAAAAAAATTCATTAAAAAAAATATTTAGAACAGGCAATAATATTCAATTTTAGAATTATCTTTTAATGAGATTTGTTTTTAACCCCTTTTTTTCTCACTTTTGATAAATAATTTTCAAAAATAAAATACAATGGATAGTAAAAATATTGATTCTGTTGGCTCAGAAGTCAGTATAAATGCTATAACACTAAAACAATTTATTTGCGAAAAATGCCAGAAAAAATTCTATACAAAAATTCATTATCAGGTACATTCAATTATCCATTTGTTGTCAGATCATTTTAACTGCCTAGAATGTCAAGAAGGATTTGCTCATGTCTTGAATTTGGATAAACATCTGGACTTGCATAACGATCCAGTGTACATTGTTTTTCATGCATATAATAAAGTGCTTTATTCCCTGAATGACCATGCAAAAAGTCCAATAGTGAATCTACCAATGCAATCATTGTACAACAGGTCACACATAATGAAGACACTCGGGAAAAAACAATTAATAGTGGTACACTTATTTCAGGCCATACTGAGAGTAGTGAAGACTATGTCTTAGAAAAGCATGTGTCAAATGGCACGTTACAAAATATTTTCAGGTGTGACAAATGCCCCAAAGAATTTCTGGAAAAGCAACAGCTCAAAGATCATCAAAACTATTGCATCCAATTTCAGTTGAACTCTGATAAATGTGAAGAATTGTTGCCTGTGACTTTTTCTTCAGATAATTTTCCTTCCTCTAATGATAATGATAATGAACCTCTTGTTTCTGATGTTTTGGATTTAGCTGAAAAAGTTGTCTCATCTGAAAATTCTCAAATATATGAAAATGCAAAATCATTTACAACAAAATCAAAAGAAACACAAAATGAAAATACAAATCTATGTTCTCAAAATCCCGAAACAATAGACAAATTCATTTGCAATGTATGCAAAAAAGTGTTTGAAAATAATCACTTATTAACTATTCATTTTTCAACACACTCAGATAAAGAAATGTTTTGTTGTCATCTGTGTGAAAAGAAATTCTCTTTTAAGAGTCTTTTAAATGCCCATCTTGAAGCTCATCAAATAAAGGAATTATACTGTGGTGTATATCAGGAAAGTTTTGCTTCAAAAGACAAACTGTTTAATCCTGTTCATTGTGAAGTATGCAAAAAAGTTTTTGAAAATGAGCATGCATTAACTCTTCATTCTTCAACACACAAAGAAATGTTTTGTTGTCACCTGTGTGAAAAGAAATTCTATTTTAAGAGTCTTTTAAATTCCCATCTTCGAACTCATCGAGTAACGAAATTTTCCTGTGGTGTATGTCAAAAAAGTTTTACTTCAAAAGGCAAACTGTTTAATCATGTTCATATACATGCCATAGTAAAATCTTTTACATGTAATGTTTGTCAGATGACATTCTCTGAAAAGTCTTTATTAACAAAACATTATCTTAGTCATGGTAAAAAATCATACACTTGTGAAATATGTCAGAAAAAACTATTTAGCCAAAAAGGAATCTATATGCATAAGCGTAATCATTTAGGAATTTTCCCCTATGTTTGTGATATTTGCTCAAAAAAATTTGCTCAGCGGTGGTCTTTACGTCAACATAAATCAGTCCACACTGGAGAAAAGCCATTTAAGTGTGAATCTTGTGAAGCAAGTTTTATTCGAAAATCCTCTTTAGCTAGACATCGACTGACACATGAACGACAACGTGAACCATGTGAACTGTGTCCAGAGGGATATATGTTGAAAAGTGCTGGCAAATCTCGATTGTGTATTCGTTTGGAGAGTAAGCCTTTTAAATGTGAAATATGTGAGAAAAAGTTTACGACTAGACGTTGCTTAAAGAACCATCAGAAAACACATAGTGGAAATACTCCTTATGTATGCGAGATTTGTAATAAGAGATACATTCAAAAAGTTCACTTAATTAATCATCATCGTTCACATAATGGAGAGAAACCATTTTTGTGTGAGACGTGTGGAAAAAAATATGCAAATAAGACAAATTTGAAAAACCATTCATGCAATCTTCAAGAACATGCATCATTTAAGTGTAAGGTATGTGAAAAAATGTTTGCCTATAAAAGTAGTTTAGATATGCATGCCCGCATGCACACAGGGGAAAAACCATTTATGTGTGATTTGTGCGGCCAAAAGTTCACTCAAAGTTTTAATTTAAAAAAACATTTACGAATTACACATGCTGGGGAAAAACCATTTGTCTGTGAGACATGTGGAAAAAAAGATTTACAACAAAAACAAGTTTGAATTATCATTTTAGAAGTAGACACACTGGAGAAAAACCATTTGTGTGTGAGCCATGTGGAAAAAGATTTATAACACGGCCGATTTTAAACTGTCATGTACGAAAATTCCATGGTAATTAAGTATCAGAATCTGTTTTGTGAATAGTATGTCATGTCATCTGAGAAACTTTTTTAAAATTTCATATATTGAACATATCTACCTTCTTAATGAATTTATCACAAATTTTTAAATGAACCTTATGTAAAAAAATTTGTACGAATAATATAAAAAAATGAAATAAAACTTAATATTGTGTTTATTTAATTTTCTTTGTTTTATAACACCTAGTAAAAATAAATAAATAAATAAAATAAAGTTTACTAACTTTATAATATAAGAATAGATTTCCAGGTTTGGAATAATATCTATAACAATTAAATCATTGTCAGCATGGCAGAGGGACAAGACTAGATGAATAGGGGTCCATCCAGGCAAAATTTGGAGCCTATTTAGTTCCTTTTCTCAAAAATAAATTTAATAAAATGGGCCCCTTTACAAAAATAAATTTAATAAAATGTGGCTGTGGAGAATTTATTGAATCACGTGACCTAGGGCGGAATTTTGACTGTCACTTACGCCGTTGCATAATAATCCCGAACTGGTGAGAAAACTATTGCTTTTTCTTTGCAGATGGAATAAATTTATCTCGAAAATGGAGCCATGCTTGATATGCTCCCATTATAGCACAAAATTAGCACTCGCCAGGCGTCGAGTAACACTTAAAACGTGACGATTAACTTTATTGTCCTCACTCGCCAAACTCAATGGGCACCACTTGCCAAACGCGATGGTTGAAGGATCGATGCCAGGGAGGAAAGGGGTGAAATTCATTCGGAATTTACGGCGTCCAAATTAGCGATTCTCCCGAACGTAAGAAAAGAAAGTAGCAGGGGTGATTCTGTCTCGAATTTTCCGAAAATTTAAGGCATTCGTTTCCGGTAAAAAAAAGACGGTCATCAGTCCGAAAATTCATACATAAAAATATCGCTAATTTCGCTAATTTCTATGGTCGCCGAAAAAAATCAATTTTGTCAATCGTTCGTAGAAAAAAATCACCAATTCCGTCAAAGAATCGAAAAAATGAAAAAACGTGAATTTCAAGAACCAGGTAAAAAACACGTCAAAACATCGCGGAAAAAACGCAAATTTCGTGAAAAGATCGCGGAGAAAACGCAACTTTCGTGACAAGATTGTGGAAAAACGGAAATTTCGTCAAAAAATCGTGGAAAAAACGGAAATTTCGTCAAAAAATCGTGGAAAAAACGTAAATTTCAACAAAGAATCTCGAAAAAGAATCACAAAATTCTTCAAGTATTGCGGAAAAAAGCAAATTTCGTGAAAAGATCGCGGATAAAACACAAAATTCGTGAAAAGATCGCGGATAAAACGCAAAATTCGTGAAAAGATCGCGGAAAGAACGCAAATTTCATGAAAAGATCACAGAAAAGCGCAAATTTCGACAAAAAATCGTGAAAAAGAATCACAAAATTCTTCCAAGTATCGCAAAAAAATACAAATTTCGTGAAAAGATTGCGGAAAAATGCAAATTTCGTGAAAAAGTCGTGGATAAAACGCAAAATTTGTGAAAAGATCGCGGAAAAAACGCAAAATTCGTAAAAAGATCGTGGAAAAAACATAACTTTCGTGACAAAATCGGACCCCCTGGACCTCCCCTTGGCTACGCCACTGAGCGTACATAACTTTGTTACTGGCCAGTGGTTAAAAAAAACTGGCCAGTGAAAAAAATCCGTGTACTGGCCAGTGGCCAGTGGATAAAAATGTTAATTTTGACCTATAGCTCCCATGGAATTTCTTATAAGTTTTATTTAACTGTTAAATATTTTAATTGTTGTGTTTAAGTTTGCTGTTAATAAAATGAAAAAAAGGCACCAGGACTTTAATTTGAATACTTTCAACACTGATTTTGAATCTAGAAATATTCTTCTATTACTTTCGAATCCACGAACCCCTATGTTTTTCTGTTTATCATTTTCTCCAGTCCCCCTTCATAACATTCTTTTTCATAAAAACTGTGTAAATTAATGTGTTAATTAATTTAAAATGTGTAAATTGTAAATAAAACCAGCTCATGTAAAACAAAAACTTTAGCAAAGGAATTTAAAGAAGTTTTTGTCATAAATTCTTCATTCGAATTTGAGTAACTAGATTTCAACTTTCGTTATAAAATGTTATTTTTCACAAAAATATAATAAAATTCACAAAAATAACTTTTACTTTTCACTAAATGGGCCCCAAGAATAAAAACCTGCATTGATCCCTCATGAAGACAAAATAGCTTTATGCTGTGAGTTCTAGTTTCAAATAGAATGTATACCCCTTGGATGAAAACTTTCTTGGACTTAGTCTTCTTGGTTACATGATAACAAATCCTATCTTTTCAATGTTTTGCACTTTTTGTTTAGCTGTAGGCAACATCGTCATCTTATTTTAGAGATCTTTTTCCAGTTTTAGGCACTATAAAATATGTATATATATGTCCAGGTGAGAATGTATGCAAAAGAAAAGGGATATGACTATTAAAGTAATGCATTTCATAAAAATCAGCAACAGCCGGTAACTGGGAGGTGTCCATTGTGGAGGATTTTACAATGATATACAGTATGCCCTCTAAAGTTCCTTGCCACCCTCTTAACTTTGAAACAGCTGCTGCTATATTCATAAAAGTGGTGTCTAGGTATAATAAAGTAGGCATGCACTACTGAATGAAACTACCTATGGCGCCACCTGATGGAAAACTGCAGAGTCAGCATATCTATCTCGCAAATGGAAAGAGATAAGGAAAAAGAGTGATTTACAAAGTTGTAGAGCATCATTGATTTAGTACGAAAAGACAACTTCTGGACATTAATGCAAAGAATAGGACGGTTAAAGCATGCATGTGTTGCTTCTTGATTTCCTACACTGTGACAGCACGAAACTTGGACCGTAAAGAGAAATGATTATCTTTCTGACAAATGTGCATTGCAGCTGACGGTGAGAAGTTTGAACATCTCAAATAAAGGGATATTGTTATAACTAGTTTTTTTTTTTTTCTTTCTAAGATCATTTTGTCATGCCATAGTGTAGGAAATCAAGAAAAATCAAATGCGTGTTTTAACCATTCTATTCTTCGTATTAATGTCCGCATCGTGTTTTTCCTACTAAATCGATGATGTGTACAACTTTGTAAATCACTTTTTTTCCCCACCTCTTTCCGTTTTCGTTATAGGAATGCTAACTCCACAGTTTTCTGCCAGGTGGTGCCATAGGCGGTTTTATTTAGTAGCGCATGGCTGCTTTTAGTATACCTAGACACCACTTTTATGACTATACCAGCAGCCATTCCGAAGTTAAGAGGGTGGCAAGGGACTGTGATGGGCATACTGTATTTGTCGAATCTTTATTGAGAAAGGTCAGGGAAAACCTGGAAAAGTCAGGGAATTTTTTTACCAGAATTGTGTAGGAACCCTGTTTTTGTATAAGTCTATGGGAATGTTAGTATTGCATACTTTTAGAAAGTTCCTTTTACTTTCGGAACCAGTTCCAAAACTGAAAGTAGTCTCATTAAAAAAAACTGCAACTGAAATTTGAAAAATAAAAACTAGCCTGGTTAGAGATCGACCTCAGCTATCGTATGCAAAATAATAATAATAATTTTAAAATGTAAGCTAGAGATTTGAAAATGACATTCCCATAGGCTTAACATTAGCTTGCGTGTGTTTTTGTATGACTTGTGTAGACTCTTAAGGGGTTAATTGAGCAGTTCAAAGGTACTTCATGATTAAGGGGATTTGCTACTTTTTGACTTGGCAATAAATGATGAAAATATCAATTTTTTGAATTTTTTTTTTTAAAATATATTTAGACAACCCTAGTACATTCTGACAGTTATGAAAAAAATCTGATAATTATATGTACTTAAAAAATACTTTTTACTGCATATCTTTCCGTTTAAATGATTCAGAGTTACAATCTTTAAATTCATATCTCTGTTTTTTTTTTTTTTTTTTTTTAGTAATCGGTACATTCAAAATAATGAAACTTCAAGATACTCAATTGAAGTTATATTTTTTATTTGTGTTCATTAGGTTGTGTTTTATGAAATTAAGGGTCCGATTTGCAATAATATAGAGAGTTTATTTTTTAAAATTGTAAATGTTAAGGAAAATAGTCTTTTCTGCTCTGTTTTTTTACCCATGTCGTGACTTTTTTATCTCTTAAAATAATTAACCTTTTGGAAGTCTGGTCCTTACAGTTATAAAGCATACTTGTGAGAAAAATATGAAAAAATAAGAATGTTGCAAAAAGTTTCAAATTCAGAAGTGTTGTTATAAATTTTTCCCAAAGTTTTTAATTAATTTTTTCAAATTTTATCATGAGAATTGCATATTTTCTTAATTAAATCATTTTCTTACATAAAATAATCATTTAATAATATCCAAAAAAGATATTACAGTCGATGCTCGTTATAACGCCTGCCTAATATAGCGGCTGTTCCATTATAATGACTTATGCAAAATGTCCTGAAATATATCCCCTTTATGCTATGTTATTTTTACATCCAATATGTCGACTCAGGGCCGAAACTAAGGGGAGGGCAGAGGGGGCATGTGCCCCGGGCGCCAAATGAAGGATTATACCTTTGGAATGGATCATTTTCTTCTGCTTCCATTATTATGAAACAGCCATTATAAATGAAAGGTTAGATGAAGCTGAAAGAGCAGCCGTAAAAAGTTAGAACTCTAATTTTCTGGTCAGAATGGGGGAAAAAAATGGCCATAATTTTTTTAAAAAAAAAAATTATGGCCATTTTTTTTTCTTCATCTAACCCTTCATTTATAATGGCTGTTTCATAATAACGGAAGCCATCACTCCATCAGAAGAAAATAATTTGGTGAAAGCGGGACTCCTATAATGGGGACTCTACTGTATATTTCATTTTAAAAATGATCTTTAGAATATTTTTGTTGGTGTTCAGAGGGGAGTCATGACCCCCATGACCTCCCCTTGGATCCGCCATTGTAGATTATGTAGTTCAGTATTACATATTTTAAAATTTAAAATAAATCGGCTATAAGAAAATTAGTAAAATTCTCTTTGTAAATATATTTTGCAGAAGAGAAAGGGGGGGGGGGGGGTGCCAAAATCCATGTTTGCCCCGGGTGGAAAAAAAGGCTAGTTTCGGCCCTGTGTTGACTGCCAAGCAGCTTATTTCCTCCCAATACAGTAACCAAATTGTCCTTTCCTCAAGATTTTTTTCCAAGAAAAGATTACCATTTTCTTTCCCCAAGGACTCATTGCTGATTTCAGAAGTAAGGTCTCAAGTGGGCAGGAAGCAGGGTTGTAAAAAACCCGGGTTTTTTATATAAAACCCAGGTTTTTTTATATAAAACCCAGTCCAGGCGGGTAGCTGGGTGGGTACCCGGGCAGCTACGCACTATAACCCTGGCAGAAAGAATGGATTTCTTCCTGGTTTAAAATTAGTAATGAATCACTTGAACCTTATGTTGGAGTTTAAGTGGCCTATCAAGCCAAAAGCACTCCATTCTCGATAGCAGGAATTCGCTGTCTCATATTTAAACAATTAGAAAAAATCTCTTGTGGCTATGCTGCTTTTGAAATGGAAATAGGTAAAATGCTCTTACCTGGGATTCATCAATATCGCGATGACGTATAACTTCATCGGTGTGGCGTGGCCAGGGATTTTATCCAAAAGCTTCTTGAAGAAATTATTTTATTTTATTTTGTGAAGCATTATTTATCCTTTGAAGTATCCTTTGAGAGCTTAATATGAATCGCTAAATCCATGGGAAGATATAATGTAATATGAATTAGTATTGTGTGTTTTTACGATAAAGAAAGATTCAACTTTTAGCTTTAAATACTTATAATTAAACATATTACTGGAGTATAAGAAACTCCGTCTTAACAGAGAGGCTACATGATTAAGAGTGAGTATACATAAAGCTGCTAAAAAACATATTCGCAGCGTAGAAAAAATATATAATAATTAAAGGTGTCTGGCAAAAGTCAAAATGTTCAGATGTTCCTTTTAGTTACATATTAGTGATGAAATCTTAGTTATTAGAACATATGCTTTAGAGAGTTACTCAAGTGGTCTGTAATAGCACTCATTATCAAATGCGGAAGTAAAAAGAAGTAGTTCGTAAATTGGCTTGTTAAAATGATCTGTGTTTAGTAACCAAGTTCTTTCTTTTCTTTTTTTTTTAATCACTTTTAGCAGTTGCCGAAGAACATCTGGGGAATTAAATTTAACACCCCTCCTTAATCTCCTCAGATGGATAAGGTAACAAGTTCATAGTCTTGATGTCACACAAAAGTTGAGGTTTGGGTGTGGGCTTTGTCAAGCAGTCAGCAATCATGTATTGCGTGGGACAATATTTTAATTCGATAATTTTATCTTCCTTTAATTGTCTTATGGCGTGAAAGCGGATATCAATGTGTTTTGTCCGCTTCGAAAATTTTTCATTTTCTATCATCTTTATACTGCTTTGGTTGTCATGGTAAAGTAAAATAGGTTTTACTTGATACAAGTTAAGATCTTCTAGCAGTTTTAATAGCCATAAAATTTCTTGTCCTGCCGTTGCTGCAGCCACATATTCCGCTTCAGCGGAAGAATATGCAATGCTTGACTGTAATTTTGTAGTCCATTGAATGGGATTATCACCCAGAAAAAAAATATTGCCGGTGGTTGATTTTCTATTTTTAGTGTCCCCAGCCCAATCAGCATCAGCATACGCGATGAGTATTGGTGGTTTATTTTTACTTATTGTTAGGCATAGGTTTTTTGTGCAATTGAGGTAAATAATAATTCTTTTTGCCGCTTTCCAATCCTTCTCGCGTGGCGTTGCACTTCTCCTACTAAGTATATTTACTGGTGCCATAATGTCGGGTCGAGTGACTGTGGCAATATACAAGAGCGAACCGATCGCTTGCCTAAACTTTGTATTGTTCGGAAGTAAATTGTCGCTATCTTCTAATTTATAGAAACCTACTTCCATCGGTGTACCAATAGGTCTTGCATCTGTTAAATTTAACTTTCTAACCAAATCTTCTATTTTTGACTTTTGGTTTAATTTGTAACCATCATTCGTTTTGATTATGTTGGTTCCTAGGTACTGACTTATTTCGCCTAAGTCTTTTACTCCGTACTCATTTTGCAATTGTTTTATTACATCTTTAATTATTTCACTTTTACTCGCGATTAAAATATCGTCAACGTAGACGATGATATAAGTGAAATTTTCCTTTTCTTTTCTAGTAAACAAACATGAGTCAGCAGTGCTTTGCACAAAATTCATGTTTTTTAATGATTCTGCGATCTTTTTGTGCCAGGCTCTAGCTGCCTGCTTTAAGCCGTAGATTGTTTTATTCAGTTTACACACTTTGTTTTCACAATTTTTTTCTATAAAACCCTCTGGTTGTTTCATGAAAATTTCTTCTTCTATTTCGCCGTGAAGAAATGCAGTGTCGATGTCAATGTGTTGAACAGAAAGATTTTTGTATGCCGCTGAGGCTAAAAATGTGCGGATTGTTGTGTGTGAAACTACGGGTGCGAAGGTTTCATCATAATCTTCGCCGTACTTCTGATTATATCCTTTCGCTACTAAACGGGCCTTGTATTTTTGTACATTTCCTAAATTATCTAACTTTCTCTTAAAAATCCACTTACAACCAATAATTTTCTTATTTGGTGGGGGATCCACTAAGTCCCAAGTTTTATTTTTCTTTAATGAGTGGATTTCTTGTTGAGCGGCTTTGAGCCAATTTTCTTTTTCTACTGGGTTGTTCATGTTTGCTATGTCATAAAAATCGGTTGGTTCGAATGTGTCATTTGTTTTTACGTGACATACGTATCTGTCGGGTGGTACTCCTCTATTTGACCTCTGAGACCTTCTCGGTTCTACGTCGGGTTGTTTGGACGCGGTTGGTTCTTCGTCCGAATTACTTAACTCTGTTTGAATGTAGTTGTTGTCATTGTCTGAATTTTCTACCTCTTCGCTTTCTTTTAAGTTGTTTTCACTATTTTCTATAAATTTAACTGTTCTCGCTATTATTATTTTGTTTTCTTTTGTAAATATACGGTAACCTTTTGATTTGTTGTCATACCCTACAAGTATTCCTTCCTGCGCTCTATCATCTAATTTGTTTCGCTGATGTTTCTGTATATAGGCATAAGCTTTACAGCCGAATGTACGCAGGTAGTGTAAGGTGGGTTTTCGGTTGAACCAAATTTCGAACGGTGTTTTGTTTGTTATTTTGGTTGGTAGCCTATTCTGCAGGTGATTGGCGGTATTTATGGCTTCTCCCCAGAATTTTTGAGGTAAGCCTGCTTCGGAGAGTAGACTCCTAGTCATATCTAATAATGACCTATTCTTTCTTTCCGCTACGCCGTTTTGGCTCGGACAAAATGGTACCGTAAACTGGTGTTGGATACCTCTTGCCCTTAGGTATTCTTCCGTTTGTTTACCTAAATATTCCCCTCCATTATCGGATCTAATAGCTTTAGGGAATCTGCCGAATTGGGTTTTCACCATGGCTACATAATCTTTTAACTTTTCGTGAACTTCATTTTTATGCGAAAGTAAGTAAATTACTGTGAACCTTGAATAGTCGTCTATAAAAGTGACGAACATTGTTTTTCCCCCGATAGTAGGTGTACCGATAGATGTGCACACGTCCGTGTGTATCAGATCGAGCACTTTGCTTGTTTTGGGACAGTTTGTTGATTTCGGATATGGGGCATCACTTATTTTTGTTTGGATACATATTTCACACAATGCATTATGATTACAGTTATTTATTTTTATACCGTCTGCTAAGTTTTTATTTATTAATTCTTTTATCGCATTATAGTTACGATGGCCAAGTCGTTTGTGCCAAACTTCTATGCAATTTTTATTTTTACATTCATGTGCGATGTTTACTTTATTAGTTTCAGCGCTTTCTAATAATTCGACTTGATATAAATTATTTTTCATTCTTGCTTCAAGATAAATATTCCCGTTTCGGGATAACGTGCATTTTTCTTTATCGAAAATTAATTTATAGCCATTCTGTGTTGCTTTGCTTACCGATATGAGGTTCGATTCTAATTCTGGTACATATAATACTTCTTTTAATGTGATTGTGTTTATCCCTCCATCGGATGTTTTTGTTTTAAATGTCGTTTCACCTGTACCGTGTGAATTCAGTGTTTTGCCATTGGCAATGATGACTGTCGTCTTTTCAGTGTCGTTAAACTTAGTGAATGCATCTTTACTGTTTAGAATGTGTGTCGATGAACCTGAGTCGATTATCCAGGTTTGTTTTCCTGGTTTCTGGACTAAAAAAGCTGCGTCGCTGCGTTTTCCTGAATTGCCCTGTGTTTTGTTAATCCGAATTGGTTCTGTTTCACGGTTTTTGTTTTCTCTATAATTGTTTGCGTCTTCATAACATAACGATGATGTGTAATACTTGGATTTGTGCGGCTGTTGTTTTTGTGACGGTGAGTAAGTGTTTCTGTTCTTAAGATGCCAGCACTCTCTGTATGTATGGTTTTTTAATTTACAGTATGTACACTGTTTGTCCTTTTTATTATAGTGTTCAGCCGGAAACCTTTTATGCGTTTTAAACGCTTTTGAGGAATTCTCGCTCTGATCTGTGTTTTCTAAACGTCTTGTATATTCATCAGTGAGTTTTCCTTTTATAAACTCTGAATTAAGTTCATTTTCTGGACGGGCCTCGAGGGCTATAATTAAGGTGTTGTAGCTAGGTGGTAATGAACAAAGTAACAGAGCTGAAATGTGCGAATCATTAATAGTTTCGCCTATGGCTGAAAGTTTATCAACAAGTTCTAAAATATGTGTAATGTGTTTTATTAGATTGCCGTTTTCTGGGAGTTTTGCTCCGTATAATTTTCTCAGCAAATATAACTTGCTTGAGAGATTAGCCCTTTCATGAATTGTTTTTAAAGCTTGCCAGGTTTCTCTGGCAGTGTTTAAGTGCTTTACATGCACGATCTGTGAGTCTTCAATACTCAAGTTGATAATTGCACGTGCTTTACGGTCCCTCTTCGTCCAGTCCGTGTTAATTGGATCTGGGGGATTTTGTGTTATTACATCAAACAATTCTTCTTTTATTAAAATCATTTCTGCGCGAAATTTCCAATTTGCGTAGTTTGTCGAATTTAATTTTTCGACTATTTGAGCTTCTTTTATCCCTGCCATGTTTATTTTTATTTGTTTATGCGACCAACCTATTTCCTTTTTATTTATTTATTTACTGTAAAATGTAAAATGAACGATTTCTTTTTTATTATTATTATTATTACTCACAACCAACAAATTGTTCATTCACTAATTATTTAAATGTTCATTACATAAAACATAAATATATAAATGTTTCTTTTTCATTCACCTTTATATTTCTGGTACAATAACATTCATTATTTTATTCAATGCAGCATCTTTTTATTATTTTTTTTTTTAATTCAGAACATGAATATTTTTAATATTTATAATATAAGCCACTATATAAAATTTTTCTTCTTTTTCGCTAAACATGAGCACTTTATCAGTCTCATAATCTTTTTGTTGGAGTTTAAGTGGCCTATCAAGCCAAAAGCACTCCATTCTCGATAGCAGGAATTCGCTGTCTCATATTTAAACAATTAGAAAAAATCTCTTGTGGCTATGCTGCTTTTGAAATGGAAATAGGTAAAATGCTCTTACCTGGGATTCATCAATATCGCGATGACGTATAACTTCATCGGTGTGGCGTGGCCAGGGATTTTATCCAAAAGCTTCTTGAAGAAATTATTTTATTTTATTTTGTGAAGCATTATTTATCCTTTGAAGTATCCTTTGAGAGCTTAATATGAATCGCTAAATCCATGGGAAGATATAATGTAATATGAATTAGTATTGTGTGTTTTTACGATAAAGAAAGATTCAACTTTTAGCTTTAAATACTTATAATTAAACATATTACTGGAGTATAAGAAACTCCGTCTTAACAGAGAGGCTACATGATTAAGAGTGAGTATACATAAAGCTGCTAAAAAACATATTCGCAGCGTAGAAAAAATATATAATAATTAAAGGTGTCTGGCAAAAGTCAAAATGTTCAGATGTTCCTTTTAGTTACATATTAGTGATGAAATCTTAGTTATTAGAACATATGCTTTAGAGAGTTACTCAAGTGGTCTGTAATAGCACTCATTATCAAATGCGGAAGTAAAAAGAAGTAGTTCGTAAATTGGCTTGTTAAAATGATCTGTGTTTAGTAACCAAGTTCTTTCTTTTCTTTTTTTTTTAATCACTTTTAGCAGTTGCCGAAGAACATCTGGGGAATTAAATTTAACACCTTATTCTCCTTACCATAGCATATGCGCATGCACATTCAGTTTGGTGCATGTGTGTGTTTTCTCAAGATGGTTGTTTCAAACAAACGAAATGCGATTCCCTTGGATACAAAATTTAAAATTTTGACAGCGGTTGATGAAAAATTGATGACTACATCTGAAATTGCTAAAAGATTTAACATGTCAAAAAACACTTTATTTGCGATACAGTGATGGAACAGCTGCGCCAATTGCCAATTTTTTTTTCTGATTTTCATGTAAAACTGCTTAACTACTTTCTGCCAACCTGTTTAAAACATAAGGATTATTTTTTACTCAATATATGCCATATTAATCAAAGATAAATTTAGGATATGAATTTTAATAATGAAGGCCCAGTTAACAAATCAGCTGTTTTAATGGAAGAAATTACAATAGTTGTATTTGCAATTGTCATTTGAAAAGTTTAATCCTAAATATCTCAAGACTTGTATTTTATTAGTTAGCTTATGTTTTATACCTAAACCCTTATATATACATAATGGTTCACATGCATTCCCTTATACAGTGGGTTGCCAAATTATTAGGGACAGTCATGAAGTATAGGTTTTTTTGTACAGTATTAGGATATAATTTGAAAATAAACATTGTTTTAAGTTTAAAAAGCTTTCTTGTTATAGTTGAAGTATTTACACAATATTAGTATATGAAAAAAACCCAACAAAAATATAATACAGTCAATTTACCAATATTAACTAAAGAATATTAATATTTGGTGAGATTTCCTTTGGCTTTGAGGAGTGCTTTGATGCATCTCGGCATGCTTTCTATGTAATTTCTGGCCCTTTCTTTTATTTTAGGGTTGTGATGCCATACATTTATTAGTTTTTCGATGAGTTGCTCCTTGGTTTTAATCATATCTTTGGGGATTTCCGGCGTGTGATCTCCCATAAGTTTTCTATGGTGTTCATGTCAGGAGAATTGCCAGGCCAAGGTAAAACTGGGATATTGTGGTCGGCCAAAAACTTTGTAACACTTCTAGCATTTATGACAAGGCGCTGAATCATGCATAAACATGAACTATTCACCACCTAGGAACCATTCTTCAATTTGCGGCAGCAGCAGAGTTTCCAGAACTTGCCTGTACTGGTCTTGTCTCATGGTTCCCTGGACAATGTAGAGGCGCCCAACACCTTTAGTGCTTATGACAGACCTCACCATTATTTTATCAGGGTGTTTAACACTTTCTAGGATGCAGTCAGGGCAGTATTTTTCGCCTGGGTGCCGCCTGACAAATCTGCTTTTATCGACAAAATGTCAAAGGTTGATTCATCTGAGAAACACACCTGAAAAAATTTAAATGTTAATAATTTAGAAATAAATGATTTTAAATGACATAAATAATAATTATCTTAACAATTTACCTCACTCCAGTCATCAGCTGTCTTCTGGCAGTGTTCACGAGCCCAGGAAAGGCGCTTCTTCGTCATTGCTTCTGTCAACCGGGGTTTCTTAGCTGGATGATGACTTTTCAACCCTTACTCCGCTAATCTCCACTGCACAGTTCTCTTAGAAACTGGTATTCTAGATTCTGGAATGATCTTAGTAAGGAGTCCCACACTTTTCTTTCTGTTTCCTAAACAGATATCCCGGATTTTCCTATCGGTACGTGGAATTGTAATGTGTTTTCTTCCACTTTTACCTTTTCGTTTGGGCGAAAGTGGCTGGTTTTTGTCCCAATTTATTTTTATCCTGTTGACTACTGACTTGGAAACTCCAGCAAGTTTTGCTATATTCCTTTGAGAAATGACTCGTATGCAGAAGAAGGGTTTTTATCTCAGATTTTTTCCTAGGGTACAAATCAACCCCTCGACCCATACTAAAATCAATAAAAATAAAAAATAAATTCAAATCGTAAATAATTTCGCAAAAAACAAATATTTAATCAATAAAAGAAAGATAATACTCACATGTAATTCTTAACCTTTCCAAAAAAAGGCCAAAGAATTTTGTTTAAATTAAAGAAAAGCGTCTTCCACTATTGCGTGTGTAAAAGACTCAGCGTCTCTCCTGTTATTAAAATATTTATAGAAAGCAAACAAACCTTTTAACATACCAAAAGTGCTTAAAAGTTGAATTATTGAGATGTTGAAAATGGTAAAATACATTCCTGGAACACTTAAACCACATAGAGCGGCAGTCAAGTGCACCCAAAGTAGAAAACTAGCAAAAAATATGACTGTCCCTAATAATTAGGCAACCCACTGTATATAAAGTTCGTCTCAAAAGTTCAAGCACAAGCATAAAATGTTGATCTTTAATGAGTCTACTTTTTCTGCAAAACAAAAAAGAAATTTTGGATGACATTGTTTCTTAATAACAGCCTATTTCATAGGTTTGTAAACAAAAATAATTAAAAAATGTGTCTGAAAGTTGCCAGTTTGATTTGAGAACAAACACCTTTCTATAACTTTAATTTAAGAAAGGCTTGGTGGTTTAACTTGGTCGATTAAATTTTTTTCATGTAAAATTGCTTAACTACATTCTTGAAACCTTTTAAAAATACAAGTATTATTCTTTACTCGATATATGCCATAATCAAAGATAAATTTTTGATATAAATTTAAATAGTGAAATCTTTTTGTACATAAGTTAACTGAAAGTCCGGTTAACACGTTAAGTGCCACATCAGTCACCGGTGACTGACACTGAACTTTCTGTTTAGGATGCGTCATTCACCGATGACTGACAGTCTAAAATATGATAGAAAACTAAATATATATATATATATATATATTGTTTTAAGTAATTACTGAAAATGTATTTAAAATTTACTTACATTTTATTTATTACACGATTATACTTTCTTAAAAATTACTTAAAACATTGTAAATTTTTCAGCTTAAGTGTCAGTCACCATGGCACTCAACGTGTTAACAAATCAGCTGTTTTAGAGCATGCAATGACAATAGTCTTTACAGCTTTCTTTAGAAAACTTTAATCTTAAATACCTCGAGACTTGTCTTTTATTAAATAGCTTATGTTTTATATACAAACCCTTCATATTTCAACACCATGAATATTTATAGAGGGAAAAAAATTATCTATTTTAAAAAAAGTTACATCAACTAAATTAATATTTGCTAAAAGTGATAAAATACTTTTAAAAAGTCAAAAAACCCCTTTATTTATTTATATTAGACATGTTTCATTGCTCCGATAGCAACATTCTCAATAATAAATATAATACAAATAAAAATTTTTAAATTGAAAACTAGTAAACAAACCTTCAGTTTAAAAATTTTTTGCGAAAGTACAGTCGAACCCAGTTAAGACGCTCACGGTTAATACGCGGATTTTTATCCATCCCTTGAACATCGCCCATACGAGAAATGTAAAAATATCACATTTAATACGCAATAATTTTTTGGTCCTCTGAGGAAAAAAATCACGCTTAAGACACGAATTATTGATGAAGATGCAAATTCCTTCCGTCTTCTCGAATGTTGCCAATTTAACAGATTTTTTTTATTCATATACAAAACACTGTTTCCTTCGTCACTGTTATTATTTACTTTATTTAATAACATATCAGTTAAGGCGAAAATTACTAATCAGAAATAGTGTTAGTTATTTGAATAAAACAAAAACCTGCTAACCTAATGAAACTGCAATTGTTCTTTGATCCTGCCTCTTATTACTTTAGATCTCACTTCTTGTATGTTTTTACTATGGTAGAGAAATATAGACAAATTCAGGTTACTCAGATGCATCATAAAAATTATTATGATTAAAGTTGATCATACCTCTTGATAATGAGGTTTTAAATGTACAGTCATGGAAAAAAAAAGTAAACACCCCCTACTAACTCCTCAACAAATTATCATAGATGAAAGTTACTGGTACTGGACGATTGGAAATAAAGTCTACTTTTAAATGGTGTGTATAAAATTTGCTTAGGGGGCCATATACATATTAAAACGATTCCAAACTTCATTTTTTTCAATGGCAGTACCCAAATTTAACGATATATTTCAAATCTATGGTTCAAACTATGCCTAGAAACCAAATTTCAAGTCATTCATATGATAAGTTTTTGAATTATAGACATTCAAAATTTAGTACTTCTAATGTTAAATTACATTTTCATATTTTTATTTATATCTCCTGAAATTATGTTCCTAATGAGCTAATTTTTTGTGTAGCAATAATACTAATATACCCAAACATAAATACGTTGAATTTGCAATTTTTATAATTTTATGATATGAATTATGAATTATGAAATTAATATTCGAAAAATTATGAATTGCAACCTACAATTTTTTGGATGGATTTAGATTTATTAAGTCCTGCTTTATGGAAATCCCAAATTTCACATTTTTCTTCCAAGTAGTTTTTAAATTATGCTTAAAAAACGGCAAAATGATGGTTTAAGGGGCCGTCTATGATAGAAGTGACTAAATATTTTGAAATTTAGTCTGCTATCCTGTAATCAAACAGATTTCATTGAGGCTTAAACGTGCCTTGATCAAGAAGGCGGCTCTCTCGGTTAACAATCGAGTTCGGAACTTCAATTTGGATACAACCCTTAAAATACGCTCGTTTTAAAATAATTAATTTCTCTGAAACTTATGGCACGAATTGCATAAAAATTTGTTTATAGGCTAATTGAAAGGTGTAGAGTTCATTTATGCTGTCAGAATTGTGTACTGCTATTGAAAAAAACAAAGTTATGGTTCGTTTTAATATGTAGATGGCCCCCTAAGCAAATTTTATATACATCATTTAAAAGTAGACTTTATTTCCAATCGTTCGGTACCAGTAACTTTCTTCTACGATAATTTGTTGAGAAGTTAGTAGGGGGTGTTTACTTTTTTTTTCCACGACCGTACCTTATATCACTAGTATGTTTTATAATGCATATTATAGACAAGATAAAAGAAAACTTGCAAAGATTAAACAAATACGACTGAGGTTAGATAATACTTTTATGTTTTCTAGGTTTTATTTACTTTTTGTTATGCTGGCAATATTTTTTAAGCAAAGACTAATAAAGATAGTTTTTTCTTATAATAAAAAGAAGTACATATTATAACGGTACTCATTATTACAAGTACGTTATTAAAAACTGGGTTATGCTTCAAAGATTTAATATATATATATATATATTTCTTAAAAAATTAATCTCATAGGAAAATTATTTTTGTTGTTTTACTTTTTGATTGCAACATATTAATCGGCGATAAAACCATGTTGGAATCCATAGTTATTTCCCGTTATTATTCCAGTCAGTTCTATAAAAAGAATTAAAGATTTAAAGAGGAATACAATTAAATTTTAATCTAAGTATACGTAAAAGCATTAATTTTCAACCATGAATATATAAATAAAAGCTCTAAAGTTCATTTAGACGATTAGATGTGTAAATAAGCCCTGTTCTTGCAATATCCCATAAATCACGTTTAATACGCGATCCTGCTTAATACGCGGCTTTTGTCCACTCCTTTGAAACGTGTCTTAACCAGGTTCGATTCTGTATCATATTTATTATTGAGAATGTTGTCGTTGGAGCAATGAAACGTCTAATATGAATAAATAAAGGTATTTTTTTTTGCCTTTTTAAAAGTATTTTATCACTTTAAGCAAATATTAATTTAGTTTGATGTATTCAAGTGATTTTTCATCTAGTTTTATAAAAGTTACATCATTAACGCAACATTATTCAATGCTTGGCAAAAACACTTCTGTAAACCCCATTATTTCTAGACTCGCACATTTACATCTGTTCTCTCTTACAGCCAAACATCAACATTCCTTGTAATCTGGACTGACTCTGACATCAATTGACATTCACACTGTCGTATGAGTTCTGAAAAGTGGCTCTCTCTCTGTCTTCTATCTGACGTCACATGGAGGTAACATTAGCGGGGGACAGCACTTCCCACATTTTTATAAAATCATTAAATGAGCTCATATTTATCATTGGTAAAATATTTTCTTCCCATATATAATATTTTATTGATGTTGCATCAAATTTTGACAGTAAAACAAATTTAATTAAAAATATTAATATAATCAACTGATAATTTTAAGAATATAAAAAACAAAATTAAAGCACAAAAAATAAGTAGTGTTATGTTCATAGAAAAAGATGAGTTATTAATGATAGTGCTCAGCTTTTACTAAGATTTACATTTATAATTTTTTTCCTACTAGTTTTTGCAAAAATTTTGATTTTGAAAAAAAAAGATACAATGAATAAGAAAAATATTGATTCTCTTACCTCAGAAAACTATGCTGATAAAAAAAATTTATTTGTGATGTATGTCAAAAATTGTTTTTTACGAAAATTCATTATCAGCTTCATTCAGTAATCCATTTGTTACCAAAGCATTTTAACTGTCATGAGTGCCAGAAAGGATTTACTCAAATCTTGAGTTTGGATAAACATATAGAAACACACAATAATGCATTGGGTATTATTTGTCATGTGTGTAAAGAAGAGTTTTTTGATGTTGATTCTCTAAATGAGCATACTAAAAAACACAGCAATCAATCTACTAATGCATTGTTTGTACAACAAGAAACAGGCAATGAAAAAATTTTGAAAGCAATTAATAATAATGGAAAAGATTCATGCCACAGTGAGAACGGTGAAAAACACACATTAGAAAAGCATGTTTCACGTGACAGGTTACAGATTTTTTTCAGGTGTGACACATGTGAAAAAGAATTTTCAGAAAAGCATCATCTTGAGGAGCATCTTCAAAAGCATTGCATTAAAATACAGTTGAATAAATATGAAGAATTAGAGCCTGTGAGCTTTACTGCAGTAGATCATTTTCATGTATCTGATGGTGATGATGAATCTCTTGTTTCTGATGCATTGTATATAAACAAAAAAGATATTTTATCTGAAAATCCTCAAGTTTGTGAAAATGTAAAATCATGTACAGCAAAATCAGAAGAAACCCAAAATAAAAGTACAAATCTCTGTTCTCAAAATCCCCAAACAATAAAGTTCATTTGCGAATTATGCAAAAAAGTCTTTGAAAATAAGCACTCGTTAACTGCTCACTTTTCAACTCACTCAGGAGAGGAAACATTTGATTGTCATTTGTGTGAAAAGAAATTCTCTTTTAAGAGTCTTTTAAATGCCCATCTTCGAGCTCATGAAATAAAGAAATTTTCCTGTATATCTACCAATCCAATCATTGTAAAACAAATTACACACAATGATGACACTCAGACAAAAATCATTAATAGTAGAAAACATAATTCATGCCAAAGTGAGAGTGGTGAAGAATATGTCTTAGGAAAGCTTGTTTCAAATGACAAGTTAAAAAATATTTTCAAGTGTGACAAATGCAACAAAGAATTTCCAGAAAAACATCAGCTCAATGATCATCATCAAAACCATTGCATCCAAGATCAGCTGGACTCTGATAAATGTGAAGATTTGGTGCCTGTGACTTTTACTTCAGTTAATAATTTTCCTGTTTCTAATGATAATCATGATAAAAATCTTGTTTGTAATGTTTTGGACTTAGCTGAAGAAGTTATCTCATCAGAAAATTCTCAAATATATGAAAATGTAAATTCATTTATAAGAAAGTCAAAAGAAAAACAAAATAAAAATGAAAATACAAATCTGTGTTCTCAAAATCCTCAAACAATAGAAAAATTAATTTGTGAAGTATGCAAAAAAGTGTTTAAAAATAAGCGCTCATTAACTAGTCATTTAACAACTCACTCAGAAGAGAAAAAATTTTGTTGTCACCTGTGTGAAAAGAAATTCTCTGTGAAGAGTTTTTTAAATGCCCATCTTCGAACACATGATGCAAAGAAATTTTCCTGCGATATATGTCAAAAAAGTTTTTCTTCAAAAAACAAACTGTTTAATCATATTCATATCCATGCCATAGTGAAATCTTTTAGATGTCTTGCTTGTCACATGACATTTTCTGAAAAGTCCCTTTTAGAAGAACACCGTCTTCTTAGTCATTCTTCTAAAGAATGTGACATATGCCACAAGAAATTGTCTAGTAGA
The DNA here is from genome assembly GCA_963932465.1 of Maratus speciosus. NCBI lineage: Eukaryota > Metazoa > Arthropoda > Arachnida > Araneae > Salticidae > Maratus > Maratus speciosus. The sequence continues at coordinate 136,183,896 of OZ010798.1, forward strand.
GCAAAGATGTTAGTCCATCGACGTATTCATTCTGGATCCCGCCCCTATGTTTGCAAAATTTGTTCCAAGAGTTACACAATATGGACAAATTTAAATCGGCATAAAAGAATACACGCTGGCGAAAAACCATTTCAATGTGAAACTTGTGGAGCATGTTTTACTCAGAAAGAACATTTAACTAAACATCGAATGGTACATGAACAAACACGCCCACAAAAACCATGCAATTTATGTCCAGAAGGAAATATGTTGAAAAGCTCTGGTAATTCTCGACTCTGTATTCATTTGGAAAATAAGCCTTTTAAATGTGACATATGTGAGAAAAAGTTTACGACTAGACATTGCTTAAAGAACCATCAGTATACACATAGTGGAAATACTCCTTATGTGTGTGAGATATGTAATAAGGGATTTATTCAAAAAGCTAGCTTAATTTTGCATCATCGTTCACATACTGGAGAGAAACCATTTTTGTGTAAAACGTGTGGGAAAAAATTTGCAACAAAGAAAGGCTTGCAAATTCACTCGTGTACTCTTAAAGATCAGGCACCTTTTAAATGTGAGGTATGTCAAAAAGGGTTTGCCTTTAAAAGTCCTTTAGATGTACATGCCCGCATACACCGTGGAGAGAAACCATTTGTGTGTGATTTGTGTGATCGAAAGTTTACTCAGAAGATTCATTTAAAGCGTCATTTACAACTCATGCATGGAAAAGATGCAACATCTGTAATGTGAATTGAATAGTAATTTCATCTAAAAACTTTTTATTTTATTTGATGAAAGTTTATATATTAAATATATATTTTTTTTTACTACAAAAAGTTTTGAAATGTATTTTTTGTGCTTAAAAAAAAATTATATTAAAAATTAAAACATATCAAGTGTTTGTATTCAAATCTCTTGAAGCATCTGGTAGTTTTATTCTTCATAAACAAATACAATAAATAGAACCACTTTTATTATTTTTTTTACTTATCTTTACTGCACTTTTTCAGATTCACTTATTAATAGCAGAGTCACCCAGCATTGTCTAAGATAGCATAGAAAATGTAGAATTTACCGCTGTGCATAATTTTATCTGTATGCCATTGATATTTTCTTATGCATAGTTATTAAGGCAGGATTTTTTTTTTTTATTTACTTATTACTTTTTTCCTTTGTTTTGAATTTCATCATTATGCTAAAATATTTCTTTTATATCCTTGGTCCTTGTAGAGATATGTGTTTTACTTCCACCTTTCCAGTGAGTCACATAAAATTAAAGAAAAAAAATCTTTACAAATTTCAATGCTTCTGTGTTTTCACATGATGTTACACTCATAAAAGAGAGTGATCCAGTTTCAGTCTTTATACCCAATATAATATTTGTAAAGCAATTTATTTTTGTACTGAAAAGAAAGGAGGGAAAAAAAAATTCTGTTATATTAATCAATTTCTATTAAAAATTATTTTCTGCCTAGTTTGTAAAATTTGGATTGTATGCAGAAACATTCCTTAGCTGTCATAAAAAAGTAATACTATTATTCATTAGGTGAATTTTTATGTTAAATAAAATCCGTCGCAAAGAAATCCTTCTAGCTCCACTTTGATTTACATTACTCAACTCATTGCATGAATAGATGTAATGTCAGTTATGAATTTCAAGATTGGGAAAAAAATTCTTCCCTTCCACACAGAAGTTAAAAATGTGCTTCTTTTTACTTTCTTCTAACATCAGTAAATGGAAGTATTGTAATCGAAATTTTTTTCGAATTCTGTTTTTCGACTGAATTATATGTTTTAGGGGCCAGATATCCAAAAAAAATTTTATTTTATACAAAATGTCTGTCTGTCAATGTATCGCCATTATACCATCGAAAAATGTGTAAAGTTATGCATAAAATTGAACCAAATTTTTTGTTTGTTTTTGGCTATGACCAGCAGGTCCTCCTCGAATTTGGAAAAATTCTGCCATAAGGGGAAGCTGTAATAGCAATTTTTGTGTCATTTTCGTTATTGTACCATCGAAAAGTGTATGAAATTATGCATAGAGTTGAACCAAATTTTTTGTGTATGTTTTTGATTATGGCAAGTAGGTCCTCCTTGAATTTCGAAATACAGTAGAATCTCTCTTATCCGAAACTCTCAGTTAAAGTTTTTTTAAATCAAATTTCTTGTGTACAAAATTGATTTTAAAAGATTTTTTTTTCTTTGTTTAACTATCATATTACTTGTGTACAAATGGTCCTTTCTGAACTACGAGTACATATAAATATTTTCGATCCCTTTCTTTGAGTTCCTTTGAATTTAACTTGAGCTCCTGTAAGCTGCGGAGTGGAACGAAGAAAATGAACAAATTAACGATTCTGAAGCTTTTGAATGTTTTGCAAAATATTTGCAATGGCTGGAGTAGCAGAAAGACTGTGATACTGGTGAACGAATAATATTAAAAAACTTGGTAATAGAGCTTCAAAGCAAAAGGCAATCGAAACTGCGGCAAACAAACCATTTTTTCCAAACCCTTGTGATCTATGTAAAAGGTACTGAATTTCAAAATTAAAATTAAGGTAATTTAATCTTGTTTCTGTTTTGCGATTGCTTTATTTTTATGAAGCACTTGTTGCCATAATAAGAAATATTGCATATGCTTCTCCTTAATCTTAAAATGGAAGCATTCTCGATTAACCAAAAATTTTGATTTTCCGAAAGAGGGTCGGTCCCAATTACTTCAGATAATCGAGGTTCTACTGTATAAGGGAGCACTGTAATAGCAATTTTTGTCTCATTTTCTTGATTTTTCGTAGTTCTAATCTACATCAGCGGCTGGTGCAGTAACGGGAACTTCACATCCTGCTAAGCTGGCTATTCGCAAATGGCTGGTGTTGACAAAATAATAAAAAACTATTGATTTTAACAAAAAATCATGATTGAGATTAACTTATTTTTACTCTGATTAATTGACTTAATCAGAAAGTTACGATGAAAATCAAAGTTGGTATAATATTGAACAAATAATATTGATTGAATGAAGTATTAACATTTGTATTTACTTTTTGAAATATTAAGATGTATGAGATAGAAGAAAGTTCTAGGATTGGCACATCCAACTGGTTTTTTTTTTTACTGGCTGTAAAATTTCTTTGTGGTGTATTTTTATAAATCTAAAAGATAGAACATAATAAATACAGTGAAACCTCCCTGTGCGACCACCTCCCTGAAGGACCGTTTTTTGTCATGGGACAATATTTATTCCTGTAGGCTCAGTACTAACTTTACCTCCATTCAGAGGCCATCCCAGTTAAATTCCCTCCATGAGCGACCCATTTCTTTGAAGAAAATGAAACAAATTCCGTTGTTTCCTGGTAGTTTGAAGAAGATTTATTTAGAAAAATAATTCCGGAGAGCGTGTTATTCATCAAACATCTATACAATGTTTAGATAACCCCCTTGTGCCTTTTTAGGCAATGAATTTAACTCTCATGACAAACAGTCAATAAACTCCCCTGCCCTATTCTGTCAGGAAACTCTCAAAGAAATAGATAAATTAATGAAATCCTCATTATTTGTTCCCGTCCAAAAAAAATTGCATTTATTTAATGAACTTCGAACGGACTTGGAAATAAAAGCTATAAAAGATAAAACCATAAAATCAAAGCAAACGTAAATGTATTCATTTTTTAAAGTCTGCAATAATTAACTTTTGTTTTGATACTTAAAATTTCATATTTTTTCCTAATGTGAAAAATAAATTTTAGTAATGTTAATTGTTACCTTTTTTCAACAATTAAAATCTGGATTTAAACATGACCTCCATTAGAGCACCTCTCGGAGCGACCAATTTTTAGTGGAATGGTTAGTGGTCGCTTTAGGGGGGTTTTAGTGTATATTCTTTTCTTTTTTGAGTTAGCAAAAGTGTTATTCTTTTTGTAATCCAAATTTAAGTCTGGGTGAAAATAATTTCTAATTGAAATCTCTTTCATTCTCTCTCTTATAATATCTCTTTAGCATTTATTACAAAATAATCTTATTTTTTGTACAGAAAAAAAGCTTGAAAAAATTCATAAAAATTTGAGTTTTACTTCTAAGTAAAGTTTATTGAAAAGAGAAAAAAAAAAAAAAAAAAATTACTGCATTGAGTATAATGACTGAAATCAGATTGATTTTTTCTTGTGTCGCTACATCATTGGAAAAAACAAAAGCTTAAAAAACTTATAAAACATAATTATTTTAAATATCTCATAAAAATTTGAAAATCGGGCTTCGTAATATACGAAGATCCATTTATATTTTTCTCGAAACAAAAAAAAAAAAAAAAAAAAGAGTACAATAATTGCAATTTTTTGTCAATCTACAGAGCTTTGTTAGTATCCTTCTTAATAAGTAAATTTGCTGAAAAAAAAATAGGAAATAATAATACAGGCAAACAATGAGTTCTTTTTATACAAAAGCCTTTGAGATACAGTTGAATTTCCCTTTAACAAAGTTTTCTACTTGAACTTGACAAAATTTTCTACTGAACTTTGACTTTGGACACCATTAACATGCAAATGAATCTCCATATTACGCAAAATATATTTTATAGAACCAGCAGTAAAATTGATTTAAAAAAAATTCACTGGTCCCAAGGACCAGTAAACATCAGAGTTTACTGGTCTGCAGACATCATTACTGGCCTGCTACATAAAATTCTATTAAGTACCTTTGAATGACACCCCCCCCCCCCCACACACACACACACACACCACCTCCTCCTACTAGAATATAAACCAAACTTCCTTTCAGTTACCCAAAATTTTCAGCATAATAAAACATAAAATTATAATTTGCTAAAAATTAAATAAACAGTACATAAACAAAAACTATAAAATTATTAATTATGTATTTTATTTCTGATTGTTTATTTCAACTGACTGTAAGTTTTAATGCAATTTTGTATTAAAATAAAACTCTGTGCTTTGTGTTTGGTTGCAGTATTCTCAGGGATTAGAAAATTTACGTTTACCTGTCAGAGAAGGAAAAAAGTTACTGGTCCTGTAGACCACTAAATTTTTTTAATTAGTGGTCCGATTGAATTTTTAATGGTCTCGGACTAGTGGATCACCAAGGATTTCGAATGCTATATATAATGCAGTCGGACAGGGGCGCACCGACCTATTGTACAATGTGTGCAGCGCACACAGGCACCAGGATAATAAAGGCGCCAAGCATTTCAAGTGAGAAAAAATATTTAAAAATACACATTTTTAATTTTATTAAAATTATTCTTCAAATTTTAATTATATTTTATAGATTTACCTCATATAAATAAATTACTTAGACTCACTTAAATGTTATTAATCTTTAAAATGAATGTGATTAATCAGTGACATTAATTAATTTAAATTCAGAAAGTAATTAACTTGAAATTTAAATTGAAACATCACAAAAAACTTGAGCATTTGTTAGCATTCCATCCAATTTTAGATTCTACAGAAGATACTATTTCAGATACGCTATTTTTAACTGTTTTATTGAAAAAAAAAATTTAGACATAAATGCAAGAGGTTGGGATGAGTGTGGGATGAATCTAATGAATGAATCTAATGAATCTAGGATGATAATCATCTAGGATGAATCTAATATGTGCGGCAAAAAATATACTTAAAAAAAAAAAGAGTTTTAGTTTTAAGTTTTCGTGCATTTTATGTGCCTTGTTTAAAGTTTAAACTTGATAGTCATATGACGTTAATCATGAAGCATGAAGATACTAATTTTTACTATAGCCTGAGAAATATTCTTTTTCTTTTCTGTTTATCAGCAAAATATTTTACCTACTCATTTAACTCTAAACCAGCTTGAAGTCACTTTATGAAATCTGAAATATGGTTTTCGATTTTTTGGTTTTTTTTATACACGACATAAATTGTTTTATTTTCTAACCTTTGTATTCTCCCTGTATGTATTTTTTTTCTTTTAGATATTCGTTTTATAATTTATTTATATATGTAAGCCTATAATTAATATGTTTTGTAATATTTCATTTCCACTCGCTGATAAGTTTTTTATAAAACGGTAGTTTTTTGGGAAGGAGCATAGGGCGCAAGTTGAAGTTTTGCACACAGGCGCCGAACACCACTGGCGCGCCCCTGCAGGGTTCGTTGATATATATATGTTAATGGATATATATCTTGATATTTATTCAATATTTATTTTTAAAATATCAAGATTTTTGATATTTTCAAATTCTTGATATTTATTTTCATAATATCACTGTGCAAGATAATTTTGATATTTTCTTCAGTCAAAACAAGTGTAAATGAAATTTTCAACTGTTATTGACTGTGTCATTCTGTAGATAAACAACTTTTGTCTCTGGCAGTGACTTTTCTAGGCAAAAAAAAAAATATGTATATGTATATATTTATTTTCCAAGCTTCATGTTTGAAACTTTTATTTTTAAATGTATAACTAATAATTGTGTCAGTCAATTAATTCAGAACAGCCATTTGAAGATTAACTGTAATTTAGGTAATCATGTATGTTAGAGCTTCTTTAGAAAAGAATCTTTTCTGATTTTGGTTTAGTTGAGTCTGAACTGTACAACAGGTTAGGGAATAAAAAATAAGATAAGTTTACATTTATGTTAAAATTCTTCAATTAAAAAAAAAAAATTTTGTAATTAATATTTTATTTTATAATATATAAAACTTTCTTGAAACTTGATACAAATCCTATAATGTATGTAAGTGTATAAAGCAAATTGCATCTGTTTTCAATTAGTTGATCTTCAATTTTGTTCTTAGTTGGAAAAAAAATATGGAAAAGAGAAATGCATTTTTAGAACATTGTTTGATTAAGTTTTCATGTTAAGTGCAATATTTTTTAACTTCTAATTTATATTATGCTTGAAAATATTTATTATCATCAGTAAGTTGACTATTTTGAAAATATCGGATATATATCAAAATGTCAGATATATATCGAAAATATCAGATGTATATCAAAATATTGGATATTTTTGATATTTTCAAAAATATGATATTTACGAACCCTGAATGCAGTTTATTCCACTTTCGTGAGTGTAGGACATTCAAACGGAGAGGTTGCTGTTACGTTGGATGTATGAATTTATTTCGGCAGATAGTATGAGAATGAAATTTTTTATTTATTTAATCATTTCCATTCACAAGGGAAAATGCTAAAAGACTTCTATAAAATAAGAAGGGGATTCTAGTTTCACGAGAACATTACAGATGGATTATTCAGGTACTTAACAAAAATGCGAAAAATTTTATGAACAATGTATTTTTTATAAGAAAACTGTACAAAGTAATATTACACACTTTTTTAAAGTTAAGGAATTGAAATACAGGCATCCCCCGACTTATGTAAGTAATGCGTTTCGTAAAGTTTTCCGTGACTTGGATTTTACGTAAGTCGAATTTGTAAGTTAGGTAAAATTTTGTAAGAAAGTGCAATATTTATTATATATATGTATATATACAATATACATATATTATTTACACCATATTATTTTATAAATAAAGCATGATGTGACAGTATTACAGTATTTACTCGTATATGAAATATAAAAGTATGAAAAAATATAAAAACAACCTCAAAGAACACTTTTCAAATATCTTGTGGAATATGGGATTTATAAATCTAACATTGATGAATTGATTTATAACAATTTTGAATCTACATCAAACTACTATAGAAGTAAGAAATAATTAAAGATGACTAATTTAACCTATTCTCCATGAATTTCTGATGGCAAGATAATTGAATAGCAATTGCAAAGTAAAATAATCCTTGATAAGCGCACAAACTGTATTTATTATGAATTAGGTGACTACTATGAATAACTAACGATAAAGATTAAGTTGTTTTGTTATAGATTTGATTGTATATGGGACATTCTCACAATCTTGACTTTCGTGTCCCTGAATAATAATTTTTATTTTAATACACTTTTTTGTGTTTTTTTTTTTAATTTCATATACTGGGGAACATCCCATTGCATGATTGCATAACAATATTAACGAGATAAATAAGTTTTGGACGATGTTGGGGGTCCAAACACCTGGAAAACTCCTATACCGTCCCGTGTCCCTGATGCTGATTTTTAAGTTTGGAGCTGTCTGAATAAAATTGTTTCAATAAAAATAATTCTATGTAATTTTTTTCTGAAACTGGAACTATTGTTTTATATAAATATGTAGCTAAAAATTAACCTGCACACATTTTTAGGGTTGTTATTATTTTTTAAACTCTGTCCCTGGGTTTTAGATTCCTTACCATCCCTCTTCTAAAATTATACAGAAAATCATTTCAGATGCAGCCACAGAATTTTTTTCAAGTTTTTTTCTCATGCAGAAGTATGCTAGAGAAATAATGTCTAAAGTTCTTTGGCAGGAAATTTACTGTAGAATTTAAATCAGCATTTAAATATCAATTTCAAGCATTGTGGCTTTATGGGTAGTCTCACTGTCCCCAAGATTTATTCCTGCACTTTTCGAGGTAAATAATAAAAAAAAAATTAATTTAATCCAATGTTAACAACTGTTTCTAAAAATCAATGAACATTGTGGCTATCACTTAGTCTTAACATGATTTTCCTAAAAATAGATGGTAATTTTTCTTACCGTTCCATCCTTACCGTCCCTTTTTTCCAATACCATCCCCTTTTTTTACCTTACCGTCCCTTCTTCAATACCCCTTTAAGACAATGTTATACAAAATTTCTGTAAAAGTACTACATTGTTATTATTTCTTATTTGAATGTCCTGTGGGTACTATGCAAATTCATTAAAAGTAAAAATTTAGAAGAAAATGGAAAATTATAGTGGTAAAATGGTAAGGAAAATTAAACTCGCAAGTTTAACTTAAACCTCAGTTAAATAAAAAAAATTTTACTGCTGATCATTTTTTCTTTATTTTGAATCATTTAGGCATTCGTCTATCAGATTAAAATGTTATTTTAGCAAGTTTAATTTTGTCAGATTTTTCTTCCCAAAAGCCAAAAGATTGTGAGAATGCCCCATGTACCAATAAAAATATAACTCTAATACATAAACTATATTATATTTGTGGTTTATATCTATATATTTTATTTATAAAATAAATATCAAAAGTATGCAATTATGTATCAAATGCACTAGCATGTTCACAAATGTAATTTTCGAGATTTATTACGCAACTGCGAATTTACGTAAATTACGTAATACATAAGTCGGGGGATGCCTATACTGAGGAAAAAGAGAAAAGTTTTGCTATGCTTCAATTTTTGTTTACTACTCTTTATTATGCTAAATTCTCTCCTACCTGAAGAAAGTTTTTTTTCCCTTTTAACATCCGTGTGTTTCAAATTTATTTTTAAATTTATTACATTTGAGATTCAGGAAAATCAGTCTAGTTTTTTAGCTAGTATTTCTTCATTTTTGTGCAAAAACAGTATAATCATTAATGCTATGCACTGCATATTTATAGGCACACACAGATGTGACAGAGAATTATGTTTTACTATGACTATTGACAAATAGAAGAAAATTTAATTTTTTATAATCGTGAATGAGAAGGCCATATTAAAACCTCAGAACTCTTTACTGAGGCATTTTCTCGATCTCAAATGTCAATATGTATATGAAAAAAGTTATTTTTGTTGAATTTTTCTTGGTTCATACAAATTTATAAAGATGAATGATCAAAACTTAATAAAACAAGAGCAGTTTGAATTGGGGGGATTTTTTCAAGCAAGCTTAATTGCTTTCAAATTATGAGCACATTTACATATCAATACTAATGCAGTTTTTCATTCCTAAATAATTATAAAAAGTGAATATAACATACAGCTAGTTAAACAATGAATTTGAAAAAAGAAGGGTTTGTCATAGAATCCTGCGCAACTCAGGCTATACCTAATCCAAACCCTAAAATTGTATTTTAAGTCAACCCGAAACCCGACTCAAAGTCTACATACTTCAATCCGAAGTGTATGAAATTTTATCTATAATTTAATGCACTGATAGATATTAGCCTAAACCTATATCAATTTAATCTTTTTTCTGCAAAAAGAAACATTCGCAGACGCATATAATATAATACTCATTAATGTTCAAGTAGGTATTCAATTTTTTTGCCCAACAAAATATTTAGGGTTTTTTAATGTGAAAAATTACGAAAATCTGAACCCGACTTCCAAATGCCAAAACACAGCCAGAAACATTTAAATTTAATATGACCTGTGACCTCAAAAAAATCAACTCATCCCAAGCTGCGGCGAAGGAAATTAGCTCCAACCCGATACAAATTTAGTGCCGGGTTCGGTTTGGATAAAATCATGTTACCTGACATGATGCAGGACTCTAGTTTGTAACACACAAATTATGAAATCAGTGTAATTGAACTGTAAGCGTGACTATGTACGTGCACCAGCCACTTCTGGCTACAACACGGTGCCCTCCAAAAGGACCGCTACGGCACCCACTGCAAGGGGGTCCCCGCGAGACCGGCTAGTTACTCGGACCTGCACCGATATGTCTCATTAAGCAGGGCATCCCAAGCAGGATTGTCCCGCTTTGGTCTCCTCTGGAGCATTGCACATTAACGGGGAACCACAGACCAACACTCACGTTGGTCAATGACGATCCCCCGAACATTCCACTACCAAAGTCCGAACGCTGACGAAGCAACCCGGCCCAATAAATCTCGAAAGAGGGGTCGGAACAGGTTCGACCTGATGCAGAGCCACCGTCACATCATCGAATCCTAATCACGGGACACTTCATAGGAAGAGCCCGCGCTCGGAAACTAATGAGGGGGACTCCACACCAGCTTGCTTTACCGCATGCCGAAACTGAGAAACTCCTATAAAGGTTATCTCTGCGATTTCAACCCGCGGATGAAAGGTTAGTAGATAGTAAAAAACAGGAAAGTTAGACTCAACCCACAGCCAGCCCACAGCCAAATCATAATCTAACAAAAAATATTAAGCGTAATCTAAACTTAATCATAATCTAGAATTTAAAAAATAGATAATCAAAAATGTAATCGTAATTCAACTTGCATAAATAGATGCATAATCATAATCTACCCTATTAAAATCCATGCGCGTATCTATGTAACCTCAAAAACTACAGGTCCCAGGGCTACGAAATTTGGCACACGGGTTGCTGATAGAAGGTCCATGAATGATTGGGGGAAAAAATTCGAAAATTTAAATTCTTTTTTTTAATGTTTTTGACTTTTTTTTGTTTAACCCATAGTTGCGCGAGTTCTAACCAATTCTAAATGTTTAGTGCAGTGTGAGATATAAATATTACGTGCATTATGCTGCAATACTAAGAAGCTATGGTGGTTAGTATAATAATTCTTTTACCTCGCATGCAAATAATTAAAAATTATTTAATTGCTCTTAATTATTACCTTTTTTAAAAAAACACAGAAAACATTTTATTACAAACATCAACAAAACTTTTTATTCTATTTATTCCCTTATGCCAACGATATTGTTTTATCGTCTGCTGCCATAGCAACATGATAAATTTCATTTAAAAAATGCACAGTAGTAGAAAAATATATTTCTAAATCGAATAGTTATTGAGCATGAACTCCCGTGTGTAGAATGTGTTAAATAGCTAGTCTGTTTTTAGAAATTGAAAATAATCGTAATCGATTACAGTCTTCCGTAATTGACCTGAAGTCTGATGCTGCCATTCTCTTATAAAGAAACACTACTAGCAAGCAGTATCAGGTTTAATTAACCTAAAAAGAACATAGTATATACTACTTTTATTTTCCAACCTTTTTTTCTAGTATCAATCTTATGTTTTTGTAACTTTTGCATTGTCTTGGATTGATATCAAATGGATCAATATGAAAATAGCAGCTGGAGGTATTTCTAAAAACATTTCAGATATAAATATTTTCTAATATATATTGCAACATAAATTAGAAAGTATTATCCAAAATTTGTTTACGACATTGCACATATTTGCAAGATTGCTAATTGCAGTAGTCAGTTCTGAGGGCAGTTTATAGAATTGAAATTTATAAAAGTGCACATTCAGTCAATCATAGACTCAAGAAAAACTGGCAGGTCTCGACATAATATTAATTGAACATGACTACAGCAACACATTAGTTCAAATACTTTCAAGAACAAAAGCATGAAAAATTTATATAACGTTATCATATTAAAGAAATTGCAATATATATTTGATTTTAAAAGTAAATGTATTTATTTAATATATTTTCGATCAAAATTAGCGAAAAAGCTTCTTTCCCTTTTTGTGCAATTTGAATATTGTTTTATTGATTTAAAAAACACAATCAATATTTTCAATGTAAAATTGGTTATTATCCTATTATGTTATGCTTGGATATGAAAGAGAATATTTAATTGTATATTGATAAGGGACATGGAATTTTTTTCTGCCTAGAAGTTTCAGAAATCCTTGCATTGGACCTTTGTGATGCCATTAAGTAGATGAATAGTCATTAAATCTTCCTCAATATTTCAGTTTTGGTTCAGTGAATTAAATGTGCTCTATAATAGAATGCTTTGAAGAAACAATTATATAACTTTGCTTTGAAATTGTTTTTAAACATTTATATTTTTAAATAATTGTTCAATTAGTGATTTTTTTTCCTTTCAGATAAAAAATCCTGTTTAAAATTGAGAAGTCTATGTTCAAGTTATATTTGAAAGTTATTTTCCAATTCTTCTTCCAATTACTAGACTAAATAAATAATAACACCTGTTCTCCATTCAAATTTCGAGTGAAAAATCTTGCTCCTTAGGGTTATAAAATTTTGAGATATTCATTTATTCATACCAAAAAATCGTTGAATCAGTTAATTAAGAATTGAATAAATGTTTTCTTCCTGCATGATTAGAGAAAATTTTGACAATAAAACAATTTCATAAAAAAAATATTTAGAACAGGCAATAATATTCAATTTTAGAGTTATCTTTTAATGAGATTTGTTTTTAACATCTTTTTTTCTCACTTTTGGTAAATAATTTTCAAAAATAAAATACAATGGATAGTAACAATATTGATTCTGTTGGCTCGGAAGTCAGCATAAACGCTATAACACTAAAACAATTTATTTGTGAAATATGTCAGAAAAAATTCTATACAAAAATTCATTATCAGGTACATTCAATTATCCATTTGTTGTCAGATCAATTTAACTGCCTAGAATGTCAAGAAGGATTTGCTCATGTCTTTAATTTGGATAAACATCTGGACTTGCATAACGATCCAGTGTACATTGTTTTTCATGCATATAATAAAGTGCTTTATTCCCTGAATGACCATGCTAAAAAATCCAATAGTGAATCTACCAGTGCAATCATTGTACAACAGGTCACACAGAATGAAGACACTCAGGAAAAAACAATTAATAGTGGTGCACTTAGTTCAGGCCATACTGAGAGCAGTGAAGACTATGTCTTAGAAAAGCATGCGTCAAATGACACGTTACAAAATATTTTCAGGTGTGAGAAATGCCACAAAGAATTTCTGGAAAAGCAACAGCTCCATGATCACTATCAAAACTATTGCATCCAAGGCCAGTTGAACTCTGATAAATGTGAAGAGTTGTCGCCTGTGACTTTTACTTCAGATGATAATTTTCCTGCCTCTAATGATAATGATGATGAACCTCTTGTTTCTGATGTTTTGGATTTAGCTGAAGAAGTTGTCTCATCTGAAAATTCTGAAAAGTATGAAAATGTAAAATCATTTACAACAAAATCAAAAGAAACACAAAATGAAAATACAAATCTATGTTCTAAAAATCCCCAAACAATAGACAAATTCATTTGCAATGTATGCAAAAAAGCGTTTGAAAATAAGCACTTATTAACTATTCATTTTTCAACACACTCAGATAAAGAAATGTTTTGTTGTCACCTGTGTGAAAAGAAATTCTCTTTTAAGAGTCTTTTAAATGCCCATCTTGAAGCTCATCAAATAAAGGCATTGTACTGTGGTGTATATCAGGAAAGTTTTGCTTCAAAGGACAAACTGTTTAATCCTGTTCATTGTGAAGTATGCAAAAAAGTTTTTGAAAATGAGCACGCATTAACTCTTCATTCTTCAACACACAAAGAAATGTTTTGTTGTCACCTGTGTGAAAAGAAATTCTATTTTAAGAGTCTTTTAAGTTCCCATCTTCGAACTCATCGAGTAACGAAATTTTCCTGTGGTGTATGTCAAAAAAGTTTTACTTCAAAAGGCAAACTGTTTAATCATGTTCATATTCATGCCGTAGTAAAATCTTTTACATGTAATGTTTGTCAGATGACATTCTCTGAAAAGTCTTTATTAACAAAACATTATCTTAGTCATGGTAAAAAAACATACACTTGTGAAATATGTCAGAAAAAACTATTTAGCAAAAAAGGAATCTATATGCATAAGCGTAGTCATTTAGGAATTTTTCCCTATGTTTGTGATGTTTGCTCAAAAAAGTTTGCTCAGCGGTGGTCTTTACATGAACATAAATCAGTGCACACTGGAGAAAAGCCATTTAAGTGTGAATCTTGTGAAGCAAGTTTTACTTGGAAATCCTGTTTAGTTAGACATCGACACACACATGAACGACAACATGAGCCATGTGAACTGTGTCCAGAGGGATATATGTTGAAAAGTACTCGCAAATCTCGATTCTGTATTCATTTGGAGAGTAAGCCTTTTAAATGTGAAATATGCGAGAAAAAGTTTACGACTAGACGTTACTTAAAGAACCACCAGTATACACATAGTGGAAATACTCCTTATGTATGTGAGATATGTAATAAGGGATTTATTCAAAAAGTTAGCTTAATTTTTCATCATCGTTCACATACTGGAGAGAAACCATTTTTGTGCGAGACGTGTGGAAAAAAATATGCAACTAAGACAAATTTGAAAAACCATTCATGCAATCTTCAAGATCATGCACCATTTAAGTGTGAGGTATGTGAAAAAATGTTTGCCTATAAAAGTAATTTAGATATGCATGCCCGCATGCATACAGGGGAGAAACCATTTATGTGTGATTTGTGTGGGCAAAAGTTCACTCAAAGTTTTAATTTAAAAAAACATTTACGAATTACACATGCTGGGGAAAAACCATTTGTGTGTGAGACATGTGGAAAAAGATTTACAACAAAAACAAGTTTGATTTATCATTTTAGAAGCAAACACACTGGGGAAAAACCATTTGTGTGTGAGCCATGTGGAAAAAGATTTATAACAAGGCCAATTTTAAACTATCATGTACGAAAATTCCATGGTAATAAAGTATCGGAATCTGTGTTGTGAATAGTATGTCATGTCATCTGAGAAACTTTTTTAAAATTTCATATATTGAACATATCTACTTTTTTAATGAATTTATTACAAATTTTTAAATGAATCTTATGTAAAGAAATTTGTATGAGTAATATAAAAAAAGGAAATAAAACTTAATATTGTGTTTATTTAATTCTCTTTGTTTTATAACACCTAGTCAAAATAAATAAATAAAATAGAGAACAGGAATTCTGCTTTTTCAGAATTTAGTGTCGCCCCCGACATTTCCATTATTTCATTTTCTATTGATGGACTGATGGCATCTATTATAATGAAACAGCCATTATAAATGAAGTGTTAGGTGAAGATGAAAGAGCAGTAAAAAAAAAGTTAGACCTCTGATTTTCTGGTCAGAATGGGGGAAAAAAATTGCCATAATTTTTTTTGAAAAAAAAAATTATGCCCATTTTTTTTCCCATTCTGACCAGAAAATCAGAGGTCTAACTTTTTACGACTGCTCTTTCATTTTCACCTAACACTTCATTTATAATGGCTGTTTCATAATAATAGAAGTCATCAGTCCATCAAAAGAAAATGACTCAGTGAAAGTGGACACTCGGTTAAGGAGAACTCGGATAATCAGGACTCTACTGTAGCTCAGTTTTAAGATTTAAAACATACGATTTTATTTTATATAAAATGACGTCTTCTGAATCCGCTGAAGAATTCCTCATTTGCGATCCAATCATAAACATCTACAATAAAGTATGGGTAGGACGTCACTATCTCAGAATAATACACAAATGCAGCAAAAAGAAAGCAATTCATTAATATTTTTTCAAAATAGCATGTATTTTAATTACTTTTTTTTTCAGTTTTTATGAGAAAGTGGCAACAAGAAGATATAATTGCTATTTTTCAACTATTTTTTCTTTACTTTCTACAGAAGTGGAGTAATTGAGGTACCAAAATGAAACAAATGTCGCTAAAAACTACAAAAAAATTAATATTTCAAAAATAAATGCAGATACAGTTTTCAAACAAATTTCATTTAAAAAAACTACGATGGTATAAAAATCGAAAATGTGCGATGCTTAGAAGTTTAAAAAATTGCTATAGAGCATTTAATCATAATGCTTTGTTTTACGGCTAGCGTCTGTAAGGTAACGTTATTTTTTGGGGACAAAATAAGCTGGGAGAAAGAAATAGCATTCCTGGGGCTAATAAAATAAAGTTTACTAACTTTATAATATAAGAATAGATTTCCAGGTTTGGAATAATATCTATAATAATTAAATCATTGTCAGCATGGCAGGGTGACAAGACTAGATGATACAGGGGTCGATCCAGGCAAAATTTGGGGCCTATTTAGGGCCCTTTCACAAAAATCTATTTAATAAAATAGGCCCCTTCACAAAAATAAATTTAATAAAATGGGCCCCTTCACAAAAATAAATTTAATAAAATGGGCCCTTTCACAAAATTCCTTTTAACAAAATAGTCCCCCTTCATAACATTCTTTTTCATAAAAACTGTTTTAAAGTGTGTAAAAACTGTTTTACAGCTCATGTAAAAACAAAAACTTTAGCAAAGGAATTTAAAGAAGGTTTTGTCAATAAATTCTTCATTTGATTTTGAGTAACTGGATTTCAACTTTCTTTACAAAATGCAATTTTTCACAAAACTAATGGTACTTTTCCGTTATACGGACACCATTGTCGCCAAGCGTAATAGTTGGCGCAAAATGAAAATCATGTTAATTGAAACATTTGAAAAAGAAAAGAAAAAACATTGTCGATAGTAAAGTGAGCATGTAAAAAATATAACATTTGAAAATTACAGACTTTTGCAGGGTGTCTACAGAATCTGGAAATCATGGAAAAATCAGTGAAAAGTCAGGGAACTTTGTAAAAATGTTCGAAAATCAGGGAAATTTGTCTATATGCAAAACTATTCGCATTTTTTACCCTGCCAACGAGACTGATTTGTCTACTTTTTATGTACCATATCTTTTCACATGTTGATAAAGTCTTTCCCAATATTTTTAAAAAGATGCACATAGTATGAGTTTTTGATATTTAACGCAAATTAAGGTGATCAGATTTCTCCATTTTCTGTTGATAGCGTTTATATTGAAGGCAATTTACCCATTTTAAAATTATACATTAGCATAACCTGACCAGGTGGCCAGCTTAATCCAATTAGCTATCCCGTGAGATGTAGATAAGTCTTAGAATTGAATATTTTTCAGAAAATGAGGAGATTTACTGGTCACCCTATATCCATTGGCCACTGTATGAAGTTGGACTAAATTTTGAGTTAAGATTTATAAAACTGTCAACCAATACTTAATGAATATTAGGCAGTTTATTTGTTTATCTCGTGTTTTTTCTCCCAGTTGAAATATTAGAAAGTTGGATAAGTGTGTTATGCGAGGAATTGGTTTACATGAAAAAATACCGTATGTGTATTGTTAATAATGGAAATCAGGGAAGTCTGATAATGATAGTCAGGGAAATCATGGAAAATCAGGGAACTTTTTTTACAATTTTTGTAGACACCCTGTTTTACAAACTATTTTACTAAATCACAAATATATACTTAAAATAAGTAAACAAATAACTGTTATGCAATAAAATAAAACTTATATTAAAATGCTGGCATAAAATTACAAATATCTTTTAGCATTGCAGTAAACATTTCATTTGTCATAAGTTTTTGCATGGTTTATAATAAAAATTCTTTTCATAATGGGCCCCAAGAATAAAAACCTGCATCGACCCCTCATGAAGAAAAAATAGCTTTATGCTGTGAGTTCCAGTTTCAAATAGATTGTATACCACTTGGATGAAAACTTTCTTGGACTTTGTCTTCTTGGTTACATGATTACAAATCTTATCATTTCAATGTTTTGCACTTTTTGTGTAGGCAACACCGTCTTCTTATTTTAGAGATCTTTTTCCAGTTTTAGGCACTATAAAGTAAGTGTCCAGGTGAGAATGTATGCAAAAGATAAGGAATATGACTACTAACCCTCAGAATGTTTGGGGCGTAATACAGCTCATATTCAAAATATTAGAATAATTACTTTTTTTTACAAACTGAAAATATCGTTTGACAAATTTAATGTCTTTTTATGCAAATATGCAAACGATATTTTTATTAAGAACTTATTGTTGATTAAGCTTATTTATTATCTTAAAATTAGTATCATTTTTGAAAAGATTAATCGAAAAAAAAATTATTTTGAAAAGTCAAAATATTAGAATATTTATTCAAGTGGTTCAAAATATTAGAATATTTCACATTAATTCTCCTTTAATTATCACCAATTTATAACTGGTGGCATCATAGATTAAATTAAGATGATTGTATTTAAAATCAATATTCTCTTTGCAGTTTGTTTGCTTTTTCGTCTTAAAATGGGTCGTGTGAGTGATATTCCCGAATCTATTAAACTTAGGATGGCTGATTTGTGTTGGCACGATAAAAATCAATGTTATATAGTGAATTATTTACACTGTTCGCAATCAAGCGTTAATAAAATACCAACATAATATTTAAAAAATGGAAAATTTCAAAATAATTGCCGAAATGGCGGCTGAAAACTAAAAACATCTGCTAGAGATGACAGGAAACTGAAGCGTATAGTTAAGAAAAACAGTTTTAAAAATGTGCGATTCTTGCACCGAAAATGGAAAGAAGAAGGAGTTTCTACATCGAGAACAATAAGACATCTCCATAAATTTAAGTTTGAATCTCATGTACTGAAAACAAAACCTCTCATGACTGCAAAACAAAAGTGTATAAGATTGAATTGGTGGCAATCAAGACGTTTATGGAGCGAAGAAGATTGGAAAAATATATTATTTAGTGATGGAAGTATGTTTTGTATCTATACAACATAATTCTTAACTATATGCTTCAGTTTCCTGCCATCTCTAGCAGATGTTTTTAGTTTTCGGCTGCCATTTCAGCGATTATTTTGAAATTTTCCATTTTTTAAATATTGTGTTAGGATTTTATCAACGCTTGATTGCGAACAGTGTAAAAAATTCGCTATATAACATTGATTTTTACCGTGCCGACACAAATCAGCCATCCTAAGTTTAATAGATTCAGGAATATCACTCACACGACCCATTTTAAGACGAAAAAGCAAACAAACTGTAAAGAGAATATTGATTTTAAATAAAATTGTCTTAATTTAATCTGATGCCACCAGTTATGAATTGGTGATAATTAAAGGAGAATTAATGTGAAATATTCTAATATTTTGAACCACTTGAATAAATATTCTAATATTTTGACTTTTCAAAATATTTTTTTTTTCAATTAATCTTTTCAGAAATGATATTAATTTTAAGATAATAAATAAGTTTAATCAACAATAAGTTCTTAATAAAAATATCGTTTGCGTATTTGCATTAAAAGATTTTAAATTACCAAACGATATTTCCAGTTTGTGAAAAAAAAGTAATTATTCTAATATTTTGAATATGAGCTGTATTCCGCTCACTAAGCTCCAGGTTTCACAGCAATACAAGCAATATTTAAGATAATATAATTCTATAGATTTAATGAATTTTAAATACATTGATGAATGATTAATACTCTCAAGGATTACATTCATATTTGTAATTGAGTTTTTTTTTTTTTTTTTTAATAATGTTGAAAGAATCATTTTCTTAGCATTTAATAATATTAACAATTTAACCATTAATAATATACAAATACCATTTAACAATATTACAATTTTACCCATTTGCAAGATGCTGGGAGGGTTAAAGTAATACATTTCATAAAAATCAGCAACTGCCGGTAACTGGTAGGTGTCCATTGTGGAGGATTTTACAATGATATACAGTATGCCCACTAAAGTCCCTTGCCACTGTCTTAACTTTGAAACGGCTGCTGCTATATTCATAAAAGTGGTGTTTAGGTATAGTAAAGTAGCCATGCTGAATGAAATTGCCTATGGCACCACCTGGTGGAAAACTGCAGAGTTAGTATATCTATCTCGAAAACAGAAAGAGATAAGGACCAATAAGCTCTGATGTTTACTGGTCCTTGGGACCAGTGACTTTTTTTTTTCCCAATTCTACCGCTGGTTATATAAAATATATTTTTTGTAATATGTATATTTTTGTAATATTTGCATGTTAACTCCTTCTTGATCAATTTTTTTTTTTTTTTTGAATTTCCTATCCAAAAAAGCATTTTTTTTTTTAACTTGAAAATTGAAAATGCAAAATACTTTTGTAAGTAAGCAG